>JANFCV010000098.1:160000-1360000 GCA_024500475.1 Phthorimaea operculella
AATAAACTAAATGTTTAACAAAACATAAACTGCAGATAATTCGAAATTTTACAGCAATATGACATAACTTTTTTCCTCATAATGCAATGCAGATAAATTTATTTTTGTACAAAAATACTACATACATAGCATGAATACTGACTGCACAGCAAATTTTCCATATTTCATAGCAAAATAACTATCCCAGTCGCATATTAACCAGTAAACATACGTAAGTAAACATAAGTTTATAGGTCCGTTAGGTATAGCCTAACCGAAACTGGCGCGGAAAGCGCCAGGTTAGGTTAGGTTAGGTTAGAACTTTGACCACAACGCACGAGCCGAGCGAGCGGAGCGAGCGTGCCGCGGCAGCGGCCGGCGATGTGCCAGAAACGACAAGCTATGCGCGTCATCAATTTAAAATATGATTATCGATGTGTATGATTAACGATGATGGTTCATCTCTAATAAAAACTGCTGTAAATAATATAAAAATAGAAGCTATATTTAAAAGAAAAAGAGTTAACAGGTATGATGTGCATTAAGATTATTAGCTGTGCATTGATGAAAAAGCTTTTGCTTTAGGAAAAATCGCTGTACGCTGCGAAAATAAATTGTAGTGTGTTTAGTGATATTTTGAGTTGAATATTATGCTGTGCAATCAGTAATTTTGATAGGAATTTGGAATCTTATTGCATAGAAAAAGAATATTTTTTGATTTGCGTTTAAATACTACCCTTTTCTAAGCTGCGGTCACCTGCAGAGTTACCGGACCCCCTGACCTTAGAAAAGCATCACCCTAATTATTTCCGTGGGTGTCGTAAAAGGCGACTTAGGGATATATTCACTCACGAAATGTGCAGCAGTGTTACCTTTATTATAATTAATAAAACATCTTGCACTGCGCTGGCCAATACGCTTGCCAGGCGTGGTGAGTAGGTATAACAAATAGCCCCCAAAAGAGGGAGACCCATGTTCAGAAGTAAACTACTGTGGCTATTATTAAAATGTTTTATAACTTGCGCAGGAAAAGTTACATGTCGATGTTGCATTAGGCAGACTGGGTGCAATCCTTCCTTACAATAGGTAGGTACGACATCGCTCATCTAGTACTACAAAGACGTAACTGTCGAAAAATGCAAAAATGAGTTAATGATGCCAAATTGTTCAAAAATGGTCAATACATCTGGTGTTACAAAGACATTTTTATTGTTCAACAAATGGCCGGAAGATGGCGACAATGTCTTTGTTGCATTGGTACGAAAATGGATCTCCCCAGAGTGCAACGACGTCATATTTGTCAGTTGCGTTGGGCGTCACGAGATGATCGGTAATTTCAGAGCGCTACACCGTTGTAAATGTATTTTATGGCTTTGTAGCACCAATTATGATAAAAAGTTGAGTGCTACATTGCCGCAAATGTATTTTTTGTCTTTGTATCACCAAAACTATGAGTATTTTCTGAGGCACCATGCCATAAATGTGTTTTATGTCGTTGTTGAACTCTTAAGCTTTTATAAAATAATGACGCAATAGTATTTACTGTCATTGTGGCACAACAACTTAGTGTCTTAACTGTACTTTGTGTCAAAATTGCACTACATAATTCATAGATCGTGAAAGACTTTGTGGTTGGACTTGATGGGCGTAGAATCACGTGCCGACTTCAAACATGTCCAGGTGGCCAGGTGGAACCTCACGCCTAGGCCATGTCATGCCAGGCGGATGATTATCCATAAGGAGAAACCCGAAGAGTACCCATCAGCCAGCGGCAGTACGTTGTTGACTGCGTCAGCCTCCTCTCCAGACTAACTTGAAATAGCAGTCAAGCTGGTGCGGAAACCGAGCACGAGAAGATGTCCATGATTCTGACAGCTCAACGAGGAGTTCTACACTATCACTGAAGGCCACGTTAGGTTTTGCTGGGCAGCACAACTTTGATTAGCCTCATTTGGGTCTAAGGGTCTCCAGTTCGCCTCTGGCAGTAATTACCTTCCCAAGACACATATCACAACAATGGAACGGAACTCGTCGTCGTTGGAAGCTGCGCCCAACTCCGTGCGGTAAGAGACCTGGATTTCATTGAAGGTCATGATTGCCTGAATCAGGACTTTTCTTTCCTCTTCTGATTTGGGACCGAGATTTTGCCACGTTGGTTTTTACCTGCGGTGCCAAGTCCATCCTCTTCAACTCGCCGCGCTTCATAAGAAGAGCTGATTTGTTTCGTAACTTCACGATTCCGGATTCATCCACCTGACGTAGGTCCCTTCAGCGGTGGAGTTGGTGATGGAAAGACGCGAAGATCCTACTCCAGATCTGTATGCAAGCTTATCGGCGCACTGCTGCAGCGTGTTCTACGACTTGTCCTGCACGGGTGCGTCAATTTCATCCTTCGGCTTACCTTGGGACAGCGAAGGTAGCAAGGGAGACCAACGCAGTGACAAGTGTAGTACAACCGCGAATATAGTGAGATAATCGTTGCTGTGATGGCCGTAGACAACTGTGTAATAGGGCGCGTAGAGATTGTGGAGAATACGGGCGTCTGGGAAAAGAGCTGGTGACCTGATATAGACATTTTCTAGATAACATCCTGCAGCTAGCAGGTCCTAGAGCTTAATCCACGTAAAAATAGCACGATGACTTAATAAAGGCGGCTAGGCGGATAGTACACGTCCAGCACTGGACTACAATAGGCTGATGTTTGTATCAGCCGTCACGAGAAGCCGGACGTCTATGTGACTACCGAGAGTACACAAGAGTACTGGTCCGAAAAAGTGGTGAAAGGGTAACCTAGTCCCTAAACTAGGGTAGTTCCTCTTAAGGGTAGCAAATTAGTTAATTCAGTAGTCCGAAAACTGCATTAAAATGAGTGGGCAATAAACAGTCCATACGGTTTTACTATCAGACAGGAGCGCAGGTCTACAGTTAAGCACACGCCGGAACAGATATTTTGCTGTTCAGATCGTCCCTATGCCACAAACAAGACAAAATAGCAGTTCAAGTGTCTAACCGGACTTTATTTGACTATACACAGCCACAAATAAAAAATCCTAATACATATTTTGTGTCACAACTTACAAAATGCGTCATTTTCAGTGCAACAAAGACATAACTGCATGTGTCAAAATGCTTAAAGTGGTTTTTTTTACACTAAAACATGACATTTTTAAATAGTTTTGTTCTTGTACTGTACCTTATAGTTTAACATACGAAATATCCCAGTTGCAGTAGTAAACTATTTAAAATGAAGTTTTAAAACAAAAAATAAACGTAAAAAAATCTTTAAAACGCTCTCCTGTAAAATTTGCAAAATGACAGTTACGTCTTTGTAGTTCTAGATGAGCGACATCTTCCAGGTGAAATAAACTTCGGATGCTGAAGGCAGCGTAGTGCACGGAGTGCTGAGTGGACTCTCTGGTATTTCATAAAGCTCATACGAACCAGTCTTTTTGACAGCGGTACCTTTATTGTTTTTACTTAAGAAAGCAATTAAAGTGTAAAGTGTACCTGACTCCCTCCATGCAAGCGATGTCCTTCATCCGATCATCACTCCTGGGCTTGGTCCGGTCGTAGGTGAGGATCCTCCAGTTCTGCTTCAGCGAAAACGCCAGCAGGTATTTGTTACCTGGAACAATGTGTCATTATTTCGTTAAAAATGTAAGGCGCAAACTCCACAGAGTAGACGTGAGACGTAAGTTGGCAACTTTCAAACAAGTGATCGTCGGAGACTTGAGATGTGTGCCATCGTGACGCTTGAAACACTTTACATATAAAATGTATGAAATGAAACAGAAGTGACAATACTACACACGTGAGACGCGAATCACATCGATAACGGCTGACGTTCGCTTGTCTGACAGATGTCAAGTTGCGCATCTCGTCGCGCGTTTGTTCTGTGGAGCTTGCTCCAAACGTAACGTAAAGTAACTTGACGCTTATCCACTTGGCGACATATTTGACAAAATAGACAAAACACTACTTTTAAACGGAAAAGTTCCTGCAGTAAGTCCATAAATATTGATGTCACGTTACGCTACGTTAAGTTACGCTCATCGTTACGCTAGATATGTTTTGTTACGTTACATTAATTTAAGTTTTTTAAATGTTATGTTACCTTCAAAAGCCGCGCATTTGTCGCAAAGCGCGTGCAGGCAAGTAGCAGCTAAGGAGATGGCTATGATGACGATGCAGAAGATGGCTAAGGCCCGAGCTGATGATGTCATTGGTTTGGCAAAGACAAAAATGATAAAATTCTGTTTTCCAATGGAAATGTTTCTGCGGTAAGTCCACAAATACGTCGTCATATGGTGTGACAATGATGTCACGTTACGTTACGGTATGTTGTTTTGTGTAACGTTACGTTACATTAGTATGTTATGTTACATTAGGTCTGTTATGTTACGTTACTTTACGTTAGGTACATTGTTTTTCATATATAAATTTACCTTCAAAAGCCGCGCATTTGTCGCAAAGCGCGTGCAGGCAAGTAGCAGCTAAGGAGATGGCTACAATGACGATGCAGAAGATGGCTAAGGCCCGAGCTGATGACGTCATGGGTTTGGCGTCTTTCTACATGCACCAGCCCACGGATTGTGATGTGTTACGTTACATTACATTAGGTATGTTATGTTACGTTACCATACTTTATATTACGTTAATTCACGTTGAGTTTATTATGTTATGTTACCTTCAAACGCCGCGCATTTATCACAAAGCGCGTGCAGACAAGTAGCAGCTAAGGAGATGGCTATGATGACGATGCAGAAGATGGCTTAGCCCGAGCCAACGACGTCATGGGTTTGGCACCAGCCCACGGATTGTTTTGTATTACGTTACGTTACATTAGGTATGTTATATTACGTTACTCCATGTTGAGTTACGTTACTTTAATTTACTTTCTATTGTTTTTTTAAATGTTAATGTTACCTTCAAACGCCGCGCATTTATCGCAAAGCGCGTGCAGGCAAGTAGCAGCTAAGGAGATAGCTACGATCACGATGCAGAAGATGGCTCAGGCCCGAGCTGATGATGTCATGGGTTTGGCATGCACCAGCCCACGGATTGTGTTGTATTACGTACGTAACGTTACATTAGGTATGTTATGTTACGTTACTTTACGTTAGGTACATTGTTTTTTATATATAAATTTACCTTCAAACGCCGCGCATTTATCGCAGAGCGCGTGCAGGCAAGTAGCAGCTAAGGAGATGGCTACGATGACGATGCAGAAGATGGCTAACGCCCGTGCTGATGAGATCATGGGTTTGCCAAATTTGACAAAAATGATAAAATTCTGTTTTCCAATGGAAATGTTTCTGCGGTAAGTCCACAAATACGTCGTCATATGGTGTAACAATGATGTCACATTACGTTACGGTATGTTGTTTTGTGTAACGTTACGTTACATTAGTATGTTATGTTACATTAGGTATGTTATGTTACGTTACTTTACGTTAGGTACATTGTTTTTTATATATAATTTTACCTTCAAACGCCGCGCATTTATCGCAGAGCGCGTGCAGGCAGGTAGCAGCTAAGGAGATGGCTATGATGACGATGCAGAAGATGGCTAAGGCTCGAGCTGATGATGTCATGGGTTTGGCGTCTTTTTCCATGCACCAGCCCACGGACTGCACTTGCGCCTGAGGAAAGTAAGGGAGCAATGAGTCTGATGGTGCAACTAGACTAAAGAACTCAATACAAATATGCGTATGCCACGTACAGTACGTGAATGAGTTCTTGGCCATCGGGGAATGAGGAGGCGCGCGGGGGCGGCGCGCCCCGCGGTTACCCAACTACCTGCATTCGCCCACAGTCGAGTGATGGGAAAAAAGTGTGTCACAAAGTTTTGAAAAGATGTTCAGTTTTTAAAATTGTTCAGTAATAAAAAGTTGTTGAGTTTCATAGGTTGTTCAGTTTTTTAAGTTGTTCAGTTTCATAAGTTGTCAGTTTTGTAAGTTGTTCAGTTTCATAAGTTGTTCAGTTCAATAAGTTGTTTAGTTTTGTAAGTTGTTCAGTTTTGTAAGTTGTTCAGTTTCATAAATTGTTCAGTTTTGTAAGTTGTTCAGTTTCATAAGTTGTTCAGTTTTGTAAGTTGTTCAGTTTTGTAAATTGTTCAGTTTTGTAAGTTGTTCAGTTTTGTAAGTTGTTCAGTTTCATAAGTTGTTCAGTTTTGTAAGTTGTTCAGTTTTGTAAGTTGTTCAGTTTTGTAAGTTGTTAAGTTTTGTAAGTTGTTCAGTTTTGTAAGTTGTTCAGTTTCATAAGTTGTTGAGTTTTGTAAGTTGTTCAGTTTTGTAAGTTGTTCAGTTTTGTATGTTGTGAAGTTTTGTAAATTATTCAGCTGTTCAGTTTTATAAGTTGTAAAGTTTTAATAGTTGTTTAGATGTAAAAGTTGTTTAGTTTCAAAAGTTGTTCAGTTTCAAAATACATTTGTCATTTTAGAAGTTGTTTCGTTTTGAAAGTTAATCAGTTTTAAAGGTTGTTCAGTTTTAAAAGATATTCATTTTTAAAAGATATTGAATTAAAAAATTGCGCTGCCGTATGCATGTGAGAGTTTGAAAATGTGTAGCTAGGTAGTTTATTTTTTGCTGATGTTTCAATTCACCCCGTGGCTGTTACAACTGACCCCGCAGGTGTAGTATAAGGCACTATGTATTACTCGGATGAAAGTCCGACTACAAACTCGTGTGTATTGAGGCCCTCAGCTGCGCTTCGGGCCTCAAACTACACCCTCGTTAGTAATCGGTTTCTTTCTCCCCGCGTATACAATGTACTATTCTTTTATTGTGGTACTACTCACTTGCAGTCCATACTTGGCGACGCTCCGGGAGATACATGTTTGTGCGGCGTCTTCCCGTGACAACGTGTCATTCGAGCCGCACTGGCTCACACACACGCCGCGGTGGATCAACGTTCGGTTGTAGTGTTTCAGGGATTGCTTGGAGTATTCCTGGAAATAAAATTATTATGAGGGCTTTTATCGTGTAGCTTAGAAAAGCGAGAATGGATATACATCCAGGAAAAGAAAAATATTGCGCTGCGCTCGCTAGGCGCGGATACAAGTTCTATGGCAAAACCCCCCGAAAGGGCACTAGACATGGGTCTCCCCCCCAAGTATGCCCCAGGGGCTGGCCTATTGGTGGAGATAATTATTCTACTTACTCACCACGCTTTCTGGCACGCGGATTTGCAAGCGCAGTGCAAGGTAGGTACCTACCTAGCAATAGAGCTCTCAAGGTAGCGCAGTCTATTAGGTAGACCTATCAAAGTCTCATCAAACAAGTTTATTTATAAACAAGCCTTTAGGACGGCATTTGGTTAGCTCATAAATTTTCCAAAGATTGCCTATAGAATACCTATAAAACCTTTTGAGGTTGCGGTTGTCAAGTAAGTATGTTAATGGCGGCGGCTTGGGACTTGGCACAGACGTAAGTTCATCTGTGACGTCCACGCGTGGTCCGCATTCACACGCCTTCATTGAGTGCTGTCATCACCACAAGAAACGCCTTTCACGATTATAGATTGCATTGTTTAAGTTGCGTAGGTCAAGGATCTGTTTCATTCTGTTTTTTCTATATTACGCACTCATTTTTTCCATAAAGTAATAAAGGTATTAAACAAAATGTTACACACGCATAATTAAATTATTTATTTAAAAACAAAACCTGACTGCGGTTATTTTAAAGTTTGATTTAGCGCTTATAATTCGGTGATAATTCGCCGTTCGCCAGGTGCCAGTGTCACTGCCGAGACGAATTTAACGACACCTCAAATGTCACCATCCGTTCTGGGGTTGGGGCCTTCGAGCATCTTCCGTCCCGTTCCGGCTCCGAGTTGGGGCTGTAGCTCGTAAAAAGTATTTAATGGCTCACAATAGGTACCAACTGATGCCGTGTGATGCCGGCTTAGAATAGCATCACCCCAATTCTACCCGTGGGTGTCGTAATACTTATCCAGGGAATGGGCAGCAGCGTTCCCTGTCAATGCAACATCATGCACTGCGCGCGCCAATCCGCCTGCCAAGCGTGGTGAGTATGGCAATACCCCCCGATAGGGGGAGGCCCATGTCCAGCAGTGGACTGTTGTGGCTGTTATGGTTATGGTAGGTACCTACTTACATACAAACTATAGAAAATCTATCGCACCATCTGAGACAGTCCGGGTAAACTCTTGAATATACAGGGTGTAAGAGACAAGACATCTCTCTGAATACTGATAGGGTGCATTCAGACCATGAAACTGGTCACCTTCCCATAATGAATATTTTCAGGAAACAAAAAAAATATTTTTTATCAATAAAATACTTAATTCGTTACTATGGCTAATAATTGATTTCCCTTCCTGTGGTAGATACCTAAATGCAGTCAGCTAATCGTGGTTTTGTTTGGGTGAGAGACAATGTTTTTGGTATTAAATAATATTCTTGATAATAAAATAATAGAGGCCTTATTTTGATAAAAAGGAATTATCAGGAGCATTCATGCATTTTTAGGTAAATAGTATAAAAAGGCCAAAAACAGGCTTCCCTCGGATTAGTCCGAGTTCTTAATTGGCAGTTTGTATGGAGGTATGGTCCCATCTGGCAGAAATCATGAAACTTGGCATGTGTGTAGCTTACATGTTTCATGATTTCTGCCAGATGGGACCATACTTCCAGCTAAGGACCCGTACTAGATATCCTTTTAAGATGAGTACCTACCAATAGGTCATTTATATTCATAAGGACCATTCAACAGATCATTATCGTCACCAAACCAGAACTATTAGGCATATACCTTTGCTATTATGTAGGTAGATGTAACGTGGACTCAGGTCTCTAATTTAGCAAAAAATTAAACCGCCTTCAAAATAGTCAAACACTTTATCATCCTCTATCTTAGAATAGCATCACCCCACATCTTTCCTGTGGATGTCGTAAGAGGCGACAGGGATTTAAGGCTAGGATCAACGCAGAAAAATACTATTTCAAGATTAGATTAGATTAGATAATTTTTGAATAAAATTTGGTTTGTTGAATTAAAGTTAGTAAATCAGCTAAAACCCTATAGCATTAGCGCTCGGGAATTAAATGAAGAACCTTGTACTATAAAAAACTTAAGAAAAATAGTAGTAAATGTGATATAAAAATTGAAACTTCAAGCAAAGCAAGTTTGAAATAATATTCTATCACATGGTAGTTATGGCTAATTCAGAGCTGGAAGTCACCTTCAAAAAATTATGGGTTTCCCAGAAGCATAACTCGAAAAGTATAAGTCCTATCAACATCGACCAAAGAACAATTTTGTAGATAATTTTTTAAGAAATATTTCTTACCTTGACAAGTTTCTCTTATCTATAATAGTTGCCGAGAAAAATAAAGATAACTGAAATTTGGGACATAAAAGGGAAGGTAAAAGGGGGAGCAGGGGGGTCCAACTTGCTTCCCTTCTCTTCCTGAAGCTTACATATGTAAGCTACACACATGCAAAGTTTCATGCTTTCTGCCAGATGGGACCATACTTCCAGCTAAGGACCCGTACTATTAGTAGATTTAGAATTTACAGTACGGGCTTAATTAACAACCTCCTTCTTTTAAGCTCGGTTAAAAATTAAACAAACGAGACTTGTATCTTGTATTTTTCGCTAGTTTCGATTTGGTTAACATGGTACCCCGTGATGGTACCTATTTATCACCTGGAAGGTCGTCTGTGCCATTAAAGAGATTTGAATACTCGTGTTATTCGATAAATAACAGGTGTCTCGCCAAATTCAAATGTGATAGTGATAAAGTGGCTACTACGCTTAGTAGGTACCTGCCATCTAATTATTGTATGGGTGCCATAAGTAAATAAATAAAATGAATAAATGGGAAGTTAATAAATATTATGGCCGATTTGGCGCAGTGATATGATAGCGCAACTGTCTGTATTGCAGACACTGGCTATATAAGCTCCTATTAAATTCAGTTATTTACAGGGTGTGTTCTACTTGTGAAACTGAATAACTTCTCTCTTTGTACCTAATGCAAAAATATTAAAAAATGTTACAAATATGTTAAAAACATAGTGTCACTTTGAGGACGACCAATTTTTTTTCAGTTTTCCAGAAATGTTGCTAAAAAAGTTGTTCAGTTTCATGACTAGAACATACCCTGAAATGATTTGCGCTGAATTAAATAGGACCTTATACTAAAATTTCATTAATTCCAAATGGCATATTTTAAACGCAACGTAGGTAAAACTTTGCAATTACCGCAGTCGGGATATTGTTTTTTTAATACATCTGCTTGTTTGTGAAATGTGCAAGGAATTTCTTTCTCAAACAAGTTGCACTGTTTAGTTTACACCGATTTGCATATGATTAAAGCTGTGGGTGAAGGTCGGTCGCGTAATGCTTAAGTAATCGTCGAGATAAGCCGCCGTCGCGTCGTTGTGCACAGTAAAAGGCAAAAGCAGTATAACTTGTTCTCATAGTTTAAACATTTTATTTCTCATAGGTGCCCATTAAATCTTCACTATATTATTATAAAGAGGAAAGATCTGTTTGTTTTTTGTATGTCATCGTTAGACTCTGAAACTATTAGGCCGATTTCAAAAATTCTTTCAGCATTGGAAGGTTACAACATTCCTGAGTGACATAGTCTAATACCACGGAAAAAGACTTATTTCCACGGTAAAACGGTAAGCAGCGGGTAAAACCGCTGCTGGGTTGACTTTAGAAAAAAATAATTGATTCAAAAACTTCGACTACTGTGGTGCGCGAACCTAATTAATTTGCTTTCTATGATGATGTTTGTGAGAGTGTAAGTGACCTTTCCTTGCAGCCTTCTCTCCAGATAGGGCGCCCGCCAAAACTTAACTTTGTGTCTAATAACATGTCAACAGTGTCAAACACATACACATCACATCACCGAACCTACTGCATGCCTTCCTACTGTGACATCAACCACCGGTCTAACGTAATCTACGAAACAGGTCGAATTGGGTAAAGGGCGTTGCGTTATATGAGATGGTGGACCAAATAAAATGCAATCTGTATCAAATCGTTAAGAAAAGACTAGGTACATTGATTACCAAATTTTAAAATAATTACTTCCCGTGTTAGGTATACAATTTTTGGAAAGCTTGCATCATTTTCCAACGCAGGCAAGATCTGAAACTGTGACTTTCGGCATCTGTAATGCCAAAACGCCTCTACCAACTAGGCCACCGCGGCACAATCTTAGCCTGTGAAATAGTGCAAGTGTATCTTGGCTACTAACGCGTGCAACTAATTTGCAGCGACTAATTCATTCTCTACATATTCAATGAACCCACGAGAAATTGATTACCTACCTACTAATAAGATAACTTGGTAGGTACCGTGTACTTCCTCGAATATGAAGATCAATTATCAATAATTATTCATCATCGTACGTAAAAACTTCCCAAGAGTCTATCAATGAAATAATCATCATTAAGAAGGTAAGGTGGTAATCGTGTATGCAAGGTTTTATTTTACACTTGAACTTATCGGCCATCTTTGACAGCCGCATGCACTTCCGATGACATCAGGGTCAATCGAGTAGACCTCGAATCTACCTTTAAGTGCAATCATCATTATCAACAGCCACAATAGTCCACTGCTGGACTTGGGCTTCTGCCTTTTAGTTAGAGTATACTTGCCGTTCTACGCTTGGGAGGCGGGTTGGCGAGCGCAGTGTAGCCTTGAAAAAACAGAAACGGAAATAGAAACTTTTATTCCGCATTGCTCCAAAAAGTTGCTCATCTTCTCGTACTTAATTTTTTTTTTATTTTAAATATTAGAGGCATACCTACCTATAATAGTAGGCTTCAATTAAAGAATTAGCTCTACATGGATTATTTGGAAAGAAAACAGGGGAATAAGTTTGTATGAAAAGGTATCACTCGGGTATCGTCTTAATAGTACCTAGTAGGTATCTAGGTAGGTCTCACTAAGCTAGCTAGGTAACTATTAAATTAACTACAGACAAACCTATGCAATATTTGTCAGTAAAACAATAAAGCTTATAAATAAACATGACTATTATGCAACTTTACCTTGCCTAATTACCTAC
Source organism: Phthorimaea operculella (assembly GCA_024500475.1). NCBI lineage: Eukaryota > Metazoa > Arthropoda > Insecta > Lepidoptera > Gelechiidae > Phthorimaea > Phthorimaea operculella. The sequence goes on from JANFCV010000098.1 coordinate 172,035, forward strand.
CTTTGATATTTGCAACGCGTAGGTAACCATTTTAAAGGCTCAACCAATTGTTTTCTATACAGGACCGTGGAGGAAATATACTATGTAGTTTTTCATGACAGGACTGAAAAAGATTCAGTGCAGGTTGACTCCTGTTTTGCCCGACTGCCTTAGAAGGGCGGGGTTATGTTTTTTGAGAGTATCTACTTATGTTTGTATGTATGTATGTCGAGTGGACAAGTAAGCGACTTGACAAATCTATATCTATACATCTATATCTTCTATACATCTAATCTATACATCTAATAAAATCGTAACTGGTCGGGGTAACAGGAACCTCTTATAGATTTCAGAAAACACCTCTATACCGCGTTTTAGAAAACCACATCTCCATAGAAAAGCGACATCTATTGAAAAATATTTTACCCCAAATCATTTGTTCGCGATAATCTTCGAAAATATAGTACGTGTGTACATTAGACTCTTTGTGGTGTGTAGCTACTAGCCCTGGTCAACACCTAGGCTACTTTTTACCGCGGGAAAAACGATTATTCCTACGTGAAATACGATTAAAATATTGTTCTGTGGCTGTCAAAAAGGAGAAACCTCTTTTCAAAACCTCTATATTTTTTATTGTTTTTGATTGATTTTGACAAATTGAAAAGACATCAGTTTTGACGTTCATTGCCAAACACCAGTTTTATTTACATGTCTTCAGTGAGAGTATAGTATTCTTTGCATGTCTTTATTTGATAAAAATATCGTATTGAAATACTTTGTTATGCAACAATAAATCCTAAATGTAAGTAAATTACACTCATTTATTAGAATAAGGCGCATGTGGATTGGCGAGAGCCGTGCAATATTTTACATGCACGCTGCTCCCCACTCCCTGGATGAAATTATCCGATTTTACGACAATCTGAATAGAATTTGGGATGATACCACTAATAAGCATCACACAGTTTATGATTATTTGCCATAACCCCATCAGCCACAACAGTCCGCCGCTGGACATGAGCCACCACACTTCGCTTGCAGCGCAGTTCAAGATGTTGCATTACAAGGAAAGTTGCTGCCCGTTCTTTAGTTGCTTTTTACGACACTAACAGGTAGAATGGGGGTGATGCTATTCTATACAGGCATCACACGACACAATAATTTATTATTTTTATGTGTACCTATCTTAAGATTATCTCTCTTTTTTAGAGAAATTCTTCCCTGTCTCATGGGCCTTACTTAGCCAAGTAATGAGGCCATTGTAAGACTCAGTAGTCACGGAGGTAGTCAAGAGCTTCCTGGCAATGCGACACGTATTGAGTATTGCGGCTTTTTGTGAAGTGTGATAAAGGTGAGGATGGATTTTTAAAATTTTTTGGCTGTTATGTAGAGTTTTAGGAATAAAACCAGTAGAGGATAATACTACTGGTACAATGTGAACCGTTTGAGCTCTCCACTGGGTTCTAATTTCGATTATGTGCAAATACGAAGCATGAATTTGCTGCTGCCCGTTCTTTAGTTGCTTTTTACGACACTAGCAGGTAGAATGGGGGTGATGCTATTCTATACAGGCATCACACGACACAATAATTTATTATTTTTATGTGTACCCTATCTTATCTCTCTTTTTCAGAAGAATTCTTCCCTGTCTCATGGGCCTTAGCCAAGTAAGGAGAGGCCATTGTAAGACTCAGTAGTCACGTAGGTAGTCAAGAACTTCCTGGCAATGCGACACGTATTGAGTATTGCGGCTTTTTGTGAAGTGTGATAAAGGTGAGGATAGATTTTTAAGATTTTTGGGCTGTTATGTAGAGTTTTAGGAATAATACCAGTAGAGGATAATACTATTGGTACAATGTGAACCGTTTGAGCTGTCCATTGGGTTCTATTTTCGATTATGTGCAAATACGAAGCACGAATTTGCTGCTGCCCGTTCTTTAGTTGCTTTTTACGTCACCAACAGGTAGAATGGGGGTGATGCTATTCTATATAGGCATCATAATAAATAAATAATAATAACACAAGCTCAAAGAGTATGTAGAACCTAACGAGTACTGGACGCGTCTTCGATGTAGAGGAACCTAGCCTGTGGCAGGCTTGCAGATCGGAACTGGTAATTTCGGACAGCTGCATTTTGTCACCTATTACTTTTGCAATAATTTCAGTTAACCTTTCATCCTTGGTTTCAGCGACCCCATGGAACAAGAGGACCTTTCTTCTCAGGAGCAGGAAAAGCAGTGGCATTCCTAAGATGGATCTCAAACTGTCCCATGTGGAGTAGAGACTCCCATGAGAGTAGAGGTCAAACTCCAAATATAATGAGAAGTGGTTGCAGTGTTGAAATTCTTAATTACGGATAGTGATGATAAGCCACTTAATTACTTAGTGCTTTAATAATGTAAATACAAACGCAGTAAGTTTTATTTATTGATTAAAATAAGTAGAGCTAAATTTGTGAGTATTATTGTCACGACCTACCTGTGTAGTACCATCTTTTGTAATTCATATTTCGTAGTGTTAGTAAGTAGGTACTTAAGCTACTTTTTCTTATTTAAAGAAAATTAATTAAGCATTACTTTTTTGTTAGTGTAGTAAGTAATTACTTTCTGTTTATTTTATTTCGGTATTTTAAAATTGAGTTGTACTAATTATATTGGTAATCCGGTTGCGTATACCTACTCGACAACCCCAAACAGAAGACCATGGCGCAGAAAAATTTGGAGAGCAGACCCCACCCCACCTTATGTGAGGCGGTGCAAAGAAGTCATTCTACCTGTAGTGTGAACCGATGGGAGGCTCAAACGAACGTAACGTCCGTTTCATCTGCCGTAGATCGTGCATGCATCTATCACTTCAAAACTTAGCGATGTATTTTGATGTTTAGAATGGTTGCACACAAATGTCTTGATCAACATCGATGATAGATAAGTTATGATAACTTTTATTAGCTCTGGACTGTTGGCACACAAGCATCCCTTGGCGAGACGAAGTTCGCGGGCACCAGCTAGTAATAAATATGACGAGACATTAGATTCCTCAGAGCTATGCGAGTGACACTGGCTATTAAATTCAAAATAAGCTCTCCTTAGCCTAATACTTGAGGCCATAATATGAAACTGAAAAACTTTCTTTAAGATAATATTTGTTCTAATATACCTACTAAATCACGATCACTACGAGAAGTAATTTTTTTATCTCACCTCTTCTGATGTATTTTCTTTTGAGAAGTTGTTTCATGGCCATTCATGGTCGGATGGTCGGAGAGCTGTCCCTTACACCCTGTATAACTTTGACAATACCGCATCCGGGATTTTGTTTTTTTAATTAATTAGATGCTCCTGACAGAAATAGACTCGTTATGTAATGGTAAACAAAACTGCAGTTTAGTGGGTATTAGACTTGGTTATTTATAGATACTTAGTACTCAGCTTGGAGATACTCAGCCTTGTGGTACCTATTGGTTCAAGGAAGTGCAAGCAAAGCTTAGTTTAGAGCTATGACAATGATTGATTGTGGTTGAAATTTTTATCGCAAAATACAACTTTGTTTTCTTTTTCCGCAGTCGGGTTTTTGTTTTTTAATACATCGGGTTGTTGAATAATAAAATCCCTTCTAGCTAGATCGATTTATCGCCCCCGAAACCCTCTATTAAAAACATTCTTAAGAATCGTACGAGCCGTTTCTGAGATCCTTACCTGCAGCAGCAGCAATGAGGTCGAGGGTGTCTCGGAGACCAGCGCAGCATCCACGATGCAGTAGACTTCTCCAGGGTTATGGCACTCGTACCAATCGTTGGAGTCGTTTCTGAGATCCTTACCTGCAGCAGCTGCAATGAGGGTGAAGGTGTCTCGGAGACCAGCGCAGCATCCACGATGCAGTAGGCGTCTCCAGGGTTCTGAAGACTAGTTCTCCGTGCATCGGCTGACCCTTACCTGGAGCAGCTGCAATGAGGGTGAAGGTGTCTCGGAGACCAGCACAGCATCCACGATGCAGTAGACGTCTCCAGGGTTCTGGCACTCGTACCAGCTCTCGAGGGCATACAGCGGCGGTAAGGACGCGAAGGTCGTTTCTGGAAAATACAAATGGAAAATTTCGCATCAATATCAATACTTACATACTTAATTTATACAAACATACGTTACCTACTATACCGGGTTATTTTTTAGTCAGTGCTCAAACTTTGCAGGGTGTTTCTACTCGTCATTATGATCAATTTTTACTATGGGACCACCTGCGAATTCGCGAAAAATTTGGATGTTCCATAGAAAAATTCATACTTATAGTCGAATTTCTAATTCAATGCACTGAAATGACAGATGTTGACAAAATAATGATACCAACTCCATATCGCTAGTGACGTACTTCAGTTCGAATTTTAAGTTCAGGTGAGCTGATTCATTTGAACCTCATACTCTGGTCACTCAGATTATTTATTGATTCTGTACTGTACAGTTGCCGACGACAAGAAAGATGAGCTCTGACCCAGGACTGGTGGGGTGAACCCGTATAGTCATGCTCATAATAACGTTTTGCTTATAATAATATTTGTTTTTGTAATATCCTTTACCTACTCACATAGATACTTTTTTAGAAAACCATACCTTAGTTGAAACTGTCACAATCTCCACAAATATTCCGTAGCCCATACGAATCTAGGGCTCCGCCATCGCCTGAAAACCACAGCTCCTCGAAATACTCCAAGATTATCACGATTTCGCCGGATTGAAATCTAACCTCAAAAGACAAGTTAACGGCAGCGCGGCCAAACCGAGAATGAATCAATCGCATTCGACACTCGAGTTCATCAATTCGTCATTCGTCAATCCCACTCGAATGAGTTCACTCGTTCAGTCACTCAATCTTCCAACTTCACTACACAACCGCCAATGTAACCCAAACTAGAACTCGACGGTCCCTACGTATAATGACGTAACTGAAAATAGCAAATTTTACAGGAGAGCGTTTTTAAGTTTCAAACAAGTGTAACTCTAGTTATATTTTAGATAGAGTTTTGAAATTTTGAACATGTATTTATTTGGTCAATATGTTTAAGAAAAATATAATAAAACGTTGTATAAGTAATTATTTATATATTAATAATCATATACGTAGTTTCACGTCGGAAAAACTCGAGCTTTAGAATGCCTTTGTGGCACTTAAGTTCTTATACGTGGGAATGTATTGCAAACAAACAACACAACTGTCAGTTAAGAGATTTTACGTTGGTTTTATTACAAATATACCGTATTTCAAATTGGATTTTACCTTGTATTTTTAAATTTTACGAGTAAGTACAAGTTGAAATCGTTATAATAAAGTTTGGTTATCAGCTAAGAATAGTTTTCAACAATATGAAATCAACGGTATAGCAAATATTAACATAATTATTTTTATGCAGTAAGTGCCAGATACGGGAGAGAGAACGTCAGGGCGTGTTTACCTTCCAGTGTAAAATAACGTAACTTAACTACCGTCATTTTACGTCGAAAAATGTGTTGTTAAGTGGGTTCCTAACTACCACTACCGTGATTTTACGTTGGAATTGTGTAAATTGTGTAGATACGGGGTGGCAATTTCGAGTGGAATTAGGCCATTTTGAACCATGCTGTCTTTACCGAAGGTAGCTTATGACAATCTGAGGTAAAAGCAAAGAAAAAAGGCAAATGACTTAGGTACCACTTACGGGATTGTACGTAGGGACCGTCGAACTGTCAAAGTTGTTTACTCAGTTCGCCGCCTGAGTTCCGTTTCTTTATTACGAAAGCAGCCATCAATGAACTGTGAGAACGAACTACATCGCCGCTAAAGTCAATCCAGTCTATCTTGCTGTCTTTAGCCTACTGAGTGCAAATAAAGCGCACTGCCTACGTCGAATGTTGCCAGCGCTATGCAACAAATTTTAGGACTCTCCATACAAAAATGTTTGAAAAATCTGTCACTAAGTATGGGAAATCCAATTTTCCTTTCATATTTTTAAGAAAAGCTTTTCTCAAATGTTATTCAGCTTTATGAGCAGAACACGCCACCTAAAATTAATGCACTTACCTATATAAATGTAACGGAATATAGGTACTTAGTGATTTGAGTACAGGAACGAACAAGTCAATAGATGAGTGATTGAATTAACTCTTTTTAGTACATCACTATTTATTTTTCCCAAAAAAGCGGCCACCCACCAAACGTCAATTTAGTGCATTGAATTAGAAATTCGACTTTAGGTACTCAGCAAAAATGTATGGAACACCAAACATTTTTTTTAGTTTTCACTGGTGGCCCCATAGTAAAAGTTGTTCAGAATCACGAGTAGAAATACCATGCAAAGTTTGCGCACTGACTAAAAAATAACCCTGTATAAAATAGAGGCGGTTTTTGCTTTTCTCTATACCTGTCTGTCGCAAAGCCACGCAAAGGATTTCGATACAGTTTTTTGTTATAGATAGGGTGATTCAGGAGTAGGTAAGGTATGTATAACATATACCGGGAAAAAATACGAATCAAAATTCTCTTTAAAAAAACGATAATAAAGTAATGGCCATTTTATTTTTTATTGATGGTATGGGGCACAATGAAACGGGGTACTATGAAACACGACTTTTTTTATACTTATCATATAAAAATTGTAATAAGTACAAAATGACATGTAGATTTGTACTTTTTCGGAATATTAATCGAAAATATATGTTTTGGGTAAGAAAATATTATCAAAAAGACTAAAAATTTACAGCGTGTTCCATTAATTTCACTGTATAACTAACATATTTCGAGAAATATAAAATAAAACAAAAAGAAAATTGATAGTACATTTCTTTTTTACATAGCATAAGTTAATTATTACGACGTTAATTAAATTTATTAAATAAAAGATCAAAGGTTCCTACACAGAAATTGTGCCGTTTCATAGTACCCCATCGTATGTTTTACTGTACCCCAGATACGGGGCACTGTGAAACAAGATCCCGATCTCACTAAAATGTCATTTATATTTGCATTCCAGAAAGTTTTATGGGGTTTTCGATTTTTTTCATAAGGACAGTTTAATATTGATTATTTTGGTATCAAATTTTATTTGATACAATTAACGGTTCACGAGATACGAAGCATTTTAACTTTTTTGTTTCATAGTGCCCCACCTTACCCTACCTAAAACCGCTAACGCGCCGCTAGTTGTTGATAAATACCTAATTTGGCGGTCATAATGATAGGTCGCTCATCGAAATATAAGAATTAACCCTCTATGGAAATAATGTCTTGAAAAACCGCGATTCCTAGCATACACATACGACAACTGTTTTCGGCAACTTTTCAGGGTCATGATCATAAAATGAATCATGAATATTGCAACAAGACAAGTGATTCAACAAGAACAGGTGCATAACTGTTTAACAGTTATGTAGTGAAAGGTTGTCAGCCTCCCAAAATTTAAATATTAAGGATAAACACTACGTATATCTACTACCTGATTCATAGAAGAAGGGGACCCGAAATGGCACCATTATGGTTGACATCTTGCTCAAATGTCATGTTAGGTATATGAAAAACACGCAAACAATAATGTTTCCATGCATTCTTCTAAGAGTTAGGTTATACCTACCTATCTAATAAGCAGCAGGTGAAACCGCTGGGCGGGCAGATAGTTCAAAATTAACAGGTTATACAGACAGCGATAAATGATAAGTTTAGCAACGCGTAATGGTATTTAAATGTTTTCGAAAACTCACATAAAATTGACAAAAATAGCGAATCCTGTTTCAAAACACAAATTGGATAATTTGGTCCATCGCGATTTAATGGTACCCTTAAAATCCAAGCATCGCGACAACGACGCGCGACAACGACGCCGTCAAAATTTTACGGCGCCAATGTCGCTGCGGTCTTGTAGAAAAACCCGACCGCATCTCATTCAAACCCTGAGCTTCTCAGCGCGCTGTCAACGTGACGGCGACACGGCGGCGCCCTTGACGCTGACGCCCGGTCTTTCTGGTATCCCCATACAACATACAACAGTCATTTGACAGCGACAACGACGCCGCCGCGACGCCGCGACGCTTGGATTTTAAGGGTATCTTAAGATAACAAGCAGATGTATTAAAAAACAAAAACCCGACTGTCAATCAAGTTGGTTTGCATCGGAGGTTTTTTAATTTTTCGACCTATTACTCTTTGGGGAAAGCTGTTCCTTATCACCAGCCGGTCCTAAGTTTCCGCTATCGGTCACTATTAGGAAAATTTCACCCTTAAGACAAGGTGGATTATGTCCAGCTGTGGACTGTTGATGTTAATGATGAAATACTGTTCTTTTAGGCAAGCTATTGGTTTAAGAATGTTTTTACCATACAAAAGACATCAACGTGCATACATTTTTAATTATGGAAGCTGTAATTTTTTTTTTGGGAAAGAGTAAGGTTCAAAGGAAGATCCAATTTTTTCACTTTGATCACCTGTAGTTAGGTAATTAAAATATTCCATAGGTAGGTATATTTGTTTCGTGGGATGGTATGTATATACGGTTACATTTAATTAAGTAGGTACAAATCTCTTGAGGGTGTAATCTACTCACAAAACTGAACAACTTTTGTACGAAACTTTTCTTCGCCATATGAAAAAAAATTTGGACTTTCCATACTAAGTGACACACTTTTTCAGCTTTTTTGTATGGGAGGTCCAAATTTTTTTTTCATATTTCGAAGTAAAGTTTCAAACAAAAGTTGTTCAGTTTTGTGAGCAGATCACACCCTCAAGAGATTTGTACTTAATTAAATGTAACCCTATATACCCACTAGATGTTTTTTCAGGGGTCTTCAGAAATTATTCATAGTTTTGCTAAATACTTAGGTATGTAAAAATCTTTTATCTACACTTCATACATAATGTACATACATACATACATACATACATCACGCCTCTTTCCCGGAGGGGTAGGCAGAGACTACGTCCTTCCACTTGCTACGATCCTGACATACCTCTTTCGCTTCTTCAACATTCATCAATCTTTTCATGCACGCTCGTCGGTTTAGGGTACTTTTGACCTGACCTTTCTTTAAAACGTCCCCGATTTGGTCCAGGTACGTTCGTCTAGGTCTTCCCCTTCCAACGTTCCCATCCACACTCGCCATATATACTTTTTTCGTTAATCTTCTTTCATTCATCCTCTCAACGTGACCAAACCATCTAAGCATTCCTTTCTATACCAGTCACTATGTCTTCTTTTATACCACAACGTTCCCTTATCACGCTATTCCTAATCCTGTCACTCAATTTTACTCCAATCATACTTCTTAACGCTCTCATTTCTACTGCATTTATTCTACTTTCATGTTTTTTCTGCCATACCCAGCTTTCACTCCCATACATCAGTGTTGGAACTAACACCCCTCTATGCACAGCCAAGCGCGCCTTATTCGACACTTTTTGGCTGTTCATAAAGGCATGCAACGCTCCATTCACCATATTACCGGCATTCACTCTCCTTTCAATATCACTTTCACACTTCCCATCTGAAGTAAATTTAGATCCCAAATATACAAACTCTTTCACTTGCTCCACTCTCTCCTCTTCTATCATAATAGTACACTCTGTCATACTATCCTCTTTTTCAAGCACCATTGCTTTCGTCTTACTAACATTCACTTTCATTCCTTTCTTTTTCAAAGCTTCATTCATAATATTTACCATCTCCTGTAACTCTTCAGCCGACGAAGCAAAAATAACTTGATCGTCAGCATAGAGCAGACATTTGACGAGTAAATCGTTCATTCTTAGTCCACATACACTCTCTTTCAAATCTGTCAAACAACTATCCATGAATAGATTAAACAGCCACGGTGACGCAACACAGCCCTGTCTAACACCTTTCTCGATATTAAACAGTTCAGTGTATGCTCCGTTGATCCTGACACAAGCACTGGAATCCTTATATAAGGATTTCAGTGCTCGTATCAAGCTACTGCTTACACCATGCATGGATAGAGCCGACCACAATTCATTCCTCACCACTCTGTCATAGGCCTTTTCCAAATCCACGAATGCGCAATAAACTTTCTGGTTTTTAGCCAGGAACTTCTCAGCTATGCATCGCAAGGAAAAGACCTGATCCGTGCATCCCATCCCCTTACGAAACCCTGCCTGAGCATCCCATACTTTCTCATCCGTTTCTTTCACCACTCTTTCAATCAATACCTTTGCATACAATTTGCCGACGACACTAAGGAGGCTTATACCGTGGTAATTTTTGCAGTCAAGTTGTGACCCTTTTCCTTTGTACAATGGCACTATAACAGCCTTGCACCAATCACTTGGCACTCGACCGCTTCTCCAACAAAGGTTAAAAAGGAGGTACAGCTGACTAGCTACAACGCCTTCGCCATCCTTTAGCATTTCGACCGACACTCTGTCATACCCTGCAGCCTTACCAGATTTCATACTTTTCAACGCTTTTACAATCTCATCCATTTCTATCTCACTTTCGTTCTCAATGTCATTTACTTCTGGGATGGTTATTTCTTGCACTAGATCTTCTTTCTCAAATAAACTTTCAAAATATTCCTTCCATCTTTTTAACACACATTCCTCACCTTTTATCACACTACCATCCTGGCTTCGAATCCTACTCAACTCGGACGATGCGGTTTTACCTCGAGCTGTCCTTATGGATTTCCCAGAAAACTTTCAAATTAGAACGAAAGTTTTCTGATAGCCTTCTGTCAAACTCATCTTTGTTCTTATCCTTCATTCTATCAACTGTCTTTTTAACTACATCCTTCACACTTTTATACTCCTTTCTTGCTTTCTCTACATCTTCATCTGTCGCTTTCAACATTCTTCGATTAGCTTTGGTAGCTAACCAATCCAACCATGCTTTCTTCTTCTTCTGCACAACTTCTTGCACCTCTTTAGTCATCCATGCACTCCGTTGTGTTTTTCCTTTCGTCCTTTTAGAAATTCCACACACTTCTATTGCGACATCCACAACACCTTCCTTAAATCCTTTCCATCCTTCTTCAATGTCAGTCATCTCATTTATGCCACTAAATTTCTCTTTCAACCTTTCAATATACTCCTTTTTTATCTCTTTATCTTGCAATTTTTCAACTTTCACTCTTTCCAAAACACTCGTCTGCTCAGGTACCCTGTGCCGCCACCGACTGAAGAGACCACTTATACGGGATATGACCAGGGAGTGGTCTGTGTCAATGCCAACACCGCGGTACGCTCGAGTGTCCATAACTTTCTTCTTCAATCTTTCATCCACAATCACAAAATCAATCATAGTTCTTGACGCACCTTCCGCTCTTGTATATGTGTGAATCTTTTTGTGTTGGAACATTGTGTTCGACACAAAAAGATCCCACTGTAAACAAATTTCTAATACACTCTTTCCATTATCATTGACTCTTTCATCGCCAAACGTACCAAGAACCCTATCATACCCGTCTCGCTTTAAACCTACCCATCCATTAAAATCTCCTAGCATAATAATTCTTTCATTCGCCTTGCAGTTTTTCAAAACGTCTCTCACACTATCCCAGAACTCCTCATTTTCTTTTTTAGCTTTTGTGGAGCCACCCGATCCCAAATCTGTCGGCGCATACACACCTAGTACAAAGATTCGAGTGATTCCGACTTTCAGCCTAATCCAGAGAAGTCGAGGGCTCACACATTCAAACTCTGTCACACATTCTGCCATTCGTTCGGAAAGAATTACGCCGACTCCTTTACAGCCTCGGTCAGTACTGGGAACCCCAGACCAATATGCAACGTAGGGGCCGTGTTTTGTCGTGTCGCATCCTTTCCGCTTGGTTTCATTCACACACAATACATCTATACGCCTCTTATCCATCATCTGACATACTTCATCTATTTTGTCTTCCATTCCTCCCCTAACATTCATCGTAGCAAAGCGGCTCTCTGCAGGCCGCGTTCCGCTCTCGGTAGAAACGTGACGTGATGAGTTGCGAACTACATCGCCGCCATTTTGATTTGGGTTTATATTAAGAATCATAGCGTTCCCACGAGTAGCAAGGGAATTAGTATGTCCATCCTGGCAGAGCCCCGCATGCCAGGACAAGGTTAGCCTTTATCTGGGGTCACCCGGTCCCAGGGCAAATCGGCACGCTAAAACTAGGCACGCCCCTAGCTACGCATCCATCAGCACGGCAGACCTTGGATTGGCGGAGAGGAAAGGAAAGGGAATTGGGTAGGAAGGGAGAGTAAGAAAGGAAGTTACCAATGATTGAGGGAGGAAACAAGGTTTCAGGATACTACAGTCTCGGAAGACGGGGATTGAGACTATAGTAGCTCGGGAAGCCGGGGTCGCATACATGTTCCTATTACAAATTCGAAAGCAAATGTATAAGCAACTGCTTTACAGCCATTCAGCCTTTAAAAAAAAATGTCGATATCATAAAGTAAAATGTCGATGTCATAAAGTACTTTTTCTGACTTTATGATATCGACATTTAGCAGTAAGATAATAAAAAAAAAAACAAATGTCACGACACAATCAAAGAATGGGACGACACTTGAAATTATGAGCTATAAAGTACTCTATGATTATGAGGACTTATTTATTATTAAGGGGGGAGCTCCTATGAAGCGAGCTGAAAACGAGCTACGTTTTCCTATATATTACATAATCTAGGACACGTCATTATCAGAAAAAAATTAAATTTTGTTCTACAAAATATGGGGAAAAGCTTCCTGAAACCCAAAAATCGAAGTTTATCCCAAAATACTAAGAAATAAAAATGTGAAGTTACCTCTATTTTTCACTGTTATCATGACCATGCTACCATATTGTACAAATGTTTTGCGTCAATGGTTATTGAAAATTATTAAACTTTATATGATTATTACTCACTATTCAATGTTGAACTCATCACAGATGCAACTTTTTGATAAACCTACACCATTATCAAGTAATCTTGCGACAAACTTACTGTTTCCGGATTCATTCCAAGGAATCAATGGTTGATAAAAGGTATTAGTTTTGATACGTTTCCCCTGCAGTCAAAACTGACTTGGAATTGGTCATAGATAAACGTAATATGAGGCAGACCCACCAAACTGTTCATTTGTACCCATTTGCACCACATTTTGAGGAAATAATTCTATTATAGCAAGAAATTTGTCGTAACTTATTTTCCAACTTTTATAATGGCATTTTGCCCAATGATATGACAATTATGCCAATGTCAGTACTACTTTGATTCATTGGGGCGCAAGATAAAAACGAGGTAGGTAGTCGTACTAAAAAAAGTTACAAATCAACCAATAAAACCGAAAGGAGGTCAAGTTACTCATGAAACTGAACAACTTTCCCCAAGAAACGTATGTCGAAAAATGAAAAATCATTTTTTAACTCCCATACAAATGCACTAGCCGAGCGATTTAGTTTGTATGGGAAGCCCATTTTTTTATATTTAGTCATATGTTCTTGAGGGAAAGTTGTTCATTTTCATAGACTGGTTCACCCTTTAAAATATTGTTTGTAAAGAAGGCCTTGTATGCCACAAATGGAATATCAATCATGTTTAAACTTGCATCAATACCGTGATCACACATGCGACTTTTTGTCGCGCGACACACGTATTACTTGTTCCTTTGCACATGTGTGAAAGGGACTACAAATAAGTCGCCGGCCAAAGTCTCTTTAGTTTAAACGCGCGGTTACTGATAATTTTGGGAAGGTCGAATAGGGTTACGAATTTATTGAGTAGATACCTATTTGATGACGTTATGGTAACCCTGAATCCTTGGTATAACCTGATTTATAAAAAAGGGGCCCCGAAATGGCAACATTATTGTTGACATCTTGCTCAAAAGACATGTAACATGAAAAAGACGCAAACAATAATGTTCCCATTTCGGGTCCCATTCTTCTACGAATCAGGTTGTAATACCGAAATATACCATAAATTGTATAAAGCAATGAATTCCCTTTATAAGGATACCTATTTCAAGACCAAAAATCACAGGATTATCCAAATAAAAATGGATTAAAAACCTTCACAAAAAAACCTTTGACAAAAAAGCAAGCCATAGAAATCCCAAAGATTTAGAAATTTTCTTTGTTAGTTAAAAAAAAGTGAACGCCTATCTAGCTGCACAATACTCCGCACGTGTCGCATTAAATTTAATGTTCAAATATTGAAGTGACCCTCTTCTACCTACAAAACTGAACAACTTTTATAAGAAACAAAAAATCATACTTTTACAACATTTTTATGTGTTTTTTTTTTCATATTTCGACCTTTGCTGTTCCTTATGCGCACCCTGCATTTTTGCTATCAGTTATGTATGTACTAGAGTCTGGCTAGCGAGTCTTTGGACGTCAAATAATTCAAATATTTCAAATGGCAACATGTTAACACTGAAAAACTACAATAAAACAATTTTGATACTTACTATTTTTTTGTTTTCTGCTCTTTAGTTTGTGTTTACCTTGCCTACCGGTATGTATGTATGATGTATCTACCGGGAGTAACAGAAAGGGTATAACAAGCCGAAAGGAGGTCAAGGTACTCATGAAACTGAACAACTTTCCCCATGGAACATGGGACGAAATGTGAAAAAAAATTTGGACCTCTCAGAGTAAATCAATCAGCTGATCTGCGATTTTGTATGGGAGGTCCAATTTTTTTTTTCACGTATATTGACCCATGTTTCATGGGGAAAATTGTTCAGTTTCATGAGTACCTTGACCTCCTTTCAGCTTGTTATACCCTTTCTGTTACTCCCGGAAGATACATCATACATACATACCGGTAGGCAAGGTAAACATAAACTAAAGAGCAGAAAACAAAAAAATATTGAGTATCAAAATTGTTTTATTGTAGTTTTTCAGTGTTAACAAGTGAAAGATTTTTAAAATTGGCGCCATTTCCGTGTCCAAAGACTCGCTGGCCAGACTCTAGTATCTCAACCTATGTTTTAATTGTTTTTTTCGTTTGCGAGATCTAGTCGCCGACACTTTGAACCTTTAAGAATAATATAGCGCTTATATGAGGTGAAATTTTACTAGTGACCGATAGCGAAAACTCAGAACCGGCTAGTGATAAGGAACAACTTTCCCCAAGGAACATAGGTCGAAATACAAAATAATTTTTGGACCTCCCATACAAAATTGCCGATCAGCGGATTTGAGTTACTAAGGGAGGTCAAAATATTTTTTCGTTTTTCGACCTATGTTCCTTGAGGAATGTTGTTCCTTATCAATAGCCGGTCCTGAGATTTCGCTATCGGTCACTAGTAAAATTTCACGCTATATAATATAGCGCTGTGAGTGCATTAAAAACTCCAATACATTGAACCTTTCTGTCAGAGTTTTTCAGCAGCAACTAAGTAGTAGGCCTCTGACATAGTTTTGTAAAAGGTGCCATTTAAGTAATCAATCATACTTATTCTGACAAAGACTTAAGTGCTTAAAGTGCCTTCTAAAGCACGAAACTATCTTTTTTCCGGATAATCAGGTGGTTTAGGTTGTAACCTAACCAAAGGCTGTTTTTTTACTGGTAAGTTTTAAATAACTGGACGCTGGCAAAAGTGTCTTCATATTATATGAATAAACTGATTGACCATAGTCGTCCATCAATAAAAAAAATCTTTTTGTCAAAGTTCGCGCGAAGTGCGTATAATGATAGGTACTGGCCACTTGCACTTTTGGAAAACTTTTTCTTCCAAGAGTTTCTTAGTAAAATGTAAGTATGATCGATCACAATATAAAGGTTTATTTTTGGATGAATTTATTCTTTTCTTTTACTGAATGTGAAGAAATATCAAGCAAACTAACAGTTCAATGTAAGGACGTCATTATTTTATTATGAATATTGTTTGGATCACCATTCAACATGCAACGTTTTCTATACAATAACCTACAAAGAATAATCCGCAAATAGTTTGATATGCTGCTGATAGTACGTACCTACCTAAATTTTCTAAGATTGTTGGAATGGTGAGTGACACCTCTATAAAACTACTCATTGACCAGCTCGGACACGACTTCCGAATATTATTTAAATTTCGAACCTTCCGGTAGAGGAGGGGGCGGTAGGAGCCTTAAATCTTTGCTTCAAATCATTTTTCGAATTAAAATTCACCGATATATGCTATTTAATTTTAAAAGTTGTTCAGTTTTTATGAGCCTCCATTTTAACGTTTAGTTAAAAAGTTACTTATGTATAAAAGTCGTTCAGTTGGTGGTTCAGTAGATAGGCTTGCAATCGCCATAGTGCAGTGCGGAGGTTCGAATTATTTTTCATAGTTTTTCTTGTAGAGTGTAGATAAAATAGTGTAAGTATGCAACTGCAAATAATTAGGCTTTAGAATGCTCGTGTCAAACTATTATCTTAAACAGACACTCTCATCCTAAAGCCTCTCATTATTAGGCAGTTGCATAAACTACTATTACAAAAGTATACCCACTATTATATTTTTTTTAAATACAGGGTGTCCCGGTTATCGTGGTCCAAAGAAAAGATATATACTCTGGACATCCTAAGCTACCAAAAAAGCAAAAAAAAAATTTTTAAAGGAAAAAATTGGACCTCCCATTTTTTCTTCAAATATTGAACAGTTTTTTTTTGCTATTATGGTAGCTTAGGACGACCAGAGTCTAGATTTTTACTTTGGACCACTATAACCGGAACACCCTGTATAAGCTGCCTGTGATAATACCACCAATAAATAAGATTAAATAATGAAAGTTCAGCCGCCTAAGGCCTGCTGATGTGATTTTCTTTGGTTACAGACTAGAGTGTACAAAATACCTACATTGTAATGATTAAAAACTAAAGGTACAAGTACAAGTACAACGGTACAATTAAAAAGAAATTGCTTACGATTGATTTCAACAAGGCTCCCAGCTGATCCTGTGACGAAAATTGCTGCTACTAAGAACCACATTTTGCACATTTTGAAACACTTTTTATATTAAATTAAATTAAACACACTTGCACATAATTCTTTCGGTTATAGTTTTTACAAACTTTAAATATTTTACAATGTTTTAAAAGTTTTTAATTTACTTAATACCTACTTTAAATGATGTACCTAGGATTTAGGTATTCACTCAGTTTTTCTTTATTTTATTTAATGACACATTTTTACAAAATTAAATGACTTTTTCTTAATGAATTAATTTTGCACTAATTATAATAAATTGTAGCAAAATTAAATTTATTGTGTCTCAGATAGGGCTATGCTTTTCTTCACATTAATAAAATTTTAAGAAAATATTTTCTTATGTTTATCTGTGTTACTGTATGACTGCTTCACACGTGACGCAGTGAACCGCGAGTGCGCGCGCGCCGCTTGCTGACCGACGCGTGTGTAACACATTGCGTATTGTATTACTCGACTTGCGTTACTGTAACCTGGGAAGGTCGACCGCCTCTCAAATCTTAAACCTCCTAAACAAATACTTAGTCTATAAGCAACTCCAACCTCTAAAACTATTTCGAACGAAAGATTAATTTCGTTGTGGACTCAAGTTAGCATATTATACAAGGTGTTAGAAAACAATTGCGTTATTAATGGCTTAGAATAGTATCACCCCATATTATCCCCATGAGTGTTGTTAGAAGCGACTCAGGGATTTGAGAGTTGATGTGTTGTGTGATTGCCATTTTAGGTGACAGGCTGACAACCTGTCACTATGGCGATACACCGTCTTCTGAATAACTCTCAAACTTTTGTCAGACGTAGTGTTAATAGCTTATTTTACATCTATTTAGGCACAAATATCTAAACTACATAGAAATATGATGAATGGCCACCCCGCATTTATAGCGATGTTAAGTGTTTTGTTTGGAAAAACAAGCGCAGAAGTCACGCTTTAAAGACCCGGTATAGATATTTCGCTTAACACTGTATGTTAAATTTCTGTTGTCATCGGTTTCATCAGTGCGTCTGTTTCTAAACAGACAGATATTTATAATTATTTCACTCATATGATATTTATAACTCTATAATATAAGGTCTTTGTAAATTCAATGCAAATATTTTTAGGGTATGTTCTAATCGTAAACTGAACAACTTTTCTTGGTATCATTTTTGCGAAATACCTATGAGAAAAAAATGAACCTCCCATAGAAACTGACACATGTTTTAGACATTTTTGTACGGGAACTACAAAATATTTTTCTTATTTCGGAAAAATGTTACTACGAAAAGTTGTTCAGTTTCACAAGTAGAACACACCCTGTAAATTTTTGCACTGAATTTTATAGGACCTTATATCGGGAGTAACAGAAAGGGTATAACAAGCCGAAAGGAGGTCAAGGTACTCATAAAACTGAACAACTTTCCCCATGGAACATGGGTCGAAATATGAAGAAAAAATTTGGACCTCCCATAGTAAATCAATCAGCTGATCGGCAAATTTGTATGGGAGGTCCAAGTTTTTTTTTTCATGTTTCGACCCATGTTCCATGGGGAAAGTTGTTCAGTTTTATGAGTACCTTGACCTCCTTTCGGCTTGTTAAACCCTTTCTGTTACTCCCGGTATAGGGTCAAATTTTACTAGTGACCGATAGCGAAAACTCAGAATCGGCTGGTGATAAGGAACAACTTTCCCCAAGGAACATAGGTCAAAATACGAAAAAAAATTTTGGACCTCCCATAGTAACTGAAATCAACTGATCGGCAAGTGTGTATGGGAGGTCCAAAATTTATTTTCGTATTTCGACCTATGTTCCTTGGGGAAACTTGTTCCTTATCACCAGCCGGTTCTGAGGTTTCGCTATCGGTCACTAGTAAAATCTCACACTATACAGTGTGCAAAGGAAGACCATTTTATAGTCTCTACAACAAGATCGAAAGCTACTACGGTCCCCTGCTGGACATTTAGTTGGTTAGAATATCTATACAAAAAAAATTTGGGAGTTCCCGTGCGTGTTCCAGGTCGGTTCCGCTTTGGAAACTAATCTTTAGGCTATTCTTTACCTATGCCGAACCGGGGCTTTGCTGTCCTACTTACAAAAAAAAAATGGCAACCGTTGCAAAATTTTTTCACTGGGCAAAATTTTGTTATTTTGTAATAATTCAAAAATGGTAAGAGCTACAAATAACTATTGTATGGAAGATATGTTAAGCGTAAATTTCTGCATATGAATGTTATCAATAACTTTTTCATAATCTAATAGTTTGCGAGAAAAACGTAGCACGACATGGCAGTTTTTGCTGAAAACTCACAAATTAGAAAGTATAAAGTAAGTAGTGAAGTTGGGGATTAAGAGTCACTCGCTGTGTGGGTAGACCATGCTACAATATCCTGCCTGATATTTAGTAACAAGCTTTCCGCCCAGCGGTTTTACCTGCTGATATATGTTGAAGTAAACAAGTTAATTTTATACAAATTTTCGTCCTCTGTTTTACCACCTTAGGTGATGAATTTTTTGGAATCCTTTCTTGATATTAATTAAGATTATTCAAATAACCTCTGTGCAAAATTTCAGGGTCCTAGGTGCAGTAGTATTGCCTGTGCGTGGTATACAATTTGTATGAAAAAAGTAGAGTTTGTTCGTTGTTGCCACATTTTGTTCTTTTTTGCTATCCTATCCTAACAGGACCTTGGGTCAGAACTATTAAAGAACAGCCTCAAGGGATTGCAAAAAAATAAAAATGTTGCAACTACGAACAAATTTAATATTTTTTTTACAAATTGTAAATCTATGCACAGGCAATACCACTGGACCTAGGTTCTTGAAATTTTGCGCAGAGGTTGTTTTGGTTGGGTGAATTAACACCAGGAAAGGAATTTAAGAAAATCATCTCATAAGATGGTAAAACTCAGGGTGTAAATTGGCAAAAAATTTGCTTGTTTACTTGAAAATATATTAGCGGGTAAAACCTCTGGGCAGAAAGCTTGTTACTAAGTATCAGTCAGGATACCGTAGCAAGGTCTACCCACACAGTAAGTAATTCTTAATCCCCAACTTCACTACTTAATTCATATTTTAGATTTGGTGAGTTTTTAGAAAAAACTGCCATGTATTAAAGCGTTTTTTTCGCAAACTATTAGATTATCAAAAAAGTTATTAGAGCAAGGTTGTGCAGAAATTTACGCGTAACATTTCTTCTATTAGTCATGGTCCTTAGCAAAAAAATACTGTTTTGCCGGCACAGTTGATGCCGCTTTGCTCAGTGATACTAGGGACCATTGTGAATGATTCTATCCGAGGAAATGAAAAATCCATCCACTGGATTTCAAGATGGCGGACCTTCGTTTTTTTGTATGGCACTAAAAAAATAATTCTTCTTGAGCCCATCGTGTGGGGTATCAAATGAAAGGGCTAGACGAGACAATTTCAAAAATATATCGTTTTAATACATTTCCATTGCACTATTAGAAAAAAATCAACTTACATTTTTAAAAGTAGTCAAAACATGCCAAGTTTGAGGTCCAGTAGGTACAAAATGGCTGACTTATAGTTTCATAAAAGTATGCCAAATGATCCACCATATCCTTAACTCTAACGTGACGAAAGGAATTTTGAAAATAATAAGATTTAATGTATATTTTGCAATGGAAAGTAGACCATTGGGAACTGCAGTAGGTTAGTAAGAACTGCTTGTGGCGCACAAGCAGTTCTTCCATAAATGTTTAAGATGCAATTCTCATCATGATTTTTTTTACACTAAAAGCTAGATTATGATGTGCCGGATCATTTTGAATCTTCGGACACGGTTGTGCCCCCGCCAAGTCGAGTAAAAAGTGGCTTTGCCGTACCATATTTCTCTTAAAGCAGTTTCGGCCAAAGTTGAGACCCCTTAACGATATGTTGGATAAAAATAGAAATATTTAATTTAGCAGATACAGAAGCTCTAAATGGTTTACTCCATACTTAAGTTTAAGAATAGAAAAAAAAGCAAATAACTATGTGATTCTATGTGAATACACAGGATTACCATTTTAAATTTACAGCGAAACAGCATTTATTGCAGTTTTAATTGTAGGTAGAATCATGTTAGTGTTTAGTGAATAAATATGAAATACAATGATTCTAAAGTTATTTCGTACAGACGACGTCGTGGATTGCACAACGTTTCTGGTGGAGTGGCGGACTTGGCTGTCTTTAACAATATATACAGGGAGTAACGGAAAGGGTATTACAAGCCGAAAGGAGGTAAAGGTACTCATGAAACTGAACAACTTTCCCCATGGAACATGGGTCGAAATATGAAAAAAAAATTTGGACCTCCTATAGTAAATCGGTCCGCTGATCGTCGATTTTGTATGGGAGGTCCAAATTTTTTTTTCATATTTCGACCCATGTTCCATGGGGAAAGTTGTTCAGTTTCATGAGTACCTTCACCTCCTTTCGGCTTGTAATACCCTTTCTGTTACTCCCGGTATATTGCAAGTTGTAAGTATATGACTGTTTGTTTTTGCAATATTTAATTTCGGTCGCTCAAATAGGCCTTATTTGACAAATTTCAGATATAAGGTTATTTTTCTTTGATGATGGTGTTTTTTAGTATGGGCTGTCAAATATGGCCCATTGGAACGACCGTACTAAAAAACACCATCATCAAAGAAAAATAACCTTATATCTGAAATTTGTCAAATAAGGCCTATTTGAGCGACCGAAATTAAATATTGCAAAAACAAACAGTCATATACTTACAACTTGCAATATATATATTGTTAAAGACAGCCAAGTCCGCCACTCCACCAGAAACGTTGTGCAATCCACGACGTCGTCTGTACGAAATAACTTTAGAATCATTGTATTTCATATTTATTCACTAAACACTAACATGATTCTACCTACAATTAAAACTGCAATAAATGCTGTTTCGCTGTAAATTTAAAATGGTAATCCTGTGTATTCACATAGAATCACATAGTTATTTGCTTTTTTTTCTATTCTTAAACTTAAGTATGGAGTAAACCATTTAGAGCTTCTGTATCTGCTAAATTAAATATTTCTATTTTTATCCAACATATCGTTAAGGGGTCTCAACTTTGGCCGAAACTGCTTTAAGAGAAATATGGTACGGCAAAGCCACTTTACTCGACTTGGCGGGGCAACCGTGTCCGAAGATTCAAATGATCCGGCACATCATAATCTAGCTTTTAGTGTAAAAAATCATGATGAGAATTGCATCTTAAACATTTATGGAAGAACTGCTTGTGCGCCACAAGCTAACCTACTGCAGTTCCCAATGGTCTACTTTCCATTGCAAAATATACATTAAATCTTATTATTTTCAAAATTCCTTTCGTCACGTTAGAGTTAAGGATATGGTGGATCATTTGGCATACTTTTATGAAACTATTAAGTCAGCCATTTTGTACCTACTGGACCTCAAACTTGGCATGTTTTGACTACTTTTAAAAATGTAAGTTGATTTTTTTCTAATAGTGCAATGGAAATGTATTAAAACGATATATTTTTGAAATTGTCTCGTCTAGCCCTTTCATTTGATACCCCACACGATGGGCTCCAGACGAATTATTTTTTTAGTGCCATACAAAAAAACGAAGGTCCGCCATCTTGAAATCCAGTGGATGGATTTTTCATTTCCTCGGATGGAATCATTCACAATGGTCCCTAGTATCACTGAGCAAAGCGGCATCAACTGTGCCGGCAAAACAGCTTTCGGGTGAAATTTGACCGTACCCGCTTAGACTATATAGGTACAATGTTCATTTATAGCACTTACCAGTTTTGAGTTATTACAAAATAACAAAATTTAGGCCAATAAAAAAAAGTTTGAAATGGCTGCCATTTTTTTTTGTAAGTATGCTAGCAAGGCCCCGGCTCGGAATAGCTAAAGAATAGCCTAAAGATTCGTTTCCAAGGCGGGGCCAAACTCGGGAAAAAACGGGAACTCTCACTTAAGCGATCTTGCATACTAATTGATTCCCCTTTTTAGAGAGTATTTGACATTCTCAACACGCTTGGCAGGTGGATTGGCAAGTGCAGTGCAAGTTGTTTTCACTGGAATCCTGCTACTCACCCCTTAGCCGTCTTTAGGTACCCATACAGGGTGTTAGGGACGGTGTACCGAAAACTTTGCAGACATGATCAGACCATCAAACTGAACAACTTTTACTATGGAGCCAATGGTGGGAAACGAAAAAAAATTTTCGACCTCCCATACAAAATTCACGATCAGCTGACTGACTTTGTATGGGAGGTCGGTTTTTTTTTCATTTTCCAACATTGGCTCATAGTAAAACTTGTTCAGTTTCATGGTCTGACTGAGCACGCCTGCAAAGTTTTTGTTACACCGTCCCTAACACCCCGTATAACCTACCTACCTACCTACATATAAGCACAAAACAGTTTTTTATCCTATTATTATTATTGCTAATAATGATAATAATAACCGATGAGAAGTTGTATCTTACACCCTGTATTAGTTACTTAGATGTTATTTCACATGCAATTAAGTAATTCGGTATTATGTCATAACATAACCGCTCTGTTATTTTTAACTACTTAACTAGCTTTGCCCGCAGCGGTACCGGATCCTCTCTCTCTGTTTTCGTGTAGACAACGCGTCGTCCAACCAAACAACGACCCGATGAACTCTGGTGTGGGAGGGAGTTTTACAACCGCCTACTACAAGTAGCAGTCTTCATGGCTGTGTAACGACCGCCGTCTAAGTAGTCATGGACAGCAACCGGGATCGATGGCTAAGCGTGCCCTCCGAAGCACGCAACCATCTAAAAAAGTGAGTGTCTATGGGAAATTGGGAATAGTTAAGGTACCTTCTTACATTTGAATTCAGAATTTCACTTTTTGACCATCTGGCTCTGCGTTCAAAATCTGGCTCTGCGTTAAAAATCTTGGTCAAGATCGGTCCCTGAAAGTTTAAAAACAGTAGGTACAGGACTATTTTCGAAACAGTGTAATCCAATTTCGCACACTGAAGTCCGCAACGAATTATCTTACCAGTAACCACAATTTCTACTAAGTAGGTAGGCACTCAATTTTTTCATGGCTTTGTGTTAATTTATTAACGTATTAGAATAGAATACTTAGTAGAAAGTGTGATACGAGTGGTTATTTAGATTATATTCAATCCTATTTATTATTTAGATTGTATTACTGTTTCGAAAATACGCCTCCAGACCTCGAATGTAAAAACAATAAGTGCAGATATTGCCAAAAATGTCGAATCTGAGATCTGAACCGGGTCAACTGAGCTATTTGCGAAATCGAGCAAACTTTAGCGGACAACGGGTTGTCATTTCAACACAACAGTCTTTACGCTGTTCACAGATTCTTGAGCTAATTGTGTAATGCGAATGTCAATTACATAGATCTCGTAATTTTTATACTTAAGAGCAACTCTCTTGAGTCAAGTTTTCATACAAACGTATTCTTCAGTTTTCTTTCTGAGTAGGTAATGCTTGTAGATTTATAATAATTTTTTATTATATTAAGTAAGATCTGCTACAGGCATGTACCTATCTTTTTTTATAAATTTTAGCATAAAGTGTCCCACTGCTGAGCAAAGGCCCCCCCCTCTTTTCTTCCATACTTCACGGTTTTTTATAATTACGAGAATAAAATACAGGGTGTCCTTGTTTAAGTGGTCCAAAGAAAAATATAGTTTCTGGACCTCGTTTCCTTAGCTACAAATCTGGAACATGGTTTTAAAATAATCAAAGAAAATAATTTACAAAAAACACCACACAAAATGTTCTATCAGTCAGCATTATAAGTATTATGGGAGAACCAACTTCCTTTCTTCAAATATTAAAAATCTATATTCCGAATTGATAGCATAAGATGTCTAGATTAGATTTTTTTCTTTGGACCATTAAACCATGAGCAATTTTCTTTTTCCATAGCTTTTTCCGTTTTATAATTTTTCTTCGTAATATAAAAGAATAGGAGCGTGCCTATAGCAGGACTTGGTTTAATACAAAAATAATACAGGGTGTCCCGGTTATAGTGGTCCAAAGAAAAAATCTAGACTCTCTGGATATCCTAAGCTACCATTATAGCAGAATAAATTGTTCAATATTTGAAGAAAAAGGAATGGACCTCCCATACAAAATGCTCTATCAGGCAGCAAAATTAGTATGTGAGGTCCATTTACCCTAGTCTAGTACTATTATATATTCTGTGGTTCTTTCTTTTTCTTCAAATATTTAACTATTTTTGCTATTATGGTAGCTTAGGACGTATAGAGTCTAGATTTTTCTTTGGACCACCATAACCGGGACACGCTATATAGCTCTACATAATGCATTATTCTTCGTGAAGAAAATAGGGGAATACGTTTGTATGAACAGGCGGAAAACATATCACTCGGGTATGCTCTTAATTGATATTGTAATCCAGTTTGTAGTATTTTTCGTTTATTTTTGTGTGATGCCGACTTAGAATAGTATCACCCCATTTTTTCCTGTTTTAAGAGGCAACAAATGGACTAAAAAGTTTCATGTAAACAAGTTAATCATATCATAACCATAACAGCCACAACAGTCCACTGCTAGACATGGGCCTCCCCCTATCGGGGGTTATTGCCATACTCACCGCTTGGTAGGCGGATTGGCGAGCGCAGTGCAAGATTTACAGAGAACGCTGCTGCCCGTGCCCTGAATGATTTTGGGGTGAAGCTATTTTAATTTATTATGCAATTCTAAGCCGGCATGTTAACAAGTTAAGGAGGAATTAAAATAACAATTCATTATATTGATACTAATCATATAATCTTTATTCTTTCCTATGGACACATGTCTTGTTTATTTATTTTATTCTTTTATAAACTGAAGCAAATAATGTATGTAATTAAAATAAATTTAATTTATTTTGTAATCAACTAAATAATAACACCTCTTCGTCATATTTTCGATTATTAATATAAATATTTTAATACCTATCTAAAATAATAACTAAACGTTTCGGCTGCGTTTCTGCCAATAGAGTCTTATCACACAAGCGTTTTGCGAGCGGATGCGCAGCGAATGCTTCGCGTACGTGCCGCGGATACCGGCGGTATTTATACCAAACGTAGCGAATCCGCCGCGCGTCCGCTCGCAAACCGCTTGTGTGATAAGGCTCTTAGTTCTTATTATAAATGCATTAAAGTACAATTTCGTTTGGATCTGGCAGCTCGCAGCCTCAGCGTTGTACTGTACAATAATTACAAATAATAATTACATGTAATAGTATTATGAACAAGTAACATCACAATTATAATTGATGCAGGAACGAATCCAGTGGCTCTCGGAATTAATCTCAGGAACAGAACGCGACCAAGCGAACTAGACTAACGCGTGGAACGTAACAAAATAGGGTACAACCCGATTACTAAAAAAAGAGGCCCAAAATGGTACTACCTAGTTCATAAATAAGGGGACCCGAAATTAATTATAATATGAAAAAGACGCATTATTGTTTGCGTCTTTTTCATATTACATGACATTTGAGCAAGATTTCAACAATAATGTTGCCATTTTGGGTCCCCTTCTTTTATGAACCAGATTATATAGTCCATTCGCAACCACAGCCTAAGCGGGAGGCCAAGTTACGCTGTTCGCAATACTTAGATACTACTAACGTAACTTGGCCTCCCGCTTAAGCTGTTCATGACACTATGATTTTAAATAGACTATAACATTATAATTGTTTTCGCCATTTTCATAAAACGACATTTACAAAAAATTTGCAATTTCGGGTCCCTATGTTTACCCGACTGCCTCAGAAGGAGGGTTATGGTTTTAAGTGACCAGGTTATAATAACTGTGGAAAAACCAGCCAGAGTTTCAAGCGTTAGTCTACCTGGCTTGGTTACGTTGTATATTTTTCGAAAACTCTTCTTTTTTACATAAATTTGACCATAAAATATGTTACATAACATTAGTTGAGCTTACAATTTAACTTGTAACATTGATTGCATTCAATCTGAACCACTGTATTCTTTAAGTATTTTTATACCATGGCCGTTTACATAGAAGACCAAATAATCGTATAGTGCGACTAAATAAAGATGATAATTTGGTGTCAATTCTGGAAAACGCGTTGCTTGATTACTTTAGGAACTGTAATGAATAAGAATTCTAAAAAAAGAGACTTTACTAAAACTATCTTTCTTATTCGTTGATTACTATCTGCCTGTCATAAGTGTCTGTGTACTTTGTGAGTCAATATTTTTATTTAAGTATTATTCTCGTAAATTAAAAATATACCGGGAGTAACGGAAACGGTATAACAAGCCAAAAGGAGGTCAAGGTACTCATGAAACTGAACAACTTTCCCCATGAAAAATGAGTAGAAATATGAAAAAAAATCGGACGTCCCATAGTTAATCAATTAGCTGATCGTTGATTTTGTACGGGAGATCCAAATTATTTTTTCATATTTCGACCCATGTTCCATGGGGAAAGTTGTTCAGTTTCATGAGTACCTTGACCTCCTTTTGGCTTGTTATACCCTTTCTGTTACTCCTGGTATACAGGGTGTTAGGGACGGTGTAACGAAAACTTTGCAGGCATGATCAGACCATCAAACTGAACAACTTTTACTATGGAGCCAATGGTGGGAAACGAAAAAAATTTTCCGACCTTCCATACAAAATTCACGATCAGCTGACTGACTTTGTATGGGAGGTCGGAATTTTTTTTTCGTTTCCCACCATTGGCTCCATAGTAAAAGTTGTTCAGTTTGATGGTCTGAGCACGCCTGCAAAGTTTTCGTTACACCGTCCCTAACACCCCGTATATGATTATTTTTTGTCATATTTTTACACAGGAGTATTTAGAAATCTGCCGAAATATTTGTTAGCCAGAATTGACACCAATGAATACACAATACATTTAAGTAATAAGATAACGCTATGTAGGCACTCGCATTTAGAATAACTATAAATATAAATTATGTACGCTCAATAACTTGCGTGGAATCGTTATAAGTATAGAAGTATTTAGATGCTCGACTTTGATATTTATTCCATAATGATTTTTTAAACTTATTTGGAACATTTCTTAAAAAGACGATCATTGTGGTACAGCCACCTGACCTCCGTCTCCGTCTAAGGCGGGTTACTTTATAGATCAAAATATCCTGGTTATCAATACAGTTGGAAAATTTAACCAGTTCAAAGTGATCCTAGAATTTCGGCAACTTGAAAAACAGCTGAATTTTTAAATCATTTTGGCTTTACTACAAAAAAGTTAGACTAGCGTTATACGCGTGTCTAGAGATTTTTTTTAATTTCAATTTTAAACACGAGTTCAAGGCGGGTCTAACTTTTTTATGGTAAGGCCCTAAAAGTCTTGGTTAAAATGGAAAGTCAATCAAAAGAAGTAAATATCAAAGTGAAGACGGAAAGATTTTTTTTCAAAGAATAATAATAAGCAATTTTATATCTAGCGCTTTCTTTGAAAGACTTTGCGAAACAAAATATAGAAATAACGCGACGATTTAGAAAAATTCAACATTATTCGCTCTACAATAGAGTTCAATCTAGCTTAGCCTAGATAACAGTCATATCTTCTGTAGGTTAGGTTACAATATGGCCGTTTGAATGGACCATATTTAACAGTTATAAAAATCATGTTAATGCTAGGACATAAGGTTTATTTTTCTGTGTTGACCTGTCTTTCAGTATGGGTTTGACAGCTGTAAAATATAGCCTATTCGAAAGGCCGGTACTTTAGTTGTTAGGTCAATACAATCATTTATTCATTTTCAATTATATTAATTGAGTTTAGACATAAAAATAAACGATTTTGATACATCCATTGTATACAAAGTTTCTGTATTTTCTTTGAAAGTTATTAAAATACAGCCACTCGAATAAGACACATTTGGCAGCTTACAAGATTATTATAATGCAATGGCTTAAGGTCTATTTTTCTTTGTTGACATGTCTTCTAGTGTGGGTTTTGAAAGCTGTTAAATATGGCTTATTTTTGAACAAAATTAAGGTTTAACGACTCGCAAATCACAAATCACTGCAGGGCGCAGGCCGACGAAAAACATGTTTCTATAATTTTTCGACAATTTATGGAATGAAATAAAGTTGAAGATTATGATAATGCGACAATCTGCGACATATTTTTGAAATGATCTCGTATAGCATTTTCATTTGATACCCCACACGATAGGCATCAGAAGTTTTAATTGTGGCATACAAAAAAGTCAGCCATTTGAAATCGAGTGGATGAAATTTGCATTTTCTCGGTTGGAATCATTCACAATGGTCCCTAGTATCATTGAACTAGGCCCGTAGTATCATTGAACTAAGCGGCCTAAACTGTGCCAGTAAAAAAGCTTCCCAACTTTATTTCATTTCAATATCGTCGAACATCAACCCAAGTCCACACCCTAACCTACAGTGTCTCCGATCGAATAAGTCATATTTGACAGGTCAGATTTAAGTTCAAAAAGTATGCCCTTAAGAAAGATTCTTTTTTCACTGCATTTCTTCTCTTACAAGCATTAACATGATTGATTCGAGTGGGTGTAGTTTAGTTTTCCCTTGCGTCCTCGTGTAATGTTATGAATGAAAATAAGAAATTGAAAAATTTCATGCTTCGACCGGAGCTCGAACCCGGGCCGCATAGGTAAACGCCCCACCGCTCTGCCACTGAGCTACCGATGCACCGATCGATGCTTGCCTCAATCTCTTGATGCTCGTTTCCAAGCGAGCCCCGGTCGATGCATAACTTTTTCAATTTCTTATTTTAATTTATGAGAATAAAATAGCACTGTGAGTGCATAAAATCCCAATTGAGCATTAATATGATTTCGACAGATGTAAACTAGGACTTATTCC
Organism: Phthorimaea operculella; assembly: GCA_024500475.1. Classification (NCBI taxonomy): domain Eukaryota; kingdom Metazoa; phylum Arthropoda; class Insecta; order Lepidoptera; family Gelechiidae; genus Phthorimaea; species Phthorimaea operculella. The sequence goes on from JANFCV010000098.1 coordinate 201,759, forward strand.
CGTGGGCGTAGTTTAGTTTACCCTTCAGTCCTTGTGTGGAGTTGTAGCATGAACATGATTTCAACAGCTGTCAAATAAGACTTATTCGAGTGGCCATAAAGTACAGTTGCCGTGGCCGTTTGAACAAGCCATTTTTAACAGATTTAACCCTTAACATGTTTTATTTAACCCTTAACAGGAGACATGTCAACAAAGAAAAATAAACCTTTTATATTAGCATTAATATGATTTTGAAAGCTATCAAATATGCCCTATTCAAACCGCCGTACCGTAGTGTAGTTAACCCTTGTATCCTCGTGTTATATTCCTCTCTCAGTCGACGCCGGCGAATCCCTGCGAGCCCTCGATGGCCTTGACGAGTTTCTCGCGCAGCTGCTGGTAGCATAAGTCCTATTTGACAACTACATACTAGAAGTTAAGTCAACAAAAAATAGACCTTATGTCATAGCATTAACATGATTTTGACAGCTATCAAATATGGCCTATTCAAACGACTGTACTGTAGTGTAGTTAACCCTTGTGTCCTCCTGTTGAGTTGTAGCATTAACATGATTTCGACAGTTGTAAAATAGGACTTATTCAAGTAGCCATATTTGGCAGATTATACCCTTATTAGAAGACAAGTCAACAAAGAAAAATAGACCTTATGTCGTAGCATTAACATAATTTTGACAGCCAAAAAATATGGCCTATTTAAACGACTGTACCGTGGTATCCCTTAGTTATAACCCTTGCATCCTCGTGTATTGTTGTGGTCTCAGTCGACGCCGGCGAACCCTTGCGAGCCCTCGATGGCCTTGACGAGTTTCTCGCGCAGCTGCTGGTAGCTCTCGTACGGCGGCAGGTCGATGCGGTTGAAACTGTACAACAAATGACATAAAATTTTAGATTAGCCTACATGACATACAATCTTAGCCGCTACCACACGGCAATTTTTCTTCAAAGTTGTTCCTTATCACTAGCACGTCCTAGATTTTCGCCATCGCTCTGTAGTAAAAAAGTTGGATTACAAGATTCGGTACCTCCGCTGCGTGGCGTGTATTGTACGCGCGGACCGCCCGCGTGCAAAGTTCACTTTACTTCAAGCGGTACAGATGAAGTGATTGAACATCGCACAAATGCTCGCATTGCAAGTCCGCAGCGGAGGCACTCAAGAGGAAGGTTTATATGTAGAACACATGAAAATGCCTTTTTATTTTACCACATAAAAATTTGTTAAGCGGGTGAAAACGCTAACGACCCGCTAGTTTTAAATAAAAATAGAATATCACTTCTTTTTCTTCTTTTGTGTCATTTATTCAAAATTATAAACTATGTTTTGACTAAAACTCAGCCATGGCTACAGCGTTATTTGTGGCGTTGTTAAGATCAGATGAGGTGCCTGTAAGCAGTCGAGAGTTGTTAGAGTTAGCACTGAGAAGTGCTGTGTTTTGAACCATTATCGTGTTGAAAAAATTGGCCAGCCTAGGTTTTGCGTTACCGAACCTTACCACCAATATCACTTACCAAGTATGCGCCCTTGGGTAGTTATCAGGCGTGCCCCACTTCTCGATAGTGAACAGCTGTGGTCCGTTTGACCCGTACAGCTCTTTGAACCCGTTCATTGGCACTCTAGAGGCACCAGTGCAACTAACATATCTTCCCTGTTTATTATTAGTGTCTCGACACACTACGACCGAAATTATGCGACGGAAACTTGGCATGTTGAATTCCGTTCCGTCAGTTTTCGGTTGGGAGGACACACTATAAGCGCCGAAATTATGTACAAATCACGACGAATTACTTCGGACTGACATTCAGCGACGTAATTTCGGCGACGGTATTGTGTCATCCGTAATGCAAATGACATTGCTGGCGTAATTGCGCCGAAATCTGTCACGTAATTACAATTATCCCCCTTTCTATCTTTGCATTATCCTACCCAAAGGTTGCCTGGAAGAAATTGCTACCCTAGCCGCATAAGGCCGCTTGTGTTGTACTTTGTCTTTTTATTTATGTTACATTGTTTTATTTTATTTCTTGTGCAATAAAGCATAATTGTATTGTATTGTAATGTCGGTCGTAGTGTGCCTGCACACTTAGTGTATATTATTCACTTACCAAGTATGCGCCCTTGGGTAGTTATCCGGCGTGCCCCACTACTCGATAGTGAACAGTTGTGGTCCGTTCGAACCGTACAGCTCTTTGAACCCGTTCATTGGCACTCTACAGGTACCAGCACAACAAACAGCTTTCTTCTTTGCTATTAGTGCCCCGACACACTACGACCGAAATTACGCGACGGAATTTGGCGCAATTACGCCAGCAATGTCATTTGCATTTAGAACGACACATTTCAGCCACCTTCATCCGAAATACCGTCGATGATATTAGGTCGCCGAATGTCAGTCTGACGCAATTCGGCGTGATTTGCACGTAATTTCGGCGCTTATAGTGTGTCATCCCAACCGAAAACGCCGTAAACTGACGGAACGGAATTTAGCCGCCGAATTTCGGTCGCGTAATTTCTTCAGTTAGTGTATATTGACTTACCAAGTGTGCGCCCTTGGGTAGTTGTCAGGCGTGCCCCACTTCTCGATAGTGAACAGCTGTGGTCCGTTCGAGCCGTACAGCTCTTTGAACCCGTTCATTGGCACTCTACAGGTACCAGCACAACAAACATATCTACCCTCTTTATTATTAGTGTATATTAAAGAGCTACCGACATGGTTAGCATAGTGAGTGACCTTGAAACAAAAAAAAACTCATTTTCATGGACAGAGTTGAAACATATCGCAATCGATGAAGCTTACAATACAAACCAAAAGCGTCCATAGATAAAAAGTCGAAAAGCGTATAGTTTCGGAGATATATGGTATCAAAAGTCAATATTTGTTTATTATAGAACTCTTTACTTTCTTATTGTTTAATTAGTTTGTTATAAAGAAACATCTACATAAAAAAGTTAAAAATATATATATCTTTTAAAACTATATATCTCCGAAACTATACGCTTTACGACTTTTGATCAAAGGGCAATTTTGGTTTGTATTTTATGGCTAATCAATTGCTATATGTTTCAACTCTGACCACGAAAAATTGTTCTTTTTTGTTTCATAATCATAGGTATGCCAGGCTCCATACTAAAATGTTAGATACTCTTTCACTTACCAAGTATGCGCCCTTGGGTAGTTGTCAGGCGTGCCCCACTTCTCGATAGTGAACAGTTGTGGTCCGTTCGAGCCGTACAGCTCTTTGAACCCATTCATAGGCACTCTAGAGGCACCAGTGCAACTAACATATCTTCCCTGTTTATTATTAGTGTCTCGACACACCACGACCGAAATTATGCGACGGAAACTTGGCGGTTGAATTCCGTTCCGTCAGTTTTCGGTTGGGAGGACACACTATAAGCGCTGAAATTACGTACAAATCACGACGAATTACTTCGGACTGACATTCAGCGACGTAATTTCGGCGACGGTATTGTGTCATCCGTAATGCAAATGACATTGCTGGCGTATTTGCGCCGAAATCCGTCATGTAATTACAAATTCTCCCCTTTTCTATCTTTGCATTATCCTACCCAAAGGTTGCCTGGAAGAAATTGCTACCCTAGCCGCATAAGGCCGCCTGTGTTGTACTTTGTCTTTTTATTTATGTTACATTGTTTTATTTTATTTCTTGTGCAATAAAGCATAATTGTATTGTATTGTAATGTCGGTCGTAGTGTGCCTGCACACTTAGTGTATATTCACTTACCAAGTATGCGCCCTCGGGTAGTTATCAGGCGTGCCCCACTTCTCGATAGTGAACAGCTGTGGTCCGTTTGACCCGTACAGCTCTTTGAACCCGTTCATTGGCACTCTACAGGTACCAGCACAACAAACAGCTTTCTTCTTTGCTATTAGTGCCCCGACACACTACGACCGAAATTACGCGACGGAATTTGGCGCAATTACGCCAGCAATGTCATTTGCATTTAGAACGACACATTTCAGCCACCTTCATCCGAAATACCGTCGATGATATTAGGTCGCCGAATGTCAGTCTGACGCAATTCGGCGTGATTTGTACGTAATTTCGGCGCTTATAGTGTGTCATCCCAACCGAAAACGCCGAAAACTGACGGAAGGGAATTCAGCCCCCGAATTTCGGTCGCGTAATTTCGGACGTAGTCTGTCTACACACTTAGTGTATATTCACTTACCAAGTATGCGCCCTTGGGTAGTTGTCAGGCGTGCCCCACTTCTCGATAGTGAACAGCTTTTTGAATCCATTCATAGGCACTCTAGAGGCAACTAACATATCTTCCCTGTTTATTATTAGTGTCTCGACACACTACGACCGAAATTATGCGACGGAAACTTGGCGGTTGAATTCCGTTCCGTCAGTTTTCGGTTGGGAGGACACACTATAAGCGCCGAAATTACGTACAAATCACGACGAATTACTTCGGACTGACATTCAGCGACGTAATTTCGGCGACGGTATTGTGTCATCCGTAATGCAAATGACATTGCTGGCGTTATTGCGCCGAAATCCGTCACGTAATTACAATTATCCCCCTTTCTATCTTTGCATTATCCTACCCAAAGGTTGCCTGGAAGAAATTGCTACCCTAGCCGCATAAGGCCGCCTGTGTTGTACTTTGTATTTTTATTTATGTTACATTGTTTTATTTTATTTCTTGTGCAATAAAGCATAATTGTATTGTATTGTAATGTCGGTCGTAGTGTGCCTGCACACTTAGTGTATATTCACTTACCAAGTATGCGCCCTCGGGTAGTTATCAGGCGTGCCCCACTTCTCGATAGTGAACAGCTGTGGTCCGTTCGACCCGTACAGCTCTTTGAACCCATTCATTGGCACTCTGGAGGTACCAGTCACGAATTGGAGTAGGCGGGAACGCATCTCGTTGGAGAACGATAGCACCACCTATAGGAAGAATTGTAAGGAATCAATACATTGTATAAAATGAAGTCAATTTTTGCGTAAGTATCTGTCTGTTTGTTTGTTTGTTATGAACTTGCATTTTTGTGAAGTGGTGTTTTTCAGAGCTATAACTTTGGAGGTCAGTACGAATAAAAGTTTCAGGAAATATGTGTTTTTTTTCGTAATAAAACCCGCTTATGTTTTTCGACAGTTTGTATGTAAATGTGTTTTATGTATGTGGACAAGAAAATATGGCGTATTTTAATCATAAAATATAACTTGGAAATTATTGCAATCGGGTTTTTGATTTTTAATAATTAGTCTTACATACAGCAATAGACGCGAGATGGCTGTCGTGAACGACAGTTCGCATTTGTCTTTATGAATGTATGCTGAAATAAATGAAAATACTCACCCTCCAAAACCATTGCACCACTAAATGGTTCGCATGATAGTCGCCCTTGTACAGCGTATTACTGCGCCAGTCCTGAAACAATATACAAATATGAATTCATTTATTCATTCTTCAGCAGTTTGAATTGCCGTGTGAAGCCGGCTTAAAATAGTATTCACCCCAATTCTATCCTTGTGTGTCGTAAAGAGCGACTAAGAGATAATCACCCAGAGAATGGGCAGCAGCGTTCCCTGTAAATGCAACATCTTGCACTGCGCTCGCTAATCCGCCTGCCAAGCGTGGTGAGTATTGTAATACCCTTGAATAGGAGAGGCCCATGTCCAGCAATAGACTGTTGTGGCGGTTACGTTACGGTTAGCAATTTTGTATTAGTATCCAAATCAGAAATGGCTAAAGAGTAGATAGTTACATTAACTTCTGTTGTATATTACGATATGATCACACATAAAAATAATCTTGTATAGTACGGATGAAGTGTACCCTTTTTTTACACTTTGATCTTTGCAAAGTTGTTCAGTTTGACCTGTTTTACATAGATACCAACCTGTAGAGTAGGTTTACCTTGACGTCTATATGCTGTATGCCGCAGACCAGCAGCTCGAGCTCGTGCTCGTCGAAGATCTTGAGGAGTGGCAGCGGCACCAGCTGGCCCAGACCCTCGAGGAACGCCGACATCTGCTCCTTGCCGGGTGACAGGGTGTATAGACAGTTGTGATACGGTCATTCAAATATGCCAAATTTGACAGCTGTCGAAATCATATTAATGCTACGACATAAGGTCTATTTTTCTTTGTTGACATGTCTTCAATTATGAGTAAAATCTACACTGTCTAATATGGCCTCTTCGGATGACCGTACTATAGCAGAATATAGGGTTTCTGGTGGCTACCTGCATTGCATGGCCAGATGTTGTGGCTATGAGACCGATCTACCAACCAAGATAGGTTTGGCAATTGTATATATAGCGATTGGCGGAAAAACTTTGATACCGCGTTTCAGCCCCCATAGTTCCGGCTGTTTCTGTCACGTGGCGCCATCTAGCGGGCATGTTGAGAACTTATCTTGCTTGCTTGTTAACCATTTTGAATCTACCCGGGTTCTTGAGAACTTATCTTGCTTGCTTGTGAACCATTTTGAACGAACCACGTTACCTTGACGTCTATATGCTGTATGCCGCAGACCAGCAGCTCGAGCTCGTGCTCGTCGAAGATCTTGAGGAGTGGCAGCGGCACCAGCTGGCCCAGACCCTCGAGGAAGGCCGACATCTGCTCCTTGCCGGGTGACAGGATGTATAGCCAGTTGTGACACGGTCATTCGTATATGCCATATTTGACAGCTCTATTTTTCTATTACCTAAGGTCTATTTTGCTTTGTTGTAATTTTTCCTTGTATGGTTTTGACAGCTGTCAAATATGGCCTATTCGAATGACCATACTATAGCAGAATAGAGTGTAATTGGTGGCTACCTGCCTGGCCGGGTATGGTGGCCAAGAGAGCGATTGGTCTACATACTTAGATAGATTTGGTAGTTGTATATATTAGCGATTGGCGGAAAAACTTTGATACCGCGTTTTAGGACCCATAGTTCTGGCTGTTTCTGTCACGTGGCGCCATCTAGCGAGTTATTGAGAACTATCTTGCTTGTTTGTGAACCATTTTGAATGAACCACGTTACCTTGACGTCTATATGCTGTATGCCGCAGACCAGCAGCTCGAGCTCGTGCTCGTCGAAGATCTTGAGGAGTGGCAGCGGCACCAGCTGGCCCAGACCCTCGAGGAAGGCCGACATCTGCTCCTGCACGCGGTTCACGAACCTCCATTGGATCACCAGTCTGCGAAGGAAAAATACCTTATTAGGAACACAAAATCCGCCAAGTGCGAGATGGACTCGCGCACGATGAGTTCCGTACCATTTTGTTTATATCAAGTTTGTTGTATGGGAGCTCTAGGACACATACAGCAGTGCCCTAACAGGCTTCAATAAGGAACTTAGGAGGGCAAAAAGAAGATCTTGGAGACGGTTCTGTGAGACAATAAACAGCACCCCTCACATCGCCAAGATCCACAAGATACTTTCTAAAGCTCCTCCGTCGCATCTGGGACTACTGAGAGGACCAGGTGGGACTTACACAAATTCGGCGGAAGAAACACTCAAGCTCCTTGCAAAAGTCCACTTTCCTGGATCCGAGGTTTTGGGCACAGATAGGGCCCCCACCTCGCAGGGAAGGAGGCCTCGGCCTTCCCCTGAGGACTGGCAAAGAGCCTCTTCCGTAATTAAACCCCAACGAGTACAGTGGGCTATTAACAGCTTCCAGCCATATAAAACCGGAGGGGTTGATGACATCTTTCCTGCCCTCTTACAACACGGTAAAGACGTCATCCTAGCGGTTGTAGTGAAGATTTTCAGGGCTAGTTTGGCCTGGGGATGCCTGCCACTACAATGGACACGGGTTCAGTGACCTTTATCCCCAAAGGTGGAGACAAAGATAAGGCGGAACCCAAGTCCTACAGACCAATTAGTCTTACCTCGTTTCTGTTAAAAACTATGGAAAAGGTAATTAATCTGCACATTAGGGAAAAATACTTAAGTATTATGCCCCTACATGTCAAGCAGCATGCATATCAGAAAGGCAAGTCTACCGAATCGGCCCTCATGGAGCTAACGGACAGACTAGAGAGGGCTCTGGAGGACAAGGAGATAGCCCTCTGCGCATTTCTGGACATCGAGGGTGCATTTGATAACACATCCACGGATGTGATACTCAGATGTATGACTCAGAGGGGCATCGATAAAACGACTCTTACCTGGATCGAGTCGATGCTGACCACAAGGACAGTCACAATGGACCTTATGGGCACGACTATTGACGTCAGGGTGAACAGGGGCTGCCCTCAGGGAGGTGTCCTGTCCCCCCTGCTCTGGTCGATAGTTGTGGACTGTCTGCTCAACGAGCTGAACTCGGCTAACCTTCCCACGCAAGGGTACGCCGACGACCTGGTCATTCATATTGTGGGCAAGAGCCCCCATATGGTGTCAGATCTCATGCAGAATGCTCTAAGGATTGTTGAACGGTGGTGCAAGGACAACCGACTTTCGGTAAATGCCGGCAAAACCGTTATAGTTCCGTTCACGAGGAGGAGGAATTTAGAAGGACTTCGGCCCCCCACACTCTTCAACAGAACGGTAGAATTTTCATATGAGGTTAAATACCTGGGCATGCACATGGACCACAAGCTCATATGGAACAAACACATAGACAAAACGGTCAAGAAAGCAAAGTCTGCGCTAGGCACATGCTGTCGCCTGGCAGGGTCCAGATGGGGTATTAAGCCAAAATACACGATGTGGCTGTACACCGCCGTGGTGAGGCCTATGATCACCTACGGCTGTGTAATATGGGCCAAGAAGATGGCCCTGACCACCTACATCAATACCCTAAATGGACTCCAGAGACTTGCTTGCTTGATAATAACTGGGGCCATCTCCTCGACGCCCACCCTGGCCATGGAGGCGCTGCTAAACCTGCCGCCACTACACATCTTTGTGCAGAAAGAAGCTAGAGCGTCCATGGTTAGAGCGATTGAGATGGGAAGGAGAGCTGGCACTCGAGTGTCATGAGAAACCTTAGGGATAGTCTCATGAATATTCCGCTCATGGCAATGCCATCTGATGCGATGACGTTAACGCATAACTTTGTGAGGTTCTTCAAAGTTATAATACCCGAAAGGGCGGAATGGAAGGAAGGCACTATTCCTCCCATTTTCAGGAAAGCTGAACTGGTATGGTTCACGGACGGGTCCAGGAGAGAGGGACTTGCTGGCTCTGGGTGTTCTGCAAGAAACCCAAAGTCAGCGAGTCTATTAGCCTGGGACCATTCGCAACCGTCTTCCAGGCTGAGATGTACGCAATCATTGAGTGTGTGCATCTAAACCTGAAATACGAAGGCAAAAGGATACTCATCCTATCGGACAGTCAGGCCGCGCTAAAGGCATTACAATCCGATAACGTGTGTTCCAAGCTGACCATGGAGACCATTGAGCTCCTGAACCAGCTTGGCACTCGAAATCAGGTGACCTTGGGCTGGGTCCCAGGTCACTCTAACATAGGAGGAAATGAGGCAGCGGACGAACTGGCCGGGAGGGCCTCCGGGTCACGACCTGTGGGACCGGAGCCTATCCTGGGCATAAATAAGTCGGCACCTCGAAGAGTCCTGAACATATGGGTGAATCAGCGAGCCCAAGAGCTCTGGAAGAGATCAGCAGGCCTAACACACTCTAAGCTGCTGATACGGGGATTCTCCCAGAAGTACACTTCCGTGATACTATCAATGAACCGGAATAATCTCAGGATGATTACAAGGGCCCTTACTGGACACTGTAATCTCAATAAACACCTCTGCAGGATGGGGCTTACTGAGGCCACTTACTGCAGATACTGCGCTGAGGACGATGAAACACCGCTACACGTCCTTTGCGAATGTGAGGCGCTTGTGCAAACAAGAAGCCGGACTACGGGTGGTCACCTGTTGTCCCCTAGGGAGGTCCAATCCCTTGACCCCAAACAGATCGTGGCCTTCCTTAGAATGGCCCGACTGGATGAGGTCATTTAGTCGTAAGGGTTAGCCACAATAGATCTGAAAAGGTCGCAGTGGCTGTTGGTCTGATCAGGACCAACCCCTTCTAACCAAATAATAATAATAATAATGGGAGCTCTCCTTAATTTTATGTTATTATACTTTTTAATTTTTTTCAACGTTCTTACTATTACGGATTATGAGATACACCCTGGGAACAGACGGACAGATAGGCAACGAAGTCTCAGTTATAAGGTTCCGTTTTCACCCTTTGGGTATGACATCCTAAAAACGCCGTTGTTTTTGGATTTTAAATGTACAGTGCTATATTATTGTCATAAATATAAATGAACGGCCCGTAAGCAGGATCACCCGCTGCAAATCATTTTCCTGCGACACAAGGGCATGTTTTGTACGTATAAACATTCCTCATTAATCACTTTATCCATTCCAAAAAACTGCATCAAAATCCGTTGCGTGGTTTTGGTGGAGTAACCGAATGACGTGCACGTCACGAATACGGTGGCAGCGTGCTCTGCCGTTTAATGAATCAAGTCTATGAGGCGTAAAATCTTTGCTTACTTGATATACTCGTCTTTATTCTCATTATCTACGGAGATGTTCGTTCCACCAGGTTTCAGCTCCCTCTGTATGGTCCTGCCAAACTGCTCCTCGTCTACCGCGAAGGTCAGGAACAAATCTGAAAAATAAGGTGTAAAACGATCAACTGCAAGTTTTAAGTGGTGAAGCAGTACATAAATTGTGCACTTTTATCCGTTTATCCGCGGTGAAATCTTACTTCCTTAGGTCTGCTGGAAGAAATTTCTTTAGAAATAAGCAGTACCTGTTGTACCAGTATTTTTATTGAGCATATCTTTTTGAATTTTGCATCATAGGGCAACATAGGGCAGAATATTGGACCTCTCTTAAAAATTATTTGGCTGACCGGGTCAGTTTGTATGGGAGGGCATTTTTTTTTCCCACCGTCGTTCCTTAGTGAAAGTTTTTCGCCAGCCCGTCCTGCATTTTCGTTATCATTAGTCACATTAGTCATGAAATTTTAATAGTGACTAATAGCGAAAACTCAGAACCGGGTGATGATAAGATAAGGAACAACTTTCTCCATAGAACAAAGGTGGAAATATAAAATAAAAAAAATTTGACTTCCCATACAAAATTGCCTATCAGCTGATTTGAGTTACTATGGGAGGTCAAAATATTTTTTTCGTATTTCAACCTATGTTCCTTAGGAAAAGTTGTTTCTTACAGCCGGTGATGTATTTTCGCTATCGGTCACTTGTAAAATTTCATCCCATACAGTGAGATATGGTGAATACCTGAGGGGTCGTTCTCCTTGATCCACATGAGCGAGTTGTAGTACTCGAGGTCGACCGACTCCATGTCGTTAAGGTCGATGTTCTTGCCCAGCATCATCTTGTATTGTATTGTATTGTATTACCTGAGGGGTCGTTCTCCTTGATCCACATGAGCGAGTTGTAGTACTCGAGGTCGACCGACTCCATGTCGTTAAGGTCGATGTTCTTGCCCAGCATCATCTTGTATTGTATTGTATTGTATTACCTGAGGGGTCGTTCTCCTTGATCCACATGAGCGAGTTGTAGTACTCGAGGTCGACCGACTCCATGTCGTTAAGGTCGATGTTCTTGCCCAGCATCATCTTGTAGAACGGACGGATGAAGAATGCTGGAAAGAAACAAAGTGTGTGAAAATATTGTTCCAAAATAAAAACAGAAAATACAATTTGTCATTAACCTAACTGTGCTGGGTAATTTTACTTAAGATTTGAGTCCTCTTAATGATTTTTCTTATCTTTTCTTATTTATCCTCCTCCAAAATCACAAAAATAACTACTAATGTAGTAAGCAATGTAATATCTCCTTCGAGAGCAGGAACTAGATGGCGCTGTGTCTCGTCCAGACTTCCTTTTTATGTCTTGACGTAGAGGGCGAAAAAAGAAGACCTTTATACTCAGCAGTAGGTAGATTTAGGCTGATATGATGATGATGATGATATCTCACCGTCTCTCAGTTTCCCGTGGTAGATGGCGATGCCGGCGACCCTGCCTGATATGATGATACACCGAGTCGTCCAACGACCCGATGCCCATGATATGATGATGTATGACCATGTCTCACCGAGCAGTTTCCCGTGGTAGATGGCCATGCCGGCGACCCTGCCTGATATGATGGTACACCGAGTCGTCCAACGACCCGATGCCCATGATATGATGATGTATGACCATGTCTCACCGAGCAGTTTCCGTGGTAGATGGCCATGCCGGCGACCCTGCCTGATATGATGGTACACCGAGTCGTCCAACGACCCGATGCCCATGATATGATGATGTATGACCATGTCTCACCGAGCAGTTTCCCGTGGTAGATGGCCATGCCGGCGACCCTGCCTGATATGATGGTACACCGAGTCGTCCAACGACCCGATGCCCATGATATGATGATGTATGACCATGTCTCACCGAGCAGTTTCCCGTGGTAGATGGCCATGCCGGCGACCCTGCCTGATATGATGGTACACCGAGTCGTCCAACGACCCGATGCCCATGATATGATGATGTATGACCATGTCTCACCGAGCAGTTTCGGTTGGTAGGGGGCCATGCCGGCGAGGCTGCCTGATATGATGGTACACCGAGTCGTCCAACGACCCGATGCCCATGATATGATGATGTATGACCATGTCTCACCGAGCAGTTTCCGTGGTAGATGGCCATGCCGGCGACCCTGCCTGATATGATGGTACACCGAGTCGTCCAACGACCCGATGCCCATGATATGATGATGTATGACCATGTCTCACCGAGCAGTTTCCGTGGTAGATGGCCATGCCGGCGACCCTGCCTGATATGATGGTACACCGAGTCGTCCAACGACCCGATGCCCATGATATGATGATGTATGACCATGTCTCACCGAGCAGTTTCCGTGGTAGATGGCCATGCCGGCGACCCTGCCTGATATGATGGTACACCGAGTCGTCCAACGACCCGATGCCCATGATATGATGATGTATGACCATGTCTCACCGAGCAGTTTCCCGTGGTAGATGGCCATGCCGGCGACCCTGCCTGATATGATGGTACACCGAGTCGTCCAACGACCCGACGACCCATGATATGAAGATGGATGACCATGTCTTACCATCGAGCAGTTTCCCGTGGTAGATGGGCATGCCGGCGACCCTGCCTGATATGATGGTACACCGAGTCGTCCAACGACCCGACGACCCATGATATGATGATGGATGACCATGTCTTACCATCGAGCAGTTTCCCGTGGTAGATGGCCATGCCGGCGACCCTGCCTGATATGATGGTACACCGAGTCGTCCAACGACCCGATGGTATGATATGATGATGTATGACCATGTCTCACAGTCGAGCAGTTTCCCGTGGTAGATGGGCATGCCGGCGACCCTGCCTGATAGGATGATACACCGAGTCGTCCAACGACCCGATGGTATGATATGATGATGTATGACCATCCCTTACCGTCGAGCAGTTTCCCGTGGTAGATGGCCATGCCGGCGACCCTGCCTGATACGATGGTACACCGAGTCGTCCAACGACCCGATGACCCATGATATGATGATGTATGACCATGTCTCACCGTCGAGCAGTTTCCCGTGGTAGATGGCCATGCCGGCGACCCTGCCTGATATGATGGTACACCGAGTCGTCCAACGACCCGATGGTATAATATGATGATGTATGACCATGTCTTACCATCTCTCAGTTTCCCGTGGTAGATGGCCATGCCGGCGACCCTGCCTGATATGATGGTACACCGAGTCGTCCAACGACCCGATGCCCCATGATATGATGATGTTTGACTATATCTCACCATCTCTCAGTTTCCCGTGGTAGATGGCCATGCCGGCGACCCTGCCTGATATGATGGTACACCGAGTCGTCCAACGACCCGATGCCCCATGATATGATGATGTTTGACTATATCTCACCATCTCTCAGTTTCCCGTGGTAGATGGCCATGCCGGCGACCCTGCCTGATATGATGGTACACCGAGTCGTCCAACGACCCGATGCCCCATGATATGATGATGTTTGACTATATCTCACCATCTCTCAGTTTCCCGTGGTAGATGGCCATGCCGGCGACCCTGCCTGATATGATGGTACACCGAGTCGTCCAACGACCCGATGCCCCATGATATGATGATGTTTGACTATATCTCACCATCTCTCAGTTTCCCGTGGTAGATGGCCATGCCGGCGACCCTGCCTGATATGATGGTACACCGAGTCGTCCAACGACCCGATGCCCCATGATATGATGATGTTTGACTATATCTCACCATCTCTCAGTTTCCCGTGGTAGATGGCCATGCCGGCGACCCTGCCTGATATGATGGTACACCGAGTCGTCCAACGACCCGATGCCCATGATATGATGATGTATAACATAGTACGCCTTACTAGGTATGATCAGCTGGCTTTAGTATGAACACAATTTCTCTGTCCACTAGTAGCAAAACGACAGTGACGACACTATTTATTATAGTACCGACATTCGAATAGGCCATATTTGACAGCTGTAAAACCCATACTAGGAAATATATCAAAATTAAAAATAGACCTTATGTCTAACATTAACATGATTATGACATCTGTCAAACATGGCCTATTCGAATGACGATACTATACACATTATTTCTCCTACTTTTGACGTTCCTATTGAACCTTTGCTATAAATACAATGGCGATACAGGTACTCTATAGCTTGCTTATGTATGCCCTAAGATGCCGGAGTCCTAAAATACCCCGTAGTAGGAATTTTCCGGAAGCAGGAACTAGATGGCGCTGTGTGTCTCGTCCTGAGATTCTTTTTCTAGATGGTGGTTAGATGTAGGCTGATATGATGATGATATCTTATCTCACCATCTCTCAGTTTCCCGTGGTAGATGGCCATGCCGGCGACCCTGCCGATGAACTTGAAGTAGTTGAGGTGCTCCTCATTGCACACCCCGCTGTTGGGGTTCATCACAAGCGTGTAGTTGTCCATGGCCGAGTACTCGAATAGGCCGTAGTAAGGGTTGAACATCTCCATAGAGAGTAGGAAGAACCACAGACAGACTTAGAGTATACCTAAGCAAGCTATATAGTAAGACTTACTAAGTATGAACGTTTGGCTTTAGTACCAACATAATCTCTCTGTCCATCAGTAGAAAAAGGAAAGTCACAATACTATTCTTCTAAAGTCTCTTTCATTTGACGTAGGTACGTATCCATAGAACTTTTGCTCTCGCTTGGTACAAGTAACTATAGCTTGCTTACGTATGATTTAAGCTGACGGAGTCTCTAAATAACCTGTAGTAGGAATTTTTCGAGAGCAGGAACTAGATGGCGCTGTGTGTCTTGTTCAGAGATTCTTTCTTATTTATGTCTTGGCGTAAATGACGACAAAAGAAAACCTTTATACGCAGCAGTGGGTAGATTTAGGCTTATATGATGTTGATGATGATATGGTTATTACTTACCGTCGAGCAGTTTCCCGTGGTAGATGGCCATGCCGGCGACCCTGCCGATGAACTTGAAGTAGTTGAGGTGCTCCTCATTGCACACCCCGCTGTTGGGGTTGATTTGTAGTGTGTAGTTGTCCATGGCCGAGTACTCGAATAGACCGTAGTAAGGGTTGAACATCTCCATAGAGAGTAAAGTAAGGCCAAAGAAACGAGATAAATAATGTAAACAATTTTAATAAGACTCGGTGACAGCTATTACGATCTGTCCTTATCTGTCATATAGCATAATGTCAGTTGTCTCTTTCTGGTTTGTTTACATCCTTTTTCTCGTCTGGTTCGCCTTACTTTAGGAAGAATTACTCACGAGCTAGGCCGCCGCGACAGACTTAGATTATACCTAAGTAAGCTATATAGTAAGACTTACTAGATATGATCGGTTGGCTCTTGTACGAACACAGTCTGTCTGTCGATCAGTAGCAAAACGATAGACATTATTTATTATACATCATTTCTCCTACATTATATAGGGTGAAATTTAACTAGTGACCGATAGCGAAAACTCAGAACCGGCTGGTGATAAGGAACAACTTTTCCCAAGGAACATAGGTGAAAATACGAAAAAAAATTTTGGCCCTCCCATAGTAACCCAAATCAGCTGATCGGCAATTTTGTATGGGAGGTCCAAATTTTTTTTTCATATTTCGACCTATATTCCTTGGGGAAAGTTGTTCCTTATCACCAGCCGGTTCTGAGTTTTCGCTTTCGGTCACTAGTTAAATTTCACCCTATATATCTATAAAACTTTGGCTCACGCTGGGTAAAAGTAACTATAGCTTGCTTATGTATGCTCTAAAGTCCCTAAACAACCTGTAGTTGTAGACTAGATGGCGCTGTGTGTCTCGTCCAAAGTTTTCTTTTTTATGTCTTGGCGTAGATGGCGACAAAAAGAAGAGGCTTCTTTTCTAAGGAGTGGGTAGATCTAGACTGATATGATGATGATATGGTTATTACTTACCATCTCTCAGTTTCCCGTGGTAGATGGCCATGCCGGCGACCCTGCCGATGAACTTGAAGTAGTTGAGGTGCTCCTCATTGCACACCCCGCTGTTGGGGTTCATCACAAGCGTGTACTTGTCCATGGCACACTTGGATTATACCTAATCACTGGTCGCCTCAATAGGCCATATTTGACAGATGTCAGTTTCATACTAAAGGTGATGTCAACAAAGGAAAATAGACTTTGTAGCTATAGCTAAGAATATGATTTTGACAGCTGTCAAATATGGCCTATTCAAACGACCATACTGTAAGCAAGCTTTACCGGGACTAACAAAAAGGTAACAAGCCGAAACAAGCTCAAAGTACTCATGAAACTGATAATATGAGTCGAAATATGAAAATGAAGTTGGACCTCCTATACTAAATCAATCAACTGTATCTGTATAGTGACTATACTATAGTCCACTCGCAATTATAGTGTCATAAAATGACATGACATGACCAGCGTAACTTGGCCTCTCGTTTGGATTGGTCATGATCATGACAATATGATTTTGAATGGACTGTATAGAAGGCGATTTTGTATGGGAGACCAATTTTGTTTTTGTTTCGTCCCATGTTCCTTGGGGTAAGTTGTTCAATTTCATAAGTACCTTGACCTCCTGTCGGCTTGTTATAATACCCTTTCTGTTACTCCCAGTAGACTTATATGATGATGATGATACGGTTATATCTCACCATCTCTCAGTTTCCCGTGGTAGATGGCCATGCCGGCGACCCTGCCGATGAACTTGAAGTAGTTGAGGTGCTCCTCATTGCACACCCCGCTGTTGGGGTTCATCACAAGCGTGTACTTGTCCATGACACACTTAGACTATACCTAATCTCTGGTCACTACAGTAGGCCATATTTGACATCAGTCTAACCTAACTCATATTAAAAGACATGTCAACAAGGAATAGACTTTATGTCAAAGCAAGAACATGATTTTGACAGCTGTCAAATATGGCCTACTCAAACGACCATACTAGCAAACTTCGCCGGGAGTAACAAAAAGGGGGTACTACCCGCTTCACAAAGGAAGGTGACCCGAAATGGCAACATTATTGTTGCCATCTTGCTCAAATGTCATGTAATATGAAAGAGACGCAAACAATAATGTTACCATTTCGGGTCCCCTTCTTTTGTGAACCGGGTAATACAACTTTTGCTCACGCAGGGTACAAGAACCTATAGCTTGCTTATGTATGATCTAAGATGGCGGAGTCCCTAAACTACCCGTAGTAGGTATTTTTCGGAAGCAGGAACTAGATGTCACTGTGTGTCTCATCCTCAGATTCTTTTTCTAGATGGTGGTTAGATGTAGGCTGATATGATGATGATGATTATATCTTACCGTCGAGCAGTTTCCCGTGGTAGATGGCCATGCCGGCGACCCTGCCGATGAACTTGAAGTAGTTGAGGTGCTCCTCATTGCACACCCCGCTGTTGGGGTTGATTTGGAGGGTGTAGTTGTCCATGGCCGAGTACTCGAATAGACCGTAGTAAGGGTTGAACATCTCCTTTGATAGTAGGAAGAACCATTCGCGAGCTAGGCCGCCGTAGTCTAAAATGGTAAGAAAAAAATGGTCAAGATGCGGCTGCGGTAATTTCCATGGTTCATTAGCAAAAATTAACATGGCCGATGTGGCTCAGAAAGCCCTATAGTATGGTTTTCGCCCGTACTAGAGGACATTTTTCATCTGACACCCGTCTGTATACCTGTGTTTGGTATCGTTGGATTTGTCATAATGCCTTGGTTCAGGATCCGGAGACGTCAAGAAATCGAGTGTTCCCCCGGGACTTTAAGCGGTCAGCGACATTTCTTAAAGTGTATAAGTGTATAGAATAATTGCCGAGATAAATGAGTTTTTAGTTTGACAGCTGTCACATAAAATAAAGGTTTCATCAAGGCCTACAACTTTGCCAAACAAATTGATAGTTTAGCATGAATAATTGCCGAGATAAATGAGTTTTTAGTTTGACAGCTGTCACATAAAATAAAGATCTCACCAAGGCGTACAACTTTACCAAACAAACTGATAGTCTAGCATGAATAATTGTCGAGATAAACGTGTTTTTAGTTTGACAGCTGTGTTTAACTGTGATGTCATGGTGGTGAATTTGACATTTTGTTATTTTACTTGGTCTCCATTAGAAATGGCGCATACAAAATGTGGTCGAATCCACAACAGGTCATATCTGGATGAAGTCACTTTAAGAAATGGTCGTTGACCGCCTAAAGGCCCGGGGGGAGGGAGTGGGAATCAAAGATGGCGGAATGTTCTTTTTTATGTGGGATATCAAATGAATGAGCTTGACGAGACATTTCCAAAAATTCATCACACTAACATATTTCATCTACATATTTAAAAATAAATTAAGTTAAAGTAGTCAATTATGTCATGTTTTGGGGTCTCTAGGTACAAAACGGCTAGACAAAGTAAAACATATACCAAATAATCCACCATATCCCCACCACTCATGTGACAAAAGGATTTTGTCACATGAGTGGTGGGGATATGGTCATATCTGGATGAAGTCACTTTAAGAAATGGTCGTTGACCGCCTAAAGGCCCGGGGGGAGGGAGTGGGAATCAAAGATGGCGGAATGTTCTTTTTTATGTGGGATATCAAATGAATGAGCTTGACGAGACATTTCCAAAAATTCATCACACTAACATATTTCATCTACATATTTAAAAATAAATTAAGTTAAAGTAGTCAATTATGTCATGTTTTGGGGTCTCTAGGTACAAAACGGCTAGACAAAGTAAAACATATACCAAATAATCCACCATATCCCCACCACTCATGTGACAAAAGGATTTTTGAAATAGTCTCGTTAAACTTTTTTATTCAATACCCCACCTGATAATTTCAGTAGAAAAACACACGATTTCTTGACGACTCCGGATCTTGATTCAGGTCATCACGAGGAATCCAACGATAACGATACCAGACATGGGTATGGTAACAAGCCGGGTGTCAGATGAAACTCAAGATCTAGAGGACTTTTTGTTCAAAATGAACCGTACTACTAGGACAGAGTTTACTCGTAATTTATTTAACTGAAAGTGAACAGTAATCGACTGTAGTAATAATTGTTTTAGGTGTAGATAGAGTGTACCGAAAACTTTTCAGGCATGCAATAAAACAACTTTTTATACATATAGAGGCTTTCTGAGAAATCACGAAAAATGAGCTGTTCCATAAAACAACCTAGTACTTGTAAGAAATATGTATGAATACGTTAGCGGACGGCGGGATTTTAACCAGGGACCGTGGGGTACCGTCCCACTGCTCTGCCAACTGAGCTATCGCAGAGGCCGATCCTTACGAATTCATCAACCTCTTTTTCATTTATGAGAATTTATAGCACTGTGAATGAATGGAAATCCCAATATTGTACAGATAGATACTCACCCAATCCCACTTCTGATTCGAACTCGACCCACAGTTTGGTTTTAAGAAGGTCCAGCCGATTGACTGAACTGATGATGCGGTATGAGTCCTCGAATATGGAGCTGCGACGCACTTTGATCTCGAACTTGTTTGGCACGTTGCTCTGGAACAACATTACATAAATAAATTGTTAATGCACCATGTACCTACTTTGAATTTCCCGCTCCACCCTTTTACTCATCCATTCAAAACCCCTGCACTCACTTTTTCAATTCACTCGAGATATCATTCGCTCGCCAACCATTAAACTCATACCTTCTGCGAATGGCCACCGGACAACAAACATGTGAAGCAAGAAATCTTCTTTTCGTGTGGGACGCCGAGTCGTTCAACGACCCGATGAACCCTGGTGTCAGAGTTTTTCAACCGCCTACTGCAAGCAGCAGGCCTCTGACATAGTTTTGTAACGACCGCCATCATAGACAGCAACCGGGACCGACGGCTTAACGTGCCCATCCGAAGCACGGAACCATCTTACTTGCGGACAATCAGGTGGTTCAGCCTGCAATGTCCTAACCAGACTGGGAACAAATTCACAAAGTGATAAATATCAACTTTGTGAGTGACCCCACCGGGAATTGAACCCGGAACCTTTGCGTGGCAGGCAGGCATACTAACCACTGCGCCACATCGGTTGTTTGAAGCAAGAAATCATAAGAAATCAATCATCTGGTCCGGCGTCAGCACTGAAATGGAGCAAGATCAGAGCCCCGGGGCAAGCTAGCCTAAGCTTACCACCCAACGCACCAGAAACAACAAGTGAAATACATAAGGAAAGTACACCGGCCTTCATCCACGTGAGTTCCTTTTCCATTTCATCATTTTCCCATATTTAAAGTACATCTGTCTAATTTCTCATCCAACAAGGCACCTGGGATTAAGTCCACGAAGGGTTCTTAACATAAATACATATCTTTCCCTTTAGTTCTTGTGCTGGCAAACCAAATTTCCGAAAACGGTAAAAGTCGGAGGTAACAACTTTTCTTCGAAGTCTAGCTAAACATGCTTTTAAAGATGATAAATAACTCGGATGGCCTTCCAGAGTGGTAGTTTTTAGAAATGACGGGATTCAAAGATGGCGGGTGTATTAGCACCGTGCAATTATCAGCGCCACCTAGCGGTCGCAACTTGGCTGGTCTGAGGTCTTTGGTTGTTTGAGGCGGGAACGAAGATCATAGTGGCGGGAAATTGAAAAATATTTGTGAAAGCGTAATGTTTCATTAATATTAATATGAAAATTACCGATAATAAGGTGGCCAGAATGTATTCAAATTGTTTCTCGTCATTTAAATTGAACATCATCATCTTCCTGCCCTTATCCCAATTACTTGGGGTCGGCGCAACACGTTTTGTTAAACACAAGATCGTGTTGCAAAGGATTTGGCTTAATTTTACGACCGGCCGCCTATCAGACGACAACCCTCCTTGGGAATGCTTTTGTGGTGGATTAACCGCCACCATACGGTTGGCCCTGGCTGTTTGGGTCAGTTTATCCCTCGGACGCCTCTTACGACCCCCACGGGGAGGGAGGGGGTGGTGCTATTCTATTCTGAAGGCACCACACGGCCATTTAAATTGAACGCGGTAAGTAAAATCAATTCAAAAGGTATGGTTTGTTTTGGTCACGTCACTATCTCGCTCTTCCTCAATGTTGTTTCTACTATACCAGTTTTACAGTCGAAATTCGGGCTCGCTTCGCTCGCAATACGTTTGGCGTTAGAGTAACACCACTCGCTCTCCCTCAGTGTTGCTTCTACTATACTAGTTTTACCATCTAAAGTCGAGCTCGCTTCGCTCGCAAAACGTTTTGCGTCGTTGTCACACCACTCGCTCTCCCTCAGTGTTGCTGAGACTATACCTATACCAGTTTTACCATCAAAATTCGGGCTCGCTTCGCTCGCAATACGTTTTGCTTTAGAGTGACACCACTCAATCTTCCTTAGTGTTGCTGAGACTATACTAGTTTTACCATCAAAAGTCGGGCTCGCTTTATCACAATTTTTTTAACCACTTACCGGCTTGCGCAGCTGGCTCTTGAGGTACTCGTACTTGCGCTTGTAGTCGCGCGAGTAGGGCACGGCGGGGCCCGCGATCGCCGGATTGGACAGCCGTGGGTCCTCCCACTGGGTCGTCCGCGTATCTGTAGAGAATAGTACAAAATATTTCAAAATTTATTGCCATAACACAATATTTAAAACTGTCATCTATACACTGTGTAATACAAAGTGAAATGTTAAACTCGGTTTTCTCGCTAAGTTCGTACTTTGTTAGTGTAAAGAATTTATTATAACGTGAAATGCAGAGCTCGCTTCGCTCGCATGTTTTATTGCTGTTGGTAAAGACAGCGCAATGTAGCGCACCTCTTAATGATTTTGACGTAAAACGCAATATGTATTTAGTTTATGAAGTGCAGTGTAGGTAGACAATAATTTTTGTCCACGCATAATATAAATCTCGCTTCGCTTACAATACGCATTTTGATAGTTTAACACAGTGAAGCACCTCCAAATATTTAAACGTAAAACTACGAACTCGTTTCGCTCGCAATGTGTATTATGCTTAGAGTATATACAAGGTGTTCCAAAGGAAATACATTAAATTGGAGACGTTGTGTAGACCATTGTACTGAACAATTTCCATTATGGCACCAAGTTTGAATTCTTAACAATTAAGAAATTGAAATTTCCATACAAACTAAATGCCTACATTTACTACAACCATTATGTATTACCCCTTATCCAAGATTGCAACCTTGCAATTTTAACTTGTTGGATTTGAATCTTTGAAAAAGTTTGGAACATAGTTGTCTATGTTTGAAATTTAACGAAAACTTAAGATAAAAGATCTCTTTCTTGGTGTCAACTTTATTTTATTGCCGCCTCAAACTAAAAACTTCTTTTGACTTAGAGCACCCATAGAGACGCAAAGACAAAGGGCCAATCAGAGAACCCAGTAGAGTCTGTAGTGTCAGTTGTGTCAGTTTTTGACGAACATGACATTTGACCTTGGTCTACGTCACAACCGTTGCCTTGGCAACTAAACTACCGCCAAAACCGTTGCATTGGTAACAGTTGTGGTTGTAATTTCAAAAGTTTTTCCAAGACGGCAACATGACATAAATAAAGGTCATAATCAATAAAGGTCCTTTCATAATGTGGCACAAAATTAAATTAAACAAATTTAAGTTGCTGATTACTTCTAAACGAGGAGTTTTCATAACTTGGGCCCATAATGAAAATTGTTCGGTTCGATGGCCTACACAACGTCTCCAATTTAATGTATTTACATTGGAACACCTTGTATAAGCAAGCTATAGAGTGCGCCTAAAAGTTGGAATTGTGCATTCAGTTCAGACCATGAATCTGACCAAATTTTTGACATCTTATACGAAGCTGACCGCATTTACCTACTGAGGAGGGTCAAAAAAAATATCTCTAGTCTCCAGAATTACTTTCCTATGGGAAGTTGTTCAGTTTCATGGTCTGAATGCACGCTACTATTATTCGGAGAGCTGTCCCTTACACCCTGTACATGTTGTGAGTCATAAAGTTACTGTTTTGAACTGAACGTTCGTAGCTAGTTGAACTCACTGTGGTCTATGAAGAAGATCCTGCCGTCGCTATGTACCCGTTCCTCCCATCCTTCAGGCAGCGCGCCGAGTGAGTCGGTATCAGCGCCGGCGCTCGCCGCCGCCGCAAGCGGCAGACTTGACGCGCAACCTGATGAACAAACCACAAAAACCAAAAATTTATTATACAATGTAATGTAATACAATATCGGGAATTTATTCTACGATCAAAATTCCTGTTCTCGAATCAAAATACTTGTTCTAGGATTACAATATCTATTCTAGGATCAAAATAACTGATCTAGGATCAATACAAATGTTTTAGCATTAAAATACATGATTTAGGATCAAAATTTCTGTTCTAGGATCAAAATACCTGTTCTGGGATCAAACTACCTGTTCTAGGATCGAAATGTCTGTTCTAGAATTAAAATACCTGTTCTGGCATCAACATACCTGTTCTGGGATCAAAATAACTGTTCTAGGATCAAAATACCTGTTCTAGAATCAAAATATCTGTTCTAGGATCGAAATACCTGTTCTAGGATCGAAATACCTGTTCTAGAATCAAAATATCAGTTCTAGGATCGAAATACCTGTTCTAGGATCGAAATACCTGTTTTAGAATCAAAATATCTGTTCTAGGATCGAAATACCTGTTCTAGGATCGAAATACCTGTTCTAGAATCAAAATATCTGTTCTAGGATCGAAATACCTGTTCTAGAATCAAAATATCAGTTCTAGGATCGAAATACCTGTTCTAGGATCGAAATACCTGTTTTAGAATCAAAATATCTGTTCTAGGATCGAAATACCTGTTCTAGGATCGAAATACCTGTTCTAGAATCAAAATATCTGTTTTAGGATCGAAATACCTGTTCTAGAATCAAAATATCTGTTCTAGGATCGAAATACCTGTTCTAGGATCGAAATACCTGTTCTAGAATCAAAATATCTGTCCTAGGATCGAAATACCTGTTCTAGGATCAAAATAACTGTTTTAGAATCAAAATATCTGTTCTAGGATCGAAATACCTGTTCTAGGATCGAAATACCTGTTCTAGAATCAAAATATCTGTTCTAGGATCGAAATACCTGTTCTAGAATCAAAATATCTGTTCTAGGATCGAAATACCTGTTCTAGGATCGAAATACCTGTTCTAGAATCAAAATATCTGTCCTAGGATCGAAATACCTGTTCTAGGATCAAAATACCTGATCTGGCGTCAACATACCTGTTCTGGGATCAAAATAACTGTTCTAGGATCAAAATACCTGCTCTAAGATCAAAATACCTGTTCTAGGATCAAAATAATTGAATCAAAATACCCTAAATTAGGATCAGAGATCAGATTTTCTGGGCAAGCTCGCTCCACCGTAGATCCCATCTCTGCTGTAGGGTGAGATTGGGGTCAAGAGTAAGCCCATCATAAATAAAAAAAAAAAAAAAAAATCAAAATACCCACCTGTTCTAGGATCAATCCAGGTGGTAGTCTTGTTGTTGTGGTCGATGAAGAATATCCTTCCGTTGGGCGCTTTCTGCATACTCCACCCAGCTGGCAACCCATCACTGTTGGGCAGGTTTTGGCTCTGGACGCTGCTTGCGCTGCTGCTGTGTGTACTGTCGGTTGACGCATCCGTTTCGTCCTGCCAGTGAATCGCGTGTCAAGAAGGGGTTAGGATGAAGTATTAGCAGTGACCGAACGGAAAAGTAAGGATGGGTTTTGGACGAGAACTCGACCGAACCGAAAGGGTATCTAACTACTATGTAGCCTGGCACACCTTGAACATAGAAAGAAAACTGTTTCATGGCCAAATCTATTTTGTCTTTCCTTATATCTAAAAAAGCTTTGGCCATGAAATAAGTTTTTTGTTTTGTTTTAAAGTCAATTGGTATGCCAACTATATCAGATCGGATACTATATCAGATCATTTCCTAAGCCCATCTTTAGTTTTTGAGTACGGTCACTAGTAAAATTTCAGCATTGAGCTAAGAGGGCATTTTTGAAAAATTCTTTCAGAAACACGCTTAGTTTACTCTCTCATAATTATTAACTAGGACTTTAGCTAGCTGTAATCTTATTTATGTACAAACTGTGTATATGCCTAATAAAGGCCTACCCGACTAGCTGTTATGTACGTTATAACAATTTAAAAACCCTATTGCAGACCACATAAAAATCAAACCTAGCTTATACTAATCAATGCAAATTATTTATAAATATTTCAGGGTGTTTTACATACATACATCTGTGCAGTGTGTAACATGCAACATACATATACTGTGCATACAATTATATCGAAATGAAAGCAAAGCGAAGCGTATGGAAAATAATGTAGGTATATCGTACGACATAATTAACCAATTAGGTATTATACATAAATATGATACAAGTATTTTTTAAACGGTTTACGGTGTATTTTTAGACATATTTTTAACAAATGAAATCTTTTGTATTTAAAATCAGAGTGTAACTATTTTATTATCAAATAATCACATATTTTTTTTTGTAATATATAGCTGAGTTGATGATAAACACAAGTGTAAAAGCTTGCGGCGTGTTAAATGGGTGATGAGCTTGGTTGGACGTTTGGTAGATATAGAAATACACAAAGGTGATTGTCAATCACAATTTAAAATAATATTTTAAAGAAACCAATCCGCTAGATGGCGTCCTACAGTCTCTCCCGCTAACTCATGAACTATTCAAAACTTAAGTACTCGTTCTTTTTCGAACTGTTACATTTTACAGCAATTTTTGTTACTTTTCTAGATGCAGCAAGATTTACTGAATCGTAAAACAAAATTTTTGTTCGGGTGTCGGTAATAATCACAAAAATATCGAAACCTTAAAAATAGAATTGTTCATGAATTAGCATGAGGACTGTACGCCGCTACAGACTAGGTCGGAATTACTGTTAAAATTGTACAACTAATCCGGCAAAGTCTATGGCGGCGTATAACTCCATCTTGCGATTCAGCTTCTTTGAAAAATACGCTGGTTTTCAATTCGCACAAAAACCATACTCACCATTTATTTCGAATGAAACCAGTTCCCCATGTGTGTACAAAAGCTCGAAAGCATTGAATCTTGGACATTTCGGACAAATTTTCACATTGGACGAAGGACATATTTACACAGGACAATATTGGACAAAGGTTGTACCTCACACGTTCATAGACAAGTCCCACACGTTAGCGATGCGGATGTGACACGATCAATTTCAAATCGTAAAAAATCTACAGTAATCTGCAACGAACGTTCAAAACTCTATCTATCCCCTTCACTTTTACGCAACGAGAAAGAGAGGAACAGAGTTGGTACGTTCAAGTTTATTTGACGAAATGAATTTGGCGGTCTTTTTACACAAAGCCAAACTTAAATCGTATTAGCACCAAAATCAAATATACAATTCGTTAGCTAGCGTAATAATTAGCTGAACTACTCACTATCAGAACACGAAAACTGTTTGTCGCTTTACATAATACATATTATGTAGGTACAGTGTTCATTGAAAACTAAAGATATCAACCAAGAAAAATAAGGCATATTTAAAAGGATTTTGAAATCATTCAAATCTAATAAACGATGAACAAAACACACTCTAATACAATGTATTTATTATTACGAGTACATTATTAGGACAAGCATTGATTTTTTTTTGTCAGCAGTGCCAACACGATGACCACTTCATAATTTCATGTAATTCCTGCATAAACTGTATAAAATGCAAAACTTTGGGTCACAAAATTATGTCGTGTCGCACATTGAGCATGCTCGCCTGTTGGTTTAAGTATTAAACATACGCGTTTATAATTTGCACATGAAACTTAGTTACCCTGGATTTGCAGCGTCCAAATAGAGCGATTAGCCTCGCGTGGTATAGCCGCATGCCTCGGGCAAGGAACGTCCACATCGACCACACGGTACGAGGCATGCCTCGCGAGGCGGTGAACACGCGAGGCTTCTCGCCCGATCTACACGCTCCTAATTGGAAACAATTTTGCCAACCTTACCGATTGATATATTCAGTTTTCGCTAACACGGTACCAGTGTGATGTAATGTATGTCTACCCGCGTCACCCCGCGTCGCTCTTACCTCTGTGTCCTCCATGGAACTGGCCGTGTTGGCTCGCCGCCGCCGCCGAGACTGCGGACTCGCGCCCCCCACCGGCGTGCTAAAGTGGTTCTCATCGAATTGGAGCGACTCTTCGTTTTCTGCTGTATCGTCGTTTCCTACAGCATTTTGCCGTCCTACTGCGCCGTTAGGTCTTTCCTCTTGCGCGGCTTCTGTGGCATTTTGCGTGGCTTCCACGGCGTTTTGTGTTTCTTCTGTGGTACTTTGAATTGCATCTGTGCCGATCTGTGTTTCTCCTACAGAAGCTTCTGCCGACTCTTCGGCGTTTGGACTTTCTTCGGCCGCGGCCGTATTTGTTTCATTTTCAGGCAGATTTTCGGTTTCATTATTATTTACAATTTCTTGTCGTTCAGTTGCAGAGTTGTCAGTTTCGTCTGCAGTATCGCCTGCAGCGTTTTGTTCCGTTTGACTAGTCCCTTGAGCGGTGTCGTCGTCGTCGTTTCTTAATCGTACTTCGTTGGCGCAGACGACGTCGTCGTCCTCTTGTCTATTTCTAGTATCACAGTCGGTTTCACTTAAGCTAGTCGGGCCGTTAGTTTCGGCTTCGTTGCGACTTTGGTCTGTTTCTTGTTCGTTTTCGGTTTGGTCTTCGCTAGTCTGTGGCTCGGTTTGTTCTTGTATGTCGGTCGGTAGCGGTTCCCTGGCCGGGGACCGGACGGGGGTGGAAAAGGGCGAGGGGTCGGCGGAGGCGGGGGTACTGCCAGCGCTAAGGCTGAGACTTTGGTCCTCCTGCCAGACAACAGTTGGTATTACCGACGTACAAACTTATTTGTGCGAGGTGGGGTGCGCGGTACTTATAGTTATGTATATCTATGAGTCTGAAGAAACTTATAAGTTATCAGAATATCCGTCAGTATCGTAAAAGTTCAATATAGACTGGAGGATAATTATCTCTTCAGCAAAATAACCAGTTTACATTGAACTTCTACGTATCTAATGAGAAGCGAAATAAAATATAAAACTTACAGTTTATTTTGCTTAAATAAATACCCATATGTATCTTGCCATATCATTATATACTATATTTATATGTATCTCGCCAGGCTCTGACTTGTATGAGCTTTTTGACAATACGTAAAATCAGCATCTTTTTATGGTCAAGGAAAACTACCACCAGGTTAGTCATAATCATTATCATGAATATGAATCCCGCACAAATAAGTTTGTATTTCGTAAGAGACACGTTAAGATCTATGGGATAAAACCTTTCGCAATTACAGTAAGGTCGTCTTATTAATCCTGACTTGACACCTGGCAAAATCATACTAAAGCTTTCTTTCAAGACAACTGTTTTAATATGGAACTAAAATTTGTCAAATCGAGGTTATTGAAACGGCATTACTGTAAAACTTTTACTTAACTTGCTAACGGGTTAATTAAACCGGGAGCAAAATCCGTTAATACATTGCATATTTTTACCTTTCGCAATGCTCCAGATGTGGGAAATTTGGGCACAATTTGGTGTAACTGGTCATGGCGGTTAGCCTCGACTAACTTGGCTAACTCCAAATAGCACTGTCGTTTTCAGCTGAATAGGTTTCGACAAAGATGGCTAGAAATTAACTATGATTTTTCGCGTTTTACGCGAATTATGCAAAGATTAAGCGGCGATTTATAAAGATGGCTACTAACCATAAAGAAAATTTGCTCAGAACGCAGAACTTTTCAATGACAATAACTAAAATAATCTACAGGATCTTTCGATCTTTTCTAAACCTATTTAACGGAAAGCGAGAGTGTTATTTTTAGTTATCTGTATTTGGAGCCCTTTTGGTCGGTTTAGTGCCAGAACTGTCTATGAAGTGAGGACAACACAATGGTTGGTTAGCTTGTCAGTTTGGGATATATTTACTTTTTGCTGTGTGCGCCGTATACTCGCAAAAAAAATGTTCAATGCTTAGATTTTTATGTTGCGCTCTGTAATTTATTTCCCTGGAACATTTAGTGATTTTTTCAACATATACCTAATATATCTTATTTTCATTTTTAGCCTATAACCCGGCATATGCCCCGTTTTCTTCTTTTTCTATAGGTATGATTCCAAAGATGTTTTTTTATAGAGATATGACTGAGTATACGGCATAAAACAACCCAAATAAAGTTAGTATCATAAGATGTCGCGTATAGCCATGCTGCGAAATGAATTCTAACCTACTAAAGACCTATAATAAGATGACACACAAAATTAGTAAAGATAAAATTTATATACAGGGTGTAAGGGACAACTTTACGTATACTGATAGGGTGCATTCGTATAATGAAACTTAACAACACTTGCACTAGTTCCACTGCCATATTCATAAATTAAATTCACTATTCGGATAGCTGCACCTTACAACCTGTATAAGTAGGTAGGTATGTAAAGCAAGACTAGCAATGAAGTAACTACAAATATTTTATGGGATGACCAGCCCGTTTAACTAAATAACTTTCCCCAAGGAACATGGGTCGAACAAAATTTAAGATCTCTTCCGTAAAAATTCAGTATTCCACCTGGTATATTATGTTACGAGGGATACACTTTTTTTTCATATTTGGACCTATTTTCCTCAAGAAAAGTTGTTCAGTTTCATGGACCGGTTCATTCCTTAAAATATTCGTAGCATTTTTTACACCTGTAGAGGACATGGAATAGTATGTATAAAACATGTCCGTTCCTAAAAAAGCATACAATCATTTAATATCTTTGCCTCTACTTGCTTGCCTTACTTCAGTTATTAAGATATAATTAACCACCTAAATACGTACGTCGACATCGGAAAGCATGCACTATCTAAGACCCCGTGCACACAGGCGACTTTTTTGTCACGTTGGAAGTCCCTTTTACTCTCGTCAGAAAGAGAGAGAAGTCCAAATTTCACTCGGCCAACAACAGCGCGCGATTACAAAGTCACCTGTGTGCACGGGGTCTAATGCATCCAAGATTTTGATTAATACCACATCTAGTGACATGCAACATAATTACACCAAGATACTAAATGAAATGCTTTAGATCTTCATAAAAAGTAGTTTGAAACGCAACACAATTTAAAAAACTGATATTTATTGTCACATTTTAAGTTATACATACTTGATATTCGTATTCGTTTTTAGACTTTTTAAAAAAACGTCAAATAACAGAAATCATAATCTCATTTAAATTGTAACGCAAAAAATCAATTTATCAAAATAATTTCACGTCTTAATTAGTCCAAGAACATCATTATTGTTTTCGTTTCAAAATAAATGTAATAAGCATCGCCGAAGACTACTAAAATTAGAAACTTATAATACAGGGTGTAAGGGACAGCTCTCACTTCAATATCAACTTCCCACAAGAAAATATTTCCAGGACACGTAAAAATGTTTTACTTCCCATAGTAAATGCTGTCAGCTGATCATGTTTTGGAGCCCAAAAATATATCTCTTCTCGTTTTCTCAAATATTTTCTTGTGGAAAGTTGTCATGGTCTGAATGCACCCTATCAGTATTAGAGAATCTGTCCCTAACACCCTGAATAGGAATTATGTGATGCTAGTAAATGTAAATTATACCAAACCCAAATGTCAGTGAAACTTTTGTCTCACGCATTGCAGGTACAACTTTGTTTTACTATTCCTATTTTATTGAATAATCAGAAAAAAAATCCTATCACTCCGTTGTCCCGAGTCCCCCTATTTCCCACTCCGCCATACATAAAGTCCATTCAAAATCATAGTGTTATGACCAGCCTAAGCGGGAGGCCAAGTTACGCTGGTCGCAAGATACTACTACGCGACCAGCGTAACTTGAATGGACTAGTTATACGTATCCTATGCCTCCCCTCCTCTATTCCCCACTCCATCATCATGTCCATCCAAAATCATAGTGTCATGAATGGTATCTATTGCGACCAGTGTAACTTGGCCTCCCGCTTAGGCTGATGTCATGTCATTACATGACACTATGATTTCGAATGACCTATATACGTATCCTATTCTCCTGGTGCCCCACTCCATCATACCTGGTGCGTGGCGGGGCTGGCGGTGTTCCTCTCCTCGTCATGTGAGATGTGGAACCGTCGCTGGAACTCTGTTGCAGCGGTTTCTATGCGCTGCTCCGATTCGCGAGACACGTTGCGTCTGTGAAAATTAATACATAGTAGAAAATGTAGGCTTTTTGCGTTTCTCGGTCTGTTTGTCTGTCTGTCGTGGAACTGTCGTTAACTTCTATTAATCCACGCAACGGATTTAAGGGTCTTTTCGGATTCGGGCGGGTCACTTCGCGACTTTGATATTTATCACTTTGTAAATTTATTCCCAGTCTGGTTAGTACATTGCAGGTTGAACCACCTGATTGTCCGAAAAGTAAGATGGTTCCGTGCTTCGGATGGGCACGTTAAGCCGTCGGTCTCGGTTGCTGTCTATGATGGCGGTCGTTACACAACCATGTCAGAGGCCTGCTGCTTGTAGTAGGTGGTTGAAAAACTGTGACACCAGGGTTCATCGGGCCGTTAGACAGCTCATTGTCCCACTCGAATAGAAGAAGATACTGACTGGAATGTGGCGTTAGTGGGGCGTTCCCACTGCGTCGACCTGGCTATTTGGTCGACGTAGTAGATAGTGATCTCACACAGTAGAAATATGGCGTAAAAATAAGAGCTCCAAATATTTCAATTCAAGGGGTAAACCGACCCGCGGAACTGAACAATTTTCTGCAAGGAACATTGGACAAAACATGAAAAATAATTTGACCTGCCATACAAATAGTGTTAGTTTCATCATCTCTTTTAATACTATTTAATTTTACCACCTGTATGAACCAGGTCTGGCAATAAATATTTCTTATTCTGATTCTGAAATCAAATTTAAGTTTGGAGGTTAGCAGGCCGAGTTATTTTGTATGTTTTGTTATTTTGTAAGAGCAGCCCTCTTTTTTTCGACCTATGACTCTTGGACAAAGTTGTTCTGTTTCTTGGACTGGTTAATATAAAAGTGTATACTGACTGGAATGTGTCGTTGGTGGGTCGTTCCCACTGCGTGGACCTGGCTATATGGTTGACGTAGTAGGTGCGCCCGTTGTCTGCTATATAGTGTCATGTGTAATATATATGATACTGACTGCTATATAGTGTCATGTGTAATATATATGATACTGTCTGCTATATAGTGTCATGTGTAATATATATGATACTGACTGCTATATAGTGTCATGTGTAATATATATGATACTGACTGGAATGTGTCGTTGGTGGGTCGTTCCACTGCGTGGACCTGGCTATATGGTTGACGTAGTAGGTGCGCCCGTTGTCTGCTATATAGTGTCATGTGTAATATATATGATACTGTCTGCTATATAGTGTCATGTGTAATATATATGATACTGTCTGCTATATAGTGTCATGTGTAATATATATGATACTGACTGCTATATAGTGTCATGTGTAATATATATGATACTGACTGCTATATAGTGTCATGTGTAATATATATGATACTGTCTGCTATATAGTGTCATGTGTAATATATATGATACTGACTGGAATGTGTCGTTGGTGGGTCGTTCCCACTGCGTGGACCTGGCTATATGGTTGACGTAGTAGGTGCGCCCGTTGTCTGCTATATAGTGTCATGTGTAATATATATGATACTGTCTGCTATATAGTGTCATGTGTAATATATATGATACTGACTGCTATATAGTGTCATGTGTAATATATATGATACTGACTGGAATGTGTCGTTGGTGGGTCGTTCCCACTGCGTGGACCTGGCTATATGGTTGACGTAGTAGGTGCGCCCGTTGTCTGCTATATAGTGTCATGTGTAATATATATGATACTGTCTGCTATATAGTGTCATGTGTAATATATATGATACTGACTGAAATGTGTCGTTGGTGGGTCGTTCCCTGCGTGGACCTGGCTATATGGTTGACGTAGTAGGTGCGCCCGTTGTCTGCTATATAGTGTCATGTGTAATATATATGATACTGACTGCTATATAGTGTCATGTGTAATATATATGATACTGTCTGCTATATAGTGTCATGTGTAATATATATGATACTGTCTGCTATATAGTGTCATGTGTAATATATATGATACTGACTGGAATGTGTCGTTGGTGGGTCGTTCCCACTGCGTGGACCTGGCTATATGGTTGACGTAGTAGGTGCGCCCGTTGTCTGCTATATAGTGTCATGTGTAATATATATGATACTGTCTGCTATATAGTGTCATGTGTAATATATATGATACTGTCTGCTATATAGTGTCATGTGTAATATATATGATACTGACTGCTATATAGTGTCATGTGTAATATATATGATACTGACTGCTATATAGTGTCATGTGTAATATATATGATACTGACTGGAATGTGTCGTTGGTGGGTCGTTCCCACTGCGTGGACCTGGCTATATGGTTGACGTAGTAGGTGCGCCCGTTGTCTGCTATATAGTGTCATGTGTAATATATATGATACTGACTGCTATATAGTGTCATGTGTAATATATATGATACTGACTGGAATGTGTCGTTGGTGGGTCGTTCCCACTGCGTGGACCTGGCTATATGGTTGACGTAGTAGGTGCGCCCGTTGTCTGCTATATAGTGTCATGTGTAATATATATGATACTGTCTGCTATATAGTGTCATGTGTAATATATATGATACTGTCTGCTATATAGTGTCATGTGTAATATATATGATACTGACTGCTATATAGTGTCATGTGTAATATATATGATACTGACTGCTATATAGTGTCATGTGTAATATATATGATACTGACTGGAATGTGTCGTTGGTGGGTCGTTCCCACTGCGTGGACCTGGCTATATGGTTGACGTAGTAGGTGCGCCCGTTGTCTGCTATATAGTGTCATGTGTAATATATATGATACTGTCTGCTATATAGTGTCATGTGTAATATATATGATACTGTCTGCTATATAGTGTCATGTGTAATATATATGATACTGACTGCTATATAGTGTCATGTGTAATATATATGATACTGACTGCTATATAGTGTCATGTGTAATATATATGATACTGTCTGCTATATAGTGTCATGTGTAATATATATGATACTGACTGGAATGTGTCGTTGGTGGGTCGTTCCTGCGTGGACCTGGCTATATGGTTGACGTAGTAGGTGCGCCCGTTGTCTGCTATATAGTGTCATGTGTAATATATATGATACTGTCTGCTATATAGTGTCATGTGTAATATATATGATACTGACTGGAATGTGTCGTTGGTGGGTCGTTCCCACTGCGTGGACCTGGCTATATGGTTGACGTAGTAGGTGCGCCCGTTGTCTGCTATATAGTGTCATGTGTAATATATATGATACTGTCTGCTATATAGTGTCATGTGTAATATATATGATACTGTCTGCTATATAGTGTCATGTGTAATATATATGATACTGACTGCTATATAGTGTCATGTGTAATATATATGATACTGACTGCTATATAGTGTCATGTGTAATATATATGATACTGACTGGAATGTGTCGTTGGTGGGTCGTTCCCACTGCGTGGACCTGGCTATATGGTTGACGTAGTAGGTGCGCCCGTTGTCTGCTATATAGTGTCATGTGTAATATATATGATACTGTCTGCTATATAGTGTCATGTGTAATATATATGATACTGACTGGAATGTGTCGTTGGTGGGTCGTTCCCACTGCGTGGACCTGGCTATATGGTTGACGTAGTAGGTGCGCCCGTTGTCTGCTATATAGTGTCATGTGTAATATATATGATACTGTCTGCTATATAGTGTCATGTGTAATATATATGATACTGACTGGAATGTGTCGTTGGTGGGTCGTTCCCACTGCGTGGACCTGGCTATATGGTTGACGTAGTAGGTGCGCCCGTTGTCTGCTATATAGTGTCATGTGTAATATATATGATACTGTCTGCTATATAGTGTCATGTGTAATATATATGATACTGACTGGAATGTGTCGTTGGTGGGTCGTTCCCACTGCGTGGACCTGGCTATATGGTTGACGTAGTAGGTGCGCCCGTTGTCTGCTATATAGTGTCATGTGTAATATATATGATACTGTCTGCTATATAGTGTCATGTGTAATATATATGATACTGACTGGAATGTGTCGTTGGTGGGTCGTTCCCACTGCGTGGACCTGGCTATATGGTTGACGTAGTAGGTGCGCCCGTTGTCTGCTATATAGTGTCATGTGTAATATATATGATACTGTCTGCTATATAGTGTCATGTGTAATATATATGATACTGTCTGCTATATAGTGTCATGTGTAATATATATGATACTGTCTGCTATATAGTGTCATGTGTAATATATATGATACTGTCTGCTATATAGTGTCATGTGTAATATATATGATACTGACTGGAATGTGTCGTTGGTGGGTCGTTCCCACTGCGTGGACCTGGCTATATGGTTGACATAGTAGGTGCGCCCGTTGTCTGCTATATAGTGTCATGTGTAATATATATGATACTGACTGCTATATAGTGTCATGTGTAATATATATGATACTGACTGGAATGTGTCGTTGGTGGGTCGTTCCCACTGCGTGGACCTGGCTATATGGTTGACATAGTAGGTGCGCCCGTTGTCTGCTATATAGTGTCATGTGTAATATATATGATACTGACTGCTATATAGTGTCATGTGTAATATATATGATACTGACTGGAATGTGTCGTTGGTGGGTCGTTCCACTGCGTGGACCTGGCTATATGGTTGACATAGTAGGTGCGCCCGTTGTCTGCTATATAGTGTCATGTGTAATATATATGATACTGACTGCTATATAGTGTCATGTGTAATATATATGATACTGTCTGCTATATAGTGTCATGTGTAATATATATGATACTGTCTGCTATATAGTGTCATGTGTAATATATATGATACTGTCTGCTATATAGTGTCATGTGTAATATATATGATACTGTCTGCTATATAGTGTCATGTGTAATATATATGATACTGTCTGCTATATAGTGTCATGTGTAATATATATGATACTGTCTGCTATATAGTGTCATGTGTAATATATATGATACTGTCTGCTATATAGTGTCATGTGTAATATATATGATACTGACTGGAATGTGTCGTTGGTGGGTCGTTCCCACTGCGTGGACCTGGCTATATGGTTGACGTAGTAGGTGCGCCCGTTGGCGTCTTGCCGCTCCTCCCACCCGGCCGGCAGGGGGTCGCCGCCAATCACCTGCAATTAGAAATTGGAAACAAGTTAGTAACAAATGTGTTCAAAGTTCAATACCTACAAAAATATAAAATGGATGGTACTCTTGGGTTAAGAATCTGAATAAACCTCCAGTAAAAACGTGCTTTCTAAATCATCAGTAAAAACAGGTTAGTTTTAAAGATGAGTTTTAAAACCAGGATCCTTAAAACTAACCCAACATAGGTAATCTTCTGATATTCTTCTGTTAAACGACATTCCTAATTAAAACCTCTAGACGTTTTATAACTCGATAAGACAGATACATATTGGTCTATTCTCCATTTTTGAAATAACAACATACTTGATATTAGCTTAACATTCAAGCACCGTCAAAACTATGCTTACCAAAGCCTACCATAGATGCATCTGGAATGATATACAGGGTATAAGGAAAGGTCTCCGAATATTGATAGGGTGCATTTTGACTATCAAACTGAATAACTTCCTATAAGATTTATTTCCCGAAAAGGTTTCGTTTTTACTTTTCAATAATAAGTGCAGTCAGGACGAATTTTTTTTGGGGATTTGACATATTTGCAAGGGAAAGTTGTTCAGTTTCATGGTCCGCATGTACCCTATCTAGAGATATAAGGAGATCAAGTACCTTGCCAAATCCCAAATTCAAGTACCATCAAAATTCTGTACCCTACCAAATCCCAAATGCATCCCAAATAATAGACAGAGTACAGCCCATGCAGTATTCAGTAAAAATAGTAGCCAAGCAAGTAACACAAAATGTGCTTTACCCACGTAACAGAGAATTTCATATATAAAAGTCAGTCGTTAGTAAAGCATAGATTTCATTCCTGTATTCGTAAGCAATACATAAAAAAATATGTAGAAAGCGAAGAAAAAATATAGTATAAAGTCTTATTGTCTTGTCCAAATGAAAACCCTTTATGCGTTGTATTGTATTGACTCTTTGACCTCACAACTTGTACGAAAGATACATAAGTATAGACAAAAGAGGTGTTAAGTTTTTTTTAAACCACGTAACTTAAAGGCTTGAAAGAACTTTCCGGGAACAAAGTTCCGCGACATTGTATATCAACAACTTCACGTGCGTTGCTGGGGAGGACACAGATACATGTATCTAAAACATGGTAACATTGTGTGAAAGGTTTTGTTTCAGATATAATGTATCTGCAACACGTATCTGAGACTTTGTTTGGGAACATTTGTATACATACAGTGTCGCGGGACTTTACTCCCTTAAATATTCCCATTGAAAAGCAAAACAAAGAAATAAAAAAAACGTACTAAACGTGGAAATTGTTGCAGATCAACCAAGTCCCAGTCGCTGCCGGTAAACGAATTCTCCGTGCGCGACACCACCTAACACCCGAAAAACATTATACCCGTCAAATACACAACAAAAAAAAAGCTAAACAAGGAAAAAAAAATGTTTTTCTCTCTCTCGACGACCCGATGAACCCCAAAATTAAAGAAGCTAGGGTTCATAAATCATATCCCCAACGAATACAAAAAAAAAACTAGCAAATAAAAAAAGGTTTTTACATAAAAACGTGCAAAATTAAAGAAGGCACGGTTGTGTCTCCGCCAAGAAGATAAGTTTACATGCCCGTAGTATCAACACAAACTAATTTGATTAAGTTCACTAACTACGAACCCCCATGTAATAGAGTTGCGTAAATTAGGTACAGTTCATTACCATCCTGAATCATGCACCTCCGTGTCATACTCACCGTAGTGGTGGCTTGTGCGATAAGGAGGCGTATATTTAAGGATGGTAATGAATGTAGTGTACGGTCGGTTATACCACATCATAAGGTACTAGGGGAACACCAAAAGGACTGAATTAGTTTTGTTCCCAGCAATATTTTTTCTTGAAATGAATATTTATTAGTAAGAAGAGGCTTCTTTTTTGAGAATATGTTTTTAATTTTTATTATATTATTACTGGGATAAAAATAATCCAGTTCTCTTGGCGTAGCCCTGGTACCTTAAGTGCTATAACCGACTTGCTATAACTATACGTGTTAAAGAACGTTACCAATTTTCAACAAATGTAATGAAATCTAAATACGGCTTGGCTTTGCAACCACTGGCTTTCTAAACAACAATAAACAACCCAAAAAAAAAGTGTTAGTTAAAAGTTACCGGTTGCACAGTGCCGGTCTGGGGCGCTCGGTCTACGATCTCCCATTCTTCAGCTGTCGGTGTGTGTTCGCCCTCATTCTCTGTTTCGCCAAGTCTTCCCACCAGCGCTGCGTATGTATACTTACCGGTTGCACAGTATAGTTACCGGTTGCACAGTATACTTACCGGTTGCACAGTATAGTTACCGGTTGCACAGTATAGTTACCAGTTGCACAGTATGTATACTTACCGGTTGCACAGTGCCGGTCTGGGGCGCTCGGTCTACGATCTCCCATTCTTCAGCTGTCGGTGTGTGTTCGCCCTCATTCTCAGTTTCGCCAAGTCTTCCCACCAGCGCTGCGTATGTATACTTACCGGTTGCACAGTATAGTTACCGGTTGCACAGTATAGTTACCAGTTGCACAGTATGTATGCTTACCGGTTGTACAGTGCCGGTCTGGGGCGCTCGGTCTACGATCTCCCATTCTTCAGCTGTCGGTGTGTGTTCGCCCTCATTCTCAGTTTCGCCAAGTCTTCCCACCAGCGCTGCGTATGTATACTTACCGGTTGCACAGTATAGTTACCGGTTGCACAGTATAGTTACCAGTTGCACAGTATGTATGCTTACCGGTTGTACAGTGCCGGTCTGGGGCGCTCGGTCTACGATCTCCCATTCTTCAGCTGTCGGTGTGTGTTCGCCCTCATTCTCTGTTTCGCCAAGTCTTCCCACCAGCGCTGCGTACACTTCAATATGGCCACGGACTCGCGATCGGGCGCTGGAATAGAAAGATAAAACTGTTATTTTTACACGACGATGTATGTATGTCTTTTCCCTTTTTCTTTTTCTATATATCTCTATCATCCGTTTACTGCAACCATTGAGTAGGCACAACACTTGTACGACAACCAGTAATGTAAGTAATCAAATCATAGAGAGCAACTAGGACCGACGGATTAACGAGCCCTTACGAATAACGGAAACATATTCCTTTCATATAAACAAGTAAATATGCAATCTTATTTTTTCGGAGTTCAGCTATGAGCAATGTGCTAATCAAACTAGGAAGAGAACTAGCAAATGCCTATAAGAGATCAATTTGTGGTTGAGTACTACTATGGTACTACCCACGACCCACGATCCTTTGCAGCTGTAGCGGATATACCGTTCGAAAAAAGATAGAATAGAAAAAGAAAGAAAGAACTAACTTAAAACAACAAAAGAATAAAGAAGTATAAACTAGCCGTCTGACACCCCCTTTTGCTTAATATGCTTAAACTAATTCAGTATACAAAAATAGATCGAAGTAACCTTAAAAAAGATCGAAGGCACATCAAAAGACAACACGGCAAAAACAAAAGAAAAGGTTAAAAAAGTAAAAGCAGCTAACCACTTTAATGGACCTTCACGGTCGCAGCGGATATTTGACCACTAGAGTGCGCGCATTGGCAGACCTCAGAAATATATTCTGTGCCTCAGCGAACAAAATAAAATGGACTTTGTGCCATATAGTCATGGTCCTTAGCAAAAAAATACTGTTTTGCCGGCACAGTTGATGCCGCTTTGCTCAGTGATACTAGTGACCATTATGAATGATTCCATCCGAGGAAATGGAAAATCCATCCACTGGATTTCAAGATGGCGGACCTTCGTTTTTTTGTATGGCACTAAAAAAATAATTCTTCTGGAGCCCATCGTGTGGGGTATCAAATGAGAGGGCTTGACGAGACGATTTCAAAAATATATCGTTTTATTACATTTCAGTTGCCCTCTTAGAAAAAAATCAAGTTAAATTTTTAAAAGTAGTCAAAACATGGCAAGTTTGAGGTCCAGTAGATACAAAATGGCTGAAATATAGTTTCTTAAAAGTATGCCAAATGATCCACCATATCCTGAACTCTAACGTGACGAAAGGAATTTCGAAAATAATAAGATTTAATGTATCCCACCAAAAACATTACTTGTAAAAAGAACCAAGTCTCGCCCCTCAGTTTATCTACTGTAAAAAGTTGTGAGATCCATGTGATGCCAAGTCGGTTATTGATTTATTCAAGGACTACTTCGGGGAACTTTCATCTTAAGCTATTGCGTAATTAGGTAACAGACATCATCTTACAGTAACTATATCGATATTTAAAAACTTTTATATTTACAATAACTAGAATGACCCGGCCATCGCACTAGACCATCGTATCTCACAAGCAAATAGTGTGCGATTGCCAAGTCATTCTAGTTATTGTAAATATAAAAGTTTTAAAATATCGATATAGTTACTGTAAGATGATGTCTGTTACCTAATTACGCAATAGCTTAAGATGAAAGTTCCCCGAAGTAGTCCTTGAATAAATCAATAACCGACTTGGCATCACATGGATCTCACAACTTTTTACAGTAGATAAACTGAGGGGCGAGACTTGGTTCTTTTTACAAGTAATGTTTTTGGTGGGATCTCATTTCTTTTTGTAGATAGTCTTCCTCTTTCTCTTATCTGGAACTACTTCTTGAGCCTCAGCTACAGATTTCCTCAAAGCCTATCCGCAAAGTTAACTTTGTAATCCCATACATTTGTATAGAAATACAAAGTTAGTTATGCGGTTGCAACCGAATTTGCAGAATGTTATAGTTTTCCCTTTATTCATACACTAAATACAAGGTGTATTCTAAGTTTCAAGCTCGTCAGTCTGCTAGAAGTACCTTAGAATTTTGATGATCGGTCAGTCAGTCAGTCAGGCAGAAAATTTAGAAACTTTGACTAACTATAACTTCTAAACTACTGGTCCAAATTAAATGAAATTTAAAATGTATCGTGTCTATGCAGTGTTTGATAAGATATATAAAAATAAGGGTTCTAAACTTATCGACAAGGGAGTTATGGGGGGGTCAAAAATGGCCTGAACTGGTTCGAGAAAAGGATGGTACGGCCGTGCCGCTTTCAGCTCGACTTGGTGGGGGCACTGCCGTGCCCCCAGATATTTTGCAATGGAAAGTAGATCATTAGGAACTGCAGTAGGTTAGTAAGAACTGCTTGTGCGCCTCCATAAATGTTTAAAATGCAATTCTTCTCATGATTGCTTTTACACTTTAAGCTACATTGTGATGTGTCGGATTATTTTGAATGTGCGGGCACGGTTGTGCCCCCGCCAAGTCCAGTAAAAAGCGGCTATGCCGTACCATATTTCTCTTCAAGCAGTTTCGGCCAAAGATGAGACCTCTTTAACGATATCTCCTTATCTTATCATAATAAGCCTATAAACGATTATGTTGGATAAAAATTGAAATATTTCATTTAGCAGATATAGAAGCTCTAAATGGAGTAAAATACTTAAGTGTTAAGTTTAAGAATAAAAAAACAATTAACTATGTGATTCTATGTAAATACACAGGATTACCAAATTTACAACGAAACAGCATTCGTTGCAGTTTTAATTGTAGAATCTTGTTAGTGTTTAGTGTTTAAATATGAAATACAATGATGCTACAGTTATTTCGTACCGACGACGTCGTGTATTGCACACACAGCTTTTCTGGTGAAGTGGCGAACTTAGCTGTCTTTAACAAAATATATCTTGCAAGTAGTAAGTTTATTTGTTTTTATTATTATTTTTGCAATTATTTAAATACAGTCGCTCAAATACGCCACTTTTGTCAATTTTGAGATATAAGTTTATTTTTCTTTGATGCTGTGTCTTTTAGTATGGGCTGTTAAATATGGCCTATTGGAACGACCATACTCTAAGTCAATATTTTATGTACGAAAACTCTCATTTTTTTGCGGTAGATGTAGATGTAGTGTTGAGATGAGTAGTGGTGAGACTTGCTTTTTGAGTTGTGTTGTAATGGTATCTTATATCTTTAGATTTTAAGGCTTTTTTGATCTCTCTTCATTCATACCTACAGGTACATTTCATCTAAAAGTGCTTTAGAAGTTTTATGGTCGGTCGAATTAGTAACAGATTCAAGGGAATTGAATGCTTTTTTTGCAATATTCAATGTTTATTTTATGACTGTTTGGGTCCTTTAAACACAGGGTTCAAATGTTATCCAAAATATCGTTGTTCTGGTGTTCGAAATTGGCCTGAACTGTTTCGAGAGAAACATTTATATTTTATTTAATCATTTATTGTACACAAAAACAAATACAGGACAAATACAAAAATAAAAACGGCACAGCAGGCAATACTTATTTCTAACAAGATTTTTTCTTAATTCTTATTATGAGTAGAGCAATATGGTACCTATGGCAAATCCGCTTCTTACTCGACTTGGCGGAGGCACAACCGTGCCTGCAAATTCAAAATGATCCGGCACATCATAATCTAGCTTAAAGTGTAAAAGCAATCATGAGAAGAATTGCATTTTAAACATTTATGGAGGCGCACAAGCAGTTCTAGCTGACCTACTGCAGTTCCCAATGATCTACTTTCCATTGCAAAATATACATTAAATCTTATTATTTTCGAAATTCCTTTCGTCACGTTAGAGTTCAGGATATGGTGGATCATTTGGCATACTTTTAAGAAACTATATGTCAGACATTTTGTACCTACTGGACCTTAAACTTGGCATGTTTTGACTACTTTTAAAAATGTAACTTGATTTTTTTCTAAGAGGGAAACTGAAATGTATTAAAACTATATATTTTTAAAAACGTCTTGTCAAGCCCTTTCTTTTGATACCCCACACGATGGGCTCCAGAAGAATTATTTTTTTAGTGCCATACAAAAATATGAAGGTCCGCCATCTTGAAATCCAATGGATGGATTTTTCATTTCCTCGGATGGAATCATTCATAATGGTCCCTAGTATCACTGAGCAAAGCGGCATCAACTGTGCCGGCAAAACAGCTTTCGGGTGATATTTGACCGTACCCGCTTAGACTAATAGTATATATTGCGCAGATTAAGAATGGATCCACTGGCCACATTATTGTTGACATCATGCTTGTAACTTATCTTCTTTCTACAAAATTATTCGAAAGAAGCTTTCAAAAACTAGGAACACAACGACAAAACAGGGAATCTCACCGAGGCGAGGTGCAGGGTGCTATATATAAAAGAGAAGAGAACATTTCGATACCGCGTTTTAAAAACCTAGTGGCGCCATCTATATGATAGAGAGGCAAATAATAATGTTGAAGATATGAGATCCATTCTTAAAAATAATAGGAAGTTTCAGAAGAACGAAGATACTCATCGAAATAAGTAGGCATCTAGCACGTTGCAGCTACAATCGAACTACCTTACAACACCAAAACACACCACCGCAGAAACAGAAACTGTAAAAAGATGAGTGAAATAAAAAATAAAATGCAGTAAAACACTTACACAGACCATCGCGGCCGCAGCGGGTATTTGACTTTAGTCCGAAATAGCAAGAAACCGAGGATCCACAACATCAAAACACACCACCGCAAAAATAGAAAAAGGTAGGTTAAAAAAATAAAGGTTATAAAAAGCAGCAAAACACTTACACAGACCTTCGCGGCCGCAGCGGGTACTTGATCGCCAGAGGGCGCGCGTTTGCGGCGCTCTCCGCCGGCACGCCAGACAGAGGGATCTCCACCATACCGAGGAACCGATCAACCCCTCCACTACACTTAAACCTATAGTCCTATTTGATAGCTAGTACTACCCATACTAGAAGACAAGTCAACAAAGAAAATAGTATGTAATAGCATTAATATGACTCAAGACAGCTTTCAAATAGAACTGATTCGAGCGGCCGTAGTTTACACCACAAAACCATTCTGAAATTGCAAGAAATCGAGGAACCACAACATCAAGACACAACACCGCAAAAACAGAAAAGACTAGGTTAAAAAAAAAGGTTATAAAAAGCAGCAAAACACTTACACAGACCTTCGCGGCCGCAGCGGGTATTTGATCGCTAGAGGGCGCGCGTTTGCCGCGCTTTCCGCCGGCACGCCAGACAGAGGGATTTCCACCATACCGATAAACCCATCAACCACTCCACTACACTAAGACAAG
The DNA here is from genome assembly GCA_024500475.1 of Phthorimaea operculella. Classification (NCBI taxonomy): domain Eukaryota; kingdom Metazoa; phylum Arthropoda; class Insecta; order Lepidoptera; family Gelechiidae; genus Phthorimaea; species Phthorimaea operculella. The sequence continues at coordinate 246,702 of JANFCV010000098.1, forward strand.
ACAGCTGTCGAATCCGGCTTCTATCTAGCTTCGTTCAAGATTTAAAAGTAACCAGCCAATGAAAGCGACTGAAGCACGACCAATAAGTCTTTTTTGACCTTCTGCCATAGCATTATTATGATTTAGAAAGCTGTCAAATAGGACTTAATCGAGCGGCTGTATTTTAGACCACAGAACATTCCGAAATCGAGGAACCACAACATCAAAACACACCACCGCAGAAACAGAAAAAAATCAGAAAAAAATAGGTTAAATAAAAGAAGGTTATAAAAAGCAGCAAAACACTTACACAGACCTTCGCGGCCGCAGCGGGTATTTGACCGCTAGAGGGCGCGCATTGGCCGAACTTCTGGAGATAAACTTCAGCTCGAAATAAAACTATCTCGAAAAAGGAAAAACCTTAGAAATACAACATCAAAACACACCACCGCAAAAACAGAAATAATCTAGAAAAAAAGAAAGGTTATAAAAAAGAAAGGTTATAAAAAAAGAAATGTTATAAAATGCAGCAAAACACTTACACAGACCTTCGCGGCCGCAGCGGGTACTTGATCGCCAGAGGGCGCGCGTTTGCGGCGCTCTCTGCCGGCACGCCAGACAGGGGGATCTCCACCATGCCGAGGAAGTCGTCGCGCGTGAGACGGTTCTCGTCGAACACTTGGATTAGGAGCTTGTGTTCTGCTGGCTTCACCTGGAATAATAGTTGGGGTTTTAAGCAGGTTTTTTAGTCTATGTGCACTCTCTCTCTCTCTCTTTTTCTTCGTGTGGGACACCGAGCTATTCAGCGAACCCTGGTGTTAGTTTTTCAACCGCCTACTGCAAGTAGCAGACCTCTGACATAGCTGTGGGACCGACACGGCTTAGCGTGCCCGTCCGAATAACGGAACCATCTAGATTTTCGGACAATCAGGTGGTTCAGTGTGCAAGTCCTAACCAGACTGGGAACAAATTCACAAAGTGATAAATACCAACTTTGTGAGTGACCCCACCGGGAATTGAACAGGCAGTCGACTAACCACTGCGCCACATCGGCCGTCACTCTGCACTCACATTGCTATATTACTCTCGTTAACAAAAATAAGAAATTGAAAAATTGTGATCGACCGGGGCTCGAACCCTTATTCCATAGCATTCCATCGTCGCTTGGAGACAAGTATCAAGAGATTGAAAGTTTTGGCAGGCATCGACCGGTGCATCGATAGCTCAGTGGCAGAGCGGTGGGCGTTTATCCATGCGGCCCGGGTTCGAGCCCCGGTCGATGCATGACAATTTTTTCCTAAGTTGACTAGAAGTGGCAGTATCACCAGCCGCTACTAAATCCCCTACCTACCCCTAAAAAATCTTAGGGATATTTAGGATCAAGTCATGAAAGAATTACATACCCGAAATACAAACTCCTGATTCCATACTGGATTTAATGTCTGAAAAAGAAAACATGTTTTTGTTAGCCGATCATATCAATTCGTATGTGACGTAGGTACAATTTTCATTCAAACATTGAGATTTAATCTTCTTGCGGAAAGTTATTCACTTTCATGGGTTATTTTATTTCATCCAAAATATTTGCTCCTGAGTAACACACTACATATATCCATGAAACAGTACACTTTATTAAATAAAATATAATTAATACCTACATACAGCACCTATATCCCTTGCGGGATCATCATCATTGGCCTCATACGTCTGTGACAGACGATTTATTCAGTGTCTGAGGCAAGATTTTTCATGGCTGTATAAGCCGATACGGGAGCGGCATGACTTTCCGCACGCTCTACAAACGAAGGTGGAATTAGAGACTGGCACATGCATGTTTAGATGTCGTTTTTGCCTTTTGTTTGCGAGACCAGCGAACCAGGCATCGTCGTGAGCTTTACGCCCATCAAACACACGCTTTCTCCATACATCCCTATTCTCAGCAAGCTTCTCCCAGCTTTGATGGTCGATGTCAAACGCAGCCATGTCCCGTTTGGCGCAATCTTTGAAACGTAGCATCGGTCTTCCAACTCCTCTTTTGGCGTTAGCTACGGCGCCAAGCAGGACACGCCGCGGTAGACGCGAAGGTTCCATACGGTACACATGCCCTAGCCACCGCAATCGTCTTTGCTTAAGCAAAGCGGTAAAGCTAGGCAGCTGTGCAATTTCTAGAACTCGCTCGTTTGTGACTCTGTCCTGCCAAGTTATATGCAAGATGTTTCTTACGCAGCGCATATGAAATGTGTTGAGTCGACGTTCTTGTTTTGCGTACGAAGTCCAGGTTTCAGCTCCATACAAGAGTATGCTTAGAACGCAAGTTTGGTAAACAATTATCTTGGTTTTTGTGGTCAGGTGTTTATTATTCCATACTCTTGTACTGAGCCTGCCGAACATGGTCGCCGCTTTGCCGATACGAGTATTGATCTCAGCATCGAGGGTGAGATTGTTCGACACAGTCGACCCCAAGTAGCAAAACTTGTCAACTATGTTCAAGGGAACGCCACCGAGCAAAATACGTGGTGTTTCTCCACCTTGAGCTAGCACTACTGTTTTTGGCATTAATGGACATTGAGAACAGAGAACACGCGTGGGAAAACTTATCAACAATGTCTTGAAGCTCACTTTGAGAATTAGCAACGAAGGCTGCATCGTCAGCGAACAAAAGGCTATCGACACTATAAAGGCTTACGCACCAACACTATCCTCAACAGATGAAGCCAAAACACAGTTTTATGACCAGCTCGACCAGACTCTACGCGGGTTAAAACCATCTGACCGCTTATATATTCTGGGCGACTTTAACGCTAGGGTCGGACAGGACAACATTGCTTGGCCAGATTGTATAGGTAACCACGGTATAGGGAAGCTTAATGAAAACGGCCAACGTTTATTAGAGCTTTGCTCTAAACACCTACTGTGTGTTACCAATACCTACTTTAAAGGCAAATCAACTCGCAAAGTGTCCTGGAAACATCCTCGTTCTGGACACTGGCATCAACTGGACCTTATCCTTACCAAAAAGAAAAATCTCCGCGAGACCCTGCACACGCGATCATTTCACAGCACTGATTGTGACACAGATCACTCCTGGTGGCATCACAAGTTGCTATAGCTCACAAAAGATCCACTCATCCAAATTGCCTGGTAGGAAGAAGCTCGATCTTCCAAAAACCAGAGACGATGAGGTGGTCCAAAAGTATGAAGAGCTGGTACGCGACGAAGTTGCCACCTGGGATGTAGACGCTCCGATAGAGGAGGAATGGGGCAAAGTAAAGAAGCTACTTACAGAAGTAGCTGGTACGGCTTTCGGTCATCAGAAAGCCAAAAACCAGGACTGGTTCGCTGAAAATCTCGAACACATTACACCTCTGCTCGAGTCCAAACGACAAGCTGCGCTAAAACATCGCCTTAACCCATCCGAAAAGACGCGTATCGACCTATCGAATGCAAAATCAGCTTTACAACGCACATCACGGTACTTCGCAAATGCATACTGGACCGAGCTTTGTCAAAGCATTCAATCATGCGCTGATATGGGAAACTTTGGTGGTGTTTACGCTGGGATTAAAAAGGCCCTTGGTCCTTTTCCTAAAAAACAGCCCCCCTTAAAGAAGCGGACGGCACTGTTATTACAGATGCTCAACGCCAACTCGAACGATGGGTAGAACATTATGTTGGTCTCTACTCAGAACCAGTGAACATAATGCCAGAAGCTGCAGATTGCATGCCAAAACTAGCTACCTGGACTGAGTTAGATGATCTTCCTACCATAAGGGAGTACCACAAGGCTGTAAAGCAGCTTAAAATTGGAAAATCACCTGGAAACGATGGTACCCACGCCGAAATTATCAGGCTCAAGTGCATATTACCCATCCTGCACAATCTGTTGTGTAAATGTTGGGAAGCGGAATATATACCACAGGATATGCGCGATGCTAACATCATTACCCTATACAAAGGCAAAGGTGACCGCGGTGACTGTAACTGTTATCGTGGAATATCCCTATTAAGTATAGTTGGTAAATTATTTGCTCGGTTAGTCTTAATAAGACTCCAGAAACTTGCTGATCGTGTATATCCCGAATCGCAATGTGGATTCCGCGCCCAACGTTCCACAACAGATATGATCTTTACACTTCGCCATCTGCAGGAAAAGTGTAGAGAGCAGAAAACACCTCTGTTTGTGGCGTTCGTCGACCTTAACAAAGCCTTCGACACCGTGAGCAGGGAAGGACTCTATACTGCACTTTTAAACATCGGGTGCCCTCCAAAACTTCTAAGCCTCATTAAATCCTTCCACGAGGACATGAAAGGATCTGTTGTTTTTAACGGCAATACATCCGAGCCGTTCGAAATGCGTAGAGGTGTTCGCCAAGGCTGCGTGTTGGCTCCTACCCTGTTTGGTATTTTCTTCTCATTGCTTTTTAAAGTTGCTTTCGGCGATGACCAACAGGGTATACACCTGCACACTAGGGCTGACGGGAAGCTGTACAATATCTCGCTTCTTAAGTCAAAGCGCAACCGCGATGACTTATCCCTTGCGGGATAGGCAGAGCGTAAACGGCTGTAAAAATCGGTCGTTTAAACCACGTCTGACAAAAGTTTGAGAGTCATTCAGAAGATTGTGTACCTATCACCAGCTTGTCGGCTAAAATTGCTACACACGTCAACACTGAAATCCCTTAGTTGCTTCTTACGACACCCACGTGAAAGATATGGGGTGATGCTATTATAAGCATAAATAAATATTTCTTAATGTAATAAATAACGTACCTTTTTCTTAGTTTTGGTGAGAAATGTTTCTATAGTGACGTCTCCCTCTACCTTCTGAAGCTCCACACGCACGTACGGATCGCTGCGGACGAACAAACAGACATACAATTCGTTATGTGCATTAGTAGGAGTTAAAGATAACTGCCAGCCAAAGAAACGCAAAGAACATTCATTTTATACTAAATATGCATATTATGTCAAACCAAGGCTGGCGGGGCGGTGCTAACCTCTTTCATAGGGTGGGTAACTAGACATTTATTTATCCTAAAATTCTTATACTTTATTAAAAATCCCCGCATGAAGTTCGGTTGGTGGTTTTAATATCGAAACATAGTGACAAACAAACAGATATAATATGGGAAGCGACTTGGTTTTATATGTAAAACTTACTACAAAGGGTCCTTAAATGCCAATGCCTGTCGGCTTCCCTTTCAGAAATTTACAAATCCATAGAGTTACATAAGTCTATATTTATTTAGTTTTCTTTTTCTTTAGCCTACCTGACAGGTAGACATATGCGAATTTCCTTGTACTTGGGTAATACTTCTCAATGCCAATGCCACAGAATATTGATTTTTGTTCAATCTACCTACCTACCCATATACAAATAATATATTACTCGTAAGTATAGGTATATCATATGAATGGGTAATTTAAACGCTAGTATTTTCTTGCTAAAATTGATACGCTAGCCAAATTCGACCCAATTGAGCGGTCATAGGTCACACCACACAACCCATATAATTTTATCTATTGGGATTTTATTGACCTTAGTATTTATTTATATAGGGTGTATTTTTATTAGTGGCGGATCCGTTAAGTGTGTTCTGTCAAAGAAACTGAACAACTTTCCCCAAGGAACATAGGTCCAAACACGAAAAAAAATTTTGGTCTTCCCATACTAAGTGTGTTGGCCGGCCGGGTCAATTTGTATGGGAATGGGAGGGCCAAATATTTTTTTCATATTTCGACCTATGTTCCTTGGGGAAAGTTGTTCAGTTTCATTGACTTAACGGATCCGCCACTAATAAAAATACACCCTTTATAGTGTGAAATTTTACTAGTGACCGATAGCGAAAACTCAGGACCGGCTAGTGATAAGGAACAACTTTCCCCAAGCAACAAAGGTCCAAAAACGAAAAAAAAATTTGGACCTCCCATACAAACTAAAACTAGCCTATCAGCTGATTTGAGTTACTATGGGAGGTCCAAATTTTTTTTTGAATTTCGACCTATGTTTCTTGGGGAAAGTTGTTCCTTATCACTAGCCGGTTCTGAGTTTTCGCTATCGGTCACTAGTAAAATTTCACACTATATAAAATATTATTATTTGCATAAATGAAATGAAAATCTTAAGGTCTAGGCACAAAATAGAGAATTTACAGAAGGACAGCTCGCCCCTTCTTTCGTTCACTTATGCCTACTCTCTAGGGTTGCTACTTTTACTTTCTAATTTTTTAAATGAATTTACCCACCTAGACATAGTAACATTACATTATTACTGTTTTCATTGTTTGTAAGTAGGTATGAATTAGGTATATTTTTTACCATATGGAAGTAGGTACCTACCTGAGTAGAAAGTCATATTTCTAATAAGAAATAAGTAGGTCCCCACCTAAATTGGTAGTTTGCAATGGGTTTGGGTCACGAGACTAGGTGGTGAGCTACCCATAGGTAGCAGGTAGGTACAGTACGCGAACTGATGACTGACACGACGTCGTCGGTGTTTCCCACGGAAAACAAGTGTCCATCTAAAAGAAAGGCCTAAAAAATACCTACCTATCTTTCCGTCACGAACTTTAATAGGTTAGGTACCTATGGTTGGAAGGTAGGTACTTTTTAACATGGAGTCAAGCCATCACGTAAGTCAAACTTGCCGTCACTAGTCAGTCGCACACAGATTACCTACCTACCAATGTATTGGCGGGCGGGCGATGCGCGCTGGAAACGGTAGGTAGGTTAGGTGGGTTGGTATGGTACCGTAGGTTCCTGCTTACTTGAAGATTAGTAGTAAACCATGCGCATTATTATGGTAAAACCATGCGCTGTATTGCTACTTACTATACTTACCTACCTTAGTTTCGAAGTATAGGTACTTACCTACCATAGTTTCGAAGGTCACCAGCTGCCGTGACGACAAAGTGAAAAAATATCCAGAATCGTTATAGTCCATTTGGACTATCATAGGTACCTACTTGATGATCGGAAATGGAGATGAAATAACCTGGACAATTTGCTATCGGTAATTCGGTACTCATCGCTTCTCCTTAAATGCTGACTAGGTAGGTATCTATCTACTGTAGGTAGGTAGGTACCTACCTAATCCTATTTAACCTACCAAATCAAACTAAAGCGCAACCTACCTTCTTCTACGTACGTACCTAAAACGCTAAAGCACATATTACGAGTGAAAAATAAGATTTTTAAAAAGAAATCCGTCCATTTCTAGTGTTTAAAGCAGGTATATAGGTATTTATTTATCTAACAAATAAAATAGTTCACGTGGGAAACTGAAAAGTTATTACACCCAAACACATCACAAAAATATTTTTATTTACTCGCCATGTTTCCGTCCGCCCGCACCGAACGCGCCGTTCACACTCAACCATTACCGGTTCGACACGGTTCCACAGAGCGCGTAAACGACGCGTGTGGATGTCCGAGTGAGTTTAGCCGCGTTTGTTCGAAGCCGACTCTCTGGATTGCGCTAGCCAATACTTACTTTGTGGTCTAGGTCTAAATCTTAAGGTCGCAACATTAAGCCCGAAATCGTTAAAAATGCAAGGTCAACTTTGTGTCCGACAAGATTCGAAAGAATAAACCATTGACTGAGGGACATAACATGACAATGCCTTGAGTCATACTTGAAGATCAGTGACCAATTGTACGTGTGATAATGATGGACGATAATCTACTTATACTGGGTGTAAAATTATTAGCTGAGAAAACTTTTAAGAGTGAACTAAGTAGTTTATGAAGATCAACATCTTTTTCTAAACTATAGTAGTTTACGACACTGTCTTTAGCAGCGTGCAATCGATAAAGGCATAAAATCACTGCCTACCCTGCCATTTTCACCCACCAGTTATAATTTAATTTAGTTTAGAAAAAATATATAACGTAAAATGGAACGTAATAAATACCATTTAAATAAACTTTATACCACACCTGCATAGTAATTTACCTATAGCTTTACACTTTATAGGGGGGAACGTTAGTCATTGTTCAACGTACAAATTAGCGGGAGGGAATTAACCATACAAATCACTTTCCTCCCGTGGGAGTTTTTACCGAATTTAGTACAGTTGATAGGGTAGATGAACACAAGTTGATCAGTTTTGAAGTTGTCATTAAAAAGTTGTCCAGTTTTATAAGTTGTACAGTTTTTAAAGTTGTTCAGGTGTAAAAGTTGTTCAGTTTCAAAAGTTGTTCAGGTCACAGAATACATAATAGTACAGGTACAGAAGACGCACTCCGCCATAGCAATTCAACAAATACAAATCTTTATGCGCGATAATAAAGTACAATTTCCTTCGCGCCGGCTTTGAATACCTACTTTTATATTAGCCTACTGATCGCGCGCGCAAGCAAAAATGAGCCGAATTGCTGCGCGCGAAAGTTCATTTGCCGCAGACCGCCTCTGAAGGTCACAGCCGGCACGCTTTGTAGGGATGCGAATTTCGAGATTTATATGAAAATAGGTACCTACGAAAAGTGTACTGAAGTACATTTCTACACCCAAGTAAAACAATAAAAAATGTTTTGTTAAACGTAGGATATTGAAAGAAAATCAAAGCACAAATATTAGAAAAAATATGAAAATTGCATTATCATACAAAATTAACGAATGAGGTAGGAAGCTGAGTTACTTAATACAGAATTGATAAAATAAAATAAATCTCGTGAAGAAATGCGAACGGCATCGGAGCGCGCGCGTAACGTGCGGCGCGCGGCAACCAACTGACTAACCTTCCCGGGGGTGTCGCCGCACGTACTTGCAACTCTATACCTACGCCGCGGAGTGCGCCAGGCCTGTTCAGGTGTAAAAGATATTCAGTTTTAAAAGTTGTTCAGTATTAAACAGTTGTTCAGTTTTGTAAGTTGTTCAGTTTTGTAAGTTGTTCAGTTTTGTAAGTTGTTCAGTAGTGTAAGTTGTTCAGTTTTGTAAGTTGTTCAGTTTTAAAAGTTGTTCAGTATTAAAAAGTTGTTGAGTTTCATAAGTAGTTCAGTTTTGTAAGTTGTTCAGTAGTGTAAGTTGTTCAGTTTTGTAAGTTGTTCAGTTTTGTAAGTTGTTCAGTAGTGTAAGTTGTTCAGTTTTGTAAGTTGTTCCGTTTTGTAAGTTATTCAGTTGTCTAAGTTGTTCAGTTTTGTAAGTTGTTTAGTTTTGTATGTTGTTCAGTTTTGTAAGTTGTTCAGTTTTATATTTTTTATTTAATTTCTAAAAGTTATTGAATCTAAATATTGCGCTGCCGTATGCATGTGAGAGTTTGGAAATGTGAATCTAGGTAGTTTATTTTTTGCGGATGTTTCAATTCACCCCGTGGCTGTTACAACTGACCCCGCAGGTGTAGTATAAAGCACTATGTATTACTCGGATGAAAGTCCGACTACAAACTCGTGTGTATTGAGGCCCTCAGCTGCGCTTCGGGCAAAACTACACCCTCGTTAGTAATCGGTTTCTTTCTCCCCGCGTATACAATGTACTATTTTCGCGCTACTATTCACTGTACATCTCTCAATTATGAAATGATAGTAAAAATAAGTGGACTCGCCCGCTGCCTCATGGACTCGTATCCAGAATGAACGTGTGAAATTAGCCTAAATACACTGTAAGTGTGAGCTCTCTACACACACACAAATGCTGACAAAATGTTAAGTAGTGTGCGTCAAAATGCAGTACCTTTTTGGCATTTCACTGCCACATCAGCTTGCTGCACTTCCAGATTATGTCTGTTATTTTGATCCTATCCATTAGTGAGATCCCTAGCAGGCCTCTCCATAGCTCTCTAAGTGCCATGTAGCCGATGATGGGCCAGTTTTACTGTCAGGTTCCACGTTTCGGCCCCGTAAATCATGAATAGAATCATTTAGCGCTAAATAAAGAATTTGTTTTTGTTATGTAAACTGCAGTGTACTTAAAACATGTTCAACACTTTACACAAGCTTTAAAAAGATTTAAAACCTTGTCTTAGCCATCATAGATATGCTGGAGCTGGTTCGAACCGGTCCAAAGTGGCTACTCCTGGTTTTATGCTACTACACGTGCATAAGTTGACATGAAGTTGGACACGCATACGTTCATAAATATATCAAGCCTCTAGGTATCCTTTGCGGGCAAAGCACAGCATAAACGGTTGTAAAAATGGCCATTTACACCACGTCTGACAAAAGTTTGAGAGTCATTTAAAAAACTGTGTATTACCATAGTGACAGATTATCAGCCTGGCGCCTAAATTGCAATACATATCAACTCTCTAATCCCTTAGTGGCTGCTTACGATATCCACGGGAAAGATATGGGATGATGCTATTCTAAGCCAGCTTCACACCGTGCACTGTTCGCTCAGTGGCAGAACAGTGGGACGGTACTCCACATGTCCCTGTTTCGATCCCTGGCCCCCAAGTCTGCTAATTTTTAGCCATTGTAATGCCAGTGACACTCAACTATCTTTCTATTGCTACTGTGATTTTATTTAGCAGACTTCGGCCAATGGTCAATGCTTGGTTTTTTTTTTCAATTTCTATATGTCATTTATTAAGGGAATTCCCTATTTACCACCAGTAAGTAGGTACTGTTTTCTATTAGGTGTCATTGTTTATTTTCGTCTATTATCTTTCTAAGTAAGTAATAGATAAATTACCTAACCATTTGCACAATGATTTGCACCTTTCATTCATTCATTAACAAGAAATTGAGAATGACAAGTAATTGCTACGATTCGAGAAAAATCTCTTCATCTGACTTTTAGTGCTGTCTCTTTTCGTCAAGTATGTTATGAAAAGGATCTAAAATATCTAAGTCATGTCATGTTGACGCAAAATCAAAATAAGGTGACTTAATATGGCGAAGACCCATTTTATTTACATAATGCAGCAACTTGAAGAATTACTAACTAAAAATAGCGTTGTCATTTTGCATCAAAAAAGGATAGTTGTCATCATAGACAACTTTAGATGTTTGTTTAAACATGGATGACGTGTAAATGCATAAACGCATAGATAATTCGAAACGCGGCGGCAACGTGAAATCAAGCTTCAGTCAAGCGTAAGTTAAACCACAGAAAAAAATAAGGTGAACGGTAATTCGATACGTATACTCTGGATACCCAATAGGAAATATTCGGACCCATAGTTCCATGGAAGCAGTGGCGGATTAAGACTCCTTGGTGATCTAATGGCCTCCCTTCTTACTCTGCAGTGAATTCGAATTTCCTCTCACCCTGTATATGGTTTATTTCCAATTTCATGTCAAGGCCGTATCAAGCCTTTCTCAATGAAAACCAAACTCGAAAACAACACGTGTTTGCAACATATTATGTATGTTTACGCCACAATACATGAACGAACGGGTCACCAGTTCACCACGCGAGAATCGAACCGGCACCGATCTGAATTAGTGGTTCAGTGGAGCACTAACGGGACTTCATGCCGCATTTACAATACTTAGTCATAAGTTCATAACTCAATATTGTTTCGGTGACAAACTACTCTATTGTTATGAAAAGTTACAAATTCCAATTTGGTAATTTATTGTAAACTCTGGTGATCTAGTGTTTTCATTGCAGTTTCTGTTGTTGGATATTCAAAAATGAAAGAAGAACGTGGATTATCGAAAGCGGGACAATGGCGAAGTTATTCCCGAAAAAATCTTATTTTGCTGCATCTAGCTTTTTTCATTTGCGTTAGTTAGTAGGTATACCAACCTGGCACCGAAGATGTCTTTCTTGGCCAGCGAGTGAGCGCCCACTACCCTCAGCCGCAAGAGATGGCTGTTCTCTTCAGTCTGAAACAAACAACATGTTGCATTAACCGGTGAATTATACAAACTGCGTAAGATAGTATTATTTAACCTGGGGTAATATTTCAGAGGCTAGCTGTGACGGGCACCATTTTACTCATATTTTGGAGCCAACACAGTTTAGGGAAAAACGTCGAAAGCCAACTCTTGGCTCTTATGCAGTTGAAGGGTTCCTCCCTCCCTAGAAATAAAGTCGCGTTTTGTATTTCTCTGTCATGGATACCGTTAGCTCCTCTCTCTCTCTTTAGCTCCTATAGATAGAGTGATTCAAGGGGAAGGTTCATAAGTGTAGTATAATACAAGCCGGAAAAACTTTTTATTTCCACGGGATAATGAGTTGCACCGGCGGCTGAAACTGCTAGTTTAAATAACATAATAAGTATTAGACCTTGAATCATAATTTATTATCTTCTGCAAACTTGTAATATTACTTACGCCTAACGTTAGCTGTACTAACTGATACGAAAGGTCGCAAGTTCAATCTTACTAAAACAAGGAAGTTTTTATAATTTTACTAGCGACCCGCCCAGCCACAGCGAACAAATTCTTCTTCACTACATCTCTATTCTGGGGCCCAGCCAGTCGCTACTACCACAAATTAGAAAAACGGCGCGCGGGCGCCTTTACCAGATGGCTCACTCAGTACTAGCGACGATTTTGACGCTTACTGACGAAAACTGGAATCTCAGGGGAAGTCAAGTAGTCTAGTAACTAACGTCAATAGCTGGTTATAACTATTCGGATTGACCCATGAAGCTGAAAATGGGCATGTAGGTACTTCTTGACCTCCTGATCAAAATTAGACATGGAGCCCAGCGGGCACCACCCTTCTTAACCTTTTACCGCCCCCCTTCCTTTACAAGGCGCAACTTTCGAAGTTATTGACTTGGAGGGTAGTTTTTATTTCATATCGTGCGTGACATCTCACTTAAAGCTTATTGTGCCCTAAAAATTTCCTTTTAGGCCCCCCGGGGGGGCCAAAAGCCCCAAAAGTGGGGTGTCCTGTCCTTGTATGAGATTTTCTTATTTTCAAGCTATCGATTCCCAAGTGGTATCAAAAGTTGCGGAATTAGACACAGATTGCAAAAAACCTAAAATATCTTTAAATAATATTTATCTTTAGGGCTCTATCGATCGTTAAAGTGTTGTGACTACGAAACCAACATATTATTGTTTTTTAATGTTCGGCAAAGCCCTAAAGATAAATATTATTTAAAGATATTTTAGGTTTTTTGCAATCTGTGTCTAATTACGCAACTTTTGATACCTCTTGGGAGTCGATAGCTTGAAAATAAGAAAATCTCATATAAGAACGGGACACCCCACTTTTCGGGATTTTGGGCCCCCCGGGGGGCCTAAAGGGTAATTTTGACGATACAATAAGCTTCAAGTGAGATGTCACGCACGATTCGAAATAAAAACTACCCTCCAAGTCAATTACTTCAAGAGTTACGCCTTGTAAAGGATGGGGGGTGGTAAAAGGTTAAGGGGGGTGGTGCCCGCTGGGCTCCATGTCTAATTTTGACCAGGAGGTCAAGAAGTACCCACATGTCGATTTTCAGCTTCATGGGTCAATCCGAATAGCTGTGACGTTAGTTACTAGACTAAAGGTAAATAAGAAGTTGGTTGTCACGAATGTCATATTTATTGGATTTAAAATTGGCTCAGAATCATACGACGTTCTTTGACAGGTTTTGCCGTTTTTATACTTTGAGATTTTTGACAGTTTGACAGTAGCAACCCTGGTTATGTAACAAATACCAATTGCGAAAATCTGAAATAGGGCCGAGTAAACCTTCTGTAACTCTCTATTTTGTGCTACTACCTACTTCCCTTTTAGACTAAGCTCCCGTCGACCAAGTCTTACCTCATAGGTCTACCGCACGGACGTATACTGTAGCGATAGATACCACTTAGGAGGTCAGGAAAATACTGGGTTGCCATCTCCTAACCTGGAGGAAACTTTTTTATTCGAGTTGGAAAATGCAAAAAAAGTCCAAAAATTACCTCACATTTCTACCGCTCCAAACGTTTACCTACTTAAAGAGACTCCTTTTGAGATAAGAATGCGCTAGGGTTGCCAGCTCCAATCCTGGCAGGTTCCAAGGTCAGTCACATTTTATGAGGCCCAAAAATGGAGTTTTTTACCTCATCTTTCTACCGGACGAAATTAGTGTCAATCGATAGCTCTAAGCATGCCATTGACAAATATATAGGGTTGCCTGCTATCAGCCTGGCAGGAACTCTGGTAAACCCCCTCAAAGAAACGACGGTAAAATCTTCAAACAAAGAAAAAGTCATGAAAACCACTAACATTCCAGCAAAACTTAATGTAAACTGCGCCATAGAGTTACATTCTGTTGTGTGGGGCACTGCGTCGACGAACGTTATCGATTGGCATAAATTTTTGTTTGGTTGCAAGAAAGGTAAGGCCTGTCAGTGGCCTGCTTTGTACTTCCTAATTATAGATGCTTTGAAAACACCAGGTTCCGTCGGGTCGTTCGTCGACGCAGTGCCCCACACAACAGAATGTAACTCTATGGCGCAGTTTACATTAAGTTTTGCTGGAATCTTAGTGGTTTTCATGACTTTTTCTTTGTTTGAAGATTTTACCGTCGTTTCTTTGAGGGTTTACAGAGTTCCTGCAAAGCTGATAGCAGGCAACCCTATATATTTGTCAATGGCATGCTTAGAGCTATCGATTGACACTAATTTCGTCCGGTAGAAAGATGAGGTAAAAAACTCCATTTTTGGGCCTCATAAAATGTGGCTGACCTTGGAACCTGCCAGGATTGGAGCTGGCAAACCTAGCGCATTCTCATCTCAAAAGGAGTCTCTTTAGGTAGGTAAACGTTTGGAGCGGTAGAAATGTGAGGTAATTTTTGGTCTTTTTTTGCATTTTCCAACTCGAATAAAAAAGGTTCCTCCAGGTTAGGAGATGGCAACCCAGTATTTTCCTGACCTCCGGAGTGGTATCTATCGCTACAGTATACGTCCGTGCGGTAGACCTATGAGGTAAGACTTGGTCGACGGGAGCTTAGACTATTTGGATTTAAGGGCAGAACACACCGACTCCGTATGTATGACGTGCACATCATCACGCGCGTAACTATGACATTGTAATGCATGGGATCGTATGAAACACGGCACACCGCGGAACGATATACGTCCTGCATACGGAGGCGATGTGTACTGCCTTTTAAACGTTTTCCCGACGACGTATTAAACAGTAACTTTCCTCTTTAATCACTCTATCTACTACTAAAAACCACATCAGAATTCGTTGCGCGGTTTAAGAGGGATTAGCGGTTTTTATGACAGACAGAGAAACTAAAAAGCGACGTCATTTGATGCTATGTATGTATTGATGAAGACATTATATCTAGTCACAAAATTACATACCTACTTATCGTTATGACGACGACGTATGAATACCATTGTAAATAAAAGGACGTGGTGTAAATGGCCGTTTTACAGCCGTCTACGCTCTGCATACTCCGCAATGGATAGTTATTATTGGTATGTATGAATGAATGAATAACATTGTAAATATATTTTTGTGGTTATTCACCAAATAAATAATCTCTGAGTAGGTAGGTACAGTTAGGAAATCTAATTTGAGGTCAATACACCTCAGTTCGTGTGGAAATCAAAACAAGACTCATCTCATGACGTCATCAACACAATTGACAGCCGATGTGGTGCAATGCAATGGTATAGTCCATTCGTAATCATAGTGTCATGTCATGAAATGACGTCCAAGTCATCTTGGCCTCCCGCTTAGACTAGTCATCATGACACTATGATTTTGAATGGACTTTAGTGTGACTGCCTGCGACTTATGCTGCGACGCCGCGACGTAGAAGGTTCCGGCGGTAGTGTTATTTATTATTTATTCTTATGGTTCCGGGTTCGATTTTCGGTACATCACTCACAAAGTTATTATGCATTAATCACTTTGTGAATTTGTTACCAGTCTGGTTAGGACATTGCAGGACGAACCACCTGATTGTGCGAAAAGGAGTAGGTTCCGTGCTTTGGAGCCGTCGTCGGTCCGATAGCCGGCGGTCGTTACAAAACATGTCAGAAGCCTACTATTAGTACCTACTCGTATACCTAACCTAGTACCTATTTACCAATGTTAAATGACTTGTTCGTCGAGTCGATGACCCAATCGAAGAAGAATCATACATTGCGGGATAGGCAGAGTGTAAACAGCTGTAAATAACTACATACCTTTTACACACTGTCTGACAGAAGTTTGAGAGTAATTCAGAAGACTGTGCATAACTATAGTGACAGGTTGTCAGCCTGTCGCCTAAAATTGCAATACACATCAACTCTCAAATCCCGTAATCGCTTCTTACGACACCCATGGGAAGGAAAAGTTATAGAGTGATGCTATTTTAAGCCGGAACCACACGGCCACATAAGAGGAAGGATAATAACAATGGTGAGCCTCACAGTTATAGTAGTAATTTTCCTTCATTCCTGATAGTGCAAGGTTCTAAGTATGTTTTTCTTAAATAATTTCAATTCTTTCTAAATTAGGTCAAACATTTATAACATACATACACACATCACGCCTTATTCCCTTGCGGGTTAGGCAGAGCGTTAACGGCCGTGAAACATGGTCGTTATCATCATGTCTGACAAACATTTTAAGACCATTTCAGAAAATTGTATATCACTGTGATACGCATGAACCCGATGGGTATGGGAATATTAAGTCCTTCAATCGCTTTTTGCGATTCCCGCGGGAAAGAAATGGGGTGATGGTATTCTACCACACGGCCTTTTAAGGATAAAGAGCAAAACAGACTACCTCCGTATGCGAGACGTGCACGTCATCATGCACGTAACTATGACGTTATAATGCATAGGATCGTATGAAACACGGCGCACCGAGGTACGCGCGTGATGTGATGACGTTCACATATACCTACGCAGGCAGTGTGCCGCCTCTCATACAATCCCATACAATGTGATGACGCACACACAAACGTCCTGTATACGGAGGCGGTGTGTTCTGCCCTGAACGATATCTGAAAAAAGTTATCTATTATATTTCGATAAACTAATGAGTGATTAATAAACTTAATACCTAAAACAAAGATGCAACTTTAGTACCTACCTAAAATGTGTGTGGAAATAAAAATATATATTTTTAGATTATGCTAATGTGTATTAAGTGATGTCATATGCCTAGCTGGGTGCAGTCGTAATCATAAAGGATAATTTTAAGTATGTAGGTATTTAAATTATAAACCACCTCTTCTATGTTATTTCTACCCGACTGCCTCAGAAGGAGGGCTATGTTTTTCGGCCGTAAGTATGTATACTGGGTGGTTAGGTATGTATGTGGAAAAGAAAATCTTTAAACAACTTGAAATTACTGCAGTCGGGTTTTTGTTTTTTAATACATCAACTTGTTATTACACTACTAGCAGCCCATTAGCTCTTTCAAATGCTGCATCTCATTTTCCCTGCATGTGTTATACATATAAACCATCCTCTAACATCACTCTATCTATTACAAGAAATCGCATCATAATCCGTTGCGTGGTTTAGGAGGAGTTAGCGAATTCCATACCAGAGAAACACAAGAATTTATACTATGTATTGGTGACTCAATCTCTTATCAGTTTAAACATAATCCTACGCTCTATTCACTAGTAATCAATCATTTAAGACAGAAGCTAGCAATTATTCATGCAGATAAGGGTCACCCTACTGCACTCTCGTGATTTTGAATGAAAGTTAATTTTTGCTGTGTGATGAGATGAATAGCATCACCCCAATTCAATGACCTGTTAAGGTTACCTTTTACTTTTACCGCCACAACAGTCCACTGCTAGACATGTTAAGGCTAGCTAATTCACTCTCATAAGGAAAAGAAAAGAGAAATAATGTAGGTAGGCATGTTTTAGTCTGATAATAAGGACCTAAATGTCATGCTTAGTTTGTGACTCATAATAACACTGGTATTTCCCATTAGCAAAACTAGTTTCTCATTTATTCCCAGTATTAGCAGCATGTATCTGTGATCCCTGCAACACACGTGAAGTTGCCGTAATACACGCGCGTATATACAATGTCGCGCGACTTTTGTTCCCAATGAAGATGCGCCTTAATAACATAGAAAAAAATATTTAGTCATCATTGCAAAATGCAACTAAATTTTTCTTAATTTATTTACACTTAAGTTAGACATACTATACTATTTAGTGATTATCTATATTACCAACTGAATATAAATTAGTGAGTGATTGTTTGAATAATATAGATATTATAGATATATATTTAGATTTAAATACTAATGGCCATTAACACCACATCTGAGAAAATTTTGAGTCATTCAGTGACCTATGCAACAAAGCTACAGGCTACAATTCTACAGGCAAAATTCAATGTATATTGCGTAGATGGTTAGCCATTATCATCCCATAATTAAGCCGGCTATGCAACATACATCGAATTTCACCTGTAGAATTGTAGCCTGTAGTTTCGTAACATCGGGCAGTCATATCACCATAGTGACAGTTTGTAAGCCTATGGTCTAAAATTGCATCTCAAATCCAATAGCCGCCGCCTATGTCATCTGGAAATAGAAAAGATATGGGGTGATGCTATTCTAAGCCAATATTTGGATTTATCTTGGGAATAGTCCATTTTGTGGCCGTGTGGTGCCGGCAGAGTAGAATAGCACCACCCCTTCTCTTCCCGTGGGGGTCGTAAGAGCCGACCGAGGGATTCATTCCGACCCAAGTGGATCAGGGTCCTGGAGAAGGAAAACTCCACACTTAAACCCGGAATGGGGTCTCCGTCAGGTGCGATTAACTCATATATATCGTGCGGCAGACTCCTGCAGCCGACCTGGCTCCGCACGTATCGACTCGTCGTTCCTGTGGAGTCAGCCAGGAAGGCCGAGAGGGTGGCGCAGGTCCTGGGCAGCCCTGCGTTTTCCATAATTGCGTCCCAGGCAAAGCAGTGTCTGTGGAGAGGAAACTTCACCCGCGTCTCGCGGATAACAACACGGGAAGTGGCAGTGACCGGTTATAAGTCTGCACGTATGGGCGTAAGTGCGGGCGCCAGGGGTCGCTTCCGTCAGTGGGAGGGTCCATCGTAGACCCACTGATCAGTTACCGCCCGCTCCAAGTTGGGCAGCCCCCGACCAATAAGGTACTGATCCGCCCCGGTGCTGGTTTGCTCTTTTAGGGTGTAGAGAGCACCAGCCTCAACTGGACAATCGGCGCCGTTACATTGTACACCTGCGACTAACAGGCATAAAAATATCACAAACCAACCCCGCTTATCCATGCGATTTGCAACATGGAATGTCCGTACTATGAGGACAGGCCTCCCTGACACCTGTGGAGGTTCTTCTACTGACGCACAAGATCTGCGTAAAACTGCCGTAATCGACGCCGAACTACACAGACTGAACATTGCTGTTTGCGCTTTACAAGAGACCAGACTCCCTGACGAGGGTTCCTTGCGTGAGACACATTATACATTCTACTGGAAAGGAAAGGACAGCAGCGCTGTGCGCGAGTATGGTGTTGGCTTTGCCATACGCAACGACCTCTTAACATCTATAGAGGCTCCTTGCGGCATCTCGGAACGCATTATGTTGCTGCGATTAAATACGGACCATGGTTACGTATCACTGATTTCTGCTTACGCACCAACACTATCCTCAACAGATGAAGCCAAAACACAGTTTTATGACCAGCTCGACCAGACTCTACGCGGGTTAAAACCATCTGACCGCTTATATATTCTGGGCGACTTTAACGCTAGGGTCGGACAGGACAACATTGCTTGGCCAGATTGTATAGGTAACCACGGTATAGGGAAGCTTAATCTTCTTCTTCTTCTTTTCGTGTGGGACACCGAGTCGTTCAACGACCCGATGAACCCTGGTGTCAGAGTTTTTCAACCGCCTACTACAAGTAGCAGGCCTCTGACATGGTTGTGTAACGACCGCCATCATAGACAGCAACCGGGACCGACGGCTTAACGTGCCCATCCGAAGCACGGAACCATCTTACTTGCGGACAATCAGGTGGTTCAGCCTGCAATGTCCTAACCAGACTGGGAACAAATTCACAAAGTGATAAATATCAACTTTGTGAGTGACCCCACCGGGAATTGAACCCGGAACCTTTGCGTGGCAGGCAGCCATACTAGCCACTGCGCCACATCGGCTGTCATAGGAAGCTTAATGAAAACGGCCAACGTTTATTAGAGCTATGCTCTAAACACCTACTGTGTGTTACCAATACCTACTTTAAAGGCAAATCAACTCGCAAAGTGTCCTGGAAACATCCTCGTTCTGGACACTGGCATCAACTGGACCTTATCCTTACCAAAAAGAAAAATCTCCGCGAGACCCTGCACACGCGATCATTTCACAGCGCTGATTGTGACACAGATCACTCCCTGGTGGCATCACAAGTTGCTATAGCTCACAAAAAGATCCACTCATCCAAATTGCCTGGTAGGAAGAAGCTCGATCTTCCAAAAACCAGAGACGATGAGGTGGTCCAAAAGTATGAAGAGCTGGTACGCGACGAAGTTGCCACCTGGGATGTAGACGCTCCGATAGAGGAGGAATGGGGCAAAGTAAAGAAGCTACTTACAGAAGTAGCCGGTACGACTTTCGGTCATCAGAAAGCCAAAACCAGGACTGGTTCGCTGAAAATCTCGAACACATTACACCTCTGCTCGAGTCCAAACGACAAGCTGCGCTAAAACATCGCCTTAACCCATCCGAAAAGACGCGTATCGACCTATCGAATGCAAAATCAGCTTTACAACGCACATCACGGTACTTCGCAAATGCATACTGGACCGAGCTTTGTCAAAGCATTCAATCATGCGCTGATATGGGAAACTTTGGTGGTGTTTATGCTGGGATTAAAAGGCCCTTGGTCCTTTTCCTAAAAACAGCCCCCTTAAAGAAGCGGACGGCACTGTTATTACAGATGCTCAACGCCAACTCGAACGATGGGTAGAACATTATGTTGGTCTCTACTCAGAACCAGTGAACATAATGCCAGAAGCTGCAGATTGCATGCCAAAACTAGCTACCTGGACTGAGTTAGATGATCTTCCTACCATAAGGGAGTACCACAAGGCTGTAAAGCAGCTTAAAATTGGAAAATCACCTGGAAACGATGGTACCCACGCCGAAATTATCAGGCTCAAGTGCATATTACCCATCCTGCACAATCTGTTGTGTAAATGTTGGGAAGCGGGATATATACCACAGGATATGCGCGATGCTAACATCATTACCCTATACAAAGGCAAAGGTGACCGCGGTGACTGTAACTGTTATCGTGGAATATCCCTTTTAAGTATAGTAGGTAAATTATTTGCTCGGTTAGTCTTAATAAGACTCCAGAAACTTGCTGATCGTGTATATCCCGAATCGCAATGTGGATTCCGCGCCCAACGTTCCACAACAGATATGATCTTTACACTTCGCCAACTGCAGGAAAAGTGTAGAGAGCAGAAAACACCTCTGTTTGTGGCGTTCGTCGACCTTAACAAAGCCTTCGACACCGTGAGCAGGGAAGGACTCTATACTGCACTTTTAAACATCGGGTGCCCTCCAAAACTTCTAAGCCTCATTAAATCCTTCCACGAGGACATGAAAGGATCTGTTGTTTTTAACGGCAATACATCCGAGCCGTTCGAAATGCGTAGAGGTGTTCGCCAAGGCTGCGTGTTGGCTCCTACCCTGTTTGGTATTTTCTTCTCATTGCTTTTTAAAGTTGCTTTCGGCGATGACCAACAGGGTATACACCTGCACACTAGGGCTGACGGGAAGCTGTACAATATCTCGCTTCTTAAGTCAAAGCGTAACCGCGATGACTTATTCGTCGATAGCCTTTTGTTCGCTGACGATGCAGCCTTCGTTGCTAATTCTCAAAGTGAGCTTCAAGACATTGTTGATAAGTTTTCCCACGCGTGTTCTCTGTTCTCGATGTCCATTAATGCCAAAAAAACAGTAGTGCTAGCTCAAGGTGGAGAAACACCACGTATTTTGCTCGGTGGCGTTCCTTGAACATAGTTGACAAGTTTTGCTACTTGGGGTCGACTGTGTCGAACAATCTCACCCTCGATGCTGAGATCAATACTCGTATCGGCAAAGCGGCGACCATGTTCGGCAGGCTTAGTACAAGAGTATGGAATAATAAACACCTGACCACAAAAACCAAGATAATTGTTTACCAAACTTGCGTTCTAAGCATACTCTTGTATGGAGCTGAAACCTGGACTTCGTACGCAAAACAAGAACGTCGACTCAACACATTCCATATGCGCTGCGTAAGAAACATCTTGCATATAACTTGGCAGGACAGAGTCACAAACGAGCGAGTTCTAGAAATTGCACAGCTGCCTAGCTTTACCGCTTTGCTTAAGCAAAGACGATTGCGGTGGCTAGGGCATGTGTACCGCATGGAACCTTCGCGTCTACCGCGGCGTGTCCTGCTTGGCGCCGTAGCTAACGCCAAAAGAGGAGTTGGAAGACCGATGCTACGTTTCAAAGATTGCGCCAAACGAGACATGGCTGCGTTTGACATCGACCATCAAAGCTGGGAGAAGCTTGCTGAGAATAGGGATGTATGGAGAAAGCGTGTGTTTGATGGGCGTAAAGCTCACGATGATGCCTGGTTCGCTGGTCTCGCAAACAAAAGGCAAAAACGACATCTAAACATGCATGTGCCAGTCTCTAATTCCACCTTCGTTTGTAGAGCGTGCGGAAAGTCATGCCGCTCCCGTATCGGCTTATACAGCCATGAAAAATCTTGCCTCAGACACTGAATAAATCGTCTGTCACAGACGTATGAGGCCAATGATGATGATGAATGAGTCCATTTGATATTTTGGTACTTATTTGTAGTTTTTTTACCTGACAAGGAAGGAAGCTCATTCAATTATGCAGCACAACATCACAATAATAAATACCATACTTATCAGACAAATATTTTATCACAAATTCTTAGAACAAATGCACTGTGGATAATATTTACATGAATATTTTATGTAGAAACATTTATTTATTCAGCTGAAAACAGATGGTTTTTAAGCAAAACTAGTTCTATTACTGCTTGAAAAAGCTGATTTTAATCTGGGGGCACGGCAGTGCCCCCACCAAGTCGAGCTGAAAGCGGCACGGCCGTACCATCCTTTTCTCGAACCAGTTCAGGCCATTTTCGACCCCCCCATAACTCCCTTGTCGATAAGTTTAGAACCCTCATTTCAAAATATCTTATTAAGCACTACATAGACACGATACATTTTTAATTTCATCAAATTTATACTAGTAGTTTAGAAGTTATAGTTAGTCAAAGTTTCTTAATTTTCTGCCTGACTGACTGACCGATCATCAAAATTCTAAGGTACTTCTAGCAGACCGAGGAGCTTCAAACTTAGAATACAACTTGTATTTAGTGTACGAATAAAGGGAAAACTATAACATTCTGCAAATTCGGTTGCAACTGCATAATTAACTTTGTATTTCCATACAAATGTATAAGATTACAAAGTTAACTTTGCGGATGGGCTTTAAAGAAATCTGTAGCTGAGGCTCATGAAGTAGTTCCAGAAAAGAGAAAGAGGAAGACTACCTACAAAAAGAAATGAGATCCCAACAAAAACATTCACTTGTAAAAAGAACCAAGTCTCGCCTCTCAGTTCTTCTACTGTAAAAAGTTGTGAGATCCATGTGATTCCAAGTCGGTTATTGATAAATAGAATGACTTGGCAATCGCACACTATTTGCTTGTGAGATACGATGGTCTGGTGCGATGGCCGGGTTATTCTATTTATCAATAACCGACTTGGAATCACATGGATCTCACAACTTTTTACAGTAGAAGAACTGAGAGGCGAGACTTGGTTCTTTTTACAAGTGAATGTTTTTGGTGGGATATCTTATACCTTTGAACAAGGAAAAATTGTGTGTAAATATACTTCGACCCAGATCTCAGAAACTGCTCCAGCAATTTTCACAAAATTTCATACATAGTTTTCATTGATGATAAATTGGTTTTTAGATAAGTGAAAAATGTTTTTACACTATCAACAAGCTTGGTTCACCAGCTGGTTTAACCCTTAGAGTGCATAAGCAAGCTATAAAGTGTGCACCTATAAAGTTAGAACAGTTAGTGTTTAGTTTCGTATCAAATGGGCGCGCGGCGCTGGCAACACTGTTCGTCTTTGTCTCGTCCTGTGGCCGTGCGCCCGCATCGTTGATGCGAATTTTAATTATAAATGGTGTAATTTAGTGTGCTTTCGGTTTTCTCGTGTGGTTTTCCCTGTTCGGTGGGGAAGTGAACCAAGTGGATTTGGTTCCGGCGCTTTGATTGAGAGTCACGCGGCCGCTGGCAAAATATAACCTCATTTTTCGTTCGCTCGCGTCGTGGCTGCCGATAGCTACATATTTTTAATTGTTTTCTTGATTGGAGGCCAACGGGGCCGATTTCTCATTCGGAGAGAAATCTTTTAGTCATTTTGTGTTAAAAAACATTATTTGATGTCGAACTATGAACAATAGTGAACCCAAGTGCTTGTGAAAACTAAGCTGTGAATCTGCGACTGATTGACGGGACGGAGTGCCACACGAGCTGGTGTCCGGGTGCAGTAAGTCTAGTACCTAAATTCCAATCCAAAATGTCTTCCTCCAAAACCTGATACCTTTTTCCTGTCAAAAACTAGACTTACAAGGAAACGGCGGCGTCATGGTTCGCACGGTAAGCAATTCGCTGCTAGGCCCTGTTTAAGTAGACTTTGGAAACAAGAATTTCTCGGCCGGAAACTTTCCGGAACAAAATTCTCTCATTAAATTTATTTTATTTAGCTATAGTAAAGAGCACTACGAATCGTAGTCAAATGTTGTTCCGAGGCTGATCGACCATTTAGTTTTAGATTTTAAGATAACTTTAATTTGCTTCCACTGCGCTAAGATCAGCTTCGGAATCAAACATTTTTTGGTAGCAGAGCGTGGTTGCTTTATTGCAACATAGTTAGCCGTAATTTAGTATTAAGCGTGTTTTTTATATTACCCACATATTTTATTAATTTTGGAAAATATTGTTTCGGTTTTTTTTTGTGACTGTATTGTTTGCCTATTGAACGGTACCTTATCGGTAAGGTCTAGGCCAGTCAACTAACATTTATTTTGTGGTATTTGTTTATTGGTTTTCGTTTTATTAAGTCGAGAGTGTAAAAGTTGGTACCATGGCTCCCTCGATCGCCAGGTATAAGGCTGCTATAAAGACAGAATTAAGGTGGTTTACTACCACAGCGGCAATGATCGGCCGCGAGGACCGGGAGGACGCGCTCTTGAAAGGTGCACTACAGGCGAGGGCGATGTAAGCCAGTGCTTGGAGCTGGCACAGGACATTGAGCAGGCAGCTGCGGACATATCTAGGCGACGTGACGGAAAGGAAAAGCCATTCCGTGGTAAAGTGGGACAAGGATTACAGGTGCCTCTTCCGCCTGTTACGGTTCCAGTCTTTGCAGGCGATTACGCCGACTGGCCGGCGTTTGAGGACCTGTATAGCAGTGTGGTCCACACACGGACGGACATAACGCCGGCGTACAAGATGGCTCAGCTGATGTCCAGGCTACATGGAGAGCCTCATGAATTGCTGACGCATTTGGCTGTCTCGGATAGCAATTATGAGGTGGCGTGGAAGATCCTTACCGACCGGTATCGAAACAAGCGCCTGATTGTAGACAGGCTGTTAGACCAGTGGCTGTCAATACCAACCATAACGCGAGGTACGGACCTCCGCGAGAAAATCTTCCACCCAGTCAGCGTCGCGGTCAGCGCACTGGAGCGACAGGGTTTGCCAGTGGCGGGCTACGGTTATATCTTGGTCCACACAGTGCTTCGCCGCCTGCCGAGCGAAATGGTCGCTCGATTCGAGCAGCTCCATGGGGCAAATCCTCGGACCACCTCCCGACCTACGAGGATCTGAAGTCGTTCCTCGAGGCCGAAAGCAGGCGAGTGGACGTCCAGGCTGGTGAAGCCCCTCGCAAGGAGACCTCTGCCCTCGCCACCCGGAACGGCCGGGTGCACCGGCGCGAGGAGGCAACAGTAGGCAACCCAGGCGGTACAACACTGCATTGGAATCAGGGTGTGCCTACTGCAGGGAGACAGGCCACGGGGTGACAGCGTGTCAGGAGTTTGCGGCGCAGCGGGTTCAGAGGAGACGGGGTGTGGCACAGCAGAGGCGTTGGTGTTTTCGGTGCCTGGGGCCGCATCAGGTGCGAGTGCCCTTCAAGCACCAACTGTAGGTACTGCCAGGGTGCACACCATCCGCTGCTTTGCATGAATCGCTCCGGAGACGCCGGGGCAGCGCTGGATCGGATCAGCGAAGGAGCCTGCCCACCAAGGGGGAGCAACGCTCCCACCCCCTCAAGGAGGAGCCCACCTCCGCATCGGTCACAGGGACAGGCAGGGGACGTCAACAGACGGAGCCCACTTACCCAGGACGTGGGGACGATCCCCACCACGGCAGCAGGTGCCGGATTGGGGAAGAACGGCACAGGAACATGGCCAAGGACACCCATCCCAGGTACGGGATCAAACGGGCGGGTGTCAGGGGCACTAGGCAGCCACCAGGGTACATGCAGTATTCTGCGGGCTTGAGCCACCTGGTTGGGTCTCAAGACCCACGCATGCCTCCGCCTATGCCTGAGTACCCGCGGCTACAGGCGCAACCTCGGTACGGACGTTTGCCGTCGGGGTACTATAGAACTCCAGCCATGGCCTTTATGGGCAGACCTCCCTACCAGCAGGAGTGGGACCCATACACAGGTTTGGGTAGCGAGGGGATACCCCCGCGGGACGCGGCCTCACCGCGTTTAGATTCCCGCTAGGTAATCGCCGCCTACTCATCAGCTTCGGCTCCCCGTCCAATCACGGTACTTTTGCCAACGGCTAAGATTTGGGTATGGGGATACGGTGGCCGGACCATTCAAGTAAGAGCCCTACTGGATACAGGGGCTCAGGGATGTATTGTATCGAGTAAGCTGGTGAGTAGGCTAGGCCTAAATGTACGGCCAAGTGAGGATGAAGCTGTAGGCATCGGGGCCTAAATGTGCCTGACATTCGGGGTCAGACGAACTTTGAGTTCACATTAGGTAGCACATGTACAGGGTCAGCTATCAAGTCTCAGCCGTGGTGCTGGATGAAGTGGTTGGGAAACTCCCTCAGGTTAGGTTACCACCAACGGTACGAGGGTTAACCACAGGGTTGGAGTTGGCTGATCCTGATTTTGATACTCCTGGTACGGTGGACGTACTTCTCGGGTCAGACGTCCTCGGGAGATTATGGTGCGGTAGGAAGAAGGTACTCCAGGAAACTGGTTTGGTGGCCGTAGATACCACAGGGGGGTATGTTGTTTTCGGCCCAGTTTGGAGACCTCAGGACCTACCAGAAGGGGATCCGGTCCTCTATGGTAGTGTGCTGTCAGAGGTGCTGCAGAGGTTTTGGGAGTCTGAAGAGCCGCCCACGGCGGACAGACGGAAGCCAGAGGATGACGAGTGCGAGTTGTTCTATCAATACAACACTGCGAGATGCTCGTCAGGCAGATTCGTGACCAGGCTACCTTTTCTCCCAAACCGCCCCGCTTTAGGTAGTTCGCGACAGCTCGCGGAACGGAGACTACTCGGAATGGAGCGGAAGATGAGGCGAGACCCAGCACTTCGGCAGAAGTATATAGAATTCATGCGGGAATATATTCAATTGGGCCACATGTCGGTGTCCAGCCTGGATTGGAGGTGTGTCGAGCATTATTACATTCCACACCTGGCTGTCTTGAAGTCACCTGAGGCGAAAATACGGGTGGTGTTTGACGGTTCTGCTCCTACCTCGAATGGTGTGTCTGTGAACCAATGTTTGCACGCGGGTCCTAAATTGAACCGGGACATTGTGGACATTCTCACAGACTTTCGGTTACACCAGGTAGCGTTCGTCGCAGACGTCAAAATGATGTTTCGCCAAACCATGATACATCCGGATGACCGTCGGTATCAGCTGATTTTGTGGCGTGAGAGCCCAGATGAGCCGATGGTCACATACGAACTTAACACGGTGACGTATGGACTTAAGCCAAGTCCGTATTTGGCAGTACGTACGCTGCGAGAGTTGGCCGCACAGGAAAGGGTAAGATATCCTCGAGCCGCAGCAGTACTGGATCGCGACGTCTACGTGGACGATATCTGCACGGGTGCTGATAGCGTGGAGCAGGCGCTAATTCTACGAGACGAGCTGATCGCGATCATGGGTTCAGGAGGTTACGAGTTGCGGAAATGGTTGTCCAGTTGCCCAGAGCTCCTGGCTGGTTTGCCAGGCGAGTTCCATCAGGACCCGCACCTCTTTGAGAACCCGGACAATCCAAATACGTTGGGCATCCTCGGGGTGCAATATAGGCCAACGCATGACGTATTCACGTACAAGATCGAGCCCGACCTTTTGGAGAAAACTTGGACTAAGCGGTCGGTACTGTCGACAATCGCTAGAACGTTCGATCCTAACGGATGGATCGCCCCGGTTACGTTCATGGCGAAGTGCTTTGTACAAAGGTTGTGGCTAGCCAACTTAGGATGGGACGACCAACTCTCCGGAGAGTTGTTGAAGGATTGGCTCAAGTTTGTGACCACCTTACCAGGGATTGTGCACATCGCGATACCTCGCAAGTTAGTCCCATCGGTGGGATGTAAGGCTACCCTACATGGGTTTTGTGACGCCTCGGAGCGAGGGTACGCGGCAGCTGTATACCTTCGGACAGCAAGTTCAACGGGAACTGTGCACGTGCGTCTGGTTATGGCCAAAAGTAAGGTGGCACCAGTCAGAACTAGATGGACCATCCCCAAATTGGAATTGGCAGGGGCAGCGCTTCTAGCGCGCTTGCTAAATCATGTAACCTGCAATCTGCGTGGTACCATCAACTTGGATGAAACGGTGTACGCGTGGACTGACAGTCGGATAGTTCTGTGCTGGTTGCAGACGTCGGTACATACACTTGAGGTTTTCGTGGCAATTCGGGTGTCACAGATTACGGGGTCGGAAACTCCGTTAGTGTGGAGGCACGTACAGGGAGAATGGAACCCAGCGGACTGCGCTTCGCGCGGGTGCAGGGCACCTGATTTGGTGAGTCACCCACTGTGGTGGGGACCTCAATGGCTAACTGAGTCGCCGCAGGAATGGCCATTCAACGAGTGCAGGGCGCCGCTTGGGCCACCTGATCGAGGTTTGCGAGTGAACGTGGGGCAACTCGTACCGAAGCCTAACCCAGCTTTCTTGCTGGAACGGTATAGCTCCCTCGACAAACTTCTTGGGGTGACAGGTTGGATCAAACGGTTCGTGAACAACTGCAGGAAGCCTCAAGCAGAACGGAACTTTACACCTGTCCTCTCGCCTGCGGAACGGAATGCGGCTCTATGCTCATTAGTTAGAGTCGTCCAGGCGGAACATTTTGAAGAGGAGGTCAGGCTGCTCAGGGATGGACGTGGAAAGCTGAAGGGAGGAATTGTGCGCCTCAACCCATTCCTGGATGAGCAAGGTATGCTCAGGGTTGGAGGCAGACTTCGGAACGCTAGCCTGCCCTTTTCGGCTCGGCATCCACTGTTACTTCCAAAAGGGGACCCTTAGTTGAGCTCTTAGTCAGGGATCGTCATGAGAAAAACTCGCACGCGGGCTGTAATGCGCTATTGGCCATTCTACAGCGCGAGTTCTGGATCTTATCGGGACGACGAACGGTACGTAGCGTTGTGTTTAGGTGCTTGCCTTGTTACCGCTTGAAGGCAGCCACAATGCAGCCACAGATGGGAGATCTTCCACCGGACCGGGTGACGGAGGCCTGGACGTTTGCAGGTGTGGGAACGGATTTCGCAGGCCCTTTCATGGTAAAGGCATCACGCCTACGGAACGCAAAGTCTATCAAGGCGTACTTGTGCGTGTTCGTGTGCCTAGCCACCAAGGCCGTCCACTTGGAGCTCGTGGCCGACCTTTCTACGGAGGCCTTTTGGCAGCGCTGGAGAGATTTACGTCGCGACGAGGGCGACCAGCGCTGATCAGGTCGGATTGTGGTACCAACTTTAAGGGTGCTGATCGGTGTATGAAAGAAATTGTAACGTTCTTACGGGAGAACGAAGAAGCCATCAGCACGGGCCTCTCCCGTCAGGGCATTGCCTGGGTGTTCGATCCACCAGCGTGCCCTCACTGGGGTGGTAGTTTTGAAGCGGTTGTAAAGTCCGCTAAGACGCATTTGTTGCGCGTTGTAGGGTTAACAATTTTGACTTTCGAGGAGCTGGCGACCGTGTTTTGTAAAATTGAGGCTGTACTCAATTCGCGTCCTTTGTGTCCGCTCAGCTCAGACCCAAATGATTTAGAGGCCCTGACGCCAGGGCATTTCTTAATTGGCCGCCCACTTAACGCCTTGCCGGAATATCCCTATACGGAGGTGAATAGCAATCGTTTGTCGCGTTATCAGTTGTTGCAGCAAATGACTCAAAACTTTTGGAAGCGTTGGTCGCTTGAGTACTTGCACATTCTGCAGCAACGCCTTAAGTGGACGGACAGGACTGAACCCCCCTGCATTGGGGATCTCGTTCTGGTTAAGGATGCCAACCTACCGCCACTGCGTTGGCGCCGGGGGCGCATTCTCAACCTGTTTCCGGGTAGTGATGGCACTCCTCGAGTTGCAGAAGTTCAGGTGGGGGATTCAGTTCTTAAGCGAGCAGTAGCTACATTATCACGCCTGCCATGCATGAAGCGGACCGATGGGTCGGTCCGGGGCGGGTGAATGTTTAGTTTCGTATCAAATGGGCGCGCGGCGCTGGCAACACTGTTCGTCTTTGTCTCGTCCTGTGGCCGTGCGCCCGCATCGTTGATGCGAATTTTAATTATAAATGGTGTAATTTAGTGTGCTTTCGGTTTTCTCGTGTGGTTTTCCTGTTCGGTGGGAAGTGAACCAAGTGGATTTGGTTCCGGCGCTTTGATTGAGAGTCACGCGGCCGCTGGCAAAATATAACCTCATTTTTCGTTCGCTCGCGTCGTGGCTGCCGATAGCTACATATTTTTAATTGTTTTCTTGATTGGAGGCCAACGGGGCCGATTTCTCATTCGGAGAGAAATCTTTTAGTCATTTTGTGTTAAAAAACATTATTTGATGTCGAACTATGAACAATAGTGAACCCAAGTGCTTGTGAAAACTAAGCTGTGAATCTGCGACTGATTGACGGGACGGAGTGCCACACGAGCTGGTGTCCGGGTGCAGTAAGTCTAGTACCTAAATTCCAATCCAAAATGTCTTCCTCCAAAACCTGATACCTTTTTTCCTGTCAAAAACTAGACTTACAAGGAAACGGCGGCGTCATGGTTCGCACGGTAAGCAATTCGCTGCTAGGCCCTGTTTAAGTAGACTTTGGAAACAAGAATTTCTCGGCCGGAAACTTTCCGGAACAAAATTCTCTCATTAAATTTATTTTATTTAGCTATAGTAAAGAGCACTACGAATCGTAGTCAAATGTTGTTCCGAGGCTGATCGACCATTTAGTTTTAGATTTTAAGATAACTTTAATTTGCTTCCACTGCGCTAAGATCAGCTTCGGAATCAAACAGTTAGAGTAGTAGTAAGAACACAACATCTCTGTCCATTAGTAGCAAAACGCGGCCAGTGACAACACTATTGATCCTGTATTACTACTTGTCATACATTTAATGTAGGTATCTATGGAACAACTACTTACATTTGACAGTATGGTGCAGGTTGGGTGCAGGGCAATACACACACTCTACAGATTGCTTATATATTCTCTAAGGGTTAAACATAGTAAAAAATATTTGAACCAACCACCTTATTTGCTCAACATACATAGTGTATCACTCAATGTTTGATATTTAATGATATACATGCTTTGAAGTAAGATACAAGTAAGTGAGTATATAGCTATAAGTAAGTTTTTAAAGCTGTAAATAAATGTAAGCAATTTTTCTAAAGAATTCTTAGTGAAATTAAAACTACTATACTATACATTAGAACTGTGCATTAGTGTGGTTAAGTGGTTTAGGCATCTTCAAAACAATCGCTAAGTTGAAGGACAAAGCATATTATAAGACTTAACCTCTAGTAAGTCCAGCCCACACACTTTTCTTTGGCAGGGCTATGTACTGTCTTTAGAAACCTGTCTGTCATTAACAAAACTGCTTATAGAGAACAATGATTTCTCCAAGAAAAGACCATTTGAATGCTAATCGATCACAAGGACATGTTTACAACTCAGACTTACAATATCAAGGGATAATGCTGTCCTAGAAACACTATAAAGAACAGGAGTTTTGAAATACTTACACGAGTATCCGACTGCCAAGCCATCACCCAAGTGAAAATACACTAAATTATAAAGGAATTTAACAACAATTCACATTCCTTTTCGTATCACATCTGGCAGAATAACAGTAGATATGCAATGACACGTTTTCCACAAGATCTCGTTCTGTATTCATTCACAATCGTCCAACCACTTCCTAACATTAAAATCGTTTGCTACTATGTCCAATACAAAATCTAAACACCAAAACAATACGAAATTCTTAATGGAATTAGGAGAAAACACAATTAAAAAACTAAAATATCGCACGAAGAATCACCTACTTATGACAGGTCAAATGACATGACATGTGTCATTCACATTTTTTTTTTCACTACGCAGTCCATTCCATTTTACGCATATTCGTCCTTTATCGATTATGTTTGTTGATAATCGATGAATTTGCGTTGGCTCATCACTAGTTTTCTCAGTTTTTGATAGAGGGTTTGGCGGGTGATACAAAAAGTACTTGTTCTATGACCTGTTCCTTCCTAGCAATTTTTTAAACCAAACAAAGATCATGAGTTTTTTCTTTTGCATCGTCTATTTGATAAAATTGTGTCAGTAATCAACTAAAAGGATTTTAAAAAGTAATAAATAAAGATTCCATTCTGATACACTTTGCGTGTCTCAAAAGTCACGCAGGAGGTTTACTAGAAACATTGCTGTGTGATGCCGTATTTTGGTATTTTTTTACGGTACTAGCGGCCCGTTAGCGGTTTCACCCACTGTAACTCTTTTTCCCGCGGGATAAAGATATTTTGCTGGCAAGTATTATACATAAAAACCTTGAATCGCCCTATTTATTCCAAAAATCCCCATTAAAATCCGTTGTATGATTTACGAAAAGTAAGCGATTTCTACAACAGACAGACAGACAGAGAAACGCAAAAAGCAACTTCATTTTATGTTGGTATTGACGATAAATAAATAAACATCCCTGGACGAGACATACAGCGCCATCTAGCCCTAAACTAAGCAAAGCTTGTACTATGCACCTGATTCTTCTTTGTCGTATTCTTCATTACTGAAGGTCGTGTCCTTTATGAAAGTCCTTCGCGCATGCACCTGATAATAGGGTGAAATTTCACTAGTGACCAATAGCAAAAACTCAGAACCGGCTGGTGACAAGGAATCAACTTTCCCCAAGGAACATAGGACGAAATCCAAAAAAAATTTTGGGTCTCCCATACAAAATTGCTGATCAACTGATTTGAGTTACTATGGGAGATCATTTTTTTTTCGTATTTCTACCTATGTTTCTTAGGGAAAGTTGTTCCTTATTACTGATTACTCGAAGTGTTTCGATCGCATAAATCATGATATTTTAATATCCAAGCTCCTTCAGATCGGTGTGCATGGCGATCTCCTTCGATGGCTCGACTCTTATTTAAGAAATCGGCTTCAGGCCGTGAGGATCGGCACTTTTAAATCAAATTTTTCAATGATTCCGTCTGGAGTACCACAGGGATCCCATTTGGGGCCCTTATTATTTAATATTTATATGCATGATATTTTATCCTGTATACATTACTCCAATATACTCATGTACGCTGATGACAATAAAATTTTCATGCCAGTTCGCTGTGACCTGGACTGTATAAGACTACAAGAGGACCTAAACAGGATCGCAGAGTATTGTAGTCTAAATGCTTTGGATTTAAATGTAAAAAAATGTCAAATTATCACTTTTAGTAGAAAACAAAAGCCCATAATTTTTAACTATAAGTTAAACTCTGCGGAAGTACCCAGGATCTCTTTAGTAAGGGACCTTGGCGTTATGCTCGACAGCAAACTGCTTTTTACTGCGCATTTCGACTGCATTACCCAGCGTGCCCGCAAAATGTTAGGATTTATTTTCAGAATCGCCAAACCATTTAAAAATCCCAATTCATTAAAAACAATTTATTTCGCGTATGTTAGAAGCTTGCTGGAGTATGCCTCCGTCGTTTGGTCCCCAGCATATGTCACACACATTGCCCAAATCGAATCCGTTCAACGGTGTTTCATAAGAAGGCTCAGCTACTACTCAAAAAGGCAGCAAAGTTACAGCTATACTGAAAATTTGCATCAATTCAGGATACACTCACTGGAGGACAGAAGAACTATAGCTGATATGAAGCTTCTTTACGATATTATCAACTCTAACCTAGACTGCCCTGAGCTGACTGCGCAGATTGGAGTACGTGCTTGCGCTGTCCGAACAAGACACACGCGTTCTCTGTACACGGGTATCGCTCGAACTAATTATGTACAAAACTCAACCTTGCACAGAATAGTTAAGGAATACGAGACAACATTTAATAATAACGCTGATATATTTTTCCTTAACCGCAACCAATTTATTAAACAAGTATTAAAGGAATTCCCTGATATTACCTACAGAAACACTACAAATCCATAACAAATTAATAATAACTGGATTAGATGCACTACACACAAACACTGCCATACATGACACACTCATACCTACAAACATAACACAATAACACACTCACACTCTTTGTAGCACTACACTATCATAGTAATTAGTTATAATGTTACTAGCTTATTTATTCACATCAAAATTTGTTTTTTCATTTTCTAAATTCTAAATTAAATTAAAATTAAAATAGTCTACCTATTACGGTTTGTAATCTGTTAAACTTCGTAATTGGCTGTTTTAGTTATTAATTACAAAATGTTTATTTAAGTTTTCATGCTGTGAAGTTTACAATAAAGTTAAATTAAATTATTAAATTATCACCAGCTGGTTCTGAATTTTCGCTATCGGCCACTAGTAAAATTTCACTCTATATAGTATTTATTGTAAATATATACATACATAGAAAACACCCAGACTAAACACAAATATTTCAAAATTGACTTTACAAATATTTGTGTTCGGTGGGAATCGAACCTACGACCCTCGGCGTAGAAGGCAGGGGTACTATCCACTTATAGCCTTAGCCGCTCGCTGGCCGAATGTATGGAACATGCTGCACCTGAGACAAGAGTTCTGAAATTTGGTACACTTAATCTTTAGGGTCAATGAATCAATTTGACCCGTAGTACACAATTTTAAAAAAATCCTATGAGGAGTAAAAACGTCATCTTTTTTTGTATGGGAAAAAAAAATTTTTTGTTTTAAAACCTATCGTGTGTGGTATCAAATGAAAGGCCTTGCTAAGCCGATTCTAAAAATATATGACATTATCATATTTATATCTATATTTTTATCATTCTCGGTAACCAAAATTGAACTTTCGATGCCAAATTTCAACTAAGTGTGTTTTCATAAATTTCTGTAACTTTAAAAAAAAAAAAAAAAATACTTAAACAAAAAATCCGTAGTACCTTTTTTGAGGTTAGAGATGAGGATATTACACATTATATTACGTATATTTCATAAGTAATGATTCAACCGTATCATACCTGGAGAAGCCCAAACGTGGCATGTTTCGAGAATTATTTCCTATTTAATTTTATACAAGTGACTTAAATATAATAATGTGATATATTTTTAGAATTGGCTTAGCAAGGCCTTTCATTTGATACCACACACGATAGGTTTTGGAACAAAATTTTTTTTTTCCCATAAAAAAAAAGGATGACGTCATTACTCCTCATAGGATTTTTTTTAAATTGTGTACTACGGGTCAAATCGATTCATTTACCCTAAAGATTAAGTGTACCAAATTTCAGAACTCTTCTCTCAGGTGCAGCATGTTTTGAACTGCGCCATCGGGACTGTCTGATGCATCATCCATCACATCACATTATGTCAGTAAGTAAATTAATTAATTACGGTTACTAATGGCACGAATTGTAAATGACCTCCAGCGTTTTGATGGATTATACCTACTTTTAATGTGATTTTTCTTGATGCCAAGATAAAAATTTATAATCTTAAGATATAACGATTGTAAATTAATAACAATAATCAAAGTAAACATACATACATCCTAGGTCGCCCAAGGCCAGCTGATGTGATTCTTTGCATACAGCGCAGCAACTTTCCATCTAAGATTCCTTAGATTAAGATTGAGAAGTGATCATAATCAAATACCTAAAGAACATTTTTTTATCTTTTCCTGCCATATCTGCATTTAATTTACAATACGATACACCGTGTTATCTCTATCTTTGTCTTTACATTAGGTTCTGAAATATTAACCTTTAACTTACCGAAACTTGCAGCGAATATCTAGGTGCTGGTCTCGGAGTCCTACGAGGAGTATTGGCTTCATGCCAGGCGGACAGCGAGAGGGACCTCGAGCGATATGGGTCCGAGGACATGGAGGCTACCTCCAATGGCCTAACGTTATGCATCACTCCAATCCTATCTATCATTCCAACTTGGTAACTTATGTCCCACACACTGCACCATCACTTGACTTCCTTGTCACAATCACTTTTTCTCCGGGTGTTTTTATTATTATATATTTACGAATATCTCCGACAAATATTTCAGAAGCTCGATGTATGTGGCTCAGTGCGAGCCATATGACTGGTTATCTTATCATATCAAGCCGAGAAATGAGTACGATAAAGATGCGAGCACAAGCAATTAGCGTTGCGGTGATAACTCGACGCAAAGGCGCGGCGGAGTCATTCGAAGTTCATATTATAATACGCTTTGTTTGAATAAATCTGCTCGATAACGGTGTCGGTCAATGAATTGTTTTTGTAGTCTTGTCGCATGGATGGCAGATGGAAATCAGATACTAAAGTAATTCTTAGAGGGACATTATAACGTAGACTTACCTAATTCAAGAGCAATCAAAATTATTATATTGGGAAGCAAATATTTGATTAGCCATTTAGCAAGACTATAAATAATTCGATCAGCAAAATAGGTACCTTTTATCCCTAGTCAGAGCAAAATACTTATTTCGTCATTGAATAATTATTTGGTCAACGTAATAATCCTTATTTCGTCCAAAAATAAGTATTGGCAGCAAAATAATTAAATGGGCAACAAAACAATTATTTGGACATTGGTAGCAAGGTTATAAATTGTGACGTGATAGCAGAAAGACATTTCTATAAACATTTTATGATTGATTAGAGTGGACAGCACTGATCTATATTACCTATAGAGTGGAGTATTGATATTTTAAGTTTACTTCATAAATAGTTGAGTTGTTTAGCCATGTAGGTACATTATATTGTACATACAATTATGCACAATATAATATTCCGTATGGGTATGTATGGGTTTGTGATGTAGGTGCAATCTATTCTACCGGCCGGTGATGTGCCGGACAGAACCGATACTTGGCACAAAGTTTTACTCTATTTTACTGCTTTTTGGAATTTAGTACGGGTCCTTAGCTGGAAGTATGGTCCCATCTGGCAGAAATCCTGAAACTTGGCATGTGTGTAGCTTATATATGTAAGCTTCTGAAAAAGAAGGGAAGCAAGTTGGACCCCCCCTGCTTCCCCCTTTACCCCCCCCCCCCCTTTTATGTCCCAAATTTCAGTTATCTTTATTTTTCTCGGAAACTATGAAAGATAGGAGAAATTTGTAAAAGTAAAAAATATTTCTTATAAAATTGTCTACAAAATTGTTCTTGGGTCGACGTTGATAGGAGGTATACTTTTCGAGTTATGCTTCTGGAAAACCCATAATTTTTTTGAAGATGACTTCCAGCTCTGAATTAGCCATAACTGCCATGTGAAAGAATATTATTTCAAACTTGCTATTGGCGTTTGTTAGTTAGGTAGTCTTCAAAGGAAATCCGCAGAGACAACACTTCAATCACGCCTGTGGGGGTGGGGAGAGGGGGGGCAAAGTTTTTTTTTTCCGACCTGAACTTGAGGACTTCTGACTCCTTAAGTAAATGTGACAGGAGAAATTGAGTATCATTTTCAAATAAACCAAGGACGGAGTATTCATTTCTGGGACGCTTTTTGGTACATTTCATACTAAAATATAAATATATTAAGTGAAATAGTAAAAAAATATGTTTCGTTCTCATTCAAACACTGTTTTCTTCATGACCTTGACACATATTTACTAGATAATAACACATACTCGAAGACATACTCACCCGGATTATAAAACCATATTTTATTTTCGAAAATATTAGAAAATACCTAGCCTACACAAGCCTAAATATTTTTACAAAATTATGTTTGTAGCTGGAAAAATTTCAAGTCCATAGATTTTGTATGCAAAAATAAGATTACCAACCACAAACGTATATTTCTCAATTGTTGCTAAACTATTCCAGATAGGGAAATGCCCTCATAGGAAATGTTGTTTATACTGAAGAGTAGTTTATGCTGGAATATAGAATTTGAAGATCTGGAGTACTTGATGTGGAACATCAACAGCCCAGCTAAACTATTCGAGATACTGTAATGTCTTTCTTAAACATCAAGTACTCCAGATCCTCAATTTCTTTATTCCAACAAAAATTATACTTCAGTATAAACAACATTTCCTATGAGGGCATTTCCCTATCTGGA
This sequence comes from Phthorimaea operculella, assembly GCA_024500475.1. Lineage (NCBI taxonomy): Eukaryota > Metazoa > Arthropoda > Insecta > Lepidoptera > Gelechiidae > Phthorimaea > Phthorimaea operculella. The sequence goes on from JANFCV010000098.1 coordinate 285,327, forward strand.
ATAGTTTAGCGACAATTGAGAAATATAAGTTTGCGGTTGGTAATCTTATTATTGCATACAAAATCTATGAACTTGAAATTTTTCCAGCTACAAACATAACTTTGTAAAAATATTAAGGCTTGTGTAGGCTAGGTATTTTCTAATATTTTCGAAAATAAAATATGGTTTTATAATCCGGGTGAGTACTGAGTATGTCTTCGAGTGTGTGTTATTATCTAGTAAATATGTGTCAAGGTCATGAAGAAAACAGCGTTTGAATAAGAACGAAACATATTTTTTTTCTTATTTCACTTAACATTTTTATATTTTTTGTATGAAATGTACCAAAAAGCGTCCTAGAAATGAATACTCCGTCCTTGGTTTATTCGAAAATGATACTCAATTTCTCCTGTCACATTTACTTAAGGAGTCAGAAGTCCTCAAGTTCAGGTCGGAAAAAATAAACTTTGCCCCCCTCTCCCCACCCCCACAGGCGTGATTGAGGTGTTGTCTCTGTGGATTTCCTTTGAAGACTACCTAACTAACAAACGCCTATAGCAAGTTTGAAATAATATTCTATCACATGGCAGTTATGGCTAATTCAGAGCTAGAAGTCACCTTCAAAAACATTATGGGTTTTCCAGAAGCATAACTCGAAAAGTATAAGTCTTATCAACATTAACCCAAGAACAATTTTATAAGAAATATTTCTTATTTTGACAGATTTCTCATATCTCTAATAGTTTCCGAGAAAAATAAAGATAACTGAATTTCGGGACATAAAAGGGGGGGTAAAGGGGGGAAGCAGGGGGGATCCAACTTGCTTCCCTACTTTTTCTGAAGCTTACATATATAAGCTACACACATGCCAAGTTTCATGCTTTCTGCCGGATGGGACCATACCTCCATACAAACTGCAAAGAACTCGTACTAATTATATAAATTACAGAATAAACACCGAATATTCCTGACTACGAATTGGTGCCCAAATAACAAATCAAACTTACCAAGTACCTACATTTAACACTCACCAAAATAAAATTTTGTTGACCACATGTTGCTGACCAAATATTTCAGCTTACCAAAACACTTTTTCTTACAAAATTACCAATTCTTTGCTGACCAGTTAAATAGCATCCTGTTTTGTTTATTTGTTATCTTGATAGTCTCTTATCGTGTGGTTCCTACACATAGCTTAGGCACACTGAGGTTTATGAAATGGTTGCCTCTGACATGGTTGCATAGGCTTCTGATATGGTTGTGAAGTCCTCTGATATGGTTGCATACGCTTCAGATATGGTTGCATAGGCCTCTGACACGTTTGCGTAGGCCTTTTATATGGTTGCCGAATCCTCTGACATGGTTGCGGAGCCCTTTTACATGGTTGCATAGTCCTCTAACATGATTTCGTATTCCTCTGATAAATGGTTGCTGAGTCCTCAAACAAGGTTGCGGAGCCCTCTGATCTGACATGGTTGCGGAGCCCTTTGACATGGTTGCACAGTCCTCTGATCTGACATTGTCACATGTTGTCACATTACATAGGTCACTTACATTTTTGTGCAACCTTGTTTGTGGATGGTGGAGGTCTCTTACATGTTTGCGGAGTTGAAGATATCAGCTGCTAACTTCACACGGGTTTTTTTGACAGGTAGGTATTAAAAAATAAAATTTGAGTGGGTACCTACTTAGTAGTAGGTAGGTACCAAGGGTAGGTACGCTTGATTTCACGTTAAGCCTTAACTTTTGTTATTTTTTTAATAGGTTTTGATTTGTAAACGTGAGTGTAGTTATGTTTAAATTCCAAATTGGGAGTCAAAGGGTGGAAAATCACGGAATATTGATTACACGTGATAGGTATGATTTTCATCCCCTTTCGTGATATTTCGTGATTTTTGACTATCCCCTCTAAAGCCCCCATTTCGAGCCTCACGTGATTATTGGACGGCTAGATTAGATTACAAATAGAGCCAAGTCAGACTTACCAAAGTGTGCGCTTGTTTGGCTGCCGAGATTTGGTATAGATTGATAGTTATAAAAATCTAACCGAAAAGATTAGAGCTATTCAAATGAAAAATGTGTAGGTAACCTAAATCTTTATACGGTCAATATAAGCCGAGACTTTGATCGTCGCAAACCAAAGACTTGAGGGTTCAAAAACACGATAAAGTACTTCGATTAAAGGTAGACCCTTGCGCTTCGCTCAGCTTTTCTTGATCTTGGTGGGGGCACAACCATGCCCCCAAAATGCCACTTTGAATATGATTTATTTCTAAATCGATCGACTTGAAATGAAATCGATTCTTGTGCACGGCACTACAGTAGAATAATTTTGACGTTTGTGTTGAATGTTTCGTTAGCGTTTTGTTTGTTTTCAGCGTAAATAAATAATTTCCTCGCTCTGAAAAAGGCTCTGCGACAATTATGTCGCAACAATTAATTAATGAAAACAGCAAATACATATTAGAGTAAGTTATTTTCATCTGTGTTATTATAACCTAAGTCTTTGTTATTCTCAATAAATTTTCAATATTTTTCAGTTTATTTTCGGAGCAGACGGTCGATTCACAGACCTTAGACTCCATATGTGCTCAAGTGCAGAAGAGGTTTCCGAAAACCGAGCATTTCAACTGTAAGTATCATAAATAGCCCATAAGTCATGGTTTGTTTAGAAGCAATAGAAAGTAGTCCATCCCGCTTAGATAGTGCTGCACTGACACGTCCAGGTTCATCTGTGGACACGTCGGTTCCATACAAAATCTAACGTTATCTAAGGGTGTGACATTCTCATTGATGGCAGTATCTAATGGAATGGACTGTATTCTCCTCGAAAAGTTTACTTTGACCTCATGTTTGACGTGTTGTTTTCGACAGTATGCCTGCTACTATCATCACTGATCACCGGTGGGGACCTGTCCCTCCCCGGACAGCGCGTGGTGGCGCTGGCACTCCTGTTCGACATCTACAAGCTGGACAACCCGTTTGCCTCATTGTTTGTCCACCTGCTTGAAGGCAAGCCTGGCCTGCTGCCGCTCGCGCCGCAAGAGAGGCTCTTCATTGGCCAGCTGCATGGATTCCTGCCAGTCAATGCTAAAGATGTGAGTTCAATATACAAAAAAAACATAAACGTCACAAGAGTCCACTGCTGGACAAGGACATCCCACTTTAAGAGGATTATTGCCATACTCACCAGATCACCTCACTTGGCAGGCGGATTGGCAAGAGCAAATTGTTGCATGTACAGTCTCTCACGATAACTCATGAACTATTCCGTTTTGAAGGTTTTAATTTTCTTGTGATTTATACCCGACAAGCCGGACAGAAACAATGTTGTACGATTCAATAAAAGTAGCTGCATCTAGATAAGTAACAATTATTATTCCTGAAAAAAAAAAACAAATCCTTACATTTTGGATTGTTCATGAGTGAGCAGGAGCGACTGTACAGGGAATGCTGCTGCCCATTCCTTGGATAATTATTCCCTAGTTGCTTCTTATGAGACTATTCTAAACTGGCATCACATCCATATTGACATCTACAAGCTGGACAACCCGTTTGCCTCATTGTTCGTCCACCTGCTGGAAGGCAAGCCTGGCCTGCTGCCGCTCACGCCGCAGGAGAGGCTCTTCATTGGGCAGCTGCATGGATTCCTGCCCGTCAATGCTAAAGATGTAAGTTAAATATAAAGAAAATCATCCATAACAGCCACACCAGATTTGGGCTTCCCCCTATCGGAGGGTATTGCCATACTCACCACACTTGGCAAGCGGATTGGCCAGCGCAAATTGTTGCATTTACAGGGAAAGCTGCTGCCTGTTCCCTGGACAATTATCCCTTTTTGTTGCTTTTCACAACACCCATGGGTAGAAATGGGGCGCAATGCTATTCTAAGCCAGCATCATCATGGCATTATGACATCTACAAGCTGGACAACCCATTTGCCTCATTATTCGTCCACCTGCTGGAAGGCAAACCTGGCCTGCTGCCGCTCGCGCCGCAAGAGAGGCTCTTCATTGGGCAGCTGCATGGATTCCTGCCGGTCAATGCTAAAGATGTGAGTTCAATATACAAAAAAAAACATAAATGTCACAAGAGTCCACTGCTGGACAAGGACATCCCACTTTAAGAGGATTATTGCCATACTCACCAGTTCACCTCACTTGGCACGCGGATTGGCAAGAGCAAATTGTTGCATGTACAGTCTCTCATGATAACTCATGAACAATTCCGTTTTGAAGGTTTTGATTTTCTTGTGATTTATACCCGACAAGCCGGACAGAAACAATGTTGTACGATTCAATAAATGTTGCTGCATCTAGATAAGTAACAATTATTATTCCTGTAAAACATTGCAGTCTGAAAAAAAAACAAATCCTTACATTTTGGATTGTTCATGAGCGAGCAGGAGCGACTGTACAGGGAATGCTGCTGCCCATTCCCTGGATAATTATTCCCTAGTCACTTCTTATGAGACTATTCTAAACTGGCATCGCGTGCTATATTGACATCTACAAGCTGGACAACCCGTTTGCCTCGTTGTTCATCCACCTGCTGGATGGCAAACCTGGCCTGCTGCCGCTCGCGCCGCAAGAGAGGCTCTTCATCGGCCAGCTGCATGGATTCCTGCCAGTCAATGCTAAAGATGTAAGTTCAAACCATCATCCATAATGGCCACAACAGTCCAGTGCTAGATATGGGCTTCCCCCTAAAGAAAATATTGTTGCCATACTCACCACTTGGCTGGCAGATTGGAAAGCACAGAACAAGATGTTGCATTTACAAGGAATGCCTGTACCCTGGATCTATTAGTCGCTTTTTAGACCACCCCCAGAGGCAGATGATGATGATGACGAATCCTTTGAAATAAATTCAGGTTCATGGATTATTAATTATAAGTTACTAATACCAATTTTTAAAATTTAAATAATCTTTTCCAGGTGATGAAGAAGTCAGCCAAGCAGGTGATGATGACGGAGGTATCTCCAAAAGAGCTGGAGTTCGACTACACTCCGCTGCAGGCTCTGGTCGCCGACCGAGTGTCAGAGATGAGCTCAATGGCCCGAGCCACTGCACCCGCTCTCATTCCATTCAGTGACGGGTAGGTACCAAACATACATACATACATCACGCCTATATGCCTTGTGGGGTAGGCAGACCGAGTGTCAGAGATGAGCTCAATGGCCTCTCATTCAGTTCAGTGATGGGTAGGTACCAAACATACATACATACATCACACCTATATGCCTTGTGGGGTAGACAGACCGAGTGTCAGAGATGAGCTCAATAGCGCCATTCCGTTCAGTGACGGGTAGGTACCAAACATACATACATACATCACGCCTATATGCTATAGCCGCGATGGCCACAAATAATAGATGGTAGATATTGCTTGGATGATCTTTATTCAAAGATATGGACCCTGCAGACGTAACAAACATTAACACACTGTGGAGTATGGAGGTGAGCAGATGGTTGTCGGGAATGATTTGAGGCTTACCTTGGGTGGGTCCATTAATGTATCACAAAATATATAAGATAGACAAAATGTTCACTTTCAGACAATGATTCAGTAAGCTTTTTGAACTGTTTCGGGAACTTCACTTGGCTAAATGCAGTTGCAAAAATGTGCGAGAGTACAAATTAACAAGGATAGGTGTTGACTTCACCGTCAGTTAGAGAGGAGTGCGTCAAAAAAGCCAAGAACAGTGACGTTTCGGTGCCGTGTTCCAAATTTAAGTTATAAAATGATTCGAAAAAGGGGATGTGAGGTGGCTTAGGAGGATGTCCATGCAGAGTTTGCACTCTGCTACAGTACCCGGGGGGGCCGGAGAAAAAAAAAAAATTGATTGCCCTGTAATCGATTTTTTTTTTTTTTTTTAAATGTAGAAATATTACAATATGTATAGGATGCTGGTAAAATTTTGGTGTGTGTTCCGAAATATTGTGTGTTAATTAGTGAGTGTGATGTAAGTGTAAATAAATTAATTGAAAGTGTTTTAAAGTTAATTAAAAATCAATATTAAATGTAAGTATGGGTCGTGAGTGATCAATGATTTTGAGTGTATGTGATATCTACAGTGAGTATGTACATGGTGGAAATTCTAAGTCAATCATACGTCATATCAAGCATTCATCATCGATCAAGGTGTCTGATTCCTATTACACGAAATCAGGCCCTTACAAAATGGAGAGCAGTTTTGTTTGTATTAACTGTTCTCGAAGAGTTTCCACCAGGGTGGTGTCGGTTTGTAAGTCACAACCGACTCTGTAATCCTTAGCTTTTGGCTTGTTTATCGTGTCGCTAGACCCGCACGGTGATGTAGTATTTACAAGTTTGAGAGAAAATATTAAATAATTACGAGAATCGTAATTGAAAAAAATTGTATACGAGAAATAGTTGGCGTATACGTTAAGTTCAAATTGTGGAAATCGTAAGGTAGGCTAAGTTAATATAAACTTGGTTAGCAGCAAGTTTAATTAGAATTGAAGTATAAATTTATTAGAAATTGTTATTATTGAGAAGTGGATAATTACGACATTATCTTTGTCGATAAGGTGTACCTAATTTTTTTTTAATTAGATAATTAATTGTAACAAGTGAAGAAGAAAAATAGTTAAATATAAAATGATTTATCATAAGTTGTGTTTGACATCCGTCAATGTTTGATGGTAAAGCCGAAAAGCGTGATGAGGTGAAAAAGGTTTACAAAAAAAATAAAATGTGTGCGTGACTACTTTCTAGTGTAGTACGCTTTATCCAATTATGGATAATTATAGGTTGAATAAATCTTAGTTTAGTTAGGTTGTTTTGCGGTTTTGGTTGGTTTTAGATCTTTGATATGCCAACGTCCTAAGTTGTTGTTGTTCGTATCGGTTAGGTTATATACTAAAGGAGAAATCTTTTGGGATACGATGCATTTAATGTATTTTGGTGCTAATTTAGCTGAGAAGTTTTTGTCGGAAGAGCTTATGGGATAATTGCGTTTCCAAACTATATCGCCAGGTTCAAACTCTAAGTTTTGACGATGTTTGTTGTAGTGGGATGCGTTGTTTTGGTGAATGGAGTGTAGTCGTGATTGTACTTTATCAAAAATGGGGATAAGCTGGCCGAGATTTTCTGCATATATATCTCTTGGAGCAAAAATGAGGTCGTCCGTGGTGTCCTTTTGGGAGTAGGTAGAACCACACGGTACTAATTCGCGACCGAATACTAGGAAAGCTGGGGTAAACTTGGTTGATTCGTTAACAGACGAGTTGATAGCGAATTGTATTTTATGGAGGTGTTTGTCCCAGGTTCTGTGGTCGTCATTAACAAATGATGCCACTGCCGTAATAATGGTTCTGTTGTATCTTTCAACAGTATTTACCTGAGGGCAATGAAGGGGTATAAAGTGTATGTGTGGTATTTTGTATGAGTGAAACATGTCCGTTAATTCTGAGCTTGTCATTTGGGGACCGTTGTCTAAGATGACTGTTTCTGGAATACCGTAGTTCATGAATACTAAGTCTTCTAGGACATGTTTGATGACCGAGGAAGTTGCGCGTTTAATTGGGAATAATAGGCAGTATTTAGAAAAGCAGCAGGTTATTACTAGTATGTATCTGTTTAGTTTACGCGATATGGGTAGTGGTCCAATAAAATCGATTGAAAGGCACTGAAATGGTCGTGAGCATTGTTTAGGTTCGCCCATTAGACCGATAGCGTTTTGGTTACGATGTTTATATGCGAGACATGTGTCGCAGCGTGAGATAAATGTTGCCACATCTTTGTACATGCCAGGCCAGAAATAGTTTAGCTTAATACGATGGTAGGTTTTGAAGGTACCGAAATGAGCTGCGGTTGGTGTGCAATGATTTTGTGCAATTATGGAGTTTCGGTGTTCTGAGGGACGACCAATTTCCAGCTGTATTGTGAGTTGAATGGGGTTAGCGAATTAGTGTATTTATAAAGTTTGTTATCTTTAATTGTGTAGTCGGGAGTAGATGAGGGATTATTTTTACATTTATTAAAAATGGAGATGTACCATTCGTCCTTGGTACTACTGGAATTGATAATATTAACATTGGGGATGTTTCGTGAAAGCAGGTCGGGTACTAGATTTTCGGAGCCTTTTTTATGTTTTATTTCGAAATTAAACATAGATAGGCGTATGCACCAACGTGCCAGTCTACCTGTGGGGTTGTCTAGGCGGAGGAACCATTGTAGTGCTGAGTGGTCGGTGTAGATGGTGAATTTGTGGCCATTATCTAGATAGCAGCGCCAGTGCTCTAGTGCTGTTATGACACTTAGAAGTTCTCGTTCTGTGATCGAGTAATTTCGCTGGTGTGGGTGAGCGATTTGCTCATATAAGCAATTGGCTTTTCGGTGCCGTCAAAGTCTTGTGTGAGCATCGCTCCGATTCCGAAGGACGAGGCATCGCAATGGACGGCGAAAGGCTTCGTGAAATCAGGGCAGGCGAGGATGGTGGTGCTAACTAAGGCTTGTTTAATGGAGTTGAATGCTGATTCAGCTTCTGGTGTCCATTTGTATGGTGGTGCCTTTTTGTGGGTGGAGGTTAGTTTGTTTAAAGGTGTAGCTAGTGTGCTTAGGTTTGGGACGAAACGTCTGTACCAGCTTACGGTGCCAAGGAATTTCTTGACATCCTTTGCTGTTTTAGGTACCGGAATGTCCAGGATAGCTTTGACTTTGTCCGGGTCTGTTTGGAGACCTTGACTGTTGACGATGAAACCGAGATACTTTAATTCGTTACGGAAGAATGAGCATTTTGGGAAGTTGATGGTTATGTTGGCATCTGTTAATTTAGTGAGAAGTTTGTTGAGTATTTCAACATGACGTTCGAAGGTTGAGGTGGCTATGACTATATCGTCGAGGTAGCAGAATACTGAGTTGTCGCACATGAGATCTGATAGTAAGCTATCCAGAAATCTTTGTTGGGTAGCGGGGCGTTGGTGAGACCGAAAGGCATCACTTTAAATTGATACATTCCGCGACCGGGTACGTGAAAAGCGGTTTTGGGTCTATCCTCAACTCGCAAAGGGATTTCCCAAAGGCTTTGGCGATGTCTATGGATGAAAGGTATTTGGAATCGCGTAGGTTATCTATGATATCAGAAATGAGTGGTAGTTTGTAGGCATCTTTTTGTTATTGCGTTGAGCTTACGGCTGTCGACGCAAAATCTCCAGGTATTGTCCTTCTTAGGGGTAATCAATACTGGGTTAAGCCATGGGCTTTCACAAGGTTCAATTACGTCTAGGCGTACCATGTCATCAACTTCCTTGTGAAGGGCCTTTTGTTTTCAGGGGATAAACGATAGCATCGCTGCTTTATTGGTGGGTGATCACCAGTGTCGATGCGGTGTTCTACCAGGTGTGTCCTACCTAGTGGTTTTGTGTCCGTAGAAATATTTTTGAATTTTTCTATTATTAGGATTGCTGTAATTTGTTGGGATTCAGTAAGGTTTTGAAGGAGTTGACAATTTTGATTCTTGGGTTTTATTTATTAGGAAGGTAGTGGTTTTAGGAAATTGGAAGGAGGCTATTTTGTGTAAGACATTTGGGGCAATGTTGAATGCTTTCCAAAGTCGATTCCTAAAATTAAATTTTGTGATACCTCAGGTATAACGTGAGCTGATATTAGTGAAAATTTATTGTTATAGGTTACGGGAAGAGTGATTAGTCCGATGGAGTTTATTTTTGGTTATTGGCTACTGTACCTGTTATCCGTATGTTTTTGTTTAATTTGAGGCCTTGTTTTAGTAGTATTTTGTAAGAATCCTTACCTAATATTGTAATAGTACTGCCGCTGTCGAGGAGGCCGTTCAGATGTAAGTTATTAATTTTTATTGTGACAAATGGTCGCTCGTGATCGTTATCATCGAATAAGAGAAGGTTTACGTGGTAAGACTTGAAAAATATCGAAAGTGAGTTTAACCAATTTGTCCAATCTTGTTTATCGAATTTGGAATTGTCATGTTGAACGGGCTCCTCCTTATTTAGTTTTTGAGTTTTAGTACATTTAGGGCAGTTGAGGGCTGTGTAACCCTTGTTGCCACAACGAAAGCAGACTTTCTGGGGTTAGTACAATTCTGTAAAGTATGCGAATTGTTTCTACAGCGGGGCATGAAAATTGGGATTGGCTGTTGGTTGGGGATGGTTTATTAGTATTTACGGCATTAATGGCGTAAGGGAAAGGGGATATATGGTTGATAGTTAGGATTGGTAGTGTTTTTATTTGGGTTAGACGGAGAAGGAGTAGTATTGAAGTAATCTTGGGAGTGATTGTTGACGTGAAGTAACTTTTCAGTGAATTTGCATGATTCTAGGAGGGTAGGAATGGAAAGAAGGTCTGGTTGGGTTACTCGCAAACTATATTGGGGTTGTAGGTTGCGTAATAGAATATCGATTTTTTCGTTTTCGGACAATTGATTATGAAGTTTATTGAAAAGGGATTCCATAGTGGAGAAGTAGATTATGACGCGTTCGTTAGGGTGTTGTTTTCTATTTTCTATTAGCTTTTTTAGATTATAATCATGATTTCCAATTTCGAAATCGTTTATGATTGCTGATTTGAATGTTTGCCAGTTTGTGAGTGTGTCTTTGTGTGTTCTGAACCAGTCTAGTGCCGGTCCAGATAGAATGTCGTAGATGTGGTTGTATAGAGTGTGTTCAGTTAGTCCTCTAACTTGGGCGTATTCTTCCACACGGACTATGAAGTCTCGTGGGCAGCCTTGACCCTTAAAGATGAATCTTTTAAGGTCTGTTTGGTATTTATTATTGTTGTTTGCTATTGTGTTCAATTTTTCGGTAAGTGTTTCGAAATAGGTGTTTGCGGGGTTAAGATTTACGCTGCTGGTTTGTGCCGAGCAGTATGTGGAGGAAGGTGGGTTAATCAAGTTGTTGTATTGTGTTTCTAGCTCTCTTAATCGTTTGAATAGGTCGTTATGAGTAGTTAGTTGTTCGTTTGTAATGTCTTCAGATTCAAGGTTAATAAGGTTGAATCTGAGCTTAGTGTGTGTAATGTAAGGTGGTATTTTATTTTTCCTATTAGGAAAACTTAGTAGGCTAGCTTCTATTAGGTTAAGGCATTTAGTTATATCTCGGATATCGGTATCGAGATTGTTTGGGCTAGTTTGGTTTATTGGCTGATTGGAAGTTATTGCTTGGGCTAATAATTGTTGGAGAGTTTCTACAGTTTGGTTCTGGTTGATTTCAACGTTTCTTATTTTTAATTCATATTGGAGTTCAGGTTTATTTAGGTAATTATAGTTTTCCATTGTAGTGTTTTATTATGAAGGAAAAGAAACAAAGTTTGTATTTAAAAACTTTGAAGTAAATTTTAAAATAAAATTGACACTAGCTGAATTGCTCGTGGGCAAAAGTCGAAGTTATTAACTAATACTTGACGTTGGCAAAATCCGTTTGGTTGGAGCCAAAAATTAAAAGAAGTCCAATGACTATCTTTGGTTACTGACACTGGCTAAGTTCTGTTAGCAGATGCCAAAAAAAATAAAATAGGGGAGAAATGAAATGACAACCTTGGTGTCAACTGAGTGGCAATGACAATGAGTGTTTGACTTGACACTTGTTTGTTTGATCGTATCTCTGGGCAGTGTCAAGCTTGTCAAACTTGTCAATCTAATTTATTCTATGTTTGTTTATTTTGTAAAATGTAAATTATTTTGCTATGATTGGAAAATTTCGGTTTCGAAATTGGGTGAAAGGGTGAAAGTTTTATGCCGAATTACTTTGCCGAAATTAGGTCAGGGGTGCCGATGCCCGTTTTAGAATTTTGAAAAATAAGCTAGTTGATGGGGTATGAGATGGGGTATGTATTGAGTTGTGGAGTTGGGGTCTGGCTGTCGGTCTCGAAGACCTGCAGAACCCCGCTAACTACTCGTATGTCCAATTCCTAGGATATTGTCCTAGGTATTGGTGTGAATTATATCTCCGAGTGAAAGATGACTTTCGTCTAAATCCTACACTCGAAAGATATTGTTAGCTACCAATGGGTAGCCGTGATAGTGTCTATTGTCTGTATTATGGGGTGTAACGATTTGATTTGTGTACTGTAGGTGTACTGTAGTTAATGATGATGATGATAATGGGAATTTATTTACAGATTTATTTATTTATTTACAGAGTTGGACGTCGCGGTTCTGGGTGGCTGACGCTTATTATTATAAGATTGGAATTGAAATTGGAGGACTGCAGAGTTTTACTAACTTGTACTATTTTGCCTATTAAATTACCTAATAAATGAATGTGATTATTTGGATTCTTTTTTATTTGCCAAATGGGTCCGAAAATAAGATAGGATAATTTTGAATTTTTTGGTAGTGTATGAATTTGATGATGATGATGATGAACACAAAAAAGGTAACACAATTAATTGAAACAAAATAAATAAAATATCTTGATGTTGAGGTGGTCTTGAGGTGGGTATCTTCTGTCTTGAGTTGTTCTTGTTGGGTAGAGGATCTCAGGGTGGCAGTGGGTCTTGAAGTAACCGGGGCTTCTACCACGTTGGCGCCAATATAGCCGCGATGGCCACAAATAATAGATGGTAGATATTGCTTGGATGATCTTTATTCAAAGATATGGACCCTGCAGACGTAACAAACATTAACACACTGTGGAGTATGGAGGTGAGCAGATGGTTGTCGGGAATGATTTGAGGCTTACCTTGGGTGGGTCCATTAATGTATCACAAAATATATAAGATAGACAAAATGTTCACTTTCAGACAATGATTCAGTAAGCTTTTTGAACTGTTTCGGGAACTTCACTTGGCTAAATGCAGTTGCAAAAATGTGCGAGAGTACAAATTAACAAGGATAGGTGTTGACTTCACCGTCAGTTAGAGAGGAGTGCGTCAAAAAAGCCAAGAACAGTGACGTTTCGGTGCCGTGTTCCAAATTTAAGTTATAAAATGATTCGAAAAAGGGGGATGTGAGGGTGGCTTAGGGAGGATGTCCATGCAGAGTTTGCACTCTGCTACAATGCCTTGTGGGGTAGACAGACCGAGTGTCAGAGATGAGCTCAATGGGTAGGTACCAAACATACATACATACATCACGCCTATCGGCCTTGTGGGGTAGACAGACCGAGTGTCAGAGATGAGCTCAATGGGTAGGTACCAAACATACATACATACATCACGCCTATATGCCTTGTGGGGTAGACAGACCGAGTGTCAGAGATGAGCTCAATGGGTAGGTACCAAACATACATACATACATCACGCCTATATGCCTTGTGGGGTAGACAGACCGACTGTCAGAGATGAGCTCAATGGGTAGGTACCAAACATACATACATACATCACGCCTATATGCCTTGTGGGGTAGACAGACCGAGTGTCAGAGATGAGCTCAATGGGTAGGTACCAAACATACATACATACATCACGCCTATATGCCTTGTGGTGTAGACAGACCGAGTGTCAGAGATGAGCTCAATGGTAGGTACCAAACATACATACATACATCACGCCTATATGCCTTGTGGGGTAGACAGAGTGTCAGAGATGAGCTCAATGGTCTCATTCCGTTCAGTGACGGGTAGGTACCAAACATACATACATACATCACGCCTATATGCCTTGTGGGGTAGACAGACCGAGTGTCAGAGATGAGCTCAGTGACGGGTAGGTACCAAACATACATACATACATCACGCCTATATGCCTTGTGGGGTAGACAGACCGAGTGTCAGAGATGAGCTCAGTGACGGGTAGGTACCAAACATACATACATACATCACGCCTATATGCCTTGTGGGGTAGACAGACCGAGTGTCAGAGATGAGCTCAATGGTCTCATTCCGTTCAGTGACGGGTAGGTACCAAACATACATACATACATCACGCCTATATGCCTTGTGGGGTAGACAGACCGAGTGTCAGAGATGAGCTCAATGGCTTCTCATTCCGTTCAGTGACGGGTAGGTACCAAACATACATACATACATCACGCCTATATGCCTTGTGGGGTAGGCAGACCGAGTGTCAGAGATGAGCTCAATGGCGCGCGCCACTGCACCCGCGCTGATCCCTTTCAGTGATGGGTAGGTACTTCAATACATAGTATATGAAGTCTCTTAATGTGTATCTCTGTCTGTTTTTCTATCTATCATGGAATTCTTAAACCACGCAACGGATTTTGATGCTGTTTTTTCTAGTATATAGAGTGGTTCAAGAGCAAGGTTGATATGGATAACACATGCTGGAAAAATGCTTTTTTCAAATAAGATGCAGCAGGTGAAACCACTAGCAGGCAGCTTGTATAAATAATATGAAGAGATTTATAATTTGGTAGGTTGGTGTTGTACATTGACATATAACGCCTATATCCCTTGCGGGGTAGGCAGACTACACTCCGCTTCAATGGCCCGCACTACTGCTCCCGCACTGATCCCTTTCAGTGACGGGTATGTTCCAAAAAATTTAAAAGTCTTGGAGTATAAATAAGCAAGCTATAGAGAGCCGTAGTCTGCACACAACCTCTCTGTCTATCAGTAACAAAACACCAGTGACAACACTATTGAACATCTATAACTTCTCATACATTTGACGTCTGTATTTAGGGAGCAACTGCTTACGTTTTGGCAGTACAGTGTGGGGCGATATGCGCACTCTGTAGCTTGATCTTTATTGGCAGCTTGCTTATATGTATATACTCGAAGATACCTACATATATCACGCCTATATCCCTTGTGGAGTAGACAGACCGAGTGTCAGAGATGAGCTCAATGGCGCGCGCCACTGCACCCGCTCTCATTCCGTTCAGTTACGGGTAGGTACCAAACATACATACATACATCAAGCCTATATGCCTTGTGGGGTAGGCAGACCGAGTGTCAGAGATGAGCTCAATGGCGCGCGCCACTGCACCCGCTCTCATTCCGTTCAGTTACGGGTAGGTACCAAACATACATACATACATCAAGCCTATATGCCTTGTGGGGTAGACAGACCGAGTGTCAGAGATGAGCTCAATGGTAGGTACCAAACATACATACATACATCAAGCCTATATGCCTTGTGGGGTAGACAGACCGAGTGTCAGAGATGAGCTCAATGGTAGGTACCAAACATACATACATACATCAAGCCTATATGCCTTGTGGGGTAGGCAGACCGAGTGTCAGAGATGAGCTCAATGACGGGTAGGTACCAAACATACATACATACATCACGCCTATATGCCTTGTGGGGTAGACAGAGTGTCAGAGATGAGCTCAATGGCTCCATTCCGTTCAGTGACGGGTAGGTACCAAACATACATACATACATCACGCCTATATGCCTTGTGGGGTAGACAGAGTGTCAGAGAAGAGCTCAATAACATACATACATACATCACGCCTATATGCCTTGTGGGGTAGACAGAGTGACAGAGATGAGCTCAATGGTAGGTACCAAACATACATACATACATTACGCCTATATGCCTTGTGGGGTAGACAGAGTGTCAGAGATGAGCTCAATGGTAGGTACCAAACATACATACATACATTACGCCTATATGCCTTGTGGGGTAGACAGAGTGTCAGAGATGAGCTCAATGGTAGGTACCAAACATACATACATACATCACGCCTATATGCCTTGTGGGGTAGGCAGACCGAGTGTCAGAGATGAGCTCAATGGTAGGTACCAAACATACATACATACATCACGCCTATATGCCTTGTGGGGTAGACAGACCGAGTGTCAGAGATGAGCTCAATGGTAGGTACCAAACATACATACATACATCACGCCTATATGCCTTGTGGGGTAGGCAGACCGAGTGTCAGAGATGAGCTCAATGGTAGGTACCAAACATACATACATACATCACGCCTATATGCCTTGTGGGGTAGACAGACCGAGTGTCAGAGATGAGCTCAATGGGTTGGTACCAAACATACATACATACATCACGCCTATATCCCTTGCGGGGTAGACAGAGTGTCAGAGATGAGCTCAATGGCCTCTCATTCCGTTCAGTGACGGGTAGGTACCAAACATACATACATACATCACGCCTATATGCCTTGTGGGGTAGACAGACCGAGTGTCAGAGATGAGCTCAAACATACATACATACATCACGCCTATATGCCTTGTGGGGTAGGCAGACCGAGTGTCAGAGATGAGCTCAATGATGGGTAGGTACCAAACATACATACATACATCACGCCTGTATGCCTTGTGGGGTAGACAGACCGAGTGTCAGAGATGAGCTCAATGGCCCGAGCCACTGCACCCGCGCTCATTCCGTTCAGTGACGGGTAGGTTCTAAAATAATATGAAATACACATGTTTGATGTGTCTCTAAAATCTGAATAATTGTGATGACTGCAAGATATTGCAGACTTTGGCCATTTAGTGTACTCTTATTCAATCTATATATAGGACCTTACCACCAAAAAAAGTTAGACGAATTTTGAACGCTGGTTTAGTGTTTTTGTGTGTGCAGTTTTAATTTATACTTGCCTTCAATGCATGTCCAACTGTTTTGTGGTAAGGCTTATAATATTTGCCACATAATCAGGTAGGTAAAATAATGTGTACATAAAGTCAGTCATACATCAGATGTCAGCAAAGTCTTCTCATTATTTAAATTAGAATATGATACCAACCTGCCAAATTAAAAGTGTCTTACTATTTTGATTTGTTAGGAAAAAAAACAATTACCTACAAAAATTTAATCTTTTTTCTGCTAATCATGTTAAACTGTTAACAAGTTTTGACCTTTTCAGGAGTCCTCCAAACCGCATGGCGATGAAAGAACTACTCGAAGCCCTAATGTCCAACGAGTACATGCCACTACATAAGACATTGAAAGCCTCCGGACCGATACCGCCTCCTACTTTTATGTTGGATCCCACTGAGATCGCTTTTTCGGATGAGGTAAAGGTGGCCAGGATATACTTGCTTAATTCACGGGCTAGGTTAGAACCGCGGTAGCCCAGTTGGTAGTGGCGTCGGCAGTACAGATCCAAATCCTGCCTGCGGTGGAAGATTTTGCAAGTTTTCCAATAATTTTAAGTCAAACTCGGGAAGTGCTTTAAAATTTGGTATTCACTGTAAGAATTCCAGAGCATCTGAAGAGTTCCATCTATACTTTATTCATCCGATTTTTTGTGACTATTGCAATAATTTACTGTTTCTTTCACGTTTCAGGCAGTATGGAAGAACCTGGTGAACCGCGGCGCCTACATTCCTCTATACGACACGGACGTGGAAGGTCTGATCGGTCTGAAGCCGGACAACAAGAGCGTAAAACGGAACGCCAGCCAGCCGAGCAAGGCTAAGGTTAACAAAGTTAGACACATTTTATACCTATATTTAAAGTTTTACTCTATATGACAAACGTTTTCCTCTATATGACAAAAGATTTCCTCTATATGACAAAAGCATTCCTCTATATGACAAAAGTATTTCTCTATATGACAAAAGCTTTCCTCTATACGACACCGACGTGGAGGGTCTGATCGGTCTGAAGCCGGACAACAAGAGCGCGAAACGGAACGTCAACCAGCCAAACAAGGCTAAGGTTAACAAAGATAGAAGCATTTTATACCTATATTTAAAGTTTTCCTCTATATGAAAAAATCCTCTATATGACAAAAGTTTTCCTCTATATAACAAAAGTTTTCCTCTATATGACAAAAGTTTTCCTATATATGACAAAAGTTTTTCTCTATATGAAAAAAGCTTTTTGCTATATGACAAAAGTTTCCTATATACGACACCGACACAGAAGGTCTGATCGGTCTGAAGCCGGACAACAAGAGCGCGAAACGGAACGCCAACCAGCCGAACAAGGCTAAGGTTAACAAAGTTAGACACATTTTATACCTATATTTATATAGAAAATCAAAATCAAATTACACCACGTCTGACAAAAGAATTCCTCTATAAAATAAAAGCGTTCTTCTATTTGACAAAAGTGTTCCTCTGTATGACTAAAGCTTTCCTCTATATGACAAAACTTTTCCTATATATGACAAAAGTTGTCCTCTATATGACAAAAGCTTTCCTCTATATGTCAACGTTTTCCCCTATACGACACCGACGTGGAAGGTCTCATGGGCTTGAAGCCGGACAACAAGAGCGCGAAACGGAACGCAAACCAGCCGAACAAGGCTAAGGTTAACAAAGTTAGAAGCATTTTATACCTATATTTAAAGTTTTACTCTATATGACAAACGTTTTCCTCTATATGAAAAAAATCATCTATATGACAAAAGATTTCCTCTATATAACAAAAGTTTTCCTCTATATGACAAAAGTTTTCCTATATATGACAAAAGTTTTTCACTATATGAAAAAAGCTTTTTGCTATATGACAACACTTTTCCTCTATATGACAACGTTTTCCTCTACACGACACCGACGTGGAAGGTCTTATCGGCTTGAAGCCGGACAACAAGAGCGCGAAACGGAACGCCAACCAGCCGAACAAGGCTAAGGTTAACAAAGTTAGACACGTTTTATACCTATATTTGTATAGAAAATTCGAGGAAAGGGCTAAGATAAATTTAATTCAAAAACAATACAATTATCCGCAATTTTTTTATCAAGGCTCATGTAACAATTATTTAGAAACATTTGCATATACCTCACCCATATCCCTTGCGGGGTAGACAGAGCGTAAACGGCCATTAACACAACATCTGACAAAAGTTTTCCTGTATATGACAAAAGTTTTTCTCTATATGACAACAGTTTTCCTAAATATGAAAAATGTCTTCCTTTATATTACAAAAGTTTTCCTCTATATGACAAAGGTTTTCCTCTGTATGACAAATGTTTTCCTCTATATGCCAAAAGTTTTCCTCTATATGACAAAAGCTTTCATCTATACGACACCGACATGGAGGGTCTGATCGGTCTGAAGCCGGACAACAAGAGCGCGAAACGGAACGCCAGCCAGCCGAACAAGGCTAAGGTTAACAAAGTTAGACACATTTTATACCTATATTTATACAGGGTGTAAAATGGCCATTTACACCATACATTACAAAAGATTTCCTCAATATGACAAAAGATTTTCTCTATATGACAAAACTTTTCCTCTTTATGACAAACGTTTTCCTACATATGACAAAAGCTTTCCTCTATATTACAAAAGCTTTCCTCTATATTACAAAAGCTTTCCTCTATATTACAAAAGTTTTCCTCTATACGACAAAAGTTTTCCTCTATATGACAAAAGTTTCCCTCTATATGACAAAAGTTTTCCTCTATACGACACCGACATGAAAGGTCTGATCGGTCTGAAGCCGGACAACAAGAGCGCGAAACGGAACGCCAGCCAGCCGAACAAGGCTAAGGTTAACAAAGTTAGACACATTTTATACCTATATTTAAAGTTTTACTCTATATGACAAACGTTTTCCTCTATATGAAAAAAATCATCTATATGACAAATGTTTTCCTCTATATAACAAAAGTTTTCCTCTATATGACAAAAGTTTTCCTATATATGACAAAAGTTTTTCTCTATATGAAAAAAGCTTTTTGCTATATGACAACACTTTTCCTCTATATGACAACGTTTTCCTCTACACGACACCGACGTGGAAGGTCTTATCGGCTTGAAGCCGGACAACAAGAGCGCGAAACGGAACGCCAACCAGCCGAACAAGGCTAAGGTTAACAAAGTTAGACACGTTTTATACCTATATTTGTATAGAAAATTCGAGGAAAGGGCTAAGATAAATTTAATTCAAAAACAATACAATTATCCGCAATTTTTTTATCAAGGCTCATGTAACAATTATTTAGAAACATTTGCATATACCTCACCCATATCCCTTGCGGGGTAGACAGAGCGTAAACGGCCATTAACACAACATCTGACAAAAGTTTTCCTGTATATGACAAAAGTTTTTCTCTATATGACAACAGTTTTCCTAAATATGAAAAATGTCTTCCTTTATATTACAAAAGTTTTCCTCTATATGACAAAGGTTTTCCTCTGTATGACAAATGTTTTCCTCTATATGCCAAAAGTTTTCCTCTATATGACAAAAGCTTTCATCTATACGACACCGACATGGAGGGTCTGATCGGTCTGAAGCCGGACAACAAGAGCGCGAAACGGAACGCCAGCCAGCCGAACAAGGCTAAGGTTAACAAAGTTAGACACATTTTATACCTATATTTATACAGGGTGTAAAATGGCCATTTACACCATACATTACAAAAGATTTCCTCAATATGACAAAAGATTTTCTCTATATGACAAAACTTTTCCTCTTTATGACAAACGTTTTCCTACATATGACAAAAGCTTTCCTCTATATTACAAAAGCTTTCCTCTATATTACAAAAGCTTTCCTCTATATTACAAAAGTTTTCCTCTATACGACAAAAGTTTTCCTCTATATGACAAAAGTTTCCCTCTATATGACAAAAGTTTTCCTCTATACGACACCGACATGAAAGGTCTGATCGGTCTGAAGCCGGACAACAAGAGCGCGAAACGGAACGCCAGCCAGCCGAACAAGGCTAAGGTTAACAAAGTTAGACACATTTTATACCTATATTTAAAGTTTTACTCTATATGACAAACGTTTTCCTCTATATGAAAAAAATCATCTATATGACAAATGTTTTCCTCTATATAACAAAAGTTTTCCTCTATATGACAAAAGTTTTCCTATATATGACAAAAGTTTTTCTCTATATGAAAAAAGCTTTTTGCTATATGACAACACTTTTCCTCTATATGACATAAGTTTTTTTCTATACGACACTGACATAGAAGGTCTGATCGGTCTGAAGCCGGACAACAAGAGCGCGAAACGGAACGCCAACCAGCCGAACAAGGCTAAGGTTAACAAAGTTAGACACGTTTTATACCTATATTTGTATAGCAAATCAAATCAAATGACACTGAAACACTGGTGATAGCTGAAAATCAGCGATTTGCCCACAAAGCAAATATAGACGCTGAGCTATGGCCTTTTGCATTGCTGCGGCACACATGCATGCCCTTATCAAGGTCCTCACAAGTAATATGTATATTTGATCTATTGTTACTACATGAATTGTAATTTAGATCTTGATTTAAGAGTTTATGTATGTGTGACTGTGGCAAAGAAATAAACTTTTTATCTATCTATCTATCTATCTATCACGTCTGACAAAAGGTTTCCTCTATATGACAAAAGTATTTCTCTATGTGACAAAAGTTTTCCTCTATATGACAATAGTTTTCCTCTATATGACAAAAGTTTTACTCTATATGACAAAAGTTTTACTCTATATGACAATAGTTTTCCTCTTTATTACCAAAGTTTTCCTCTATATGCCAAAAGTTTTCCTCTATATGACAAAAGTTTTCCTCTATACGACACCGACGTGGAGGGTCTGATTGGTCTGAAGCCGGACAACAAGAGCGCGAAACGGAACGCCAACCAGCCGAACAAGGCTAAGGTTAACAAAGTTAGAAGCGTTTTATAACTATAATTACACTAGGAGTAACAAAAAGGGTATAACAAGCCGAAAGGAGGACAGGGTACTCATGAAACTGAACAACTTTCTCAATGGTACGTGAGTCGACATATGAACAAAAATATGGGTTTCCCGGTTTCCCAAATAAAATCGCCGCTCAGCTGAGTGATTTGATTTATTACGGTAGGTCAAAATTTTCTTTTTTCATATTTCGACCCATGTTCAGTTTCAGTTCATGTTTTTCAGTTTCATGAGTGAGTGCTGACCTCCTTTCGGCTTGTTATACCGTTATTGTTACTGCCGGTATATTAGGGAAACATATATTTTTTTCAGTTCAAATACCATAGCATTTACTTACGTATTATAAAAGTCTTTTTTCTCCAGCAGCAGCCCGAAGAGAAGAAACCGCAACCTCCCCCCACCCCAACCCCCACTCCCGTCCCAACCCCCGTAGCCACCCCTAAACCACCCACACCGGAGAAAACAGAGGAGAAGAAACCAGAAGAGAAAGATAAAGAACCCACGAATATAGTGACGGAAGCCAAGGAGTTAACACAGTTGGCGTTAAAAGGAGCGCTCAGTGTTACTCATCAACAGAGGTAACTCCAAATAAATAAATTTTTTATTATTATTATTAAGAGCCTGTCGTGTCCCACTGCAGGGCAAAGGCCTCCCTCTCCTTCTTCCATGTCTCCCTCTCCTGGGCCACCTCCATCCAGTTCTTCGCGTGGGCATCTAGCTCGTCTTTCCATCTCTTGCGGGGTCGGCCACGAGCTCGTTTGGCGTTTGGAGGGACCCAAGTAGTTGAAATTTTTGCCCATAATGTGTTTGGCATTCTGGCAGTATGCCCAGCCCAGTCCCACTTCAGGTATGCTGACTTCTGACCTACGTCGATTATTTGCGTTTTAGCCCTCAGCGTTGTGTTCCTGACTCGGTCAATTAACCTGACTCCGAGTATGCAATAAATAAAGCATTTACCAAATCCAGTAAATGAAATAAATAAAGCATTTACTAAATCCAGTAAGCAAGTCCACTGCTGGACATGGGCCTCCCCTACTCGGGGAGTATTGCTATACTCGTTACGCTTGGCAGGCGCATTGGCATCTTGTAAATGCAGAGGTTGTATTTACAGGGAGCTCTGCTATCCATTCCCTGGATGATTATCCCTTAGTCGCTTTTGACTACACACACGGGTAGAATTGAGGTCATACTATTCTAAGCCGGAATCTCCCCCCAAAACCACCCACACTAGAGAAACCAGAAGAAAAGAAACCTAAAGAGAAAGATTAAGAACCCACGAATATAGTGACGGAAGGTAAGGAGTTGACTCAGTTGGCGTTGAAAGGAGCGCTCAGTGTTACACATCAACAGAGGTAACTCCAAAACAATAAGGCATTTACTGACAGCTACTACTACTACAGCCGCAACTGTGGCTTCCCTGCTTCAAAGGGCACGTTAAGCCGTCGGTCCCGGTTGCTGTCTAGGGAGCCTGCTGCCCATTCCCTGGATGATTATCCCTTAGTCGCTACCCACGGGTAGAATTGGCGTAATACTATTCTAAGCCGGAATCACACCCCAAAACCACCCACACCGGAGAAAACAGAGGAGAAGAAGCCTGAAGAGAAAGATAAAGAACCTACAAATATAGTGACGGAAGCCAAGGAGTTGACACAGTTGGCGTTGAAAGGAGCGTTGAGTGTTACACATCAACAGAGGTAACTACAAATAAATAAGGCATTTACTAAAACCAGTAAGTAAGTCCACTGCTGGACGTGGGCCTCCCCTACTCGGGGAGTATTGCTATATTCATTACGCTTCGCAGGCGCATTGGCATCTTGTAAATGCAGACGTTGCATGTACAGACGTTGCATTTACAGGGAGCTCTGCTATCCATTCCCTGGATGATTATCCCTTAGTCGCTTTTGACGACACACACGGGTAGAATTGAGGTCATACTATTCTAAGCCGGAATCTCCCCCCAAAACCACCCACACTGGAGAAACCAGAAGAAAAGAAACCTGAAGAGAAAGATAAAGAACCCAAGAATATAGTGACGGAAGCCAAGAAGTTGACTTGAAAGGAGCGCTGAGTGTCACGCATCAACAGAGGTAACTCCAAAACAATAAGACATTTCACTTAGTCAGCATTTAAGCTGAAGCTATGACTGCCGAAGTACCTATGGCAAAAGGTCCTAGTGGTTGTTTAACCAATTCGGATCATCAGGTATATATAGAAGTAGACATAGACATAGAAAAACTTTATTCACAACCACAAAAATACAAGAAGTAGTATAATATTGTAAAAATAACAGTACAGAATATAGTAACAGAGTAAAGAACAGCTGAGAAAAAGATTAAGAATTTTGCAGAAACATTTTGAAGAATAAATATGTCTAGGTGGTCTAGGCAAGAATAAATATGTGTAGGCATGGCATTGTGGCTGTGAATAGGTGCTGACTCAGCATATGCTGTGGATTACCACAGCGCTGTTATTCTGCCAGAACCCATAAAAAAGTCCACGAACACATCACAGCGCGCGTTCAAAACGTAAATGATACATAACAATTAATAAAATAAATAAAAATATATTATATAATATTATTAAACAAGATTCTTGAAATAGAGATAAATAGTTTTATATGAATACAGCTATATCTGTGTATGTAAGTTTATTGGAATATATAACTACGATGTATTGGAGGAATAGGTTTTGTGAATGAATATTTATGTTGTGTGTGTGTATGTAATAATTACTTATGGGTATTCATTTGAATTAAAGAGATGAAAAAGTTGTTAAGTGGAGTTTTTTAACTGCTGGATTAGAAGGTACTTTTTGTAAGCATTTTTGAATTGTTTTTTAGTCTGTGTCCTTCTAATCGGCGGTGGAATATTATTCCAGCATTTAGTTGCGTGGTATTTGAAACTCCCTCTAAAAGCTGCAGTGCGGTGCCTGTGAGTACATAGAACTTTAGAACGGCAATCTCGAAGTTTGTAACGAGGATTGATATTAACTGACCATTTCAATTTATCAAAAAGGTACCTAGGTTTTTCAGTTTTGATCACATCGAACAGTAGACATGCAAGCATTTGTTCCTGTCTGTAGGACATCTTCAATATATTTGCATTGTTTAAATATGGCGTGACATGTGTTCTGGGAGGAATAGAAAAACAATATCTCGCGCATGCATTTTGAACCCTTTGGATCATTTTATGGGTTCGTGATAAAAGACAAGGGCCGTAAGCATTTATGCAGTACCCAAGCTTCGATAAAACAAGTGCTTCACATAAACGAATTCTAACGTCAGTACTAATATAATTACGAATGTTATAAAGATTTTTTAAGCGATAAAAACAATTGCGTACTGTTTCAGCAACATGTTTTTCAAAGCGGAGATTACTGTCCATGAGAATACCCAAACTGCGTGCCTCATCGACTCGCTGTATATCTGCACCATTAATTTTAATACTAGAGTTGTACGATATAATATCCTGCACTTGTCTATCAGAACCCATAACCATGTATTTGGACTTCAGAGGATTTAAAACTAGAGTATTATCAGCAGACCACTTAGCTATCCGTTTTAGATCTTCATTAATCAGATTAGATGCGCTTCTTGTGTCAGATGGCCGAAAAGAGATATGCAGCTGAAGGTCGTCAGCGTACAGGTGATACTTACAATTCTCAATAGCGTTTGTTATATCCGCAGTATAAAGAATAAATAATAATGGACCGAGTATTGAACCCTGTGGGACACCTCTTTCAACCAACAGAGAATCAGAAAATTCTAGCTTACGTGTCCATACGACAACCTTTTAGGATATGATAGTCCAGATGAACTACTCTATAGCTTGCTTATATATACTCTAAGGGGTGATGCTATTCTAAGCCGGCATTAAACCCCAAAACCACACCGGAGAAAACAGAGGAGAAGAAACCTGAAGAGAAAGATAAAGAACCCACGAATATAGTGACGGAAGCCAAGGAGTTGACACAGCTGGCATTGAAGGGGGCGCTGAGCGTCACGCATCAACAGAGGTACATTTACCGTTACCTTTACAGCTACAGCAATCCATTGCTGGACATGGACCTCCCTTAGAGTATATATAAGCAAGCTATGGAATGCACCTAAAAAGTTAGAACGGGTAATTGTAGTAAGAACACAACCTCTCTGTCTTACAGTAGCAAAACGCCAGCGACAGCACTATTGAACCCATATAACTTCTCATACATACATTTGACGTCGGTATCTATGGAGCAACTGCTTACGTTTGACTGTACGGTGCGGGGCCCTACGCGCACTCTATAGCTTGCAAATATAGTAAGTAGTGACGGAAGCTAAAGAGTTGACTCAGTTGGCATTGAAGGGCGCTCTCAGTGTCACGCATCAACAGAGGTACATACAAACATAAATCACGCCTATAGCCCTTGCAGAGTAGGCGTTGCATAAACGGCCATTCACACCACGTCAGAAAAAAAATCAGAGTTATTAAGAAAACTGTGCGTCGCAATAGTGACAGTTTGTGAGCTTGTCGCATAAAATTACAATAATGTAATTATAACCATCAATTCTCAAATACGGGAAAGATATGGGGTGATGCTATTCTACGCTATACCTTTACAGCTACAACAGTCTGCTACTGGACTGCTATACTCACCACGCTTGGCAGGCGAATTGGCGAGCGCAGTGTAAGATGTAGCATTTACAGAGAGCTCTGCTACCCATTCCCTGGACTTTTGACCCTTAGTCGCTTTTAACGACACCCACGGATAAAATTGGGGTAATGCTATTCTAAGCCGGCACCACACGGCAGATATTTTTTATAATAAATGTTTAATCTATCTTATTTATCTATCAGGTTGTTGGCGCTACTGGACCAGGAACCGAACATTGTGTATGAGATTGGAGTAACTCCGTATCAGGTGAGAGATTTCTCGCTTTTTCACTAGTGGGCGTTGTTAGTATACAAAAACACGCAAGAAAAAGGGTGAACCAACGATTTCTGGAAAATGAAATTTGTCCAGATCATCATTGTCCCGAAAACGCCTATTTACGAAATTTTATGAAAATCGCGGAAGCCGTTTTTTATGCTCGTTTAAAGGTATAAGATATTGAAGACAATTTGAAAAATAAGTATATTAATTTACTATTAGTTCTGTCACTTTTCGTCAAATAGGTTTAGAAGAGGATAGGAGATATCCAAGTCTTGTCATGTTTAAATATGACAACGGGTTCTTCGCTAAGCGTATCTCTTAAAAGTAAAATTTAACTGCATTTTAATCTTTTTTTCTTGTCCCCAGCTACCAGACTTGGTGGAGAACAACCCTCTAGTGGCTATATCGGTGCTGCTCAAACTGATACACTCACAACACATCACCGAGTACTTCAGTGTGCTTGTCAATATGGAGATGTCACTGCATTCCATGGAGGTTGTCAATAGGTGAGTCATAAATGAAAATAAGAAATAGAAAAAGTGTCATACATCGACCGGGGATCGAACCCGGGCCGCATGGGTAAACCGCTCTGCCACTGAGCTATCGATGCATCGGTCGATAATGCTAAATTTTCTATCTCTTGATGCTCGTCTCCAAGCGACGATCCAGCGACATCTGTAGAAAGAAATCCTTACTATCTGGTTAGTCCACATTATGGGTGGAATTCAAACCATATGATTAAGCTACCATTAAGCACTACCTACCCCGCAAGGCGGCTATATCTAACTGATACTTACTTCAGTGTGCTTGTCAATATGGAGATGTCACTGCATTCCATGGAGGTTGTCAATAGGCGAGTTATTACAAATACAGTACAATACAATACAAAATATGCTTTATTTTACGTGAAACAAAAAAAAACAATGTAACATAAATGACAAATGTAACATAAATGGAAAAGACAAAGTACAACACAGGCGGCCTTATTGCTAGGGTAGCAATTTCTTCCAGACAACCTTTGGGTAAGATAAGGGTATTCATTGGAGACAAAATCCCAGTACTTTGTATATGATATGACACAAAGTTCCCAATAAATGTTCCCAATGTGGACGTGTTTTGAACAATGTCCCCAAACAAAGTTCCCGAAAAAAAGCGTACACATTGGAGACATTGTCCATAAACATTGTCTATGATACAAAGTATCAGGGATTTTGTCCCCAATGAATACCTGGCTTCATGCAAAGATAGAAAGCGGGATAGTGCACAAAACATATTTACATAAAATATACCTACAGTGGGACAATTTATAGGCTTATTAAGATAAGATAAGAAGATACCTACATAAAATAAAAATTACGTAATACTACACTGCATTCCATGGAGGTTGTCAATAGGTGAGTCTTTAACCCCTGCCTACCCCATAAGGCGGCTATATCTAACTGATACTTACTTCAGTGTGCTTGTCAATATGGAGATGTCACTGCATTCCATGGAGGTTGTCAATAGGTGAGTCTTTAACCCCTGCCTACCCCCCAAGGCGGCTATATCTAACTGATACTTACTTCAGTGTGCTTGTCAATATGGAGATGTCACTGCATTCCATGGAGGTTGTCAATAGGTGAGTCATAAATTAAAATAAGAAATAGAAAAAATGTCATACATCGACCGGGGATCGAACCCGGGCCGCATGGGTAAACGCCCCACCGCTCTGCCACTGAGCTATCGATGCACCGATCGATAAATGCCAAATTTTCTATCTCTTGATGCTCGTCTCCAAGCGACGATCCAGCGACATCTGTAGAAAGAAATCCTTACTATCTGGTTAGTCCACATTATGAATGGAATTCAAACCATATGATGAAGCTACCATTAAGCTCTGCCTACCCCGCAAGGCGGCTATATCTAACTGATACTTACTTCAGTGTGCTTGTCAATATGGAGATGTCACTGCATTCCATGGAGGTTGTCAATAGGTGAGTCTTTAACCCCTGCCTACCCCACAAGGCGGCTATATCTAACTGATACTTACTTCAGTGTGCTTGTCAATATGGAGATGTCACTGCATTCCATGGAGGTTGTCAATAGGTGAGTCTTTAACCCCTGTCTACCTCGCAAGGCGGCTATATCTAACTGATACTTACTTCAGTGTGCTTGTCAATATGGAGATGTCACTGCATTCCATGGAGGTTGTCAATAGGTGAGTCTTTAACCCCTGCCTACCTCGCAAGGCGGCTATATCTAACTGATACTTACTTCAGTGTGCTTGTCAATATGGAGATGTCACTGCATTCCATGGAGGTTGTCAATAGGTGAGTCTTTAACCCCTGCCTACCTCGCAAGGCGGCTATATCTAACTGATACTTACTTCAGTGTGCTTGTCAATATGGAGATGTCACTGCATTCCATGGAGGTTGTCAATAGGTGAGTGTGCAAGCAAGATGGCTTTAGCATCAGTTTACCACCTTAAAGTATACATAACAATCGGCTCACACACAACCTGCCACTAGTGCAGTGTTCATACATGTGTTCTTTGAGACTGAAGGTACTTAAATATTTGTCACTCGCGGTGACAACGCTCTGCCTACCCCGAAAGGGATAAAGACGTGATATATAAATGTATGTATTTTTGCATTAACGTGCCGTCGTCTGTCCGAAGCATGGAACGATCTTCATTCTCATTCGTTAGGATCGTTCGGAAAAAAAAAGTACGGGCATGCCCATAAAAGGCTTTAATGTAACAATAGTAGTTTATGCAATTGCCTTATAATAAGAGGCTTTAGTGCGCCTCGTGTGATAATAGTTTGACACGAGCATTCTAAAGCCTAATTATATTGCAATTGCATACACTATTTTATCTACACTTTACAAGAAAAACTATGAAAAATAATTCATACCTCCGCACTTCACTATGGCGATTGCAAGCCTATCTACTGAACCAACAACTGAACGACTTTTATACATAAGTAACTTTTTAACTAAACGTTAAAATGGAAGCTCATAAAAACGGAACAACTTTTAAAATTAAAAAGCATTAATCGGTAAATATTAATTCGGAAAATGATTTGAAGCAAAGATTTAATAATAAATAAGTCCTCATAATTTCAAGTGTCGTCCCATTCTTTGATTGTGTCGTGACATTTGTTTTTTTTTTATTATCTTACTGCTAAATGTCGATATCATAAAGTCAGAAAAAAGTACTTTATGACATCGACATTTTACTTTATGATATCGACATTTTTTTTTAAAGGCTGAATGGCTGTAAAGCAGTTGCTTATACATTTGCTTTCGAATTTGTAATAGGAACATTATGTATGAAGTGTAGATAAAAAATAATTAAAGCTCTACGAAATAAAATAAACGGGGAATACGTTTGTATAAAAACATCGTGACTACGCGCGCTCTTAATTAATGTCACGCTTGTTATTTTCCAGGTTAACAACGTCAGTAGACCTGCCTGTAGAATTCGTCCACTTATACATTAGCAACTGCATCTCGACGTGTGAGACTATAAGAGACAGATACATGCAGAACCGGCTTGTCAGGCTTGTTTGTGTGTTCCTGCAGAGTCTCATCAGGAACAAGATTATTAATGTTAAGGTAAGCTGAGAATAGCATCACCCCACAACTGCATCTCGACGTGCGAGACTATCAGAGACAGATACATGCAGAACCGGCTTGTCAGGCTTGTATGTGTGTTCCTGCAGAGTCTTATCAGGAACAAGATTATTAATGTTAAGGTAAGCTGAGAATAGCATCACCCCACAACTGCATCTCGACGTGCGAGACTATCAGAGACAGATACATGCAGAACCGGCTTGTCAGGCTTGTTTGTGTGTTCCTGCAGAGTCTCATCAGGAACAAGATTATTAATGTTAAGGTAAGCTGAGAATAGCATCACCCCACAACTGCATCTCGACGTGTGAGACTATCAGAGACAGATACATGCAGAACCGGCTTGTCAGGCTTGTTTGTGTGTTCCTGCAGAGTCTCATCAGGAACAAGATTATTAATGTTAAGGTAAGCTGAGAATAGCATCACCCCACAACTGCATCTCGACGTGTGAGACTATCAGAGACAGATACATGCAGAACCGGCTTGTCAGGCTTGTTTGTGTGTTCCTGCAGAGTCTCATCAGGAACAAGATTATTAATGTTAAGGTAAGCTGAGAATAGCATCACCCCACAACTGCATCTCGACGTGTGAGACTATCAGAGACAGATACATGCAGAACCGGCTTGTCAGGCTTGTATGTGTGTTCCTGCAGAGTCTCATCAGGAACAAGATTATTAATGTTAAGGTAAGCTGAGAATAGCATCACCCCACAACTGCATCTCGACGTGTGAGACTATCAGAGACAGATACATGCAGAACCGGCTTGTCAGGCTTGTTTGTGTGTTCCTGCAGAGTCTCATCAGGAACAAGATTATTAATGTTAAGGTAAGCTGAGAATAGCATCACCCCACAACTGCATCTCGACGTGTGAGACTATCAGAGACAGATACATGCAGAACCGGCTTGTCAGGCTTGTTTGTGTGTTCCTGCAGAGTCTCATCAGGAACAAGATTATTAATGTTAAGGTAAGCTGAGAATAGCATCACCCCACAACTGCATCTCGACGTGCGAGACTATCAGAGACAGATACATGCAGAACCGGCTTGTCAGGCTTGTTTGTGTGTTCCTGCAGAGTCTCATCAGGAACAAGATTATTAATGTTAAGGTAAGCTGAGAATAGCATCACCCCACAACTGCATCTCGACGTGTGAGACTATCAGAGACAGATACATGCAGAACCGGCTTGTCAGGCTTGTTTGTGTGTTCCTGCAGAGTCTCATCAGGAACAAGATTATTAATGTTAAGGTAAGCTGAGAATAGCATCACCCCACAACTGCATCTCGACGTGTGAGACTATCAGAGACAGATACATGCAGAACCGGCTTGTCAGGCTTGTTTGTGTGTTCCTGCAGAGTCTCATCAGGAACAAGATTATTAATGTTAAGGTAAGCTGAGAATAGCATCACCCCACAACTGCATCTCGACGTGTGAGACTATCAGAGACAGATACATGCAGAACCGGCTTGTCAGGCTTGTTTGTGTGTTCCTGCAGAGTCTCATCAGGAACAAGATTATTAATGTTAAGGTAAGCTGAGAATAGCATCACCCCACAACTGCATCTCGACGTGTGAGACTATCAGAGACAGATACATGCAGAACCGGCTTGTCAGGCTTGTTTGTGTGTTCCTGCAGAGTCTCATCAGGAACAAGATTATTAATGTTAAGGTAAGCTGAGAATAGCATCACCCCACAACTGCATCTCGACGTGTGAGACTATCAGAGACAGATACATGCAGAACCGGCTTGTCAGGCTTGTTTGTGTGTTCCTGCAGAGTCTCATCAGGAACAAGATTATTAATGTTAAGGTAAGCTGAGAATAGCATCACCCCACAACTGCATCTCGACGTGTGAGACTATCAGAGACAGATACATGCAGAACCGGCTTGTCAGGCTTGTATGTGTGTTCCTGCAGAGTCTCATCAGGAACAAGATTATTAATGTTAAGGTAAGCTGAGAATAGCATCACCCCACAACTGCATCTCGACGTGTGAGACTATCAGAGACAGATACATGCAGAACCGGCTTGTCAGGCTTGTTTGTGTGTTCCTGCAGAGTCTCATCAGGAACAAGATTATTAATGTTAAGGTAAGCTGAGAATAGCATCACCCCACAACTGCATCTCGACGTGTGAGACTATCAGAGACAGATACATGCAGAACCGGCTTGTCAGGCTTGTATGTGTGTTCCTGCAGAGTCTCATCAGGAACAAGATTATTAATGTTAAGGTAAGCTGAGAATAGCATCACCCCACAACTGCATCTCGACGTGCGAGACTATCAGAGACAGATACATGCAGAACCGGCTTGTCAGGCTTGTATGTGTGTTCCTGCAGAGTCTCATCAGGAACAAGATTATTAATGTTAAGGTAAGCTGAGAATAGCATCACCCCACAACTGCATCTCGACGTGTGAGACTATCAGAGACAGATACATGCAGAACCGGCTTGTCAGGCTTGTATGTGTTCCTGCAGAGTCTCATCAGGAACAAGATTATTAATGTTAAGGTAAGCTGAGAATAGCATCACCCCACAACTGCATCTCGACGTGCGAGACTATCAGAGACAGATACATGCAGAACCGGCTTGTCAGGCTTGTATGTGTGTTCCTGCAGAGTCTCATCAGGAACAAGATTATTAATGTTAAGGTAAGCTGAGAATAGCATCACCCCACAACTGCATCTCGACGTGTGAGACTATCAGAGACAGATACATGCAGAACCGGCTTGTCAGGCTTGTTTGTGTGTTCCTGCAGAGTCTTATCAGGAACAAGATTATTAATGTTAAGGTAAGCTGAGAATAGCATCACCCCACAACTGCATCTCGACGTGCGAGACTATAAGAGACAGATATTACGGTATTAATGGAATGTTTAAGATAATGTCTACTGTAGAAATAAAGTCACATTTCAATTGTCGAAAGTATTTTCGCATGTAAACACTAGATGGCGCTAGTAGTTTTTTAAAACGCGGTAATGAAATGTTTTCTGCGATATGATAAAGGTGTTGGGTGCATAGTGTTCGCCACGCGGACACGTTCGCCTCGCGAAAACTTAGAACTTAGAACTTAAAACTTAAAAATTAAAAATTAGAAGTGGAAAACCTTGTACGGTACGGTAGTAGGTAGTAGTAGGTACCATGTGTGGGGTGTCGTTTGAAAGAGGGACTCGAGCCGCGTTCGATGGTACAACACTTACGGCGATCGGTGACGACATGTCGCGCAACATTTGAACGATGTTGCGCAACATTGTATGTGGCACACACTCGCACCAGAGTCCAACATA
This sequence comes from Phthorimaea operculella, assembly GCA_024500475.1. Taxonomy (NCBI): domain Eukaryota; kingdom Metazoa; phylum Arthropoda; class Insecta; order Lepidoptera; family Gelechiidae; genus Phthorimaea; species Phthorimaea operculella. The sequence continues at coordinate 318,582 of JANFCV010000098.1, forward strand.
ATTATAGTGGTCCTCCATACAGTCGGTAAGTGAGGCCAGCTAAAACTGGTCCCTCGTAGTTTTTGTATGAAAGTGAGGCCAGTTAAAACTCGTCTCTCGTAGTTTTTATATGAAAGTGAAGCCAGCTAAAACTCGTCCCGCGTAGTTTTTGTATGAAAGTGAAGCCAGCTAAAACTCGTCCCGCGTAGTTTTTGTATGAAAGTGAAGCCAGCTAAAACTCGTCTCTCGTAGTTTTTGTATGAAAGTGAAGCCAGCTAAAACTCGTCTCTCGTAGTGTTTGTATGAAAACACCAGTAATACGGTGATCCCTTGCTTGGGGTAGGTTCATGCGCTGCCGATAGTACCCAGTGAGGTTGCCTAGATTGTTCCTAGTTTGGTTACGTCCGTTTTAGCTTTGTATGCCGAATCGGGCCAAGAGGGTGTCGGGCACTCTAGTAGGTAGAAAGTATGCCGAATCGGGCCAAGAGCGTGTCGGGCACGCAAGTAGGTAGAAAGTATGCCGAATCGGGCCAAGAGCGTGTCGGGCACTTAAGTAGGTAGAAAGTATGCCGAATCGGGCCAAGAGCGTGTCGGGCACGCAAGTAGGTAGAAAGTATGCCGAATCGGGCCAAAAGCGTGTCGGGCACTCTAGTAGGTACAAAGTATGCCGAATCGGGCCAAGAGCGTGTCGGGCACGCAAGTAGGTAGAAAGTATGCCGAATCGGGTCAAGAGCGTGTCGGGCACTTAAGCAGGTAGAAAGTATGCCGAATCGGGCCAAGAGCGTGTCGGGCACGCAAGTAGGTAGAAAGTATGCCGAATCGGGCCAAGAGGGTGTCGGGCACTCTAGTAGGTAGAAAGTATGCCGAATCGGGCCAAGAGCGTGTCGGGCACGCAAGTAGGTAGAAAGTATGCCGAATCGGGCCAAGAGCGTGTCGGGCACTTAAGTAGGTAGAAAGTATGCCGAATCGGGCCAAGAGCGTGTCGGGCACTCCAGTAGGTAGAAAGTGTGACGAAACGGACCAAGAGCGTGTCGGGCACTCTAGTAACAACGTCAGTAGACCTGCCTGTAGAATTCGTCCACTTATACATTAGCAACTGCATATCTACGTGTGAGACTATCAGAGACAGATACATGCAGAACCGGCTTGTCAGGCTTGTATGTGTGTTCCTGCAGAGTCTTATCAGGAACAAGATTATTAATGTTAAGGTAAGCTGAGAATAGCATCACCCCACAACTGCATCTCGACGTGCGAGACTATCAGAGACAGATACATGCAGAACCGGCTTGTCAGGCTTGTATGTGTGTTCCTGCAGAGTCTTATCAGGAACAAGATTATTAATGTTAAGGTAAGCTGAGAATAGCATCACCCCACAACTGCATCTCGACGTGCGAGACTATAAGAGACAGATATTACGGTATTAATGGAATGTTTAAGAAAATGTCTACTGCAGAAATAAAGTCACATCTCAATAAAATTGTCGAAAGTATTTTCGCATGTAAACACTAGATGGCGCTAGTAGTTTTTTAAAACGCGGTAATGAAATGTTTTCTGCGATATGATAAAGGTGTTGGGTGCATAGTGTTCGCCACGCGGACACGTTCGCCTCGCGAAAACTTAGAACTTAGAACTTAAAACTTAAAAATTAAAAATTAGAAGTGGAAAACCTTGTACGGTACGGTAGTAGGTAGTAGTAGGTACCATGTGTGGGGTGTCGTTTGAAAGAGGGACTCGAGCCGCGTTCGATGGTACAACACTTACGGCGATCGGTGACGACATGTCGCGCAACATTTTAACGATGTTGCGCAACATTGTATGTGGCACACACTCGCACCAGAGTCCAACATAATTATAGTGGTCCTCCATACAGTCGGTAAGTGAGGCCAGCTAAAACTGGTCCCTCGTAGTTTTTGTATGAAAGTGAGGCCAGTTAAAACTCGTCTCTCGTAGTTTTTATATGAAAGTGAAGCCAGCTAAAACTCGTCCCTCGTAGTTTTTGTATGAAAGTGAAGCCAGCTAAAACTCGTCCCTCGTAGTTTTTGTATGAAAGTGAAGCCAGCTAAAACTCGTCCCGCGTAGTTTTTGTATGAAAGTGAAGCCAGCTAAAACTGGTCTCTCGTAGTGTTTGTATGAAAGTGAAGCCAGCTAAAACTCGTCCCTCGTAGTTTTTGTATGAAAGTGAAGCCAGCTAAAACTCGTCCCGCGTAGTTTTTGTATGAAAGTGAAGCCAGCTAAAACTCGTCCCGCGTAGTTTTTGTATGAAAGTGAAGCCAGCTAAAACTCGTCTCTCGTAGTTTTTGTATGAAAGTGAAGCCAGCTAAAACTCGTCTCTCGTAGTGTTTGTATGAAAACACCAGTAATACGGTGATCCCTTGCTTGGGGTAGGTTCATGCGCTGCCGATAGTACCCAGTGAGGTTGCCTAGATTGTTCCTAGTTTGGTTACGTCCGTTTTAGCTTTGTATGCCGAATCGGGCCAAGAGGGTGTCGGGCACTCTAGTAGGTAGAAAGTATGCCGAATCGGGCCAAGAGCGTGTCGGGCACGCAAGTAGGTAGAAAGTATGCCGAATCGGGCCAAGAGCGTGTCGGGCACTTAAGTAGGTAGAAAGTATGCCGAATCGGGCCAAGAGCGTGTCGGGCACGCAAGTAGGTAGAAAGTATGCCGAATCGGGTCAAGAGCGTGTCGGGCACTTAAGCAGGTAGAAAGTATGCCGAATCGGGTCAAGAGCATGTCGGGCACTTAAGCAGGTAGAAAGTATGCCGAATCGGGCCAAGAGCGTGTCGGGCACTTAAGCAGGTAGAAAGTATGCCGAATCGGGCCAAGAGCGTGACGGGCACTCTAGTAGGTAAAAAGTATGCCGAATCGGGCCAAGAGCGTGACGGGCACGCAAGTAGGTAAAAAGTATGCCGAATCGGGCCAAAAGCGTGTCGGCCACTCCAGTAGGTAGAAAGTGTGACGAAACGGACCAAGAGCGTGTCGGGCACTCCAGTAGGTAGAAAGTGTGACGAAACGGAGCAAGAGCGTGTCGGGCACTCTAGTAACAACATCAGTAGACCTGCCCGTAGAGTTCGTCCACCTGTACATAAGCAACTGCATCTCGACGTGTGAGACTATCAGAGACAGATACATGCAGAACCGGCTTGTCAGGCTTGTATGTGTGTTCCTGCAGAGTCTCATCAGGAACAAGATTATTAATGTTAAGGTAAGCTGAGAATAGCATCACCCCACAACTGCATCTCGACGTGTGAGACTATCAGAGACAGATACATGCAGAACCGACTCGTGCGGCTTGTATGTGTGTTCCTGCAGAGTCTCATCAGGAACAAGATTATTAATGTTAAGGTTAGTTTGTGGGGTTATGTGTTGACTGTGTAACTATATGACTGTTTGACTTTTTATTGAAATTTTACCTTTTAAACTTAAAAATAAAAATTGGATCTGCCTTAGGAACTAACTGATTTTATACTTATTTATACATACATTATATGTGTGGAAGAAGGCCCAATGTTCTATTTCGTATTTCGAAGAAAAGTTTCTAATAAATGTTGTTCAGTTTTGTGAGTAGAACATACCCTTAAAATATTTGCACTTAATTAAAAGTAACCTTATATGATTATTTTCTTGTTACAGGAGTTATTCATAGAAGTAGAAGCGTTCTGCGTGGAATTCAGCCGCATACGGGAAGCAGCTGCGCTGTTTAGACTACTCAAGCAGCTAGATAATAACACTGAAACTGGCACTAAAGACGCCAAGGACGCTAACTGAGCACTGGTCTTGTGAGATTGGTAACGATTCACAAATAAGAACACTGAAGAAAATAAGAAATAGAAAAATTGTCATGCATCGACCGGGGATCGATGCACCAGTGGAAGAGCGGTGGGGCCATGCGGCCCGGTTCGATCCCTGGTCGATGCATGTATTTTTTTCTATTTATTATTTTCATTTATGAGAATAATATAGCACTGTGTGTGAGTGCATTAAAATCCCAATAGACAGAAGAAAATTGTAACATTGGTTCGTTTAGACCGCTCAATAGCACAGAATAAGATAACAACACAGAAACCGGTACTAAAGACGCCAAGAACGGTATCTGAGCAGTGTTCTACCTCTAGGTAGCTTGGCAATGATTCACAAATAAGAATAAAGAAAATTGTCTCATAGGTTTATCAAAAAGTTACTATAACCTGATTCATAGAAGAAAAAAACCCGAAATGGTAACATTATTGTTGACTAGGATGTCAACAATTTCGGGTCTCTTTCTTCTATGAATCAGGTTATAGCCGCATGTGGGAAGCAGCCGCGTTGTTCAGACTACTCAAACAACTGGATAATAACACTGAAACTGGTACTAAAGACGCCAAGGACGCTAACTGAACACTGGTCTACAGTATGGTCATAAGAATAGGCCATATTTGACAGCTGTCAAATCCATACTAGAAGACATGTCAACAAAGAAAAATAGACCTACTCAAACGACCGTACTATAGTGAGCTTGGCAACGATTCACAGATAAGATTAAAGAAGAAAATTGTCTCATTGGTTTGTAAATAAGTTACCAGCCGCATGCGGGAAGTAGCCGCGTTGTTTAGACTACTCAAGCAGCTAGATAACAACACAGAAACCGGCACTAAAGACGCCAAGGACGCTAACTGAGCACTGGTCTAGTTAGCTTGGCAATGATTCACAAATAAGAACACTGAAGAAAATAAGAAATAGAAAAATTGTCATGCATCGACCGGGGATCGATGCACCAGTGGAAGAGCGGTGGGGCCATGCGGCCCGGTTCGATCCCTGGTCGATGCATGTATTTTTTTCTATTTATTATTTTCATTTATGAGAATAATATAGCACTGTGTGTGAGTGCATTAAAATCCCAATAGACAGAAGAAAATTGTAACATTGGTTCGTTTAGACCGCTCAATAGCACAGAATAAGATAACAACACAGAAACCGGTACTAAAGACGCCAAGAACGGTATCTGAGCAGTGTTCTACCTCTAGGTAGCTTGGCAATGATTCACAAATAAGAATAAAGAAAATTGTCTCATAGGTTTATCAAAAAGTTACTATAACCTGATTCATAGAAGAAAAAAACCCGAAATGGTAACATTATTGTTGACTAGGATGTCAACAATAATGTTACCATTTCGGGTCTCTTTCTTCTATGAATCAGGTTATAGCCGCATGTGGGAAGCAGCCGCGTTGTTCAGACTACTCAAACAACTGGATAATAACACTGAAACTGGTACTAAAGACGCCAAGGACGCTAACTGAACACTGGTCTACAGTATGGTCATAAGAATAGGCCATATTTGACAGCTGTCAAATCCATACTAGAAGACATGTCAACAAAGAAAAATAGACCTACTCAAACGACCGTACTATAGTGAGCTTGGCAACGATTCACAGATAAGATTAAAGAAGAAAATTGTCTCATTGGTTTGTAAATAAGTTACCAGCCGCATGCGGGAAGTAGCCGCGTTGTTTAGACTACTCAAGCAGCTAGATAACAACACAGAAACCGGCACTAAAGACGCCAAGGACGCTAACTGAGCACTGGTCTAGTTAGCTTGGCAATGATTCACAAATAAGAATAAAGAAAATTGTCTCATAGGTTTATCAAAAAGTTACTATAACCTGATTCATGGAAGAAAGAGACCCGAAATAATTGTTGTTGACATCCTACTCAAATGTCATGTAATATGTAAAGACGCGTACAATAATGTTGCCATTTCGGGCCTCTTTCTTTCTTCTATGAATCAGTTTATAGCCGCATGCGGGAAGCAGCCGCGTTGTTTAGACTACTCAAGCAGCTAGATAACAACACAGAAACCGGCACTAAACACGCCAAGGACGCTAACTGAACAGTGGTCTAGTGAGCTTGGCAACGATTTCATGTTCATAAATAAGTGCAAAGGAGAAATATAAATGTAGAAGAATCTACTGCAAATATTTTAGGGGTCGGACTAGTACATTAAACTGAGAAACAATCCCCAAGAAACGTACGTCGAAATACGAAAAAAAAACAAAGAAATTAACTTCCCATATATAATGTACCAGCGCAAGCGATCGAGTCAATTTGTACGAGAAGTCCTTTTTTTTCATATTTCGACCTATGTTCCTCGCGGAAAGTTTTTCAGTTTCATGGACTGGTTCAACCTTTGAAAGTATTTGCACTTGCTTTTTACATATTTATAGAGTATTCCTTTCCACGGTTTCTCAAAAAGTTACTGTTAGAAATTATGTATTTTATTATCTAGTAATTGAACTATCTAGTATGACCAACAAACAAAATTGATTAGTCAAGATGTCTTCTCCATGTTTGTCACGTTGCACCTTAATAATCTGTATAAGTACGTACTATCGCCAGCAAATCCACCTAACTACCCATTTATGGGATTAACTTAGACTGTTTTTTTTTTATATTTGTATGAGAAACCAGTATTTAGGTTGGTCTCTTAAATAATAGGTGGATTTGCTGGTGATAATATAGTATAGAACATTAAAGATTGAGTGCCTATTTTCTTGCGCAGCTTTTTTCTATAAATTTTACTTGTCTCCGATAGCGAAAACTCAGAAAAAATGGTTGCCTGTATAGTCGGTATACTGGCGAAATTCGAACGTGACAACGTCTTTTTCCTGGTATAATTCTCGAATGCTGCGCGCGCAGCGCACCGATTATGTTTGAGTGGGAGAGAGACGGCATTCAGCGTGCCTCTCTCTCGGTCATGACTCACTGTAACAGACGTGAGCGGGCGTTATATTTTTCCTTGCATGCCACCGAGCCACAACCTAATATAAGACGTTGTCACGTCAAAAGGGAAAATCGGGGAAAGTTGTTCCTCATTTAGCCACCGGTTCCAGCCGGTTCTTAGTTTTCGCTATCGATTACTAGTAGAATTTCACCCGATATACACAATGTTGCTAAATGAGTACGCGCCTTAAAAAATAGCAGACTTGGAACCCTGGTATTTACAGAGCAATTCATTATTTACCCATCACACTGTTCCCAAGGCCCTCGCGTCACGAAACTAGGCCGTGAATTAATTTTTTATGCTGACCTTTCGTGTTTTTTCACGATGTTATGTGATTCATTTGATGAGTAGGTGAATGGGTGAATAATCAAAATGTAAAAGGATATTTTCGTATCAATAATATTAAGTGATCTTAGAATTTACTTCATCATCATCATTCAAATGAACAACTTTTTATTCAACAACGCTTGGAAAAATGTTGAATAGACCCGGATTGGGAACATTATGTTGACATGCTGCTCATGTCTCATATAATATAATAGAGAGGCAAATAACAATGTTGCTAATTCGGGATCCATTCTTTACCTGCGCAAGTTTTGTATTTTCGACTCAAATACCAACTACTTATGTCATGAAATACCTGCCTAGGAATTAATTTATCCATCTCTGTGAAAAGTTATCATAACTATGAAAAACTCAATTTTAACATGTATTTCTTAGAATAATTTTATAGTTTTAATGTTGTAAATACTTAAAAATAATGGTTATTTTTTCTATCTTACTGAGAAGTTTCATTGTTATAGTGTAAAGAAAATTGCGAGAAAATAGTTTTCACACTACATTGCAGAAATAAATTACCTTACTCCCAAATAATGTTTAGAAAAATCTTCATTTCAGATATTATATATAAAATCGAAAAAGTCAGACGTGCGTTTTTAGATTTTCTTAATTTATGGAGATATTTTTCAAACACGCGTTTAACGCGCGTCTAACTTTTTTTGGAGATGCCCACAAACAAGTAGATATTTTTACAGTGCTTGTCCCTCTAAATAACTCTGTAGGTACTATCAGCAGCACCTCAAATAAATAAATAAATAAATATCCCTGGACGAGACACACAGCGCCATCTAGCCCCAAACTAAGCAAAGCTTGTGCTATGGGAACTAGACAACTGATATAATACTTAGATACTTTTTTTTTAAATAAATACATATCATACATAGAAAACACCCAGACTAAACACAAATACTTGAAAATTGACTTTTTCAAATATTTGTGTCTGGTGGGAATCGAACCCACGACCCTTGGCGTAGAAGGCAGGGGTACTATCCACTACGCCATCGGGACAGTCGACAAATGATTAATTTATACTTTTCAGTGTGATGCCGGCTTAAACTAGCATCACCCCATATCTTTCCCGTGTGTGGGTATCAAGAGGTGACTAAGAAGAATAAGCAGGCTTGATATGTATTGCAATTTTAGGCGACAGGCTTACAACCTGTCGCTATCGTGAAACAAGTCTTCTGTAAGATCCCTTCAATCTTTGTCAGACGTGGCGACGGAGACCGTGATTTTATAGCCGTTAACACTCTGCCTAACCCTCAAGGGATGAAGGCGTGATGTATGTGTATATGTACAGGTTTTTCATAGTTAAGTACAAAGAATAATCTGAAGGTTGCTGTAGCCAGGCACAGGCACTGCTGATATGGATCCGGCGTTATCGCCTTATTAATCTATTCTAATAATAAATATTTAGTTCTGTAAACGTTAGTTTTATTATATTATCTGTGGTTCTGTTGACTGTTGTTAGTACTCAAGCAAGCTTGTACTTTTCCACTATTTAATTATTAAAGTCATGTTGTGATAATAACATTAAAACTACAGTATTTTTATTTAAGGTGGTTCGTTACGTCATACAAACGAAAAACTGCACTTCAGTCGGGTTACACATGAGCTGTAGAGTTTCTTTTTAAAGAAACTTTATTCTGAATGATGAAGGCACACGTAAATTTGTCGCAAAACTACTTATAGTTAAAAGATAATCAGTATTTTCTGCACAGTAAAATTAAACGTATTTATTGCAGCAGTAGCTCCATCTATTTTCGTAAAGTGGCGACTCGCTTTTTACGGGGAAATCTGATGATTTAAAAATTCTTTTCAGTGTTTTGCGACAGTCTTATATACCCACGGGACTCCCCATCAAGTTTTTTAAACCGAATCTTGTCTCCTTTACATACATAACTCCATTGAACTTTTGTATGGAAAACGGAATGCCTTAACTACATCTTGCTAAACCACCTCTTACAGAATCTTAAGCAATCAGTCAGTATAAGTACATACTATGAATAAAAGCATGCCTCAATTCTTTTGGAATTCATTTCTTCAAGGTACATGAAATCAGATAAGAATTGTTTTTACAAGTTCACTTTATTCCAAGTAATAACTACATTTAAGAAACAAAATACAAACTAAAACTGGCATTACTTTCTAGCACCTTCTAGAATCTTCTGAACATCTTCATCAGTAGCTAAATCTAAGGGGGTATTCCCTTCCTCATCTTTCAACAAAGATGCTCCCGCATCTACGAGAATCTTAGTGGAATTAATATGGCCACAAGAGGCAGCATAATGTAAAGCTGTTTGACCAGCATCATCCACAGCGTCAACAGGACATCCTCCCTTTATAGCAGCTAGTAAAGCTTTTGTGGAATCACGGTCAGCGGCCCAATGTAAAGCTGTAAGACCATCAGCATCCCTCTCATCTTTTAAACTTGGGTTTTCAGCTAACATTTCAGCGACAACAGTACCAAGATCTTCTCTAGCTGCTTCCAATATTGACAAGTTCTCATGATCCAGCTCTGGCTCCGGTGGGCGCTGTAATGAGGACACGGCCACCCAGGCCTCTTTCGGACCGGGTGACACCTCTGATGGTGAACCTAATTCTGAATGTGGGTCGTATTTCTGGATCAATGCAATGTACCTCTCTTTGGCTGCATCTTTTGGCAAGTCTCCTAGCGCATTCCAGGCTTCCCACTTCTTACGACCTCGTCCGTCGAACCAGCCAGGCTTGGGTGTTATGCATTTGCCCTCTATGCCTTGTTTGTATAATCCATAGAGCTCCAATAGCTGATTATTATCGAGCTTATTAGCTATTTTATTCAAATGGTCAGCAGCTTTGTTGAAAGTTACATCTAAAGGGGTTACCTCCTCATCAGAAAAGTCTGAATCAGGATATACTGGCAGTCCTGTAGCCATGTTTTCTATTCTACGTAATTTATATGATATCTAGCTATTTTGAAGCTGAACAGTCAGATTCAAACCTTCAAGAGTGTGCGATTGTTTATTTGTAGCATTAGCTGCGGCAGATGGTGACACAAATTCAATGAATCCGTAACCTTTGCTCAATCCGGTTGAGCGGTCAAAGACTACTCTAGCACTCTGAATGGGGCCAAATTGAGCAAAGTATTCTCTAAGTTGACGATGCCCAACTGTCCAAGGAAGGTTGCCTATGTACAGGCGTGCTGCTCTAGCTGTGCTTGCCATAACCTACGCAGAAACTATCTCCAATAAATGCAAACTCCGATCACCAATCAACGCCCGGTAGTCCACTCCGGTACTCTCGCTGAGGGAATCGAGGTCTATCTGAGCTCCTTTCAGTCCCCACTTCTTCAATAAGGCTTCAATGGACCAGTCGGCGCTGCGTTCCTGGTAAGCACACAAAAACCGTCCGTCAGAACCGTCCAACAAATAAGCAACAGTAGACAGAACCTCTTCAAATTGAGATGGCTCGTAAAAACAGTCCGATGCTAATATCAAGTCCACTGGGCGCAAGTTATGCACTTCAGCAAGGAACAGACCCCAAGCTAGGCCTAAGATCTGCACGTCACGGTCGGGGGTGAGTCCGTTCGCTTCACAACACGCTGATAAATGTTTCAGCGATCGCGGCAGAGCTACGCTGTCGGAGAGCGTAACGCGGGCGCCGCACTTCGCCGCTAAGATTCCGGGCAAACCGGTACCGCAGCCGAGCTCCAAGACCCGGAGACCGCGCAAATGCCGGCGCTGAGTCCACAGGTACCAGGCGAGCAGGGGCGCGGAAGGCCACGTGTAGAACGAGTAGCCCGCAGTCAGAAGCTCCGGTATCACAATCTCCAAGTATTCACCTCGGGTGTCGCCGTTGGTGCTAGACTTGCCGCGGAACACGTACTTCTTCAACTGACCGCTCACTGGGCGACCATCGCTCATTGCATAAGCATTTCTTGAGGGAAATGTGGGGAAATCGCTTTTCAGCTATGTGCGAGGAAAATTCACTTGTCAAAATTTGATGTTGCCAGCTAAATGTGAAATTGTCCCGTCTTAGTCACGTTCATTTCATTGAAAATGAATCATTTGACTGTTTCAACAGGTGTTTCAACCCTTATTTGGCACATATTTTTGATATTTTCAGGTGGTGTCATGCATAGACTTATATATATAAACTAGCGTGTCATGATGTATCTTACGACATACAGTCCAGCAAAAAAGAGTAGACAAAAAATGAGGGCGCCACTTTGTATGAAACATTGACTATGAACACAAAATAGAGAATTTACAGAAGGCCAGCTCGCCCCTTCTTTCGATCACTTATGCCTACTCTTTAGGGTTGCTACTTTTACTTTCTGTTTTTTTTAATGAAGTTACCTGTCGTTTGTAAGTATAAATTAGGTATATGTAATTGATAAACTCCTAAATTACCTGGCCGATATGAAATATTTTTGGAAGTAGGTACCTAATTATTTATTATTACCTTATTGTAAACTACTTAGTAGTTACTTAGCAGTGCCCTTACAGGGTTTCGTGTGTGTTCAATCTACTTATACTTTAAGAACAACTGTATTTCACCACATGAAAGCTAATAAACGTTATGATTATGATTAACTGATTAGAAAGTCATATTTGTAATAGGAAATAAGTAGGTCCCCACCTAAATCGGTAGATAGACAATGGGTTCGGGTCACGAGACTAGGTGGTGAGCGAAGCGAACCATAGGTAGGCAGGTAGGTAAGTAGGTAGGTAGAGGACCGGCCGGCGGCGATGACCGGCACGACAAAGGGTTCCTCACGTCATTCGTTGGTGTTTCCCATGGAAAACAAGTGTATCTATCTAAAAGAAAGGCCTAAAAGAATACCTATCTTGCCGTCACGAACTTTAATAGGTTAGGTACGTATGGTTCGACGGTAGGTATTTTTGAACAGGGTGTCTGTCAAGCCATCATGAAAGTCAAACGTACCGTCACTAGTCAGTCGCACACAGATTACCTACCTACTAATGTATTGGCGGGCTGGCGATACGCGCTGGGATCGGTAGGTAGGTAGGTTGGTAAGTACCTACCTACGATATCATGAACATGACGACATGACAAACGCGGGGACGCGCCCGTAAAAGTGCGGGCATGGAAGCTGTATCTCTAGCTGTAAGTTGGTAGGTAGGTAGGTAGGTACCTACCTTAATTTTGAAGTAGGTATACCTACTTACCTACTATTAGTTTTGAAGTGACCGGCTGCCATGACGAAAAAATTAAAAAATATCCAAGATCGTAATAGTCCATTTGGACAACCATAGGTACCTACCTTCCAACCAACCTTTTGCTATCGGTATTTCGGTACTCATCGCTTCACCTCAAATGCTGACTAGTTAGGTATCTATCTACTGTTGGTAGGTACCTACCTAAACCCATTTAACCCACCAAATCAAACTAAAGCGCAACCTACCTACTTGTACGTACGTACCTAAAACGCTAAAGCACATATTACGAACGAAAAATAGATTTTTAAAAAGAAATTTCTCCATTTCTAGTGTTTTGAAGTAGGTATCTATTTATTTATCAAATAAAAGAGTTCTACTTACTTTTTATTATTGCGTGGGAAACTAAAAAATGACAATGCACTATTTTATGTGGTGTTATTACACCCTAACACATCACAAAAATATTTTTCTTTACTCGCCATTCCGTCCACCCGAACCGAACGCGGCGTTCACACTCAACCAGTTCCGGTTCGACACGGTTCCACAGAGCGCGTAAACGACGCGTGTGGATGTCCGAGTGAGTTTAGCCGCGTTTGCTCGAAGCCGACTCTCTGGATTGCGCTAGCCAATACTTACTTTGTGCTATGAATGGCAACAATTTAGTATGAAAAATTTTTAGTTCCATTTTATTTAATTTCTACTCTTTTTTGCTGGACTGTAACTTGTTATAAAATGAAATAAAATTGCTTTTTACAAAATTTATAAATCTGAGGAAAAAACTATCCTGATCCATAGCCTAGCTTATTTACCTAAAAATTAGGGTAGTAACTAAATTATAGCAACACTGATGACTCATGGCTAGAAAGACGAGCTTCCGAGCCGAAAATTAAAAAGTTTGTTATCAGTACATTCATTCGTTCATTACATTCGATAGTATTTTTTGTCATTCTCATTCCCATTCATTCATCAACTTTCGCCAGCGGTCGCCGCGTCGACTGAGTATTTTTTTATTTTATCGCAAAATTAGATAAATTAAACCAAGATGGCTGGAGCAGCTAAGGGTGCGTAAAATCATCACTATTATTATAACATTATTACTGTCTTATCAAATCCCTGTTTTGAAGAATTTGTCTCAAGAGGGGTCAAACTCCAAATTCATAACATCTTCCACTTTGCGTTGTACTTTGCCTTTAACTACCAATTAAATAATAATTTTAATCGGGCTTATTGAATAATTATACCATTATGACATGAATTACAACTTAATAAAATATAAAGGAAGAGTAAATGACCGGATGTACCTGCAATTTCTAAAAAAACTTATTTTGAGTGCACGGAAGTTCAAGGCCAAGTTCTGTGTAACTTTGTTTTTGTATCAGGGTGTCACCCACCCTGACTAAAGATTTTCATTCAGATTTACGAGACGATTTAAAAAGTGTACTCTTAAGAAAAATGTATATTATATTATTTCTGAAACTGCCCTCAAATATTTTGTCAGATGCGCCGATAAGGACTGTATTTTTACGGTCACGCTCTGCCCACCCCACGAGGGGTAGAGACGTGTTCTGTGAATGATTGTAGTAATAATACCTAATTCCACTAAATAGTATTACTTTCTTTACATTTTTTCTTATTTTCTTTACATGATTTTTACACTGGACTGGACTGGACTGGACATATAGGTATTTGTTGTTACCTACATAACAGTCTTACTTGACAATAATCTACCTATAATTAGATAAATTGAGTATGTCATAGCAACAGAACTAAGTCAAATACGACTATGATGAACCTCTATAGTATCTACTTTGTAAGTTTATTAATAGAATAACAACCAATGCAATAGGTAGGTATCTTATTTGGCTTTGGTTGACGCCCAGATATTTCAATAGTGCATAACTATTATGTACCTAGGTATTCTATTAAAGTTATCTTTGACTAAATAAAATACGCGCAACATTGTAAAGTAGGGATTTTATGTAATGTCAATTTTGATACTCAACCTTATAACAGGCCTACCAATAGTAGTAGGAGGTTGAAAAACTCATAGCACAGGGTTCATCGGGTCGTCCGACTTGGACTTCCACACGGCCGAAGTAGAAGCTTAAAAATTTCAATAGTTTCCGACCGGGTTTAATGGATGATTTATGTCCTGCCGAAAACTTTAAAGGCCTGCTTAGACTATGAAACTGAACCACTTTTTCTATGGAGGCTATGATGGTAAAATTATCCATCACCAGGTATCTTCATCGTCGGCGCCAAGCGCACCCCATTCGGCACGTTCGGTGGCGTGTTCAAGAACACAACAGCTACCGAACTGCAGACCCTGGCCATCACCGCGGCGATGAAGGAATCCGGCGTCAAGCCCGAGCAGATCGACACCGTCGTCGTGGGGCAGGTCATGTCGGTAAGTTAGACGCCCGTTACATTCTCTTGGGGACGACGCCCTTTTTCCACAAAAGGACAAACAGCCTTAAGAGGCAGGTATTTAAGTGTGTGATCATCCATCACCTAAGCTCAAGTTGGGTGGCTCCTAAACTTCACTTGACGTCCGTTGCCGAGCAATTTTGCGCTTTTGTAAAATCTTCCCTTGATGTTCTTTTCATTATTTTTTACCAGGCTTCCCAACCCGACGGTATCTACGTGCCGCGTCACGCAGCTCTGAAGGCTGGCATCCCCCAAGACAGACCCGCTTTGGGCATCAACAGACTGTGTGGCTCTGGGTTCCAGTCCGTCGTCAACAGCGCACAGGTAAATAGATATCCCAACGAAAAAATAAATGAAAACATTAGTAAGTATCTACAAAAGTTCAAAGTTTAACCGACAACTGTATTGATTTGATACTATAAATGGGTGCCAAGTTCAGTCAATTTGGGTTCAAGTTTGGCTCAAATATAAGATACAGTGTGGCCAGGCAGTTTTCTGATTGAACATGGCTGGAGACATTTTTGCGTGTCTAGATCATTTAATTCATTACAGTACTTACTTATAGAAAGCTTTAACAAAGCACACTCAAATCGCACCCTGACCCTGATTGTGGTCCAACTATGAAGATTTGCATCTAGACACGCGGGAGCAAAATAGTTTTTATAGGTTTCCCAAGTACATCAGCATTTATTTCATCCAGGACATCATGACCGGCTCGGCCAAAATCTCAGTCGCTGGAGGCGTAGAAAACATGTCCCAGGCTCCCTTCGCGGTGCGCGGAGTCAGATTCGGCACGGCCCTCGGGTCCAGTTACGCCTTTGAGGACACGCTCTGGGCCGGGCTCTCGGACTCGTACTGTGGACTGCCCATGGGCATGACCGCTGAGAAACTGGGAGGGCAGTTCGGAGTCACCAGGGATGAGGTTGACAACTTCGCGTTGAGGTCGCAACAGTTGTGGAAGAAAGGTTTGTGTAGAACATTGAGCTTGTATCTCATGTAGGCAATGCTAATAAAAACTGATTATCTACTGATTACTGCTTTGTTAGCTGTGACCCAGGGCATGCACTGAGGACATTATTTCCGATAAGTTATCGGAAGTAACTTTCACTCACACCGAAAAGGCACCTGAGATCCGAGAGAAGCAACAAAGTTGCCTGTGCGCGCTTTGGGTTAGAGTATTCTCATCATTCACTATGTTTACTCTCATCACTCACTATGTTTACATCCGGTCCACAGTCAATGATAATAAGAATATACAACAAAATTCCGAACAACCTAAAAAATATACAAAATACAAACTCATTTCTTAACCAATTAAAAAAATTTCTGCTAGAAAAATGCTATTATCACATCAGCGAATTCCTTACTGATAATATTAGAAATATAAATATATGTTAGGAGTAGGTACTGATACCTACTTGATATAAATTTTATTTGTTAACTTTAAAAAAATATATGTATTTAATAGTACTAAGAATATGTATGAATACTTACCTATAGTTCCTATAAAAATTGTATTAAAAAGTAGGCAATTTTTAATTGTTACTAATTAAGTATAGCTTTTATATTGCTGTGCCCCCCCGGGGTGTCACACGATAACTCTTTAAGATGTAATCTGAAGTGGTGTATCTGTGATATTGCAATAAAGATTATTGAATTGAATTGAATTGAGTATTGTTGCCGAGTTCTTAGAGTAGTGCATTAGGTTGCAAACTTTGACCTCTGCTAAAATCGAAACAAAAGACTTCTGTGATTTCTTGGCTCTTTTCATTTAGTAGGTAATTGCTAGAATCCTTCCCTGTTGATCTCATTTGTAACTTGCATCTTTTCCCCTATCTAGCCAACGACGCCGGCGTATTCAAGGCGGAGATCGAGCCCGTCAAACTGACCATCAAGCGGAAGGAGGTGACGGTTGCCACAGACGAGCACCCTCGCCCGCAGACCACGCTCGAGGGGCTGAAGAAGCTCCCCCCCGTGTTCAAGAAGGAAGGGCTTGTCACCGCTGGAACTGCTTCTGTAAGTGATAGGTTAGCTACTACTGACTGCTTCTGCAAGTGACAGTTACTACTGACTGCTTCTGTAAGTTACTAAATTGAGTTTATCAATGCAACTAACAGTTGCTCAAACATAGCATTTTAGTCTGTATTTCCGACGCCACTACCAACTGGGCTACCGCGCTTCTATCTTAGCCTGCGAATTAAATACTTGGTAGTAGCGTCGGCAATACAGATGTCGAAGGTCGCAGATTCAATACTGCCTACGGTGAAAAATTGCAAGTTTAAAAGAAAGCATTTTGTTCAGTTACGCGCGCTTTGATTTTCTCGCTGGTAAATGAGATACTAGTGTACCACACGAGAGCAAACTCGTTTTTGAATCCCCCATTGAACACAGGATACAACCTTTACTACCTCCTACCTCGGGATTCGAAATTAGCACTCGAAGCGAAAATTAACTTTGGTCTCTAGTTGTACTAATAATAATTGTCTGTCATTTCATTCTAACAATAAATAGCAGATAAGTAGAGGTAGGTAGATAACATAAAAATGTTAAGTCATTCATTATTTGTTTTATAGATGCTCCGTATCATGTTTTTCTTTTAGATAGTTTTGATATGGCGCTGATGACGATAACAACTTCGAATGTCTTGCAACGGGTGATCTGTAATAAAAATAAATGTTCTGTATGATGCCGCCTTAGAATATCATCCATCACCCATCACCCCATATTTAACCGTGGGAATCGTAAAAATCACTAAGAGCAACATTCTTGGAATGTACAGTAGTAGTAGCTTTCCTTGTCAGTGCAACATCTTGCACTTATAATATCCCCCAAAGGCTCGAGGCCCGTGTCCAGCTATGGACTTTTATGTGCTGTTATGTTTTTACATACGTATATCACGCATATATTCCCTGCGAAGTAGGCAGAGCGTAAACGGCTATAAAAACGGCCATTTTCACCACGTCTGAGTCTGACAAAAGTTAGAGATAATTATTCAGTTTTCTGAATGACTTAATCTAGTGACAGACAGGTTCTCAGCCTGCGCCTAAAATAATTGGACTACACATATCAACTCTCAAATCCCTTAGTCGCTTCTTACGACTCCCACGCGAAAGATATGGGTTGATGGTATTCTGAACTGATTCGGCACCACACGGCTGTAATGTATATTATAGATGTGAATCTTCTGTTACCTCAGGGTATCAGCGACGGCGCCGGCGCCCTCATCCTCGCTAGCGAGGAGGCTGCCAAGAACCTGAAGCCTCTCGCCCGGCTGGTGGCCTGGGCTTCAGTTGGAGTAGACCCCAGCATCATGGGTGTAGGCCCCGTGCCCGCCATACAGGCCGTGCTCAAGACCTCGGGACTCTCGCTGAACGACATCGACATCATTGAGGTAAGGTTATTCGTGTTTAAGTTACAAAGGACGTATTTTTAGCTACCTTAGGGTATCGGTGACTCGCGAGGAGGCTGCTAAGAACCTGAAGCCTCTCGCCCGGCTAGTGGCGTGGGCTTCAGTAGGAGTAGACCCCAGCATCATGGGTGTGGGCCCCGTGCCCGCCATACAGGCCGTACTCAAGACCTCGGGACTCTCGCTGAACGACATCGACATCATTGAGGTAAGGTTTTATAGTGTATTGAGTGAGTCTATTGACTATTGTAATATATTGAGTAAGTGACTGTCAGTGTCTCGTGCACATACGTCGCTACGGTGGGGTAGGGGACTCTGTCTGCCCAGTCAGTGTATATCCGACCGTGTCCTTGAGCGATGGTGTGCTGCCAAGCCAACTTCTGTGAAGTCAATCATCAATACGGTCCCTGTGGATCGTATAGGTTTAATTCTGGTGCTGAACTTAAAGTATCAACGACTCGCGAGGAGGCTGCCAAGAACCTGAAGCCTCTCGCCTGGCTGGTGGCCTGGGCCTCTGTGGGAGTGGACCCCAGCATCATGGGTGTAGGCCCCGTGCCCGCCATACAGGCCGTGCTGAAGACCTCGGGACTCTCGCTGAACGACATCGACATTATTGAGGTAAGGTTTCATTCTGGTGCTGAACTTAGGATATCAGCGACTCGCGAGGAAGCTGCTAAGAACCTGAAGCCTCTCGCCCGGCTCGTAGCATGGGCTTCAGTGGGAGTGGACCCCAGCATCATGGGTGTAGGCCCCGTGCCCGCCATACAGGCCGTGCTTAAGACATCGGGACTCTCGCTGAACGATATTGACATCATCGAGGTAAGGTTTTATTCTGGTGCTTCTTCTTCTTCAAGTGGGACACCAAGTCATCCAACGACCCGATGAACCTTGGTGTTAGAGCTTTCAACCGTCTACTGCTACGAGCATGCCTCTGACATGGTTGTGTAACGACCGCCGTCTAAATGATCATAGTCTTTTATGTGCCCATCCGAAGCACGGAACCATCTTGCTTTTTGGACATTCTGGTGCTGAACCTAGGGTATCAGCGACTCGCGAGGAGGCCGCCAAGAACCTGAAGCCTCTCGCCCGACTGGTGGCGTGGGCTTCAGTGGGAGTAGACCCCAGCATCATGGGTGTAGGCCCCGTGCCCGCCATACAGGCCGTACTCAAGACCTCGGGACTCTCGCTGAACGACATCGACATCATTGAGGTAAGGTTTTGTAGTGTATTGAGTAAGTCTGACTATTGTATGTAGTATTTTGAATAAGTTACTGTCAGTGTCTCGTGCACATACGTCGCTACGGTGTGGGGTAGGGGACTCTGTCTGCCCAGTCAGAGTCTGGTATATCCGTCCGTGTCCTTGAGCGGCTGTGTGCTGCCAAGCCAACTTCTGTCAAGTCACTCATCAATACAATCCCTGTGGATCGTACAGGTTTTATTCTGGTGCTGAACTTAAAGTATCAGCGACTTGCGAGGAGGCTGCTAAGAACCTGAAACCTCTCGCCCGGCTGGTGGCCTGGGCCTCTGTGGGAGTGGACCCCAGCATCATGGGTGTAGGTCCCGTGCCAGCCATACAGGCCGTGCTGAAGACATCAGGACTCTCGCTGAACGACATCGACATCATTGAGGTAAGCTTGGTGCTGAACTTAGGGTATCGATGACTCGCGAGGAGGCTACTAAGAGCCTGAAGCCCCTCGCCCGGCTTGCTCAAGACCTCGGGACTCTCGCTGAACGACATCGACATCATTGAGGTAAGCTTGGTGCTGAACTTAGGGTATCGATGACTCGCGAGGAGGCTACTAAGAGCCTGAAGCCCCTCGCCCGGCTTGCTCAAGACCTCGGGACTCTCGCTGAACGACATCGACATTATTGAGGTAAGCTTGGTGCTGAACTTAGGGTATCAGCGACTCGCGAGGAGGCTGCTAAGAACTACTGCTAAGACTTCTGTCAACAATCTCAAAGTATCCAATCATCTTGCTTTTCGGACATTCTGGTGCTGAACTTAAGGTGTCAGCGACTTGTGAGGAGGCTACTAAGAACCTGAAGCCTCTCGCCCGGCTAGTAGCATGGGCCTCTGTGGGAGTGGACCCCAGCATCATGGGCGTTGGCCCCGTGCCCGCCATACAGGCCGTGCTTAAGACTTCAGGACTCTCGCTCAACGACATCGACATCATTGAGGTAAGCTTGGTGCTTTAGGGTATCAACGATTCACGAGGAAGCCGCTAAGAATCTGAAGCACAAATAGAGAGTATACAGAAGGTTCACTCGACCCTATTGAGAATTACCGCGATCGTCTCTTGTTACATAGCCAGGGTTGCTACTATCAACAATCACTATAAAAATATCAAAACAGAAAAATCTGATACAAAAAACATATGATTCTGAGCCAATTTTGATCGAAGAAATATGACATTTGTGACAACCATCTTGATAGTCTCCTTGACTTCTCCTGAGATTCCGGTTATTTCCAGTTAAAGTCAGTAACCGTCAAAATCGTCCCAAATACTGAGTAAGCCATCTGTAAAGGCGCCCCGCGCGCCGTTTCACTAATGACAGCATTTTACCTACCAATAAAATGCTTATTAAACTACTTACCTCCTATAACCATACTTATAACATGAGAGTAGCAACTCATCTATACCTACAGCTACGATCGCACTATCTGTCCTTGCTCGTGATTGGTTGCTCCCACCTCCCCGCTCCTCACTCCGACGGCAGGGCGGGGCGAGTCGGCCCGCTTGGCTTCATTGCGTCTCACAATAATATTCTAATTAGAATATTATAATTATTTTATAGAAAATGTTTTAATTTTTACAAAATATCCCAGGCAGAATTAAAAATGTATGGTTATAGGAGGTAAGTAGTTTAATAAGCATTTTATTGGTAGGTAAAATGCTGTCATTAAACAACTGTACGCTCCTATAACCATACTTATAACATGAGACATGTTTCCTATCGCCTGGAGGAGTGGGAGCTATCGCCAATGTGATAAACTATAAAAAATTCAAATATTGTTAAATAATTTATAATATAGAACCTGTTGAATTCAGTTATATTGGTCCACTATATTAATGAATTAAACAATCATCTAAGGATATACAAAATACAAAATTCTGTCATACCAGACGCTCACTCTTGACGATTAATAAGCGTAAATTATTAAAATATAAATGTTATTACAAATCTGATTTACTGTATTATGGCATTCTAGTCAAGCATATTAGAATAATGATAAATACTAGAGTATTTAACACATGACATAATGCATTTCAAAAGTTTTCCTCGTATCTGAAATCAAATTCACAAATTACAGACTTACATTACCTAATCCATTGTGAATAAATAGTGAATTAGTACACGGAAACACAATTGCAGTTTTCCGAAACAATCAACAAAAATATAATAGGTGCCTTTTTCTTAAAACGCAACAATAAAGAAAAGAGGAAGGTAACCACCGTTAGCTAGCGGTAGGATACGCAAAATAGGCAATATTTATATAATCTTCCATTCTAACTACAGTAAATCAGCAACCATTACACACAGAAAAACAAAGCTGATATATTTTAATTGTGCTTGATTGCTCAAGCTGTAGGTAATGTAATAGTGAAACCTGAATCCCTTACTAAAAGACCAACGGTAAATCTTAAGGTATGCATTGTTCTAACTAGGCAATGGCAGATAGAAAACCTGGCCATCAAATACTCCATAAAATAATCCAATAAAATAAACTTTCTTAATATAATAATAATTGAAAAAATCATATCTTCATATGACTTTCTAATACGTAATTTGGGCTTACCATAATATATATAAGATTAGCAAATAATAATCAAAACTAACCTTGTTTAAGTCTGTCTAGTCTAGTCGGAGTAACGGTCAAGCTTCATAAAAACACATCACTCTTGCTGTCACAGAAACTTCATTGTATGAATCTATTGATATAATCTTCTTACAACAACTAACGAGGTGAATAAAATTATTATTAATAACAGACTATCTACCTCTGACCGTCCCTTGGAAAGCCCAAGTAACCGTTAAAATTTATTAAAAGCGCATGAACTTGTCTGTATAACGTACATATAACATAGCCCACTTACCACGGAAAACAAAAATGTAGGTATCTGCCTGCTGACGTAGGTAGTCAGCATAAACAACTCATTGTAAATCTCTTAATTGGTAATAGATTGATATCCAACTCAGTGTGCACCTGTGTACGCATAGTGCAACAGTCACCGTTAGTTCACAATGTATCTGTACAATTATAAACTAATTTTGCAAAATATTATACTTGATAGACATAATAACCTAATAGGTAGGTACTTTCACGAATGCCTGACCTTCAGAGCAAATATATTGGAACAAACGGCATTATATTTTGAGTTACGTGCGTCTAAAAATAGACAGATTCATTCACCACTTTACGTTTCAAAACACCTTATGCACGGCAGTCAGGAGTCTTTTACTCGTGACTCAAAACGATGTCAATTTGCGAAAATACCCTCCATTTGACATCATTAGTTTTGAAACGTGTTGTTGATTTCATAAAAGTACCCGCATAGACTGTAGGTAGTTTTTTTTTGTTTTTTTCGCATAAGCTTTCATTCATAATAAATAGAGTAGGTAGCAAGATGACCACACAAGATAAAAATAAAAACTCATACCTGATCATACCGATCGAGACGGTATTAAGTAAAATGGTTATTTTGATATCGGTTTACAACTTTTATCTCTAGTGCAGTTGGTTAGACACATTACGTAATAAGCATGTAATTCATATCATAACACTTTGAGTGTATTACTACCTATGGTAGTAAGTATGAAAACATCCTAGATACATACATATATCACGCCTAAACCTTTGCGGGGTAGGCAAACTTTCTAAAGTAACATTACGTATATCATGTCCAAGGTCATGGCAACCTAGGAGGTAGGTACTTCAAGTATACCTAACTTATGTTATGATATGACATGTAGACATTACTAGTTTTCAGTAGCTAGACCTTAGCTAGACTTGTTAAGACAAGTTACCACCAGTTTTGATGTTTCATAGCTTGTGAATCTACAACAGAATGTAGTTATAAATTTGCAACATGATGGATTAAGTAAATCACCTATGTACATTACATAAATCTGTATCCCAAACAAACACTTTTCTCTCGATAAATTGAAAAAGCAAAAACTTTTCATAGTTTAGGTGTGACATTTATTGAATGGGTAGGTAGGTAGTTATTTACTTATCCGTTTTGAGATGAGGCCATTACAATACGGCCTCCTTCTCTCCCCACTTTTGTTTGTTTTCATGTTGCTTAAAATCTCGCTAAAACATGTAAATTGTAACTTAACTCTTCAGAGAGCTTAGATTGTACAATATTTCCCTCCGGGGTTGATTGCTGCCAAAAATACAGCAAGTACCTATTTGAAGTAGGTACTTTCATGACACTCTTTGACCATAGTTCAAAGAAGTAAACGAATGACAAGCGTAAGGGATATCCCTTAGCATGACCTTAGTATTAACGTATTATATTTTTAGGGGACACAGTAGTAAGAGAATACTATTTCATAGACCTGATTTCTTGCTACCTATGACAGTGAGCAAGGGAAATGCATAAATGGTCGTTCCATTACAAGAACAATGTTGTAACTTATTTCTTATTGCAGGGCCCAGTGAGCCACTGTAATGATCACAAAGTGAAACTGTTTAAGACATTAACCTGCCAGAACTTCAGCCTTCAGCATATCCTGAGGTTATGGTAATGTCCTTATTGACAATCTCCTTGCGTAGGTGTTTCTAACTAGCTCAAAGCTACGCAGGGGCATTCCACGAAAACATCAACTTCTTGTCGCTTACGTGACGTTTAGCATCTATTTTACGCTTATGTTTTGTATGATACAAAGCTACTGTATGTGAAATTTTTTAAAACTTTTATGTTAATATCAAATCTCTTACACGGAAATATTAGAAGCCTCAAAACATTTTCTTGGAATGCCTCTACATACGCTAAGATGTAAACTTCTTTTACAAGAAATTGTAACAGTCATTTCAAATAAACTTTCATTGAAAATAATTATCTCAGATGCGTCCATCGGATTATGGACTGTGTAAACAAAATCGTGTTGGGTAGGTAGATATTCAATTAGAATACTTATCTTAATAAAATGCCACATGCAGGATTCGAACCTGCGAGATTCACTATCACACACACTACCCTTCGTTACACTCGTTAATTTCGTCTGAGGCAAGGCCCTGACGATGTACTATTTGTTTTATAGAATACTTCGAAATTAGTAAAAGGAGAATCCTTTATTTTGTAGATAAGCCATATCGTACATGCGCCGACTTTCGGCTGTTTGATATGGGATAGGTATAAGAGTAATACCTAATACAGTACATTTTATATTTTAAGCCACAGAGTTTTATCAAAGGCGCTGGCCGACTCTTTCTGCGCGAGGTATTAAATGATATGTAGGTACGTTTCGAAACTTTTGGGTCCACGATGACCCGTCCTTTTGAGGAGTATGTAGTACCGAAACGCAACAATATACTTATCACTATTTTTTGCGATATATGTCTCGCATTACAAAATATCAGTTCGTCACGTATACGAAGGGCACTAGGACGAAAATTAAGGCCCTCCTGCAAGTGCAGGCAAGAGCAATCTGCATGACATCAAAAAGCACAACCCCTGCGCGGGGATGTAGGAGTCCAAGAGCTCGCCATGCGCTGACGGCCAACGTACTCCTAATGATGTTATAAAATAGGTATACCTTGCATTGCGCAGAGGTAACATATAAAAAACAAGGGAACATGGCCTAGTTCGCCAAGCCATATAATATCAATTATCATTGCAATAGAATAAAATTAGGTATATACCTTACAAAATATCCTTGCGGAGATTTAATTTGTTCTATTTTGTAGGACGTTCTACGGACTATGTGTGCCGTAAACTCTCAATTATACGGGGTCACAGCGACACCCTTTTTAGTGAAATTCTTTAATTTTAAAGAAACACCTCAAAGAAAAAGAACTTTGAAGGTAGATTTTGAATATGTAAATCAACAATCTTGAAAAGTGAGGACCACGTGTTTATAGCGTCGAACACGTTGCGACGTGTCAAACAAAACACAAACTTAAAAAAATAACCACGTGTCTGATTACAGACTGAAGTTTTTTAAATTAAATAATATATTTGTTGATGAAAATCCACAAATCAATCAGTGACCTTACTTCACTCCGTGGCGTACACGGAGGACATCTACAAATATTTCAGACAGATAATAATTACAACTAAAAATATACCCTGAGGCAAAATGTATCACTTACAGATAACTAGCTCAACGGATCAGCTTTTTGTGTTGCAAATATTTAAATCATGTCACTCAAGGCTTATGAAAGGCACTATGATTACTGGATTTTCATTTGATTGTCCTCAAAGAAGAGAACGAATTTATTACTTCGATACCAACCAAATTTCGTTAACACACTTTGCTTATTTAATTGGGATCTTACTTCCCTGAAATAGTTATCTATTTAGTTCACTGGCTCGGCGGCCTTCCTGAACAATTTATTTACTCGTAAACGGACTTTAAACTGAGCTTGGTCTAAATTATGAACAGTCGAAAAAAAAATAATAATTGCAAAGTAGTGTTCGACGGAAACCGCCTTCAGAAATTTGATTTTCAAGTGCATGCTCAATAAAATAGAAAGGACTTACCAAATCTTGTACACTCACTGAATTTACATTTTTAAAAGGACAGATAATTATAATATTTAAAAAACGAACGGTGTAAAACCGTTATTAATTAAAAATTTAATAGAAAATAATTTTTCGAAAACGCCATAAAACAAGTAATTGAAATAGTTAAATTAAAATAATTTATTAACGTTTATAATTTATGAATTATAAAACTTTGGCGAAATTCAAAAAATTATTTTCTGAGCGCGACCGTGCGTTAGCACAGAAAAATCGCCAATGAAGCCAAGCGGGCCGACTCGCCCCGCCCTGCCGTCGGAGTGAGGAGCGGGGAGGTGGGAGCAACCAATCACGAGCAAGGACAGATAGTGCGATCGTAGCTGTAGGTATAGATGAGTTGCTACTCTCATGTTATAAGTATGGTTATAGGAGCGTACAGTTGTTTAATTTGTGTTAAGGTGGACTACAAAAAACCCCGTGACTGTGATTGAAACCTACAATTGGGCGCCGTTGCATTTTGCATCCAAAATACGACACTCAAAATAACCTGTTTCCACAGATCAACGAGGCGTTCTGCGCGCAAACCCTGGCGTGCGCCAAGGCCCTCAAACTGGACATGGAGAAGCTCAACCCCAATGGAGGAGCCACCGCGCTCGGACACCCCCTTGCCGCCTCGGGGAGCCGCATCACCGCGCACCTCGTACACGAACTCAAGTGAGTCTCTCTTCTCTTTTCGTGTGGGACACCGAGTCGTTCAACGACCCGATGAACCCTGTAGTCTAAGCTCCCGTCGACCAAGTCTTACCTCATAGGTCTACCGCACGGACGTATACTGTAGCGATAGATACCACTTAGGAGGTCAGGAAAATACTGGGTTGCCATCTCCTAACCTGGAGGAAACTTTTTTATTCGAGTTGGAAAATGCAAAAAAATTCCAAAAATTACCTCACATTTCTACCGCTCCAAACGTTTACCTACCTAAAGAGACTCCTTTTGAGATGAGAATGCGCTAGGGTTGCCAGCTCCAATCCTGGCAGGTTCCAAGGTCAGCCACATTTTATGAGGCCCAAAAATGGAGTTTTTTACCTCATCTTTCTACCGGACGAAATTAGTGTCAATCGATAGCTCTAAGCATGCCATTGACAAATATATAAGGTTGCCTGCTATCAGCCTGGCAGGAACTCTGGTAAACCCCCTCAAAGAAACGATGGTAAAATCTTCAAATAAAGAAAAAGTCATAAAAACAACTAAGATTCCAGCAAAACTTAATGTAAACTGCGCCATAGAGTTACATTCTGTTGTGTGGGACACTGCGTCGACAAACGACCCGACGGAACCTGGTGTTTTCAAAGCATCTATAATTAGGAAGTACAAAGCAGGCCACTGACAGGCCTTACCTTTCTTGCAACCAAACAAAATTTATGCCAATCGATAACCCTAGGTATGCCATTTATAAATATATAGGGTTGCCTGCTATCAGCCTGGTAGCATCCCTGGTAGACCCCGTCAAATGAACGCAGGTAAAATGTTCAAACCCATAAAAACTTGTGTTACACTGCTAAGATGTCTTGCTACCAAACTAAATTAGTGCCAAACGATAACCCTAGACATGATATTGATGAATATATAGGGTTGCCTGCTATCAGCCTGGCAGTATCCCTGGTATACCTCCTCAAACAAACATTGGTTTAATCTTCAAACCAAGAAAAACTTACGTAAAACTGTTAAGATATTTTGCTACCGAACAAAATTAGTGTCAATCAATAGCTCTAGGCATGCCACTGATGAAAATATAGGGTTGCCTGCTATCAGCTTGGAAGTTTTCCTGGTATACCCCCTCAAACGAACGCTGGTAAAATCTTCAAACCAAGAAAACTTATGTAAAACTGCTAAGATATCTTGCTACTGAACAAAATTAGTGCCAATCGATAACCCTAGACATGACATTGATGAATATATAGGGTTGCCTGCTAACAGCCTGGCAGTTTCTATGGTAGACCCCGTCAAATGAACGTAGGTAAAATGTTCAAACCCAGAAAATCTTGTGTAAAACTGCTAAGATGTCTTGCTACCAAACAAAATTAGTGCTAATCGATAGTCCTAGACATGTCATTGATGAATATATAGGGTTGCCTACTATCAGCTTGGCAGTATCCCTGGTATACCCCCTGGTATCCCCTCAAACGAACGTTGGTTAAATCTTGCGTTCGTTTGAGGGGGTATTGTTAAAGAGTATGTAATACGCAAATGCAGGCATACTAGAATGTGATGTTTTTGCTTGAGTGACTTTGTCATGCCTCCCTGTTTTTAGCAGCAACCAAAATAACAGTCCTATACAATAAACGTAACTACGTAAACCTAATTTACATCTTTTCTTGGTTCTCCTCTTCCACTGCGGGACCCATAGCCTCACAAAGGTTATGGGCCCAGGGAGAACCTAAATGAGTTATTAGTTAAGTAGTGAACTTTGAGTTTATTGTAATTTGGGTGCAAAAGTCGAAAAGAGACGTGAGTACAAAATGAACTCTACTGCACGAATTGAGCTACTGGACAAGAGTAACTACGACTCTTGGAAGCTACAGGTCGAGGCGATTTTGATTAAGAATGATCGCTGGGGACATGTAGATGGTAGCGTAAAAAGGCCTGCTGAGGAGGCCGAGGCGCTCCTTTGGGATAAGGAAGACGCGAAGGCGAAGGCTGACCTCATATTCTCAATCAGCCCAAGCGAGCTAAGGCATGTGCGAGACACGAAGACCTCGCGTGAATGCTGGCTAAGGTTACAATCCATCTTTGCATCATCGGGACCGGCGAAGAAAGCTACCCTGCTGAAGCGATTGATTCTACACCGGATGAGCGAGGGAGACGACGTTCGTGAGCATATCATGAACTTCTTCGAAGCTAAGGACAAATTGGCCGATATGAAAGTTAATATCCATGATGATTTAACGTCGATTATGCTGCTCTACAGGTATACCAAGGATACTGCCAAGCTGATAGCAGGCAACCCTATGTATTCATCAATGACATGTCTAGGACTATCGATTAGCACTAATTTTGTTTGGTAGCAAGACATCTCAGCAGTCTTACACAAGTTTTTCTGGGTTTGAACATTTTACCTGCGTTCATTTGACGGAGTCTACCAGGGAAACTGCCAGACTGATGCAGGCAACCCTATAAATTCATAAACGGCATACCTAGGGCTATCGATTGGCACTAATTTTGTTCGGTAGCAAAATATCTTAGCAGTTTTACATAAGTTTTTCTTGGTTTGAACATTTTACCTGCGTTCATTTGACGGAGTCTACCAGGGAAACTGCCAGACTGATGCAGGCAACCCTATAAATTCATAAACGGCATGCCTAGGCTATCGATTGACACTAATTTTGTTCGGTAGCAAAATATCTTGGCAGTTTTACGTAAGTTTTTCTTGGTTTGAAGATTAAACCAACGTTTGTTTGAGGAGGTATACCAGGGATACTGCCAGGCTGATAGCAGGCAACCCTATATATTCATCAATATCATGTCTAGGGTTATCGATTGGCACTAATTTAGTTTGGTAGCAAGACATCTTAGCAGTGTAACACAAGTTTTTATGGGTTTGACCATTTAACTGCGTTCATTTGACGGGGTCTAACAGGGATGCTACCAGGCTGATAGCAGGCAACCCTATATATTTATAAATGGCATACCTAGGGTTATCGATCGGCATAAATTTTGTTTGGTTGCAAGAAAGATAAGGCCTGTCAGTGGCCTGCTTTGTACTTCCTAATTATAGATGCTTTGAAAACACCAGGTTCCGTCGGGTCGTTCGTCGACGCAGTGTCCCACACAACAAAATGTAACTCTTTGGCGCAGTTTACATTAAGTTTTGCTGGAATCTTAGTTGTTTTTATGACTTTTTCTTTGTTTGAAGATTTTACCATCGTTTCTTTGAGGGGGTTTACCAGAGTTCCTGCCAGGCTGATAGCAGGCAACCCTATATATTTGTCAATGGCATGCTTAGAGCTATCGATTGACACTAATTTCGTCCGGTAGAAAGATGAGGTAAAACTCCATTTTGGGCCTCATAAAATGTGGCTGACCTTGAACCTGCCAGGATTGGAGCTGGCAACCCTAGCGCATTCTCATCTCAAAAGGAGTCTCTTTAGGTAGGTAAACGTTTGGAGCGGTAGAAATGTGAGGTAATTTTTGGACTTTTTTTGCATTTTCCAACTCGAATAAAAAAGTTTCCTCCAGGTTAGGAGATGGCAACCCAGTATTTTCCTGACCTCCTATGGTGCCGTCATCCGAATAGGCCATATTTGACGTCTGTCAAACCCATACTAGGAAACATGTCAACAGAGAAAAATAGACCTTATGTCATAGCATTAATATGATTTTGACAGACGTCAAATATGGCCTATTCGGATGACGGCACATTAAGTGGTATCTATCGCTACAGTATACGTCCGTGCGGTAGACCTATGAGGTAAGACTTGGTCGACGGGAGCTTAGACTACTGGTGTCAGAGTTTTTCAACCGCCTACTGCAAGTAGCAGGCCTCTGACATGGTTGTGTAACGACCGCCATCATAGACAGCAACCGGGACCGACGGCTTAACGTGCCCATCCGAAGCACGGGACCATCTTACTTACGGACAATCAGGTGGTTCAGCCTGCAATGTCCTAACCAGACTGGGAACAATTTCACAAAGAGATAAATATCAACTTTGTGAGTGACCCCACTGAGAATTGAACCCAGAACCTTTGCGTGGCAGGCAGGCATACTAACCACTGCGCCACATCGGCTGTCAAGTGAGTAGGGTGATGCTGCTATCTAGCATCACAATGGAGGGTGACACCCCCTTGCCGCGTCGGGGAGCCGCATCACCGCGCACCTCGTACTCGAACTCAAGTTAGTATGTATGGTCTTAAAAAGCTCAATCGGAAAGAACATAGCTTGAGCTAAAGGTAGGTTCAATACCGACAAAGGAACCCTTAAAAATAATTAAATAAATTCTATTCGAAAATGCTTTTCGTTATAGCCTTAAATTTAAATTTGAACAACTCAAGTAATTATTTATTGTATGTGCTAATGTGAAACACGGTAGTGCCCACGCCAAGTTGAACATAAAGCGAGTTGCAGACTTGCAGTGCCGTCCTTTTCTCGAGCAGTTTTATTTTATTTTATTTCTGACAATTACATTTTTACATAGAGAAACATTTTAGAAATACATTCTTGGCGTTATATTATATTATATTAGCTAAGATATTACGAAATTTATTTTGACTTAAAAATATACCTTTCATAAAAAGATGCTCATTTGACTACTATGTTCCTTAACTTTTTCTTCGTTACTTATAAAAATCTAATATTACTGTGTGTCGTAGATGTATTTTTGAACATATTTTGATTTTTTTAAATCTTATAAAACTGTATTTTTCGCAGACGCCGTGGACTGAAGAGGGCTATCGGCTCAGCCTGCATCGGAGGCGGACAGGGAATCGCCCTCCTGATTGAAGCCGTCTAAACACAACCACATAACTTATATTATAAGTGATATCTATTATTTAAGAATAATCTAGCAACCAATGCTGCCTAAGTCATTTGATCCCCATATTTTAAGATCTACCGTGCGAATTTGTTAAATCCTACTAATATTATAAAGGCGGATGTTTGTGTGTGTGTTTGTTACGACATCACGCAAAAACGGCTGATTAGATTGACATGAAACTTTGCAGAAATATAAAAGGGCATCTGGAATAACACATAGGATACTTTTTACCACGGAAAAATGTCTCATTCCCACGGGATCACGCATTTTCCAATATTTTTGAAATAGGTGGCGTGACTGAGCCGATTCGCGTTTTAAACGTTTTCGCCGAAAACTAACAGCGACATCTCTTGGCGAATAAAGGTTGCAGCGGGTGAAACCACTGACGGGCAGCTAGTCAATCATAAATTATTGAAGATGTTTTATACAAATATATTTCAGAAACCTATTTTGTAAATAAAATTGTATATAAAATATCTTTTGAAATGTTTACATTTAACGTGATAAATATATAAGGTCCTATTAAATTCACTGCAAATATTTTAAGGGCATGCATAAATATGTATAAGAAAAACATCTTAGGCATTTTAAAAAAAATCTACACGCTAGATTTTTTTTTTCATTTTCATACAAACTTTTTAATTAATTATGTGAACACCCTTTGACTGACCCAACTGACGTTCCGCCATGTAAACATGATTCACTTATACGGCACGCACACTAACAACCAACCAATCACAGCACGGCGCGTTTGGCGCGTAATTTAAATTCATCGAAGTGTGCGTTTCTAGGACAAACAGGGTGCACTTTTTGCGTTTCGTATTTTTTTAGTTAAATGCAGTTTTCTCGAAAACTAGCGTGTAGATTTCTTTAAAAATTTGCCTAGTACATGCTTATATTTTATTTGATCTGCCCCTAAAATATTTGCAGTGAATTTAATAGGACCTTATATAATATTCAACTCGTTAAAAGTTGAGAGATATTTTAACTTGTAATCTAAAAGACTCAATAAAAGTTGTTTTTTTTGTACAAAGTTTGTTTGTTTCCTTAATCCTTTTGATTAGGTACTATCAAAACTGCCTTGTCTAAGGCAATTAGATAAGAAGTTATAGCATAATCATAAAACAGAGTTGCTTAGTTCAATAGAGCTGCAAGATATTATTATAAAATACCAGTAGATCTTGGCAATAAAAGATATTATAAGATATAAGTATATAAATATGCCCACCACAGATGTTTAATATTGATATGATTATTATATCAATTTGATAATACATGATATAGGAACCATTATTAGGGTGGGCTTAAAAACCAAGCGACAGCGACAACGACGCGCGTCGTTGTCGCTGTCAAATGACTGGTTTGTATGGGGAACCAGATAAACCGAGCGTCGGCGTCGTTGCGGCGCGCCACGACGCCGTCACGTTGACAGCGCGCTGAGAGGCTAACCAGGCCAGTGTTGCCGGATAAACAGAATTACTGCTATTTAGACATATTTAACAGCAAGGTAAATGTAGTTAAAAATATAGAACAAGCTTTATGTAAATTCTGAACTATTGTTGCCGTACTACCGATGGTTTTACTATCGATAGTTTTCATTTATTCAGGCCTATACAATCGGTAGGCCTAATAATAGTATTGATAATTCAAAATAAAGCAATACTGTTGACGAGGTATAATACTATCGATAGTATCGATAGTTCAGGCTATCGATACTATCGATTGTCTATCGTTTTACAATCGATAGTCCACTATCGAGTGGCAACAATATTCTAAACACATGCTTTTTATGTTACAGTTTATCAAATTTTCACAAATTACGCGCTGAATTCCGACAAGCTCTGCCTACCCCGCAAGAGATAAAGGCGTGATATATGTATGTATGTATTCTGACAATATTGATGCCTGAGCAGAATTTGCAAAAGAAAATGTAATGTATATTTGTAAACCTCATTTTACGTTTTGCGGCATTATAAGGAAAAACTGAACTAAACCCATGAACTATTCTACCCGAATAGTTATATTATGAATTATATTATATTACTTGTCACTTGGTTATGCGTCTGTCAAGACTCCTTTTTTCGGGATCGCGTTAAGATATCAACTTGAAATAAAACCATTCCATAGTCACCAACAGGGATGATGTTCTCTCCGGCTGATTTCGGCCATGCCGACCACTTTTAATTCTGATCAGCAGCTTCCTAAATACTGCAGCTGCCACACTGATTCTGCTATTCATCTCATTATCAAGGTCACATTAAATATCGAAACTTCTCAACTTGTGTCATCATATCTTCACCAAACTTAATTTTCAGTATCTCACGACCTTGTATTTCTATTGAAATTACTTTTGTGAATGATCTGATCACTAAGACGGCGGTCGTTACACAATAATGTCAGAGGCCTGCTACTTATAGTAGGCGGTTGGAGCACTCTGACTCTAGGTTTCATCGAATTGTTGAACGACTTGGTGTACTACTCGAATAAGAAGAAGAAGAATAGGTACTATCTTTTTGACACTGATCTTCAGATCGAATTTGCAGCATGCTTGGGGAGAAACGGTCTTCAGTTGTTGCAGGCCATCTGCGGATTCTGCAAGAAAGCATAGGTCATCGGTATACATGTCGCAGTGCGATGTCAAAAGCTGGCATATTATGGCAAAATTGTAGACTTCCTTCGGCCTTCGTCCCAAGCTGATCCAATGTTTGGCCAAAATCCTAGCATTTTCGGCGAAATCCTAGATTTGTTTAGTATTATGGCTTTTTTTTCATTCCCGACGAGGAACAAGGAGTGGAAAAGTGAGTTATGCATCTCTCTCTAATTGCTAACTCCAGGGCGTCCGACTCTACCTCCCACCCTACAGGACGTCCAACGCTACTTTATGCCATACAAGGTAACTGACGCTATTTCCAACCCTCCAGAGACGTCATAGATGATAAGGGGTAGCGTCGGGCCTACTACTGTGTTACAAAGTATGTCTAAGTTCTACGCCTCTACTTACTCTACTTCTTCATATATCTCCTTATCTGTCTAACACTCCTTTAAACTATCTGGAACTATAAAATGATGTGTTCTTTCTTATCTGCATTATTTATTATGTACTAGCTGGTGCCCGCGAACTTCGTTTCGCCAAGGGAAGTTTATGAGCCAACAGAAGCGGCACATCATGCAAAACAACTTTTTCAATACAGAAATTTTCTTATCTCTTAAAGTTTTGCCGAGCTCTATGTATTCCGTCGGAAAGGCAGACAGACAGGCCCTCCAGTGCTGATTAAGGTTTTCACGAATCATAAAATATGATCAAGACGTTTATCTTCCACCATAATCACACATCAAAAATTATCGCAAACTTTTTGCGTGATTCATGCACATTTAGGTTTACCACACAGACTTCTTCATCTTCCTTGCACCTTCTTATTTTGGGTGGTGTTTGCTCTTCTATTTTTTCGGCGCCATAAGGTTGTTTCTGGGGTTGTCGGGTCAGGTAGGTCTTCTTTTTTCGTGAGTTTGGTCATACATACTAACAGATTATAGTATTTTCAAATGTAGGAAGTGTGATATTGATATTGATTGTTAACTGGTCCCCGGGAACTTCGTGTCGTTTCGTTCCTTATACCTACATTGAGAAATACAAATTTCCACACCGGCGTCTTAAAAATTGTATCCATCACGCTAATTATGTATTAATTGCTGGAACCATATTTCTAAAACCGTAGATGCATTGCCAGCAGATGCCAGCAGAAGCGTTCCGTCAAGCTGAACAACTTTTGCTTTGGAGCCATTTCAACATCTCTTTTAGTTTAGCTGAGCTTCTAGTGGTGTTCCTGGTGGTCTACATCAGCTACTCCAAACTTTCGATGTCTTTTCGCCAACAGAAGCGTTCCATTAAGCTAAACAACCTTTGCTTTGGAGTCATATCTGTATCTTCTATAGTTTACCTGTACTCCTGTTGGTGCACCTGGCGGTTTACATCAGGTACTCCAAACTTTCGATGTCTTTTCGCCAGCAGAAGCGTTCTATCAAGCTGAACAACTTTTGCTTTGGAGTCATAGCTGTATCTCCTATAGTTTACCTGGGCTCCTGTTGGTGCAACTGGAGGTCTACATCAGGTACTCCAAACCTTCGATGTCTATTCGCCAGCAGAAGCGTCCCATCAAGCTGAACAATTTCTGTCTTGGAGTCATATCTGTATCTCCTTTAGTTTACCTGGGCTGCTGTTGGTGCACCTGGTGGTCTACATCAGGTACTCCACACTTTCGATGTCTATTTGCCAGCAGAATCGTCCTATCAAACTGAACAACTTTTGCTTTGGAGTCATATCTCTATCTCCTATTGTTTACCTGGGCTCCTGTTGGTGCGCCTAATGGTCTACATCAGGTACTCCAAATCTTGGATGTCTATTCGCCAGCAAAAGCGTCCCATCAAGCCGAACAACTTTTGCTTTGGAGTCGTAGCTCTATCTTTTATAGTTTACCTGGGTTCCTGTTGGTACACCTGGTGGTCTACATTAGGTACTCCAAACCTTGGATGTCTATTCGCCAGCAGAAGCGTCCTATCAAGCCGAACAACTTTTGCTTTGGAGTCATATCTCTATCTCCTATAGTTTATCTGGGTTCCTGTTGGTGCACCTGGTGGTCTACATTAGGTTCTCCAAACCTTGGATGTCTATTCGCCAGCAGAAGCGTCCCATCAAGCCGAACAACTTTTGCTTTGGAGTCATATAACTATATCCTATAGTTTAGCTAGGCTCCTAATGGTGCTTCTGGTGGTCTACATCTGGTACTCCAGACCTTAGAGTGGTAAAATGTATCCTAGATGTTGACCCGACTAATAAGGTATTACGAAACAAAATTTGGTTAAAATCCGTCCAGTAGTTTATCCGTGAAAGATGGACAAACAAACAGACAGACAAACAGACAGACAAACAGACAGACAAACAGACAAAATTTTTTTTATCGATTGTTCTGAGATCTATATCTTGAGCACAATTGAAAGTAAAAATCCTTTTTTTAAACTATCCCATGTACAGAATTGGTTTCGTTTCTGTTTTATTATATGTATAGATTAGTCTATTAATAAGTATGTGTAGTAGTTTATCAGAGTTGAAGTATTTGAGTAATAGAATGTATGTATATTATGTTAATGTAATACATAAATAGTTGCACTACCCCGCTTTTTCTCTTTACGTACTTTTTCCTGTTGTGAAGCAATAAGGCCGCCAAATTGTACTCTGTTATGTTTTTTTTTATTACTTTGTTTGTTTGTTTTTATGTGCAATAAAGAATATTGTTATGTTATTAGATAAAAGTATATTGAATTTCATTTTGTACTTGCTTTCATTTTTAAATTAGTTCTTTATATACGAGTCAGTTGTTGTTAGCTTATCAAAATGTTAATTTGTGTTATCTCTTTTATTGGCAAACTTTTATATTGGATATTTTTATGTTGAATCAAATTTAAATGCTGTGAGATTTCCTATTATAAAATATATACAGGGTGGTCCATGGAGTGACGTCAATGAAACGAAATTAGATTCCTCACATCTTGGGGTATTCGAAAATACCCCATGTATGTTCCGCGATTATTTTTAGTTTCCGAGTTATTCAACTTTTAAAGTTGTATGGGAAAAACTCGAATGTCAGACATATTTTCTTTTTTGTACGCTAAAAAGTACAAATCATAAAGATTGTGCTAGGAAATCAACCGCGCGAGAAGCCCTTATAAGGAAATAAAAAAAAGGGAAGGAAAAGTTACTGCCAGTCGAGATTTTCCCATACAACTTTAAAAGTTGAATAACTCGGAAACTAAAATTAATCGCGGAACATACATGGGGTATTTTCGAATACCCTAAGATGTGAGGAATCTAATTTCTTTTTATTGACGTCACTCCATGGACCACCCTTAATAAATTTATATTTAATTTTATTATATAAAAACATAATTAAAAATACGTAAACTTATACTAACAATTATGAGGCCTAACTATTTCCTGAACTAGGAATAGGAAATTCCTGTATCACAAGTAAAGAGATGGCCGACATAACTATTACACAAAAATGAAAAATACTATACTA
The DNA here is from genome assembly GCA_024500475.1 of Phthorimaea operculella. Lineage (NCBI taxonomy): Eukaryota > Metazoa > Arthropoda > Insecta > Lepidoptera > Gelechiidae > Phthorimaea > Phthorimaea operculella. Next base: position 355,946 of record JANFCV010000098.1, read on the forward strand.
TATAAATGAACTAACAAAACATAATTCTTAATATCTAACTCTGGAGACGGTAGTGGCAGCTTCCCTCGGAAGCGGCGAAACACGACTCCCTGTGGTCAAAACTACGGCGACGTGAAGACGCTCAGTGTAGCTGTCGAGACTCGCACCACGAATGAAACCCACCCAATGGCGCGACTCCAACGGCTCCACGTACACTCCGAGTCTTGGCGAATTCTTGAAGGCACCTGCTTTATGCCTCGCGAAGATGTAATCCAGCACGTCTTGCTTAGTAGTAGTGTCGTGCAGGCGGGAGACATAAAGCGATGTCTTGTTCTTGCGGGGTTGCTTTCTGTGCTTCTTCTGAACCATAGTATACCCATCCGCATCTACTTGGTTACAGGGCTTGTTAAGGGTTGGGTCAACGAGTGGTAGTTTAGCCATACCCTTATTGTTTGTCGCTGACGCAGCGAGCGGCTTAGGAGGCCGGTTAGCGTTGTTCCGGCGTCGATGTTTACCCTTGTCAGCAGTGTCAATCTTGCCGGGCGCAGCTGCGCCGGGCGGGTCGAGCGGCGCGGCGGCGGCGGGCGCGCGCGCATGCTGGTCGGTTCGGTTGTTGGGCGAATTTGCTGATGAGGCGCTTGTAGCCGATGTATATGATTCATCGGCGGCACGCATACCTCGATTTTGGTTGTCAGCAGGACTGGAAGTCTCAGCTGATCTAGTTGCTGACTTTAGCAACAAATCCACTTCGGCACGCAAGTCAACAATAGTTTTTCCTGAGCGTTCGAATTTACGTTGAAATTCTTCCAGCTTAATTTCCAAGGTCTTGACGTCCCTTAGCAGCCGGGTAACATCCTGCTAGTCGAGCGCGTTGGGAAGTTTTTTATGAGTAGCCCTCAAGAATATTGGCACTTTTTGGTGATCCGTCCCCTTCGGGATATTCTTAATATCTTGCAGGCTTTTCTTGCAATTTTTGTCCCCTGTTCGATGGAGCACACACTTCACGTTCAGCTTGAGCCACTTACACAGCAGCGCCTTTGCCTTGCATATGTCGTCCACCGAGAAATAGGTCGAACACAGCTGGATAATGGAGGCCTCGTTTGTGATGGTTAGTTTATCTTCAAGGAACGTGAGGACATCGTTGGCCAAGAAAGATGTATCCATCTTGGACCAAGTCGAACGCAGCCAGTGCTACGCTGACGAATTATTTCACTATTTTAAATTAAAATAATAAAGTCGGCAAATACGTGTGCATTGCTCGGCGCATAGCGAAACATTATGTTATGTTAGCGTTGGACGCCCTGGAGGGTGTGGTCGACGTCGGACACTCTGGAGGATTAAAAGTGGCGGGCGTTGGTTTTCCTGGGCTTCCGACGTTACCCCTTGTCGTCCAGGGCATTCCTGGAGGGTAAGAAGTGGCGGCATATACCCTGAGAGGCAGGACGGAGAGTTTGAGGTAACGTCGGATGCCCTGGCGGGCGTGGAAAGCGCCGGAAACACTAAAGACTTAAAGATCGCAGGCATTGGATTTCTTGGGCGTCCGACGCTACCCCCTGCCGTCCAGGGCGTCCTATCGCTACCTCTACCTCCCGTCCTCTAGAGCGTCCAGTGGTACATTCTGCTCTTACGGTGTCTGACGAAAAAAAACGATACATATACTAAACAAATCTAGAATTTCGGCCAAAAACCTGGATCAGCCAGTAGCCAAATTCAAAGTTTAGCGATCTGTGCGGAAACGAATGCGGGCTCCTTTGGAGACGGTGTATGAGACCTCCTTAACTACATACATACATACATACATATATCACGCCTTTATCCCTTGCGGGGTAGGCAGAGCGTCAACGGCCGTAAAAGTACGGTCGTTATCGCCACGTCTGACACATATTTGAGGGCCGTTTTAGCTATTGTCGTGTATCGCTATAGTGACAGGTTGTCAGCCTGTCGCCTAAAATTGCAATACACATGATACCCTCGAGTCCTTTAGTCGCTTCTTACGACACCCATAGGAAAGAAATGGGGTGATGCTATTCTAAGCCGGCATCACACGGCAAACTACTACCTCAAAGAATAAGGCAAACAGTGTGGGCGCTGGAATGCATCCTTGTTTCACCTCACAGTTGATGGGGAAAAAAAAGATCGTTCATCGTCTACAGAGACACAGCACTGCTCATCATCATGCCTCATGTCATGTCTCAGGAGGCGCACAAACTTCTCCGTGCACTATAGTTTTTCTAGCACCATCCAGTGAGCTTCACAAAGTACACTGTCGAACGCTTTATATACACCAACAAAGCAGAGTTACAACTAAAGACATTGCTCTCTGCTTTTTCCTGCAGTTGATGAACACAAAAATCCAAAAAATATTTTCTTATCTGAAAGTCCTTCTAGCGGTTTAATAAGGCTCTTGCAAAAGCCTTTCGGGGAGCGATTATTACGGAATACCGCGGTATGACTTGCAGTCAGAAAGGTCACCTTTGTTTTTGAGAGGGCACTAATGCGAAAAACTTTAAAACCACCCGGAAATCGCTCTTTCTCTCACATTCAAACAAAAAGTTTCCATAACAACGAGTTTAGCTCCACTCCGCCACATTTGAGTATATCGCCTGATGTAAGGTCAATGCTAATGTTTGATGGCAGGAACAACCTCATCACACGACAGGGGCTCATGCATTTGGTGGTTAAGGTGAGATGAGGTAACAATTGATGTGGTGCGGTGGTGCCGATTAGCTGTTCGTCTACGTTAAGCAGATCGATAAAATATGACCAAGAAACAAGAGTATAAACAACCTTAAAAGTTCGAGTTTAAGTATTTATAATAGGAAAACCTGCTAAAAAAAATAAAAAAATTTAGAGCAAACTATAGCAAAGACCCGGCAACACTGTAAATTAGTGACATTCAGATATTCTCTTGTCTTCACCGTTGGTCGTATCACGAAGTGATGTAACCAAAAATAACAATTTTTAGTTTGATACACCATGACAATTGAATTCTAAAATTATATTTTTTAGCTTAATCCACACCACAACACGCTTTGTCTGAACTTTTGTCCTAGGAGACGGTAGGTATTTTTTTTATCACGAATAGTCTTAATCGTCATTTAAATAATATATGACGATTGACGGCGCGTGACTTAAGAGTAGCTAAGAAGAGCTAAGTTTATTTTATTTTGGCCTAATAATTTCTGTTATTGTTTCGTTAATATTTGTTTAGATAATCTTCAATACTGCAAGCTGTAGTGCTGATTGTATTCGAATCTTCGAATCTCTTTGGTTGGAAAGGGTTTGTGAACGAATGGAGTGGTGTTGATGACATTATTGGCACTGACATGCCTGACTTGGATTTTGATATGTGTCACGGTGGGCTATCTACTATGTAGGATTTTTATTCAGATAGATAGACTAAACTGACAGCTAAGATCGGCCTTTTGTTTTTAAAATGTTGCAAGCATCAGGCTAGTGTTGTGGTTTGACTCATTCATTATAATCATTGAACTGTTGTCACATGATTCCTGCAAGCCGAAGCTGCGTGTCTCACTCACCCTTGCCTGCGTTTTAGTAAATAAATATGCTCAATAAATACTTGCGTATATATTACGTATGTACATACGTTACGTTACGTAAAAGAGTATACGTTACGCGTATACTTTACGTTTATACGCAAAGTTTTCGTTCGGTTTATAGAAAGCAAAACTGAATAATATTGAAATTTAAAATGTAATGTTGAATAAATTCACATTAATGATATCTGACTGTTACTAGTTATGTTCTCGTTAGCTTTCAAATAAACATTTCATCAGACAGGAAATAGTTTGTTACACACAATAGTAGTACCTATGTTTGTCTTATAGGCCAATTTAATATTGAAAATTGAAATAAACTAAATTTATTTTCATAAAGATTCAATCACAATCTTTGATTCACGTAACTTGATCATTTGGGTACAACACTATGTTATTATTATTTTAAAATACAAAAACGTGGCAACCCACCAAACGTCAATTGAGTCTATCTGTATAAAAATCCTACTATATTTCATTATTCTAATCGAATAATATCTAATAATACGACTTCATAGCTTGTATGGGGGTATGGTCCCATTCGGCAGAAAGCATGAAATTTGGCATGTGTGTAGCTTAAATAATATGTAAGCTTCAGGAAAAGAAGGGAAGCAAGTTGGACCCCCATGCTTTCCTCCTTTACCACATTTATATGTCCCAAATTTCAGTTATCTTTATTCTTCTCGGAAACTATTAAAGATAGTGTAATTATAGTGACTATTAAAGATAGGGGTGTAAGGGGCCTTACCAACACCTTCGGGGCCCAAGCCAACCTTACCTGCCCCTGGTGCGCCCTGCTGGTCAACGGACGAGGCAATGCCCGCACTGGATCAGCGTGGCGGGTGACGATCCAACCCCCCTAAATAAACATGGCAGTACAAGTCAAACCATGTTCTGCTCTAAAGTTTAAAGAAACTAGTTACGCCCTTTTTTGGTGCGACCAGTGGTATGCGGGTATGGATTGCAAAAAAACTGGAAGATCCAAGACTGGAACCATTAAATAAGTAGATAAATTTTTCAATTCTGGTTACTGTCGCAAAATTATTCTTTGCTTCCAATGTAAAACGCTCCATCCGCATTAGAGTGGTAGGTAAATGAATGAATGGTTCTAGTTGGAAAATCCTGAACTACAAAATTAACGACGGAACTTTATATGGGCTATGGAGACAAAAATATTAAAATATCTCACGGAAGCGCATAGAAGGTCAGAATTTTGGTTCATCATCATCACCCTCAGCCATCCACCCACTGCGGGGTATAGGCTTCCTCTCTACTAAGCCAGCCCTCTTGGTCCCGTGCCAGCCTGTGCCAGTGAGGTCATATTATAAGCTTGATGATATCGTCGGACCATCGAGCAGGTGGTCTGCCCACTGACCTTTTCACTAATCTTGGCCACCGCTTCGTGGCTGCTTTTTTCCACCGATCGTCACTTCGTGTGTCCTGCCCATCTCCACCTTAACCTCGTCACTCGCTTACCTATATTTTTGACTTTGGTTTTACGTCGACTTTCAACGTTTGGTTTTGGACATGTTCATCCTGAGACCGACCTTCAGGGAGGCATCATGCAGATGCGATATTTTGCTGGAGACCCAGAAAACGTTCGGCGATAAGGATGAAAATGAAAATGAAAATCTCAGGTGCGACATGCGTATTCCGTTGAAATTGTCTCCTTTCTCGCTCCAATCTAAAGTCTTCAAGATATCTTCTAGTACGTTGGTCAAAAGTTTACCCGTTTGACTCCCGGAGGACATCCACACATCACCTGTCAATACCGCAGCGATGCAGAGAGTGAAACACTGACAATACATTTTGATTGTTTGTCAGATGACGAACAGTCGAATGCCTTTTCATTAAGCTTTTCATAGTCAACGAAGGTGAAACACAAGGGCCGGTTGTACACTTTGCACTTCTCCGTTAGCTGCTAGACGGCGTGAATGTGATCCATGGTTGAGTATCCACTCCTGAAGCTAGCTTACGGGTTAGTACTCATCCAGATTGGCAGTAAGTCGGTGACACAGGACAGGACAAGAGAATTTCGATTATCGGCTTATCACTCGAAAACGATACATCGTACAGAATGTTGTTATTCTAAAAAATTAAATCTAATAAACTTCTCTTACATTGAGTCTTGATAGCTTTTACTAAATATATAGGGTGAAATTAAACTAGTGACCGATAGCGAAAACTCAGAACCGGCTAGTGATAAGGAACAACTTTCCCCAAGGAACATAGGTCGAAATATGACAAAAAAAATTGGGCCTCCCGTACAAAATTGCCGATCAGCTGATTTGAGTTACTATGGGAGGTCCAAATTTTTTTTTCATATTTCTACCTATGTTACTTTGGGAAAGTTGTTCCTTATCACCAGCCAGTTCTGAGTTTTCGCTATCGGTCACTAGTAAAATTTCACCCTATATTGGAAATTCCAACCCATATAACATACCTGGAAAACGATTGGGAATGAGTAAAAACTGTCAAACTAAATATTTATAACATTTTTTAAGCTTTCATAAACTAATACAATAATAGTATTGCATACGATGCAATATTATATCGTATACAGTATTGTTGTATTAGTTATACACATCAAAAACTAGGACTTTCTATGTAATTTCTCCAAGGCGCCCAGCCTCTGAGAGGTGACGTGTTTTAATATGTTTGTCTACCTAATAGCCCAAACAAAGTTCCACCGAAAAATTTGTGATTCAGGATTTTCCAACTAGAAACCCTTATCAGCACTCGTATACCTTTTTTGTCATCAGTACCTTTCCGTGCGAATGACATAATTTTTGACAGAGTTTTAGAAGCCGAGTTACATCCTAAACGACGTATCTGACATCAACAATTCATAGTAAATTGATATGAATGACAAATGTGTTAAGAGTGAATTTTGCTTGAGTGAGATCCATGTCCCAAGTAGCAAACAGTTGCCTTAAACAAAACTTGTTATAAAACCCTTATAGGAGCATTCTGTAAAAATTTCCCGGACAGAACCCTCTGGTTTCTAGTAATTCCGTGTAGGTAATGCACAATGATATTGCAAATACGGTATTGTAAGTAACTAGAATGCATTTCAGATCTTTCAGATGACAGTTGTCAAGAATAAGATTCGTTTATGTCGGAAACTATAAATCTTAGACTACCAATTTCTTAGAAAAAATGGTAAGCCTTGGCGAGATCTATCAAACGACAGCTGTCAAACTATAAACACGTTTATTAACACTCGTTTAGTAATGTTGGTTTTATATAATCGAATGCAGTTTCGTTTTGAACTCCTTTATAAAAATGCAACCTTAAAAAAAACTTATCACCACCAGCTACATAAATTAACTCAATTCCAAGTGTGCTTCAAAAAAATTAAATGATTATGCAACTTTTTTTATTCCAGTGCCAAAAGTAACCCAATAAAAAAAATACAAATGTCACTCGGGCAGGATGAGCCTTGAAATAATGATTACATATTTATTATTAAATCTTTATTTCAATTAATCATTTTTCGAATAAACTTTTTACCTAAAAATACCTTTTGATTTTAAAAGTTGTTTCGATTTCTGAACCTCCATTTAAATATTTAGTCGTTTAGTTAGTGGTTCAGTTGATAGGCTTGCAATCGCCATAGTGCAGTGCGGAGAGCTTAGAATTATTTCTCATAGTTTTTTTTTGTAGAGTGTAGATAAAATAGTGTATGCAACTGCATATACTCAATCGGCTGCGCCTAGTGTGATAAACAGACACTCGCGTTCTAAAGCCTTCCGTTATAAGACAGTTGCATAAACTATTATTATCTCGGCAATTATTCATGCTCGAAAATAAGTTTGTTTTGGAAATTTGTAGGCCTTGCTTTGAGGCCTTTATTTTGGTAGCTGTCAAACTAAAAACTCGTTTATCCCGGCAATCATTCAAGCTAGACTACCGGTTTGTTTGGGAAAGTTGTAGGTCTTGGTGAGACCTTCATTTTATGTGACAGCAGCCAATCTTAAAACTCGTTTATATCGGCAAATTTTCATACTAGACAATAAGTTTGCTTGGGAAAGTTGTAGGCTTTGATGAGATCTTCATTTCATGTGACAATTTTAAACTAAAAACTCGTTTATCTCGGCAATCATTCAAGCTAGATTACCAGATTGTTTGGGAAAGTTGTAGGCCTTGATGAGACCTTCATTTAATGTGACAGCTGTCAAACTTAAAACTCATTTATCTCGGCAAATTTTCATGCTAGACAATATTATGTTTGTTTGGGAAAGTTGTAGGCCTTCATGAGACCTTCATTTTATGTGACAGCTGTCAAACTAAATACTCGTTTATAGCGGCAATCATTCATGCAATACTATCAGTTTGTTTGGGAAAGTTATTACCTTTTTCAATTGACAGTCTAGCATAAGTAATTGCCGAAATAAACGAGTTTTTTGTTTGACAGCTATCACATAAAATAAAGGTCTCATCATGTGATACAACTTTACCAAAGAAACTAAGTCTAGCGTGAATAATTGCCGAGATAAATGAGTTTTTAGTTTGAGAGCTGTCACATAAAATAAAAGTATCATCAAGGCCTACATCTTTCCCAAAAACTATATTCTAGCATGCATAATTAATTACCTAGATAAACGAGTTTTTCGTTTGACACCTGTCACCTCAAATATAGGTATCATCAAGGTCTATAACTTTTACAAACAAACTGATAGCTTAGCATGCATAACTTCCAAAATAAACAAGTTTTTTGTTTGACAGCCCTCATTGGAAATGCTCATCTTATCAAGGCCTTCACTTTTTACAGATAAATTGATAGTCTTGCATGCATAACTATAAAGATAAACGAGTTTTTAGTTTTTCAGCTGTCACTTCAAATGAAGGTCTATCAAGGTCTACATTTTACCCAATAAAACTGATAGCCTAGCATGCATAGTTACCAAGATATAAATTTTAGTTTTACAGCTGTTATCTCTAATGTAAGAAAGAAAGAAATTAAATTTATTTCGGCCACAGCACAACAAAAATCTAAGATTTAACAATCAACAAATTACATTTGTATATTAGATCTTGTATAGCTGACAACTTCCCTAAGAAAACTGATACGTATAGCCTGTATGACCGGGGTCGAGGAGTGTAACAGACGCATGCCATGCGGGCATTTATCCACTAGAGAACACTGAAATGGATGACTACAGAACTCTGGAATGGACGAGTCTGACAAGCCCTTGGTCTTTTTTAAGTACAATAACAACCACCTACCCTGCATAGTAGGTACCAAGTAGAACCAAGTTACTTTCCTAATCTATTTCCTATCGTGTTTCTAAGAGTAGTAAGTTCTTTTTTATCACCGCAACACTGAGCGTGGAAATCAAACTGACAGGCAGCCGAAGGTGACGTCGCCAGAACAGACATTGCAGCGTCGCGTCTCTTCTCGTCTCGGTTTCGTGCGGCTTCAAGATGCATCGAGCGGCATCGCGCGTTGCATCTTGATGTCGCTTTGAACTGACATTGCAGCATCGCGTATCGTCTCACCTCGTCGCTTTCAGTAGAAACTGACTCTTAGGGCGCAAAAAGATGGTCTCAGTGAGCAGGGTTCGAAAATATACGATATTTATCAAACAGTAGAGCGAAAAGATAAATCGAGCGGATGTATTTATCTCTTATGAGTCAATCATCCTTTACATTTATGTCCATATTATGAAGTATATTATGCTCTACCAAATTAATCATATGCCACGCAAAACCAAAAAAGAAATTAATTTGTACAAAGGAACAAAAGTAACAAAAAATTATGAGTTTATATTTATAGAATGTAGGTATCATAAGCAGGAAAAAAAGCAGCTGAAGAAATACGTTAATTTGTCGTGCACAAGGACAGAGGGTTCTACCATACAACTTACTAGAAGCATATTTTAAAAGAGTGTTTTAGTCAACTTTATCGTAATAATGTATTATTTTCAACGAAGTGCCTATGAAAATACATATCCAAAAATAAATATCATAATATCAGGAGATAAATTAATAACACAAGCTATAGGGTGCGCCTTACTGGGTATGAACGGTTGGCACTGGTACGAAAACAACCTTTGTTCATCAGTAGTAAAACGCCAGTGGCAACACTATTATGCATCTATATTTATCCTAAACTTAATGCAGGTATCAACAAAGACGTTCGCAAAAATTGCTAAAAGTCGATTTGGGATTCGTCTATCAAATGCTTAAATTTTGTGCCGTTTTATAAATAAAATTATAAAAGAAAACTTTTTGTTTTAGCTAAATCAATCTTTACTCTTATAAAAGACTAGTAAGAATTTACTAACATTCGTAATGCTACTTGGGATCTGCTGCGTGGCGCTGTCAGTTGATGCGGTCGGGTTTTTCTACAAGACCGCAGCGACAACGACGCCGTCAAAATTTGACGGCGACCACCCACGCGTGTCGTTGTCGCGTCGCTTGGTTTTTAAGCCCACCTTAAAGGTAATCGCAACCCTAATCAATATCTAATACCAAAATATATATGATATCTACGAGCTGTCAAGCAAGATAATAGAGGCACAAACAGAAAGAATGAATTTATTTGCAGTACCTTTACTAGGTACAGTACCTACAGATAAAATCCATATTAGATAGATAAGATTTTTCATTAAGTATATTAGATACGTTTCAAAGTCCAAACCAATTGTTAGATATAATGATATAAGTTACAAATATATTCTGTGTTACAACTAAATAATAAGGTTTATAATTTATACAATGATAATTTATTTGAACATGATTTTCTTTGAATTTTTCTCCTCTGAGAACCTGTATAGGTATTTCATAAATACTTATTTTCATTCACACACTCAAATGAATAATTGCAAAACAACTCCAAGTTACGCGAAAGTGACTAACTAACATGTGCATTGAACTCTCTTGCTTCATACGAAACCCTGTACTTTATTCCCCAGCAATAAGGATTACGGTATCACTAAGTCAGATAACAACATTATTATCATACGCTTGGGGAACCGGTCGCCGTGTTGACGTGTGTTGGTGGATTACGTGAAAAATAGACTTAAAACATGGCTACAGCAATCAATAAAGGTAAGTTTATGCAGATATATGATAGTTACGATGGTTATTTACACAATTACGCAGCTATGGCGACTTGATGAAATAAAGTAAGGAGTTATAGATAGGTAGATAGGTACTACTTTACGTTCAGTTCAACGTCCCAGCCGTGGATTCTTGACCTTGGCCAATGGACACCCACACACAGAATAATATCACTTGTTTTGTTGTGAATTTTTGTTTTTGTGTAATTTTATAAATATAATCTGTTTGATTTGGGAGAAATACCAATTACTTTTTAACTTAATTTTTAAAGGACATAATCTCGCGTGACGTTGACTCAATTTTTATGTAGAGTCACTTTGATACCGCTTAATTCTCATGTAGCCGGCGTTTACCATTATATACCTACCAACTTCATCGTTTAGGTTAATTCAAATAGCTGTCACATCTGTTTTACATGTGAATTCGAATTTTTCAGGAATTTTCATTGTCGCCGCTAAACGTACCCCGTTCGGGCGTATGGGCGGGGCTTTGAAAGACATCCACCCAGCTGATTTAGCGGCTGTTGTAGCCAAAGATGCTCTGAAGGCCGGCAACGTCAACCCAGCGGCCGTCGACACCGTCAACATCGGTATGGTTAATTGTGTAAGTACCAATCACAGTGATATCTACTCGTAGTAACATCCCTTAGGTGCAAATTTGACAACCATGTCATTTAATTTGGGGAATGTGTGTGGAAGCCCCTATGAAATAAAATGCACTATTCATTAAGAATCGTCCTTTGTTTTATTATACACCACCAGAGAATACTGATCACATTTGGTAAAGTAGATTTAGCACGATTTTATATGGATTTTATATTTTCTTACATTATGTAGCAGCCGCCTGGAGCACAGACACACAGATAACAGCCATAGACAGATAGCATAGAGCGAAAGCGACACATTGTATTTTTTTAATTCAAAGAATAGTTACTAGATGATACCAACATCATGTTAGCATGTCTAATAAATAACTTTAACACTTCCCCTCATGCGCTACATGAGAATTAACACTACAATGCAGAATAACAATGTTAATATAAAACATCCTAATTAACAATTCAAGTTAATCAAACTCTACATTGACTCTTCACTCATGTATAAGGTTCTAAGCTATTACCTACTGTCTCTACATTACATTGCTCCACCATAAACAGGCAATACCAAAACTATAGCTGTTATGACTACGACTCTACATTTTTCAGACACAAGTCATTTACAAAACCAGCATGTTTTATCTTAGACAGAGGCTTAGTTAATATATCTGCTACAATAGTTTCAGTAGGTAAATATTGTACAGTTACATTATTTTGCTTCACTATGTCTTTTACAAAATGATAGCGAAGATCAATGTGCTTAGTCTTTTTGTGGCAATACTCTTTAGTTTCAAGCAATCTAAGTGCACTTTGATTATCGCTAAAGATTCTACAACTAAAATGTTTACAGAAAATTTCTTTCATGAAATTCCTTATAAAACATATTTCCTTGCATGAATCACTAAGAGCTAAAAATTCGGCCTCAGTACTCGAAAGTGCAACACATCGCTGTTTACGCGACTCCCAACATACAGTAGAGTCGCCTAGCTTAACTACATAGCCACTATACGAGCGCCTGTCCACGACATCATTAGCCCAATCAGCATCTGCATAAACTGACATATCCAAATTACCTGATTTAGTAAACACTAATCTATAATTTATTGTACCGCTTAAATATCTCAAAATCCTTTTGGCAGCTATCCAATGATCTCGTGTAAAGGCTGTGTTAAATTGACTAAGATGACTCAGTGCAAAAGTTATGTCCGGTCTAGAGCAGACAGATAAATACATCAAACACCCAATAAGTTCTCTGTAAGGGTAAGTATCATCTGGTAATGCATTGTCAGATTTCGCTTTTTCAAATTTAGAATTAACAATCATAGGGGTAGAGACACTTTTGCAGTTAGTCATACCAAAACGTGACAACAATTTCTTAATATAGTCAGATTGCTCTAACATTAAAATACCTTTAGCTCTATCTCTATGAATTCTAACACCAAGACAATTCTTTAAAGTACCTAAACTTTTACAACTGAACTTAGACTTTAATAATTCAAACAAATTTCGCTTGTCAACTTCAGAATTACTAAATACATAAAAGTCATCAACATATAATGCAACTATAGTCAGAGATTTCTTATATTTCTTAAAATAAACACATGGCTCACATTTTGATTGTATATAACCATTACTAGTCAATAAATCATGCACATTTTATTCCATAATCTACTAGCTTGTTTTAATCCATACAAACTCTTCTTTAGCAAGAAGACCTTAGATTTATCACTAGAAAAACCCATAGGCTGTTCCATGTAGATTATTTCGTCAAGCTTACTATGTAAAAGGCAGTATTAACATCAATATGCTCCATGTCCATATCTAGCTCATTAGCAATACAAAATAAAATCCGTAAAGTAGTATGACGAACAACAGGCGAGAAGGTATCTGTATAATCTAAACCTGGTTTTTGACTAAACCCCCGTGCCACTAGACGAGCTTTATGTTTTGTATAATTACCTGATTCATCAGATTTTAATTTAAATACCCATTTACATCCAACAACATTACAGTCAGTGGGTCTGTCAACAACTTCCCAAACATTATTTTTAATTAAAGAATTATATTCCTGTTGCATAGCTTCAACCCATTCATTTTTGTGAGGGCTAGCCATTGCTTCATCATATGATTGTGGTTCACTGACATTACCACAAACAAAGAAAGATTGATCTGATGAGTCAGACAACTCATAATCGGCATACCTTACTGGTTTTCTGTTGCGCGTTGAACGAATAGGTCGCTCGCATGCACTACCAGGACCAGGAACATGGTCAGTAGTGGTTACCTCAGAATCTTCCCCTCGAACGACCGCTTCGTTAGTCAGAGCGTCTGCTCGCTCGTCATTGTCTCCATCATCATCGGTCTCTGCAGCACTTTGGAAGGAGGTCTCACCTGAAGTTGGAGAATAAAATATTTCATTAATTAAATTTTCTTTGGAATTTGTTTCAGAGTCATGAACCCAAACTTGTTCTATTAAATTATCATTATTTGAATTATTGTTTTCATTAATTGAATTATCATCATTTATTAAATTATTATCAATTTGCATGTCTATACTATTTAAATTATTATCAATTGATTCACTGCTTTGCATGTGACCAATTTCAGTATTATCATTCAATTCATTATTATTATGCATTGCATTATCACAGATATAGAATTCATGACTAGATATCTTATTATTTTGTGTCTGTGTGCTCAAACTGTGGCTCAAAAACTGATTTTCAAAAAATTTTACATTTCTAGAAACAATTACTTTCTTGGGATCTGAGGGATCAATCAACCTATAGCCCTTCGTATTTTCACAATATCCAATAAAAATACAATGTTTCGATTTGGAGTCAAGTTTGTCTCTTCTTACCTCAGGAATAAGTGACAAAGCTAGGCAACCGAAGACACGAATATGGCTCAGGTCAACTTTGTTGCCTGTCCATACTTCCTCAGGAGTCTTATCTGGAACGGCTGCTGTAGGACTCCTGTTCTTTAAATATATAGCTGTAGAGACAGCTTCTCCCCAGTATTCCTTACCAAGGTTAGCTTCTCGCAGCATGCAGCGAACTTTCTCCATAAGTGTCCGGTTCAACCTCTCAGAAACTCCATTCTGAGCAGGGCTATAAGGTGCTGTAGTTTCATGTACGATACCCTCAGTTTCTAGAAAACGAGAGAACTCAGCACTGCAGTACTCTCCACCTCGATCAGACCGCAGACGTTTAATCAGGTGACCGGTTTGTTTTTCAACAGTGGCTTTAAATAATTTAAATTTGGACAATACCTCTGATTTCTGCTTCAGTAAATAACCGTAGGTCTTCCTCGAAAAATCATCAGTGAAGGTAAGTAAATATTTACTCCCACCTATGCTGCATACTGGCATTGGCCCACAAACATCAGAGTGAATGAGCTCCAACAATTGCGTGGCTCTCTTAGCTACACCCCTAGGAAACGACTGCACTGCTTGCTTCCCCTCAACGCACGTCACACATTCCTTAACGGCCGCATCGTGCTGAGATGGCTGTAACTTAATACCACTAGCAATATTACTGAGAGTACTCACCCTCGATGACTAAGATGTCCAAGCCTCTTGTGCCATAACTCAGATGACACCAAAGCAGCATCCACGTCGTGCGAGCTCTGCAGCACCGACGCATCATCCTTCACACCAAGGTCGGACCGGGTCTGCTCCTGTACAACAGAGAAAACTCCAGCATGCACATGCACATTGTCCAAAACATAAACACCCTCACGTTTAGTGGCAGAGGCAACAATTTGGGATTCCCTATTAAGAATGTAACATTTATTAGAGTTGCGTTTAAAATTAACATCAAATGCCTTCTCGCTTAATTTACTTATACTAATTAAATTAGCTGAGAGGTCAGGTATATACATAACATCTGTTACAGTCTGAATAGCTTGTTTTTTAACGGGAAAAGGTACTTTTTTTTGCGTAGAGCAAAGCCCTATACATAGGGGTATTCTATACATCTACCTGAGCCAAAAACGCCCGGTAGCCGGATTCAACACCGTGCAGGGAGGGGGGGAGGGGGGGTTAAAGTACAGTCCTCCCGGCGCTCAGAAAAAAAAATCTGTTGGATTATTTTGGACCTTTGAGACAAGTTTGGTGTCATTTTCAGGTAACTAGATGATGCCCGATTCATTCCCCATACCAGTTTTTTAGGGTTCCGTAGCAAAATAAGTCGCAATACTTAAAATAAGTCGCAATACTTAAAATAATAAATTTTTAGTAGTTACAAAATGTAAGCAAACCAGCATATTTTCATATTTTTGTATGCAACTTGCTTTATAAAAAATACTGTCTGAAAGCCCATTTAATGCAGATTATTTGAACATTAACATTATTTATATTTTCAATTATTTTCTGCGTTAAAAAAAATAATCCTACACGTACCTAACTGATTCCTGCGGGCGGGGCGCAGGTTTCGCTCGGTTTTCTGTTGGGAAATAGTATAAGATTTTGAAGTAAATCAACACTATTTAGTATGAATGGTTAAAACAGGTCAATTTGAGTCGAAATCGACTGATAGGAAGCTTCAAAACTGTGACAGGTAGGAGTAGGAGGGTTTCAAAGTACCGAGGCCTCGGCGCTCAGAAATAAAAATGTGCTGGTATCGTTTAACCTTTGAGACAAGTTTGGTATCGTTTTCAGGTTACTAGATGACGTCCAATTAATTCCCCATACTTACCAGATTTGTAGGGTTCAGTAAAAAAATAGGACGCAATACTAAAAATATTATACTTTAGTAATATACAAAGCAAAGAAACCTCATACTTTCATACGTTTGTATCAATCTTAGATAAAATTTATAAATACACAGTGTATTTAATAAATTTGACTACTATTGTCACTCAATATTTCGTCACTCACAATAGTAGTGGTTCGAGTAACCGAGTAGAACGCAGTCGACGAATCCGAAAGAGGGTAGACAGATATGTTTGTCCATAGAAAGATGACATCACTCGCCGAGCCAGTCTACTCGTGACCATGGAGCGTGCAACCGCTCCGAAATATCGAGGTAAACAAAAACCTAATCACGGTAATAATCCCGTTTTAAACTATAATTTAAGTGTTATGTTTTTTCGTTTATTGATTAAAAATATAAAAATTAATTTATGTTTATATCTTTTGACAATCTCTCCTTTCAGAGGTATTCCTCATCCCTTATTATTATTATTAATAGCCTATAGTGTCCCACTGCTGGGCAAAGGCCTCCCTTCCTTCTTCCACTTATCTCTGTCTTGTGCAAGCACCCACCAGTCTTTGTGGTAGGCATTGAGATCGTCACACCATCGTTTGCGGGTCGACCTCGTCGACGATTCCCATCATGGGGTCTCCACTCTGTAACGATCCTAGCCCACCGTTCTGGGTGCATCCGGCTGACGTGTCCTGACCAGTCCCATTTAAGTTTAGCTGATTTGCGCCCTACGTCAGCTATACCTGTTTTGGAACGCAGGGTGGTGTTTCTAACGCGGTCTATTCGCTTGACACCTAGAATGCTGCGTTCCATGGCTCTCTGACAAACCTTGACACCTGTTTTCGACACGGCGATCGATTTCCTTCTCTTGCCTGTTCTCGAAGGAGACTATCTGGCCCAAATACGTGTATTCATCGACATAGTGTATATCTTGTCCGTCAACCTCGACCCTACGTTTCGTGCTGTTTGTCATCACTTGTGTCTTCGACATATTCACCCTAAGTCCAACCTCAAGGCTTGCCGTGCTCAGTTCTTGGAGCATTAGTTGGAGCTCAGCCGCATTGGACGCAAACAAGACTATATCGTCGGCAAATCTTAAATTGGTGAGTCTACTTTCGCCCACAACGATTCCTTTTGACTGCCAAGATAAGGACAGTTTTCTAAAAACTTCCTCCAGTGTACATGTGAATAGGTTTGGGGAGAGGGGTCGCCCTGTTTGAGGCCTTTCTCTATTCTGAATTCAGGACCTGGAGTGGAAAGTTTGATGGAGGCTGTACTGGTTTCGTAGATCAACTCCAATAGATTTATGTATGTCTCGTTTATTTCTTGCTTGCGCAAGGATGTAAATATGGCAGAGTGTTTGAGACTATCAAATGCCTTGGAGTAATCCACGAAAGCCAGATACAGTGGTTTGTGGAATTCGTTGTGTTTTTCTATGATTTGGTTAACTGTATGGAGGTGATCTGTAGTAGAGAAGGAAGGTCGAAATCCGGCTTGTTCGGGTGGCTGGTTTTTTATCCAGCTAACCTTTGGTGCGATTCTGGATGACTTTACTGAATAGCTTGTAAACGTGCGACATCAAACTTATGGTAATATAATAGGTATTAAGACGGCGAAAATTAGTGACTGTTAGCATAACTGGGCCCTACCAGTTGTAGTATAACTCTGTTAAAACCTACAGCGGTTTCGGAACTCAATCGCCTGACAATTTTTACTAATCGGAATACCGCGTATTCAGTAGATACGCGCCGGTTTCGCTCAGGTTCGAATAGGGCCTTAATGGGATGGGCTAAGAAAACGAACGGGCGCTCGTTCATGGCGTCTTTTTGTTAATAGTGCTTGTTTTTCAGGTTTTTGTTGTCTCCCGCTGCACTGCCGACAGTTGAAGTAACTTTCAATGTTTCATTCTACAATGATTGTCAAATTTATATCTCCTGTAGATTTTAGAATCTACATTATGTGTGCTGTCAGACAGTGTATTTAATAAATTTTATCTACGATTGATACAAACGTATGAACGTATGAGGTTTCTTTGCTTTGTACATTACTAAAGTATAATATTTTTAGTATTGCGTCCTATTTTTTTACTGAACCCTACAAATTTGGTAGGTATGCGGAATTAATTGGACGTCATCTAGTAACCTGAAAACGATACCAAACTTGTCTCAAAGGTTAAACGATACCAGCACATTTTTATTTCTGAACGCCGAGGCCTCGGTACTTTGAGACCCTCCTACTCCTACCTGTCACAGTTTTGAAGCTTCCTATCAGTCGATTTCGACTCAAATTGACCTGTTTTAACCATTCATCTTAAATAGTGTTGATTTACTTCAAAATCTTATACTATTTCCCAACAGAAAACCGAGCGAAACCTGCGCCCGCCCGCAGGAATCAGTTAGGTACGTGTAGGATTATTTTTTAACGCAGAAAATAATTGAAAAATATATAATGTTAATGTTCAAATAATCTGCATTAAATGGGCTTTCAGACAGTATTTTTATAAAGCAAGTTGCATACAAAAATATGAAAATATGCTGGTTTGCTTACATTTTGTAACTACTAAAAATTTATTATTTTAAGTATTGCGACTTATTTTGCTACGGAACCCTAAAAAACTGGTATGGGGAATGAATCGGGCATCATCTAGTTACCTGAAAATGACACCAAACTTGTCTCAAAGGTCCAAAATAATCCAACAGATTTTTTTTTTGAGCGCCGGGAGGACTGTACTTTAACCCCCCCCCCGTCCCTGCACGGTTTTGAATCCGGCTACCGGGCGTTTTTGGCTCAAGTAGATGTATAGAATACCCGTACCTATAGGGCTTTGCTCTACGCAAAAAAATATACGTTCCCATACAAGCCTTCCCTATAAAAAACTAGCTAGAAATTTAGATTTCATGGGAATTCTAACCTCGCCACGTCCATAACAGGTCAGGGTTGCTCCATTAGCCACGGATACAGTCTGCTTGCACTTCTTTATTTTTGAGAACCACTTCAGGTCGTTGCTCATGTGGGCCGTCGCACCAGAGTCTAGAAGCCATTCAGAAGAATTTGCTGTAGATAAACACTGATGAGTTGCTACAAAAGCCTGTTCAATAGCACTTTCTTGCTTCTTGTTTTTCTTGTATTTATAACATTTAGCCTTCACATGTCCTGGTCGATGACAGAAATGGCATATGAGCGGCTTCTTCTTTGTAGCGAATGCCATTGCATCATTTTTATCATTATTCTTCTTACGGTGCTCTTCTTGTAACAGTCTAGTTCTCACAAGCTCACTTGTTAAGTTCTTTGACACCGTCGCAGACTCCAAACTAGATACCACAATATCATACTCCTGCGGCAGGCCACTTAAAAGTAATTCGGCTACTTCTTGGTCATCAATTGTACGCCCTATATCAGCCAGCTGATGTACAAGGTTCATAATATATTCAATGTAGTTATCCATTGTGTTAAAGTTGCTATATGATGCTTGATGCAACTGTCTAAGCAGCATAACACGGCGATAAAAACCTTTATCTTCAAAAACGCCACACAATGCGTCCCATGCGGCTTTTGCGGTTTTAGCTGTTCTTACATATTGAATGCATGTAGATTTCAATGCTAAGCTAATCCGAGCTAGTGCTTTGATGTCCTTTTTTTGGGTCCACAACACCACCTTCAGGTATTTCAATGCATGACCAAAGGTCTTCTAGTTTAAGATACATGGTCATTTGGAACTTCCATGTTCCAAAATTACTTACGCCGTCCAGCTTCTCGAATGCTGGTTGATTAGCTTGCTTAGAATCGTTTTCCATTGTTATCGAAACACGCCGACGAAATACACGAAGCCAAGCTTTGCGAAGCACGTGGTAGCACACACGTCGCGCGGACAACAAACGGCAGCAGCAGTCGAAACAGCAACTAACTACGTCACTTACAAGACGTTTTTCTTCTGGATTTTCTTATGTGATTTGTGATTTTCTGCAACAAACAAAGGACAAAAGTGCATCAGACTAGGTTAGGCCTGGGCCCATAACCTGTCATTTAATTTGGGGAATGTGTGTGGAAGCCCCTATGAAATAAAATGCACTATTCATTAAGAATTGTCCTTTGTTTTATTATACACCACCAGATAATACTGATCACATTTGGTAAAGTAGATTTAGCACGATTTTATATGGATTTTATATTTTCTTACATTATGTAGCAGCCGCCTGGAGCACAGACACACAGATAACAGCCATAGACAGATAGCATAGAGCGAAAGCGACACATTGTATTTTTTTAATTCAAAGAATAGTTACTAGATGATACCAACATCATGTTAGCATGTCTAATAAATAACTTTAACAAACCACGTTTCAATTAAAAGAAAATAGGGGGCGTTTTAGTTTCTGTATTTCGACTTGATTTACTTGGTCTGTGCACTACCGTGCACGCGAATATTTTCTACAAACTAATAAAAAGGCGCACGGTAGTGAATGTGCCAAGTCTTAGTAATTATTTTTATCCTAGTTTTTAGGAACTAATTATAAAGCACACGGCCGTGCAGGTGCCAAGTCTTATTATTTTTGTTTAATTTCCAGCTGAGTGGATCATCGGACGGAGGCCTGACGCCTCGTCACGCCGCACTGAAGTCCGGTATCCCGCAAGAGAAGCCCGCTTTAGGAATTAACAGACTATGCGGCTCTGGATTCCAAGCTGTCATCAACAGTGCGCAGGATATCCTTACAGGATCAGCCCAGGTAATGATGTTTAAACAATCGTAATAACTTTTACGATGATGTTTACTACTTCAATGAAAGTCACTTTTTATACCTACACAGTGTGGCACGCGGCTATTAATTCAAACTGGGGATTCTAGCTATATTTCTATGAGGTCATCAGTGAAACCACGAAAAAAATATTAATTGTTCCGTACATTGTGATTTTTTATGTTTCCTTTTTGTCGAGATTTAGTAGATAGCCCCACCCCCATACTAAAAGTTGTTCAAAAAAGGTCTAGAATCACCAGTTTAAGGTGGGCTTAAAAACCAAGCGACGCGACAACGACACGCGTGGGTGGTCGCCGTCAAATTTTGACGGCGTCGTTGTCGCTGCGGTCTTGTAGAAAAACCCGACCACATCAACTGACAGCGCCACGCAGCAGATCCCAAGTAGCATTACGAATGTTAGTAAATTCTTACTAGTCTTTAATAAGCGTAAAGATTGATTTAGCTAAAACAAAAAGTTTTCTTTTATAATTTTATTTATAAAACGGCAAATTTAAGCATTTGATACACGAATCCCAAATCGACTTTTAGCACTTTTTGCGAAGCTCTTTGTTGATACCTGCATTAAGTTTAGGATAAATATAGATGCATAATAGTGTTGCCACTGGCGTTTTACTACTGATGAACAAAAGTTGTTTTCGTACCAGTGTCAACCGTTCATACCCAGTAAGGCGCACCCTATAGCTTGTGTTATTAATTTATCTCCTGATATTATGATATTTATTTCTGGATATGTATTTTCATAGGTACTTCGTTGAAAATAATACATTATTACGATAAAGTTGACTAAAACAACTCTTTTAAAACATGCCTCTAGTAAGTTGTATGGTAGAACCCTCTGTCTTTGTGCACGACAAATTAACGTATTTTTTCAGCTGCTTTTTTTCCTGCTTATGATACACTCATTCTAAAAATATAAACTCATAATTTTTTGTTACATTTGTTCTTTTGTACAAATTAATTTAGTTTTTGGTATTGCGTGGTATATGATTAATTTGGTAGAGCATAATATACTGCATAATATGGACATAAATGTAAAGGATGATTGACTCATAAGAGATAAATACATCCGCTCGATTTATCTTTTCGCTTTACTGTTTGATAAATATTGTATATTTTCGAACCTTGCTCACTGAGACCATCTTTTTGCGCCCTAAGAGTCAGTTTCTACTGAAAGCGACGAGGTGAGACGATACGCGACGCTGCAATGTCAGTTCAAAGCGACATCAAGATGCAACGCGCGACGCCGCTCGATGCATCTTGAAGCCGCACGAAACCGAGACGAGAAGAGACGCGACGCTGCAATGTCTGTTCTGGCGACATCACCTACGGCTGCCTGTCAGTTTGATTTCCACGCTCAGTGTTGCGGTGATAAAAAAGAACTTACTACTCTTAGAAACACGATAGGAAATAGATTAGGAAAGTAACTTGGTTCTACTTGATACCTACTTTGCAGGGTAGGTGGTTGTTATTGTACTTAAAAAAGACCAAGGGCTTGTCAGACTCGTCCATTCCAGAGTTCTGTAGTCATCCATTTCAGTGTTCTCTAGTGGATAAATGCCCGCATGGCATGCGTCTGTTACACTCCTCGACCCCGGTCATACATACTTACATACATACGGCTATGCGTATCAGTTTTCTTAGGGAAGTTGTCAGCTATACAAGATCTAATATACAAATGTAATTTGTTGATTGTTAAATCTTAGATTTTTGTTGTGCTGTGGCCGAAATAAATTTAATTTCTTTCTTTCTTACATTAGAGATAACAGCTGTAAAACTAAAATTTATATCTTGGTAACTATGCATGCTAGGCTATCAGTTTTATTGGGTAAAATGTAGACCTTGATAGACCTTCATTTGAAGTGACAGCTGAAAAACTAAAAACTCGTTTATCTTTATAGTTATGCATGCAAGACTATCAATTTATGTGTAAAAAGTGAAGGCCTTGATAAGATGAGCATTTCCAATGACGGCTGTCAAACAAAAAACTTGTTTATTTTGGAAGTTATGCATGCTAGGCTATCAGTTTGTTTGTAAAAGTTATAGACCTTGATGATACCTATATTTGAGGTGACAGGTGTCAAACGAAAAACTCGTTTATCTAGGTAATTATGCATGCTAGAATATCGTTTTTGGGAAAGATGTAGGCCTTGATGATACTTTTATTTTATGTGACAGCTCTCAAACTAAAAACTCATTTATCTCGGCAATTATTCACGCTAGACTTAGTTTCTTTGGTAAAGTTGTATCACATGATGAGACCTTTATTTTATGTGACAGCTGTCAAACAAAAAACTCGTTTATTTCGGCAATTACTTATGCTAGACTGTCAATTGAAAAAGGTAATAATAACTTACCCAAACAAACTGATAGTATTGCATGAATGATTGCCGCTATAAACGAGTATTTAGTTTGACAGCTGTCACATAAAATGAAGGTCTCATGAAGGCCTACAACTTTCCCAAACAAACATAATATTGTCTAGCATGAAAATTTGCCGAGATAAATGAGTTTTAAGTTTGACAGCTGTCACATTAAATGAAGGTCTCATCAAGGCCTACAACTTTCCCAAGGTATCCCTTTCGTAGGCATATTTTTTTTCCACTAATATGTTTTAGCATAACATGTTTCGCATAATTTTTTTTCGCCTACCATTGCTTTGACATAATAGTTTCTTGCCATAATATTTATCTTGGCATAATCATATTTTAGACTATTGTATTTTATACTAACAATATTTTGGCATAATTGCTTTTGTAATAATTTTTTTGGACTATTATAATATATTTTTTATTAAGTTCAAATGGCAGGAAATGTAAGTCAGTTTAGTATTTTTTAAGATATATTAGGTTAAATTAGGTCAGTTTAGGTTAGGTTAGGTTAGGTTAGGTTATTTTTATACAATTTAGGGGTTCTTCTAATGCATCAGATTTTTATGCCTATTTTGATTATGGATATGACAATTTATGGTTTTGTATTTTAGGCCTATGTACTATTATGGCAATATTTTTTGTGCGTAAAGAAATTATGCCTAAACTGTTATGCGTACATGAATTATACGTAAGTATTATTAGTTTAAATTACAGTGTGCCAAAATATATTATGCCAATTATTTTTATGCAAATGGATACAATCTGGTAATCTAGCTTGAATGATTGCCGAGATAAACGAGTTTTTAGTTTGAAATTGTCACATAAAATGAAGATCTCATCAAAGCCTACAACTTTCCCAAGCAAACTTATTGTCTAGTATGAAAATTTGCCGATATAAACGAGTTTTAAGATTGGCTGCTGTCACATAAAATGAAGGTCTCACCAAGACCTACAACTTTCCCAAACAAACCGATAGTCTAGCTTGAATGATTGCCGGGATAAACGAGTTTTTAGTTTGACAGCTACCACATAAAATAAAGGCCTCAAAGCAAGGCCTACAAATTTCCAAAACAAACTTATTTTCGAGCATGAATAATTGCCGAGATAATAATAGTTTATGCAACTGTCTTATAACGGAAGGCTTTAGAACGCGAGTGTCTGTTTATCACACTAGGCGCAGCCGATTGTGATAATAGTAAGAGCATACTAAATCCTAAATCCTAATTATATGCAGTTGCATACACTATTTTATCTACACTCTACAAAAAAAAAACTATGAGAAATAATTCTAAGCTCTCCGCACTGCACTATGGCGATTGCAAGCCTATCAACTGAACCACTAACTAAACGACTAAATATTTAAATGGAGGTTCAAAAATCGAAACAACTTTTAAAATCAAAAGGTATTTTTAGGTAAATTTTTATTTGAAAAATGATTGATTGAAATAAAGATTTAATAATAAATATGTCCTCATCCCGCCCGGGTGACATTTGTATTTTTTTTATTGGGTTACTTTTGGCACTGGAATTAAAAAAAGTTGCATAATCATTTAATTTTTTTGAAGCACACTTGGAATTGAGTTAATTTATGTAGCTGGTGGTGATAAGATGTTTTTAAGGTTGCATTTTTATAAAGGAGTTCATAACGAAACTGCATTCGATGATATAAAACCAACATTACAAAACGAGTGTTGATAAACGTGTTTATAGTTTGACAGCTGTCGTTTGATAGATCTCGCCAAGGCTTACCATTTTTTCTAAGAAATTGGTAGTCTAAGATTTATAGTTTCCGACATAAACGAATCTTATTCTTGAGAACTGTCATCTGAAAGATCTGAAATGCATTCTAGTTACTTACAATACCGTATTTGCAATATCATTGTATATTACCTACACGGAATTACTAGAAACCAGAGGGTTCTGTCCGGGAAATTTTTACAGAATGCTCCTATAAGGGTTTTATAACAAGTTTTGTTTAAGGCAACTGTTTCTCAACTCACTCAAGCAAAATTCACTCTTAACACATTTGACATTCATCTCAATTTACTATGAATTGTTGATGTCAGATACGTCGTTTAGGATGTAACTCGGCTTCTAAAACCCTGTCAAAAATTATGTCATTCGCACGGAAAGGTACTGATGACAAAAAAGGTATACGAGTGCTGATAAGGGTTTCTAGTTGGAAAATCCTGAATCACAAATTTTTCGGTGGAACTTTGTTTGGGCTATTAGGTAGACAAACATATTAAAACACGTTACCTCTCAGAGGCTGGGCGCCTTGGAGAAATTACATACATAGTCCTAGTTTTTGATTTGTATAACTAATACAACAATACTGTATACGATATAATATTGCATCGTATGCAATACTATTATTGTATTACTTTATGAAAGCTTAAGAAATGTTATAAATATTTAGTTAGACAGTTTTTACTCATTCCCAATCGTTTTCCAGGTATGTTATATGGGTTGGAAATTCCAACCCATATAACATAGATTTAGTAAAAGCTATCAAGACTCAATGTTAGAGAAGTTTATTAGATTTAATTTTTTAGAATAACAACATTCTGTACGATGTATCGTTTTCGAGTGATAAGCCGATAATCGAAATTCTCTTGTCCTGTCCTGTGTCACCGACTTACTGCCAACCTGGATGAGTACTAACCCGTAAGCTAGCTTCAGGAGTGGATACTCGACCATGGATCACATTCACGCCGTCAAGCAGCTAACGGAGAAGTGCAAAGTGTACAACCGGCCCTTGTGTTTCACCTTCGTTGACTATGAAAAGCTTAATGAAAAGGCATTCGACTGTTTGTCATCTGACAAACAATCAAAATGTATTGTCAGTGTTTCACTCTCTGCATCGCTGCGGTATTGACGGGTGATGTGTGGATGTCCTCCGGGAGTCAAACGGGTAAACTTTTGACCAACGTACTAGAAGATATCTTGAAGACTTTAGATTGGAGCGAGAAAGGAGACAATTTCAACGGAATACGCATGTCGCACTTGAGATTTTCAGATGATCTCATCCTTATCGCCGAACGTTTTCTGGGTCTCCAGCAAAATATCGCATCTGCATGATGCCTCCCTGAAGGTCGGTCTCAGGATGAACATGTCCAAAACCAAACGTTGAAAGTCGACGCAAAACCAAAGTCAAAAATATAGGTAAGCGAGTGACGAGGTTAAGGTGGAGATGGGCAGGACACTTGTAAGACGAAGAACCGATCGGTGGAAAAAAGCAGCCACGAAGCGGTGGCCAAGATTAGTGAAAAGGTCAGTGGGCAGACCACCTGCTCGATGGTCCGACGATATCATCAAGCTTATAATATGACCTCACTGGCACAGGCTGGCACGGGACCATGAGGGCTGGCTTAGTAGAGAGGAAGCCTATACCCCGCAGTGGGTGGATGGCTGAGGGTGATGATGATGAACCAAAATTCTGACCTTCTATGCGCTTCCGTGAGATATTTTAATATTTTTGTCTCCTTCATAGCCCATATAAAGTTCCGTCGTTAATTTTGTAGTTCAGGATTTTCCAACTAGATTTTCATTCATTTACCTACCACTCTAATGCGGATGGAGCGTTTTACATTGGAAGCAAAGAATAATTTGCGACAGTAACCAGAATTGAAAAATTTATCTACTTATTTTATGGTTCCAGTCTTGGATCTTCCAGTTTTTTTTGCAATCCATACCCGCATACCACTGGTCGCACCAAAAAAGGGCGTAACTAGTTTCTTTAAACTTTACAGCAGAACATGGTTTGACTTGTACTGCCATGTTTATTTAGGGGGGTTGGATCGTCACCCGCCACGCTGATCCAGTGCGGGTTGGCGGGTCGCCATTGCCTCGTCCGTTGACCAGCAGGGCGCACCAGGGGCAGGTAAGGTTGGCTTGGGCCCCGAAGGTGTTGGTAAGGCCCCTTACACCCCTATCTTTAATAGTCACTATAATTACACTATCTTTAATAGTTTCCGAGAAGAATAAAGATAACTGACATTTGGGACATATAAATGGGGTAAAGGAGGAAAGCATGGGGGTCCAACATGATTCCCTTCTTTTTCTGAAGCTTACATATTATACCGGGAGTAACGGAAAGGGTATTACAAGCCGAATGGAGGTCAAGGTACTCATGAAACTGAACAACTTTCCCTATGGAACATGGGTCGAAATATGAAAAAATAATTTGGGCCTCCAATACAAAATTGCCGATCAGCTGATTGATTTACTATGGGAGATTCAAATTTTTTTTTTCATATTTCGACCCATGTTCCATAGGAAAAGTTGTTCAGTTTCATGAGTACCTTGACCTCCTTTCGGCTTGTAATACCCTTTCCGTTACTCCCTGTATAAGCTACACACATGCCAAATTTCATGCTTTCTGCTGAATGGGACCATACCCCCATACAAGCTATGAAGTCGTATTATTAGATATTATTCGATTAGAATAATGAAATATAGTAGGATTTTTATACAGATAGACTCAATTGACGTTTGGTGGGTTGCCACGTTTTTGTATTTTAAAATAATAATAACATAGTGTTGTACCCAAATGATCAAGTTACGTGAATCAAAGATTGTGATTGAATTTTTATGAAAATAAATTTAGTTTATTTCAATTTTCAATATTAAATTGGCCTATAAGACAAACATAGGTACTACTATTGTGTGTAACAAACTATTTCCTGTCTGACGAAATGTTTATTTCAAAGCTTATGAGAACATAACTAGTAACAGTCAGATATCATTAATGTGTATTTATTCAACATTACATTTTAAATTTCAATATTAATAATTTTTGCTTTCTATAAACCAAACGAAAACTTTGCGTATAAACGTAAAGTATACGCGTAACGTATACTCTTTTACGTAACGTAAAGTATGTACGTAATATATACGCAAGTATTTATTGAGCATATTCATTTACTAAAACAAATACATCGAGGAATTATGTGACAACAGTTCAATGATTATAATGAATGAGTCAAACCACAACACTAGCCTGATGCTTGCAACATTTTAAAAACAAAAGGCCGATCTTAGCTGTCAGTTTAGTCTATCTATCTGAATAAAAATCCTACATAGTAGATAGCCCACCGTGACACATATCAAAATCCAAGTCAGGCATGTCAGTGCCAATAATGTCATCAACACCACTCCATTTGTTCACAAACCCTTTCCAACCAAAGAGATTCGAAGATTCGAATACAATCAGCACTACAGCTTGCAGTATTGAAGATTATCTAAACAAATATTAACGAAACAATAACAGAAATTATTAGGCCAAAATAAAATAAACTTAGCTCTTCTTAGCTACTCTTAAGTCACGCGCCGTCAATCGTCATATATTATTTAAATGACGATAAAGACTATTCGTGATAAAAAAATACCTACCGTCTCCTAGGACAAAAGTTCAGACAAAGCGTGTTGTGGTGTGGATTAAGCTAAAAAATATAATTTTAGAATTCCATTGTCATGGTGTATCAAACTAAAAATTGTTATTTTTTGGTTACATCACTTCGTGATACGACCAACGGTGAAGACAAGAGAATATCTGAATGTCACTAATTTACAGTGTTGCCGGGTCTTTGCTATAGTTTGCTCTAAATTTTTTTATTTTTATTAGCAGGTTTTCCTATATAAATACTTTAACTCGAAATTTTGGGGTTGTTTATACTCTTGTTTCTTGGTCATATTTTATCGATCTGCTTAACGTAGACGAACAGCTAATCGGCACCACTGCACCACATCAATTGTTACCTCATCTCATCTTAACCACCAAATGCATGAGCCCCTGTCGTGTGATGAGGTTGTTACTGCCATCAAACATTAGCATTGACCTTACATCAGGCGATATACTCAAATGTGGCGGAGTGGAGCTAAACTCGTTGTTATGGAAACTTTTTATGTGAGAGAAAGAGCGATTTCCGGGTGGTTTTAAAGTTTTTCGCATTAGTGCCCTCTCAAAAACAAAGGTGACCTTTCTGACTGCAAGTCATACCGCGGTATTCCGTAATAATCGCTCCCCGAAAGGCTTTTGCAAGAGCCTTATTAAACCGCTTGAAGGACTTTCAGACTGGCAGTAACTTTTCCTTCCCTTTTTTTATTTCCGTATAAGGGCTTCTCGCGCGGTTGATTTCCTAGCACAATCTTTATGATTTGCACTTTTTAGCGTACAAAAAAGAAAATATGTCTGCATTCGAGTTTTTCCCATACAACTTTAAAAGTTGAATAACTCGGAAACTAAAAATAATCGCGGAACATACATGGGGTATTTTCGAATACCCCAAGATGTGAGGAATCTAATTTCGGTTTATTGACGTCACTCCATGGACCACCCTATATATATTTTATTATAGGAAATCTCACAGAATTTAAATTTGATTCAACATAAAAATATCCAATATAAAAGTTTGCCAATAAAAGAGATAACACAAATTAACATTTTGATAAGCTAACAACAACTGACTCGTATATAAAGAACTAATTTAAAAATGAAAGCAAGTACAAAATGAAATTCAATATACTTTTATCTAATAACATAACAATATTCTTTATTGCACATAAAAACAAACAAACAAAGTAATAAAAAAAAGAAAACATAACAGAATACAATTTGGCGGCCTTATTGCTTCACAACAGGAAAAAGTACGTAAAGAGAAAAAGCGGGGTAGTGCAACTATTTATGTATTACATTAACATAATATACATACATTCTATTACTCAAATACTTCAACTCTGATAAACTACTACACATACTTATTAATAGACTAATACATAATAAACTATGCAGATAAGAAAGAACACATCATTTTATAGTTCCAGATAGTTTAAAGGAGTGTTAGACAGATAAGGAGATATATGAAGAAGTAGAGTAAGTAGAGGCGTAGAACTTAGACATACTTTGTAACACAGTAGTAGGCCCGACGCTATCCCTTATCATCTATGACGTATCTGGAGGGTTGGAAATAGCGTCAGTTACCTTGTATGGCATAAAGTAGCGTTGGACGTCCTGTAGGGTGGAAGGTAGAGTCGGACGCCCTGGAGTTAGCAATTAGAGAGAGATGCATAACTCACTTTTCCACTCCTTGTTCCTCGTCGGGAATGAAAAAAGAAGCCATAATACTAAACAAATCTAGGATTTCGCCGAAACTGCTAAGATTTTGGCCAAACATTGGATCAGCTTGGGTCGAAGGCCGAAGGAAGTCTACAATTTTGCCATAATATGCCAGCTTTTGACATCGCACTGCGACATGTATACCGATGACCTATGCTTTCTTGCAGAATCCGCAGATGGCCTGCAACAACTAAAGACCGTTTCTCCCCAAGCATGCTGCAAATCTCAATCTCAAAGATCAGTGTCAAAAAGATAGTATTCTTCTTTTTCTTATTCGAGTAGTACACCAAGTCGTTCAACAATTCGATGAAACCTAGAGTCAGAGTTTTCCAACCGCCTACTATAAGTAGCAGGCCTCTGACATTATTGTGTAACGACCGCCGTCTTAGTGATCAAATCATTCACAAAAGTAATTTCAATGGAAATTCAAGGTCGTGAGATACTGAAAATTAAGTTTGGTGAAAATATGATGACACAAGTTGAGAAGTTTCGATATTTAATGTGACCTTGATAATGAGATGAATAGCAGAATCAGTGTGGCAGCTGCAGTATTTAGGAAGCTGCTGATCAGAATTAAAAGTGGTCGGCATGGCCGAAATCAGCCGGAAAGAACATCATCTCTGTTGGTGACTATGGAATGGTTTTATTTCAAGTTGATATCTTAACGCGATCCCGAAAAAAGGAGTCTTGACAGACGCATAACCAAGTGACAAGTAATATAATATAATTCATAATATAACTATTCGTGTAGAATAGTTCATGGGTTTAGTTCAGTTTTTCCTTATAATGTATCACAACAAATACAACAGAACTTTTAGCGCCGCAAAACGCAAAATGAGGTTTTCAAATATACATTACATTTTCTTTTGCAAATTCTGCTCAGGCATCAATGTTGTCGGAATACATACATACATATATCACGCCTTTATCTCTTGCGGGGTAGGCAGAGCTTGTCGGAATTCAGCGTGTAATTTGTGAAAATTTGATAAACTGTAACATAAAAAGCATGTGTTTAGAATATTGTTGCCACTCGATAGTGGACTATCGATTGTAAAACGATAGACAATCGATAGTATCGATATCCTGAACTATCGATAGTATTATACCTCTTCAACAGTATTGCTTTATTTTGAATTATCAATACTATGTATTATTAGGCCTACCGATTGTATAGGCCTGAATAAATGAAAACTATCGATAGTAAAACCATCGGTAGTACGGCAACAATAGTTCAGAATTTACATAAAGCTTGTTCTATATTTTTAACTACATTTACCTTGCTGTTAAATATGTCTAAATAGCAGTATTTCTGTTTATCCGGCAACACTGGCCTGGTTAGCCTCTCAGCGCGCTGTCAACGTGACGGCGTCGTGGCGCGCCGCAACGACGCCGACGCTC
The DNA here is from genome assembly GCA_024500475.1 of Phthorimaea operculella. Classification (NCBI taxonomy): domain Eukaryota; kingdom Metazoa; phylum Arthropoda; class Insecta; order Lepidoptera; family Gelechiidae; genus Phthorimaea; species Phthorimaea operculella. Next base: position 387,489 of record JANFCV010000098.1, read on the forward strand.
GGTTTATCTGGTTCCCCATACAAACCCATACAAACCAGTCATTTGACAGCGACAACGACGCGCGTCGTTGTCGCTGTCGCTTGGTTTTTAAGCCCACCCGTAAATAAAATGCCCGCTTGCCGGTAACACACTGTATACTTTTGAGACAAAGAATAGTTTTAGAGTTCAAACTTAAATTTTCTTATCTTATTTAAAGGTGTCCCTAGCTGGAGGCGCAGAAAACATGTCAGCGGTGCCGTTCGTGGTCCGCAACACGCGTTTCGGAGTCCCGTTGGGCGTGAAAATGGACTTCGAAGACGCCCTGTTCAGCAGTTCCCTGGACACCTACTGCAACTTCATCATGCCTCAGACTGCCGAGAACTTGGCGGAGAAATACGCGCTGAAGAGGAGCGAGGTCGACGAGTTCGCGATTCAGAGCCAACAGAGGTGGAAAGCGGGTAAGCAGAAGAATCTATTAAAAGCCCCACTACTTATTACATTAGACACACACACACACACACGCGCGCACACACACACACGCGCGCACACACACACACGCACGCACGCACGCACGCACGCACGCACGCACGCACGCACGCACGCACGCACGCACGCACGCACGCACGCACGCACGCACGCACGCACGCACGCACGCACGCACGCACGCACGCACGCACGCACGCACGCACGCACGCACGCACGCACGCACGCACACACACACACACACACACACACACACACACACACACACTTGGTAGAAGGATAAGAAAGTACAGTGCTAGATGTTACAGATAATATGTACGTACATAGTCGGACCATATTGGAGTGCTGCATTATTTTTAGAAAACATGGGGCAGCGATGACAGGATACATTATTGATACAATGTTAAAATTCCTTGACCGTATATGAAACGGGTATATCTACACAGCTGGTGGACCGAGTTCTCTCGGGTATATACTTACTATATATCCAATCCTCTACTACATTATTATATTGACGGGTGAAGAATTGCTCGTTTATAGGTATAAGGTATATTCTATCATAAATATCCTACCAGATCAAAAAGTATAAAAACTACCCTGTATTCTATCAGTACAAGCCTTCCCAAATTGTTCTCAGCTCACGACGCCGGAGTATTCAACGCAGAAATGACCCCAGTGACGGTGAAGGTGAAGAAGCAGGACGTGGTCGTGAACAGGGACGAGCACCCTCGCCCAGAGACCACCTTGGACGGCCTCGCCAAGCTGCCAGTGCTGTTCAAGAAGGGAGGAGTTGTCACTGCAGGCAATTCTTCCGTAAGTTGCCATTTATAAAGATGGCTGTTTTAAGACAACTTGCACAACAGTGACAGTAAAAGTGAAAAAGCAGGACGTGGTTGTGAACAAGGACGAGCACCCCCGCCCTGAGACTACCTTGGACGGCCTCGCCAAGCTGCCAGTGCTGTTCAAGAAGGGAGGAGTTGTCACTGCAGGCAGTTCTTCTGTAAGTTGCCATTTTCAAAGATGGCTGTAAAATTGGCTGAAAATGATGGATTTCGTGCGAATAAAACTTCTGACCTCTAAAGTCTAAGATAACATGATTAAGTTATTAAATGCATGCGATTTCTTTTTGAATGCATGCGATTAATTTTTTTATTTTCTCTTATTGGTTTTGCTGTTTTGGTTTAATTAAACTGTGGCTTAGGCTATGTTCCAATACACGCAAACTCAACACAAAGTAAAGAAACGAACCCAATTACATTCAGGGTGTAAACGACGGCGCCGGCGCATTGGTCCTCGCTAGCGAAGAAGCAGTCAAGCAACAAGGCCTAAAACCCCTGGCGAGGCTGCTGGGATGGTCGTTCACTGGAGTGGACCCCTCTATCATGGGCATCGGCCCTGTGCCCGCCATCCAGAACCTGCTGAAGGTCACCGGATTGAAGCTCGATGATATCGACCTGATTGAGGTAATAACCGACCGAACTTCACTTACTTGAGTTCCCAAAGTTAGTCTTGACATCTCCTAAGATGGTTTTGTAAGATAAGGCTGAATGAATGTAGATAGAATTCAATATTTAAAACCAACTAAATGAGAATAAGTACTTTTTACCCGATTGCCTCAGAATCAGAAAACGGTTATCGATAGGAGGTGGTATTTATGTGGACTCGAGCAGAATATAATGTTTAAAACAAACTAAATGGGAATAATTTTTTATCTGACTGCCTCAGAAGAAGGGTTATGTTTTTCGAGAGCATGGTGGTATGTGGACAAGTAAATTCTTTTCCACGGGCTACAACGCAACATAATAAATACTTAATATTCATTGGACGACTTGATGTTCCACTCGAAGAAGCAGAAGAATATTTATTTACTCATTTATTTGAGGCGACATTCATTATTTCATCATTAAAGTGTTATTGTGAAGTCAAAGGTTATTATTTATTGTACCTATTTAAAAAAATAACGATTTGATGGATGTTGGCATAATTATTATGAGGTGTCGTTAGATTCGTCTCAGCAGCGCAAATGACACAGGCTACATATACCTACCATATAATTAAAATTACAATTATTGGCCTTTAAACGAATAATATTACTTAAAAATCACAGCCCAGTTTTTTTTTTTATAATTATTATGATTGTGCGAGGAATTTATTAAACCTTCTCTAATTTATAATTGCAACAGATCAACGAAGCGTTCGCCGCGCAAACCCTGGCCTGCGTGAAGGAACTGAAGATAGACCAGAGCAAGCTGAACGTGAACGGAGGAGCGATCGCCATGGGACACCCAGTGGGAGCCTCTGGCGCCAGGATCACTGCTCATCTGGCTCACGAACTCAGGTAATGAATGCCGGGTTTGAATAGCATCACCCCATTTCTTTCCCGGATGTCATAAGAGGCTAAGAAGGGATGATGGCCTGCGTGAAGGAACTGAAGATAGACCAGAGCAAGCTGACGTGAACGGAGGAGCGATCGCCATGGGACACCCTTTTGGGGCGTCAGGCGCCAGGATCACTGCTCATCTGGCTCATGAACTCAGGTAATAACCAGGGTTTCATCATTGTCAACAGCCATGAAGCGTCCGCCCACAACTGGACGGACATAGGCTCTCTTCCTTCAGGCGCTTTTATAGAGCTCGGTTTTTGGACGAATGCACCAAACGGCTGCTCGATCTTCGTGCCATATTTCACAATTTCATCACAGCAGCCTAATTAAAGCTATAGCCACAAATTAGGGAGACGGCGGGGCGCGTTTACAGATGGCTCAGTCAATACTAGCGACGATTTTAACGTTTACTGACTTCAATTGAACTTACTGTTTAAGAAGGTCGTTGCCACGAACGTCATATTTCTGCTGATTCTGCTGTTTTGATATTCTTATACTTACTTTGAGATTTTTGGCAGTAGTAACCCTGGCTATGTTACAAGTGACAATGGCAAAAATCCTTAATAGGGTCGAGTGAACCTTCTGTAAACACCCTATTTTGTGCTATAGCAATAATTGATAGCTCATCTACACAATTACTATCTAAAGGGCTGATGTGAAAACATCTAGGTTACCTATTATTAATTTAAGATATTGTTTTTCAGACGGCGTGGCCTGAAGAGAGGCATCGGCTCAGCTTGCATCGGTGGTGGCCAAGGAATCGCGCTTTTGGTGGAAGCTGTATAAAAGAATGTTCAAATTCTTTGTGTATCAAGATGATGACGTCTTTTTGAAACGAATTGTGTATTAAAGTTTTGTTATGTATGTATTAAGTTTTAATTGTTGTAAATAAATGAATAATAAGTTTATTTTTACGAACAACGTTTATTTTCTTTTACTACCTATACCATTGGGCATTGTAATAGATCTAGCTGTCCTAGTCGTACTCAGATATTTACTACCACAACCTTTAAAAATAATAGGTAGATAATAATAATAGTTAGTGATTAAATAGAACGATTAAAAAACTAGAAGGAACACCGCTTTTACCTGTGCATTTACTTACACTTACACTACGTCTACATTCGGGTTCAGAGAGGCGTGTGAGGCGTGTCTTGCTTGTATTTGAATACCTATGAATTACGAATTACGTAACTTGCTAGGTATGTATGTAAATAGCAACAGTTCGACTCTAGCTGTGACCGTATCAACATGTTTACGCTGATAAAAACGAGATTCTCCCACAATTCAATGCCGACTATCAGTAGCGGCGAGCGTTCCATTTTAACAAAAAACATACACTTTTTACATCAGTATCACCTGCCTGGATGATTTAAGCATTTATCGCATTTAAACAGTGACTTCACAGTGCTTTATCGCGATTTTATTGTTTTGTCGAATTTGAAATGTCTTTGAAGTGTACAGGTGAGTTAAATTTTATGAGTGCAATATTAAACGGCCGATTAGATTATTAGTATGAACGTGTTATGTATGATGGTAATAAGGTATGTTATTATAATGTAAATAATAGTTACATGATAAATATCGACACTTACCTCTATAGGTTGAAAAAGATACTGAATATGATCAAAGTTCAACTTGCCTGTATCTATGTTTACCTACTAATTAATGAGAACGATTAGAATTAGTAATTAAATACGGTTATATTAATCGACTAATCGTATATGGAATCGTTTAAGGAATTATTAATGTATGTTTCAAATATCAGGTTTGTTTGTGGTTGGCGCCAAAAGAACGCCATTTTGCAAACATGGCGGCCCGTTGAGAGAACTACCCGCATCCCACGCATTTGCAGCTGCGGCAAAGGATGCTATTCGTTCAGCCAATGTCGACCCCAATACGATTGATAACACAAACGTTGGGAATGTGAACTTTGTAAGTACATACATGCTTCAGACAAAGCTTTTAGTGAAGATATAAAATCCCACCAAAAACATTTACTTGTAAAAATAACCAAGTCTCGCCTCTCAGTTCATCTACTGTAAAAAGTTGTGAGATCCATGTGATGCCAAGTCGGTTATTGATTTATTCAAGGACTACTTCAGGGAACTTTCATCTTAAGCTATTGCGTAGTTAGGTAACAGACATCTTACAGTAACTATATCGATTTTAAAAACTTTTATATTTACAATAACTAGAATGACCCGGCCATCGCACTAGACCATCGTATCTCACAATCAAATAGTGTGCGATTGCCAAGTCATTCTAGTTATTGTAAATATAAAAGTTTTTAAATATCGATATAGTTACTGTAAGATGATGTCTGTTACCTAATTACGCAATAGCTTAAGATGAAAGTTCCCTGAAGTAGTCCTTGAATAAATCAATAACCGACTTGGCATCACATGGATCTCACAACTTTTTACAGTAGATGAACTGAGAGGCGAGACTTGGTTATTTTACAAGTAAATGTTTTGTGGATCTCATTTCTTTTGTAGATAGTCTTCCTCTTTCCTTATCTGGATCTACTTCTTGAGCCTCAGCTACAGATTTCCTCAAAGCCCAACCGCAAAGTTAACTTTGTAATCCTATACATTTGTATGGAAACACAAAGTTAGTTATGCGGTTGCAACCGAATTTTCAGAATGTTATAGTTTTCCCTTTATTCATACACTAAATACAAGGTGTATTCTAATTTTCAAGCTGCTCAGTCTGCTAGAAGTACCTTAGAATTTTGATGATCGGTCAGTCAGTCAGTCAGTCAGTCAGGCAGAAAATTAAGAGACTTTGACTAACTATAACTTCTAAACTACTGGTCCAAATGAAATGAAATTTGAAATGTAACGTGTCTATGCAGTGCTTGATAAGATTTTTTAAAATGAGGGTTCTAAACTTACCGGCAAGGGAGTTATGGGGGGGTCAAAAATGGCCTGAACTGGTTCGAGAAAAGGATGGTACGGCCGTGCCGCTTTTAGCTCGACTTGGTGGGGGCACTGCCGTGCCCCCAGATAACTGTAAAACTGAAGAAAATTATTTTCAGTTAAGTCAGTGTGATGGAGGGAAGACGCCAAGACATTGTGGGATCTACTCAGGTGTTCCAATAGAAAAACCAGCCCTGGGAATAAGCAAGGCATGTGCATCTGGTATTCAGGCCGTCATCACCAGCGGAGTGGTAAATTATTTTATTAATGACATGTAAAAGACTAACTTATCATTGACAACAAATTACAAAAATTTAATGATAAAAGTTTGACGAGTTTTCCCGCATGTCTTCACTTCTGAATTTACAGGATATTCTATCAGGCACCGCAAACATATCTCTAGCAGGCGGCACAGAAATAATGTCATCTCTTCCTCATCTAGTCAGAAACGTTCGGTTTGGGACCACTCTTGGAGTGAATTATCAATTTGAGGATCACGTGAAGGCAGAACTAATGGACAGCTACTGTGGGAAGTCTATTCAGCGAATGGCTGAAGAATTTGCAAAAATGTACGAAGTGACGAGAGATGAAGCTGATGACTTTGCTTTGCAAAGTCATTTGAAATGGAAAAAAGGTACGCATCTTATCCATCATTATTATTATCCCAAATCCTGCCCTTATCCGAAATCAGTTGGAGCCGGCGTAACATAACATGTTACAGAACACAAAATTATGTAGCAAAAGGATTTAGCAATGTATTTATGACCGACCGCCTGAATAGCACGTAAAATTCAAAATTCGTAACTTTCCAGGACCTTATTATCATTAAAATTTATATTATAAAATCTTATTTTAGCACAAGAAGCCAAAGCTTTCGACGATGAACTAACAAGTTTGACCGTGACTTTGAAAAGGAAGGATGTTTTAGTAGAGAACGACGAATTACCTCAGATAGACAATACCCTTGAAAATCTATCACAATTTCCTGCTTTGTTAGACGTTGGGATCGTCGTCACCCGTGGAAATTCTTTTGTAAGTACTGAACATGAATATAACAAAAACCGTTTCGTACCTAAGGTAGTATTTAAGGTATAGCTACTATAGCTAATTACAAGTTAACAGAGACTGTTAATTTTCTATGCTAAGTTTACATGATTTGAACAAAAGCAAAGGTAACCCATGCCATGTTAATTATTTAATTACCTACTTGTACAGACCGTGGCAGACGGAGCGGCAGCATTGGTGCTAGCAAATGAAGAGTCAGTTAAACAACAGAGCCTAAACCCCTTAGTTAGAATATCGGGATGGACATCTGTTGGAGTCGACCCCCAAGAGTTTGGGTTAGGAGCACTTGCTGCTGTGAGGAGACTATTGGATGACCAAGGATTCAAAGTGGATGATATCGATTTGTTTGAGGTAGGTTTATGATACTTAAAACGATATGAGATCTAAGTACAACAGTGAAGTTGTCAAGTACGGGTCGAATAAAATTCAAAGTTCCTTGCACATCGACTCGAAGAAAATTTTAATTATTGCCTAAATTTAGAACCTAGCCAAATTTCAAAGTCAGTCAATACACTCACACATATCGGGTGAACATGGTGGTTTCACCATCTTTACAACAAATAGAGTGTTAACAAGTTCAATGATAAGCAAAACTTTTTTTAGCTGTTCTCTTGGCACTCGGCAGTTCTCACTACTAAACCTAAGTTTAATAAAATTTCAACTATGCTATAGTTTAATTGATTTTATCTAGATAAACGAAACATTCGCTCCTCAAGTGGTGTTCACGATGAAGGAACTGCGTATAGACGCGAGCAAAGTGAACGTGAGTGGAGGCGCCATCGCCATGGGCCACCCGGTGGCGGCCACTGGCGCCAGGATGGTTACGCATCTTGCGCATCAGCTTAGGCAAGTACCCATAGCATAGTAAAAAAAAACGTAGGCTCTAACCAAATTAAAATATCTTTTCTTGATATTTTATATTTTCTACTACTACTAATATTACAGCCACAACAGTCCACTTCTGGACATGGGCCTCCGCCAATTGGAATATTATATTTACTAACTGAATTTTAATTTCTGAAATTGAATATATAGGGTTACATTTAATTAAGTACAAAGCTCTTGAGGGTGTGATCAACTCACAAAACTGAACAACTTTTGTTTGAAACTTTCCTTCGAAATATGAAAACAAAAATTGAACCTCCCATACAAAAATGCTAAAAAAGTGTGTCACATAATAAGGGTCCAAATTTTTCTTTCATATTTTGAAGAAAAGTTTCTAACAAAAGTTGTTCAGTTTTGTGAGTAGATTACACCCTCAAGAGATTTATACTTAATTAAATGTAACCGTATTTAAATCTAGCTTTTCGTAACTATGAACTTGGCAATCAACTCACACTTATATATTCAGTAAGTAGTTTTTTTTAATTTACATTTGTTTTTATAATCTAGGTTTTATATTACACTAAACTTGGCCATGTTTTTACATCAATGTTTTTTAGGAATTATTTCAACATCATTAGAATTTTAAAACAAGAGTTTTGACCCTCTTTTATTATTTTAGTAGCAACATTAACATTAAAGTAATTATTTTACAGGCGGCGTAATTTAAAAAGAGCCGTGGCTGCTTCAGGATGCGGAGGAGGTCAAGGTGTTGCTATTATTTTAGAAAATGTATGAATAGGAAATAAAATTTTATAAGTGACCGATAGGGAAAATGCAGGAGGGGCTGGTGATAAGGAACTACTTCTTATTCTTTGTGTCGATTACTTCCCAGAGGAACATTTATTCAAATATGAAAATAAAGTTTGGGACTCTTCTATAAAATTGCCAATTAGCTGATTTGAGTTACTATAGGACAGGGATGGGGAAATACATTTTGGAACGGGCCATATCAAAGAATTACAACTTGTAAGCGGGCCAAATAAGATTATTATTGACTAAAAAAAATGTACCAGAAATTAAGTTAGTTTCGATGTGCTTGGTCAATGAGATAAATGAAATTTGACTGTTCAAGTACAAGCACGTCCAAATTTGGCTTCAAATTACTTTACGTAACTTTTAAAATACACTCAAGATGTTCATCAGCCAATTTGTTCCTCAGATTGTTCTTATGCAGCTTCATTGTGGAAAACACTTGCTCACAGATATATGAAGATCCAAATCCAAATGATTTTCGGAGCATGTTTTCTTAAATCAGGAAACTTACATTTTGACAATAACTTGTAAAATTCAATTTTTGTTGAATTGTTGTACATTTGTTTCAACGTGTCATCACATCACACTGAAGCTCAATGAGCGCTGCGCTCGCGGATTTTCTGATCGGGTGATAGGTGACGCACGACACTACGGACGAGGGGTAGTTCGCTTGCGCCAGTAAACACCTACTACCTTCACCAAATAGGTACCTACTTATTAACGTGATTAATTGAACTTGAGGGCCAAACTTAATAAAAATCAGTCAGTGACCGCGGGCCGGATAAAATCACTCCGCGGGCCGGATTTGGCCCGCGGGCCGCCATTTCCCCATCCCTGCTATAGGAGGTCCAAATTTTTCTCTTCAATTTGCAACCAATGTTCCTAGGGGAAATTTGTTCCTTATCACCAGTCTATCCTGAATTTTCGCTATCGCTCACTTTACTATGCCTCAATATATAAAATATATAAAAAAAACTACTTTGTATTACAATAAAGATTATATTAAAATTAATAATCAATAATTGTTCATATACAAAACTTATACAACTTACTAGCAAATAAAATGCATTTTGATAATATTTTTATACACTTGTTATGTTATAAAAATGAAACTTATTCTACATGGTTTAGATAATATAATTTCACATAATTATTTAAACATAAATTATAGTACTGATATCTTATTTCTTTTTATGTTAAAGTTTCACCCTTTGTGACCTGTAAGGAAATAAATATACTTGTATAAAAAATTATTTTACTTGTTGTAAGTCTAATAATGGAATAGAACAGAAAGGACAAATGCTGCCTTGTGTTTGTGTGGGTCAATCTGCATGTTTTTTTTTTCACTTTACTTCAAACGATTAAGTGAGTGAAGTCAAAAAATACAAAGAACAAGAAATTCGGATTTGGCTTTGGATTCCTTAAAATCATCATGGTTTCTGTTTCCATCCATCAAGATATAATAATCTTAGAATAGATAATTATAGGTATTATAAGAATAGGGTCATCATTAGACAACTTAGTGTTCTACATGAAAAGAGAGGGAACTGAATGGTCTGAACATGTTTTTCATATTTTAATTTGTTATGGACAAACCAAATTAGATGAAAGATTGGTTTCCAGAAGACATTCCAATAATGAATAGTAAATGATATATGCTTGATTATCTGAGTAATTTCAGATTCTGTTCTGTTGTATATTCTTTTCCTTTTGTTTAACAAGATAGCTCTAAGCTTGGTGGGTCAGAGTATACTTTTCGGGGAGGCAGTCAAAACTACTAACTAAATAACTAATTTTCAAATACTTACACATGCTTCCAGGTAGTCAATTTTCCTCTCCAAAGACGTGAGCTTCTCATTTAGGGTGGCTAGTCTAGATCTGCACGACATATCTGAAATATAACAACCTTTTTGTAATGTCCTGCTGCATTTTCAAGGCACATCAGTGAACCAGTGGACTATTGTAGAAGATCTTTTATATTCCTTTGATACGTTTCCCAAGCGTCGTTCTGTGTAAGTGTCGAGCATATACAAATGATATAATTACTGTATTTTTAACAATTTAACTTTCACTCACCAAAAGAATTGAGGAAATCTGTGATTTTCTTTATGCTGCCTGTGATCACTTCTATGTACTCCCTGTTGGCCCAGTCTTGTTGGATCTGTTTCTGAATAGTTTCCCGAGGTGGTGCAGACATTTTCGAAGAGAATTTTAATGTGAAAATGAGTTAAAAACTAAGAAAAATACTGTAAACAGGTAAAAAACAGTGATTCAAATCAAGCAATTTGACAGATGGATTATTGACCGCCACAGATTATTAATAATGAACGAATGAAACCACAAAAGTTTTAATTTGTTTCAGTTTTGGAATCAAGCTTTTTACACCTTCGTGTTCTTCGCCCCGGGGAAGGGATCTTGCAAAAAATCATTGTATTTTTGGGATCTCGGAAACGGCTCTTCACAACGTAAATAAGGGGATTTGTATCGTTTTCCAAAAATCATTGTTTCACACTTTCTTTGTAAATTCTTTTAAAACTAACATCGACATCTGTTGGTAAGTAAGACAGTGTAACCGAGTTTGTAAGTTGTTTTGAAACTATAAAACAAAAACCGAGCGAGTTCGGTCTACCAGCTGGTGTTGAATAAATGGGTAGGAGTACCTAATCCTTCCCTCATCTCCCGTCTCGTCTACTTCACCCCACTGCTCTAGGCAAAAGCCTCCTTCTTCTCCATCCATCTAGGTAGTTCTATCCCTCCTGGGCTTCCTAGTATCATATAATATTTAAAAATAAAACAAATACTAATAAAAAAATTAAATCGTTTATTTTTTCACAATGGTGTTGATCAAATTGTATTTCTGAGATGAGATCAGGTAAACTTGATCAGTTGGTCACTATTCTATTGGTTATTAGAAGGTTAAATTATAAAATGTGCTTAGGATGAGGCTTATTTCTAAATTATAAATTAAAATCGGATAAGTAGGAATCATCATTTTCAATTAAATAAATGTATAAGCCAATGAGTATTCCACAATTTATACAAACTATTGAATAATGGCAAACCTATACACATCCATCAGTCACACCTTTACCCTTATGGAGTAGGCAGAGCATGTTATTGCCACATTATAAAAAATATTGATGGCAGTATAAAACAAATATGTATCAGACACCCAAAAATAATATTTTTACGTATTACGTACAACAACCGCTCGGTAAGACATCCCACTTATATCTATATGACTTTCGCTTTTCGCTTATAGAAGAGCACAGTTTCCTTCCTTGTGAAGTGAAAAGATTGTTGTACATTTCCAACATATCTGTTGGGGTTTGCTTGTGTCGAATGATCATGTCATTAGAGCAGCCGCGTGAGGTCCATTCGGTGTCGAATCTGAGGTCATGCACTCTGTTGATGCCGCGCAGAGCTGCGGTCCAAACTCCCATCGATACATCTTCTGAATTGTACGGACTGGAATGAGAAATGGTTAATTATAGAAAGTTGGCAATGATTAATGGTAATGGTTAAACAGGCTGCTTTCCGCAACTCGTTGTCTACATGCGCCTATTTTGCGTGAAGGGTGGCGGCTCACTACTCGAGCCATCCTATAGGAAGTTGGCTTACCGTTGTTAATAAATCTAACAAATTTTCATGCAAATTCAAATAAGTGGATCATACACAAAATTATCTCTACACACAAGAGGTAATGGTAGTTCAATACCTGCCTGTGATGCATTTTTACAAGTTCTTTAATTTTTGCCTTGTGTAAGAATATAAGTTTGTTGACTTTTATAATGGACCAACATTGAAGGTAAAATAAAATATTAGAGATCATCTATTTCTATGGGAATATTCTTACCTTAGCATGTCTTTATTTCGGCCGACATAGTCCACAATCTTTTTTGATATGACATACCCGCCACCAAGGGCATAAGGTAGGTACTTGTCACAGAGGAACCAGTCCTCTTCCTTCCATTTGCCAGTGAGGTACACGCGCGCTCGCCCATTGAAGTAGCCCCAGTATAGGCCTTGATTAGTCACCTGGCTCGGCTGTGGAAGTACAATTTTAAATTATTTAATACACATAAATTAAAAGTAAAATGGATTGATCAATCAGTCACATCTCATTTTCGCAGACATATAAACAGCAGTAAGCTTATCCATATTATTTCATACATACATACATATATCACGCCTATATCCCTAGCAGAGTAGGCAGAGTATGGACATTTATTTGTATTCATACAAGCTTTACTATTACAGAAATAAAAATCAAAATAAAATTTACCTTGTAGCTAACATATTCAGCTATCTGTGGATCACTCATGCTTGGTGCATAGGCCTCTAGGTTCTGAATGATCAAATCTATTCTTACGAAAGAGTCATCATCAACTTTAACCAAGTATTTAAGATTCTTCAAGTTCTCACTAAACCACTCCAAACTTTTCAACAATTTCTCCGATAACGTTTTATAGTTTTCTGTATGATTTTCTAATAAAAGTAAATCACCCATCTCCTTATTTTCAGCAACCAATGCTTTTAAATCACTTGTGCTCATGTCCTGAGTACCAATTGCGAAGTAAAATTTGATGAAGTCTGGAGTTTTAGCCATTTTCTTTGCTGCTTTGTCCCATCTGTAAATTCGTTCACCATTTTCGACTATGATATTACTGGCCAGCCTTTTCCAAGTTTCACGAATGGTATCTCTTTCCATAATGTTAGAGGGTTTGCTTAGAATCAGTACAGCATACTCAACTTTTCTGTTTTGCTTAAATGAGGCCACAGAGGAGTTAGGGGCTTTTAAAGCTTCACAGTCCATCCTCAGAAAACTGAGGGACACCACGCAACCGATATAAAAGAAGAATAAACTGCACAACATCAAACTTTTGTACCTTTTCAAATAAGCCGCCAAAATCATATTGTATTTGCCAAATTACTTGCTTGCACTATGTTCAAGGTCCTCCATCTTTCAAATAAAGACACTTTTTAATATGAGAGGCTCATTCAGCGCCTTGATAAATGCATATTTATACAGAAATCAAGAAAATTTATGAGAAGAAATCGAGAAATCAGCACGCAAAAGTATGAAATCAGACAGAAATCAAAACAACAATTTTTTTTTCTATCTGTCAAATTGTTTGTTGTTTTAAAAATTCATCCATCAGGATAGGCAATGGTACTAGCCATACAGCCTAGTCTTTTATTAGTTCTTTCTGTTATCTTTTCAAAAATAAGGCATTAAATGCCAATTCTTCTATAGTTCATTTCTTATTTCCAATAAAAACAAGGCAAAAATGCCATTTCTTCTATATATTCTTGTGTAATTTTCAGGTTCATAAAATTCCATGTCCGGGTTAAATCCATGTCAAAGCTCTCCAACCGTGGAGATAATAAAGTCAAATATTGGATTAAAAGTGGCAGGGTTCGATAGAAGTTCTTGAAGCGAAGGCGGGATACTGTCTTTGTAAATATCTTGCAGCTTGTCAATTAATAAAATTCGGTTAATATTTAAAGCAGGACAGTTGAAAAATATATGTTCCAGCGTTTGATTTTCATTTAGAGAGCAATCTGTACATAAAGGTGAGTTAGAGTCTGGCCAGCGAGTCTTTGGACACGGAAATGGCGCCAATTTTAAAAATCTTTCACATGTTAACACTGGAAAACTACAATAAAACAATTTTGATACTTACTATTTTTTTGTTTTCTGCTCTTCAGTTTGTGTTTACCTTGCCTACCGGTATGTATGTATGATGTATCTACCGGGAGAGTAACAGAAAGGGTATAACAAGCCGAAAGGAGGTCAAGGTACTCATGAAACTGAACAACTTTCCCCATGGAACATGGGACGAAATATGAAAAAAAATTTGGATCTCTCAGAGTAAATCAATCAGCTGATCTGCGATTTTGTTTGGGAGGTCCAAATATTTTTTTCATATATCGACCCATGTTTCATGGGGAAAGTTGTTCAGTTTCATGAGTACCTTGACCTCCTTTCGGCTTGTTATACCCTTTCTGTTACTCCCGGTAGATACATCATACATACATACCGGTAGGCAAGGTAAACACAAACTAAAGAGCAGAAAACAAAAAAATAGTAAGTATCAAATTTGTTTTATTGTAGTTTTTCTGTGTAAACATGTTGCCATTTGAAATATTTGAATTATTTGACGTCCAAAGACTCGCTGGCCAGACTCTAATAATTTTCATGCGGTGTAGATGGGCTTTAAATTTACAATGACCAAATCGTAACCTGCATATTTGTGTGAAGAATCTTCTTTTTATAAAGGTATTATTCTTAGCGAACCAGGGTTTCTCTCCAAGATTCTTATTGATTGCAGCATACCATGCACCTTTTTCTTGTATTATAATTTGATGTTGATTTATCCAGCTTTGTCTAATTTCCTCTTGAATCAATGGGATTAAATCTCTCCATGGAAGTGACATTCTTCTGGGTTGTCCAATTAAGCTATTGTTTATTGTTCTGGCAAGGTAGTCAGCTGTTTCATTACCTGACACACCTTTATGTGCTGGAGACCATAAAAATTCAATTGAAACATTGGCGTTGTATAGTGTTTGCCACAGCTGTTTAATTTTATAAATAATATAATTTGTACTCAGAGTGTTATTCTTTAAAGCTGATAAAACTGACATACTGTCACTAATAATAAGCCATTTAGGAAAGAGTGATTTAAATTGTTTATATATTCTAAAGCGGCTTGAATTGCTGCAGCTTCTGCCGTAAATATACTGCAGGTTTTGGTAGTTTATATCCATTTCCTGTCTTCAAGGCACTGTGATAGTATGCAAGAGAGACACCAGTATCAGTTTTTGAGCCATCAGTGTAAATATGCTGGTATTGTTGCCATAATGATAGTTTCTCATATAGCTCTTCTCTAGTTCTAATGGAGTTATCTATAACAATATTCATATTGCAAAATTTGCTTTCAAAAGCTCCTTCGTAACATGCCAACTTGTCAGATTTGTGAATGTTATGCCTTTCATTATAAGCTTTTATTTCAGAATAATCAAGCAGAATAAAGGGGAATTTAATTGAAGTAGATGCAGAGGCCAAAGTTTGATTTTCAGCGATTTTCTCTAATAAGGAATGGTGAGTAAAAGAAAATAATTTCAGTAGAAATCTAAATTTGAGATATTTAAATCTTAACATCAATGGAGGTATATTGCATTCAACTTGCATAGAAACAATAGGTGTTGTTTTCATTGCACCTGTTATTAAACGTAAATTTTTATTCTGTAAAGTTTCTAACTTTTTAACCAAAATAGGATTGGAAGCATAACAAAGAAAACTATATTCAAAGTGGAACGTACCACAGACTTATATAACATAAGTAAAACTTTAGGATCAGCCCCATGATGTTCTAGCGAGGGATTTAAGAATATTAAAAGCTCTAGAAGCTCTATCTGACACATAACTTACATGCTTATTCCATGATAAATTTCTAGTAAAAATTACTCCAAGAAATTTTGCTTCATCTTCTACTGGCAATAAGCTACCATCATAATATATATGAGATATTAAAAGTCTAGATCTACTAAAGATCACAACTTTAGTTTTCTCTAGACTAACACTTAAATGTAAATAATCAAAGTATGTTTTTAATCTTTCTAATGCTAAATTTAATTTGATTTCTGTTGCTTGCATGTTAGACCCAATACAATATATAGCTAAATCATCAGCAAATTGTAAATTTCTTACTTCGGTACCCAGTATACTATTTAATTTATTAATATACAAGATGAACAGCAAAGGACTTAAAATTCCACCTTGACAAACACCTAAATATGACGATTGTGGTCCATATAAATTATTTTTAAACTTGACATATACTTGCCTACCATTTAAAAAGTTGAATATCCAACTAATTAATTTTCCAGGTAAACCTAACAACTGTAACTCCGCAGCAAGCACATGGTGATTAACATTATTGAAGGCTCCAACAATATCAAAGAAGACACAAACAACAAATTTATTAAATGAGAAGGAATGATGAATGTCAAGAAAGAGATTATTCAAACTTTCGATTGCAGAGTGACCACGTCTAAAACCAAACTGATTTGGAGGTAATAACTTATTAGATTCAATAAAAAATTCCAGTCTTTGTTTTAGTATTTGTTCAAAAACTTTACCTATACAGGATGTTAATGCTATAGGTCGATAAGAATTACAATTATCCGCATCTTTACCAGGTTTCAAAACTGGAATTAAACAATCAACCTTCCATTCAGTGGGAATTATGTCATTAGACCAAAGAAAGTTAAATATGTCCAAAATCATTTTTTACTTGACAATGAAAGATTTTTAATAACTTATATGGAATATGATCTAAACCAAAAACAGTATCTCTTCTAGAGCTAAGTGCACTAATAAATTCATTTAAAGTAAAAGGTGTAATTAAATAATCATTACCACCAGTGACTGGAGAGTTAACAGTAGTAGTGACAATATTTGGAGAAACGGTTGTGTACTTATTTAAAAATGCTGGTATCCAATCTGTGTTAGAAGACCGTATCACATTACATTCAGAAAAGATTTATTAAACATGCGCATTGTTTTCCATATTACAGACAGAGGTGTTTGCCGGTTAAATGTTTCACACAAAGCCATCCATGAAGCTTCTCTTTCCTTTTAATGGTAAGTTTTTAATAGCTTGTTGTTTTTAAAATAGATATAATTTTCTAATGTTGGGTTATTTTTAAATTGAATGTAAGCAGCTTTAGAATTATTTACTGCTAAAGTGCAGGCATTATTCCACCAAGGCAAACATGGTCTTTTCCTACGTGTTAAATTTGGCTGCACTGAATTATTTCTGGTTGTGGGATTAGCCTCAAATGCACAATTTAGTAGTAAAGAGCAGAGATTAGAATAGGATTCCTGGGGTCGTTCAAAGTCAAAGTTAAAAGTAGTTAATTTGTCACTAACTATTTCTTGATATTTTTCCAATCGACATTTGAAAAATTTGGACGGATGTAATTTCCTTGATTTAAATTGGAATTGTTAATTCTATTTACAGAACCAAGGATACTAGTAACAGTGGGAAGATGATAACTCCCCATTGGATCATCATGAACTGACCAGCTACAACGTAATGATAATGAGGAAGAAACGAGAGTAAGATCCAATGCATTTGGTTTCCACACATGTGAACCCACAGTAGTTGCTTGGCCGTCATTAAGGAGGCATAAATTATTATCATCAATCACATCTTGCAAAATTATACCACGCGCATCAGTTGACGTGCAACCCCACGAAGTACTGTGTGCATTGAAATCCCCAGCCATAATAAGAGGCCCCGGTACAGATTTAATCAAACTATCAAGACGGGAATAAGTAAAGTTGGAAGGAGAAGCCAACGTGGGACTATAGAAACTAATTATTGTAATAATTTCATTGTTGAAATGTAACTGAACTGCCAAATTTTGTAATGAGTTATCAGAATGTGTGTTTAACAAATTGTAACGCAAATTATTTTGTATTAATATAGCAACACCATTGTGTTTAGTACCTATATCTAATCTTTCGATGTTAAAACCTTTAATTTTAATTTTTTCCTGGTTTTAACCAGGTTTCAGAAATAAGTGCTACATGAATATTATTATTATATAAAAATAAGTAAAAGCATGTAAATTACTAGACAAACTTTGAGCATTCCATTGAACAATATTTAACTGATCCATAAATTAGAATTTACTTAGTTTTATGGTCTGTGGTTTTATTGATACTGAATGAATCAAGTAAAGCGCTTTTTATACTTTGAGTAGAGATTGGGATGGGATTTTCAGCATCTTTACTAGCGGAAATAATTTTTATAATTGAAGAAATCAGAAGATTCATGAATTGTTCCGATTTAAACAATTGTTGAACTGGGTCTACTTTACTTTTTAGCGGGGAAGTTTTGTTATTAAAAACTTCAGAATACGAGGCCCTGCGCATCTGAACTTTTATCTCCTCTGCTTTTTGAATTTTCACTGGGCATGATTTGGCAATTGCAACATGTTTTCCTTTGCAGTGAACACAGACTGCTTCTTCTGGCCGTTTTACGCAATCTTTATAATTGTGAGAATCACCGCAGATTGAGCACCTCTGGGCGTTTTACAGAATTTACCAATGTGCCCAAAGCGCAGGCATCGCAGGCATTGGCTCACAGGAGGCGTGTATGGCCTTACTTCGAAATACCAGCTGTTAATATCCACATAATCAGGAAGTACTGCACTAGCGAAAGTTATCGATACCGCTTGTGTTGGTACCAAGCAGGAGTTACCTTCGTCGTCTTTGGAACGTCGCATGAATCGGCGTACAGATACAACATTTCTGCAACTAGAAATTCCATCATATATTTTTGTTGCTCATGTATGTTGGAACGTTTGTTATTACCCCTGTCACTTCCGTTAATCTTGCTGGAATAGTCGCCCTCAACTTTAGCTCTTTTGAGACTTGAGATTATTAAGAGCTGCATTTGCTAACCCTGGTCGCTCAAATATAACCGCTATTTTGTAACGATTGATTCTTTTCAATTGCTTGATACCTTTGTTACTAAGCTTCAATGCGCTTCCCAAGCCCATCAAGTCTCTCTCACCTATCGGCGTCTTGTCGTCCGCGCTCTCGTAAATTACTATATATTCGAACTCACCGCCATCCTCCGGATACTGACGAATGTAGTTTTCAGTTTTGTATGGTTTGTATTTGTCTACATCGTCGTCGCCCGCATCATCGCTCATAGCGGGGTCCTCTCCTTCGCTTACCTCTCCGCCATCGTTTCCCTTTTTACGTTTGCCTTTGCGACCCATGGCTGGGCAGCAAAGCTGTGTTGCTTTTTTATTGCACTATTAGAATATAAGTTACTAGTAATTAAATTTACTAAGAAATTATCAATTTATTCTGCAAAAAGCAATTTTAAAATTTTCTTTGAAAAATTTTCACCCTCTTGATTCAAATTCCCGCCAAAGAATCCCTATCTGTCAAATTGCACACCACACTGCACTGACTTCAGCAAATATGATATGCCTAAGTGAGACAGAGCTATGTCTACGGTTAATAATTTTGTTTCTACCTAAGAAATTAACATCGCTACAGCGCTGCTTAAGAAACGCACTAAATTTAAGGGTTGCTACTAAATTAAATTTACGCATTTTAAGGGAAAGAAATGTAAGAGCATAGAGGTGGCTAGCTCTGTAATCTCTCCTTGCACAGTGTTGTCACTGGCATGTAGGTAGAGATGTCACCAATCCAGATAAAACATCACAATAGTGCCATGTCAGATCAAAAACAAATGTCCAACTAGGTTGACGTGAAAAATATATTATTTATCTAATTATATTTGTTCTGGTGTAGTACATATTGTGATTTCAGTTCTTTATACTTTTACATCTAACCCTCTGCTGCGCCACTCTGCCCAGCTACCAACAGGTCATTGGCCAAGCAGATCTTCCAGAGGGTATCGTAAGTTTATCTGAAATGAGTACGAGCACCAGTAATACGTGCAGTAGTAGTATGAGCTTGCCAGCAATTGAGAAACTAGATGGAAGCTCGAACTATAGTAGTTGGAAATTTCTCATGGAACTTCAACTCATCCATGACGATCTCTGGGAGTTTACGACAAAGACGCCAGACAAAGCAGATGCTGCAATGGTAAAAAGGGACCAAAAAGCAAGAGCTAGAATATGCTTAATGGTCAAACCAGAATGCCTGGTTCATGTGCAGACTGCCAAGACGGCGAAGGAAGCCTGGGATGGCTTAAAGGCTGCCTACGAAGATAAAGGCATAAACAATCGGTGCAGGCTGCTATCAAAACTTGTGAGCCTGAAACTAGAACAGTTCAATAACATGCGGGACTACGTGACAGCAACCTTGACAACCGTCCAACGACTGAGGGACATCGGAAAAGAAATCGATGATGAAATGGTCGCAATGCTCATGCTCCAAGGGCTTACTGAAAACTATCAGCCGTTTAGACTAGCCTTGGAAACGAAGAACGAAACCTTGACATCGGACTATGTGAAGTTGAAACTGTTACAACTGGAAGATACCCATGAAGCATCGACGTCGACATCAACATCAGCGCTTACGGCAAACAGATCAAAGAAGTCTGCCAAGCAGCACACTATTAAGAAGCAAATCAAGTGCTATAGAAGTTACAGTTAACAATTGAATACACGCCGCAGCAGAACGGAGTGGCTGAACGAGCCAATCACACCATTGTAGATAAGGCGCGAACTATGCTCCAAGAAGCAAAGCTGAGTAAAAACTACTGGGCTGAAGCTGTGAACACTGCAGTGTACTTGAAGAATCGCTCGCCGACGCTTGCAGTAGAGGGAAAAACCCCTGAAGAGGCCTGGACTGGGAAGAAAGTCGATCTTAGCATGATCAGGAAGTTTGGATGTCGAGCTTTCATGCACATTCCACGCCAGAAGCGGACGAAGTGGGATGCAAAGAGCAAGGAACTACTCTTTGTTGGATATTGCGAGGAATCCAAGGGTTATCGCCTTGTTGATCCGGAAACACTGAAAGTGTATAAAGCAAGAGATGTAGTGTTCTTCGAGAATCAATTGCTTAAAACTCAAGCAAATGAGACTAGCTCACAGAGTGTAGAGAGTGATCAGCTTGTACTGACGGAGAACTCAACCGAGCCTACAATTCCTGAAGATAATTCCAACCGTCACCCACAAGAGCAGCTGGGTGAAGGAGGAGCTTCAGAGGAAGAAGAGCTTCCGTGTGTAGGAGGAGATCGAGAAGATGAATGCTTTCTCGATTGTGCTCCGCCAGTGACTGATGAAAGCACTGAGCCAGAGTCAGAGGATACTGCAATCGTGGAAGATGTACCAGTGCATGAAGATGCCTCGAACTCGGGAGACGTGTCAGGGGACACGAATAGTACTGAGAAGAGATATCCTTTAAGAAATAGAAAAGAGAAGGAATATCCAGATTTTCATCTTTATCAAGCTGCAGAGGAAGTCGATGAAGATCCTCTTACAATAAAAGAAGCTTTATCAGGAAAGCATAGCTCAGAATGGCGAAAAGCAATCCAAGAAGAGTTAGATGCTTTGAAGAAAAATAAAACATGGACGCTAGTCGAACCACCAATTGGCCATAATGTTATTGATTCAAAGTGGGTACTTCGAATCAAAACAGAAGGAGGAGATAAGAAGCGATTTAAGGCTCGACTAGTGGCACGCGGTTTTAAACAGAGAGAAGGGGTGGACTATTTTGAAACTTATAGTCCAGTGATCCGACATTCATCGTTGAGACTTCTTTTGGCATTAGCGGTCAAAGAGAACTTGAACATGGACCAAATGGATGTCAAAACGGCGTTTCTCAATGGAAACCTGTCGGAGACGGTTTATATGAAACAACCGGAAGGTTTCGCCGAAAAAGGAAAGGAGAATCACGTGTGCCTTCTAAAGAGGTCGCTCTACGGGCTAAAGCAAGCGCCACGGGCATGGAACCATTTTCTGGAACAACAAGCTAGAAATGGAGTCAGTGAAGAAGGAGCTGTCTGAAGTGTTTGAAATGAGAGATCTTGGCAGGGTAGACCTGTTCCTCGGTATGACAGTCAATCAAGAAAAGGGCTGCATCACCCTAAGCCAAGAAAAATACACGAAGAAGGTCCTTAAGCGGTTCAACTCCACTTGTTCCATGTCGCCTAGAAAAGCCAGGTGTAGAACATAAACCTGATGAAAGGATTCCATACAGGGAGTTAATTGGATCCTTGATGTACCTGGCTGTGTGCACGAGGCCTGACATTGCCTTTGCAACCAGTTACCTCAGTCAGTTTAACAGCTGTTACAATGAGGCCCACTGGCAGGCTGCTGAAAGGCACCGTCAGTCACGGATTAAAATTTATCGCCGATAAGAGAGGCGCGATTGAAGGATACGCAGATGCTGACTTTGCTGGAGACTTGGATCGCAAGTCGTACTCTGGATATGCGTTCGTTATGGGAGGAGCCATATCCTGGCAGGCAATGAAGCAGCGGACGGTAGCCTTATCTACAGCAGAGGCAGAATACGTTGCATTGTCGGAAGCAACCAAAGAGGCTGTACTGCTCCGCAGATTAGTGGCTGAAATTACCGATGCTCAGCCGCATACAATCTGTGTTTATTCAGATAGCCAGGCGGCTGGAGCTATGGCACAGAACCCGGTTCACCATAGCCATACAAAACATATCGACGTCAGGCACCATTTCGTAAGGGAAGCAGTTTCGGATGGTGTCATCACAATTAAGTATAAGAGCACGGAAGACATGGTAGCTGATGTGCTAACCAAGCCGCTGCTGAAAGGAAAGCATGTGAGATGCATGCAAGGTTTGAATGTGAGTCGAGTGTGAGGATTAGTGTATGTTAATGGTGTGCCTACTGCAGTTGAGGAGGAGAGATTAAGGAGGAGTGTAAGAGCATAGAGGTGGCTAGCTCTGTAATCTCTCCTTGCACAGTGTTGTCACTGGCATGTAGGTAGAGATGTCACCAATCCAGATAAAACATCACAATAGTGTCATGTCAGATCAAAAACAAATGTCCAACTAGGTTGACGTGAAAAATATATTATTTATCTAAATATATTTGTTCTGGTGTAGTACATATTGTAATTTCAGTTCTTTATACTTTTACATCTAACCCTCTGCTGCGCCACTCTGCCCAGCTACCAACAAGAAACTTACATTGACTTTGCGTAGGTAAACTTGAAATAAAATGAAAGTGTTAGGTCGGGTGCTTGTCTGACTGAATAGATTTAAAAAATATTTTTATGAGAAAGGTGTGTGTAGCTAGGTAATTAATTAATCACACTTATTGACGCATAATGTAATGAGGAGGGATTAAGATACGAGCATGTAACAAAGAAAATAATGAACATGAATGTGGATGGACGCAGAAGAAGAGGAAGGCCTATAAAAGTTTGGATGGATTGTATAAAAGACGATATAAAAAATAAAGGCGTAAGTGAGGATTTAACCGCTGATAGAGATGAATGGAAGAAAAAGACGTGTTGCGCCGACCCCAAATAAATTGGGATAAGGGCAGGCAAATGAGGATGATGATGATGACTCATTGAGGCACATGTTTCACATCACATTCTATGCCGTTTCCCTAATTTGTGTCACATTGCTATTGTTTTCCATCCAAAACTTATAGCGAGGAGTTTTTCAACTTCAAATTGGCAACCCTAAATTTTATTGTCTGTGGTGTAAATTTGACAGATTCTTTCTCTTTTTCCGGCGAGCTGCATAGCAGAGCGAGGTGAATATCAAGAAATTTGTGTTTAATTTGTGAAATATTTATAAAATCATTGCTGATCCAACCAAAAGCAACATAGTTTTAGTGTGCTGTGACATTATATTCGGTAAAAAGTGAAATATATTTGTGATTCTTTCGGATTTGTTCAACT
The DNA here is from genome assembly GCA_024500475.1 of Phthorimaea operculella. Taxonomy (NCBI): domain Eukaryota; kingdom Metazoa; phylum Arthropoda; class Insecta; order Lepidoptera; family Gelechiidae; genus Phthorimaea; species Phthorimaea operculella. The sequence goes on from JANFCV010000098.1 coordinate 411,350, forward strand.
AACCTCTCAAATCTTCGAACATGTTTTCGTGTTTGCCCTATAGTAGAGCATGTTGAACTTTTTGTGGCTTCATGTTTGGACACATAGGGCTACAGTATTGCCGTTTACAATGATTCCCAGGCGTAATCCCCACTGAGTTTGTTTGCACTTTACATTCTCAGTCGTTTACGTTTGCAACTTGTTTCCGGCGACAAACCTCTCTCATATCTTTTAAAATCTTTTCAACCAGTAATATTCACTACAATTGCTCAATTCTCGTCGAAATACCACCGAATTTCGGTCAAAAACTAACTCTAACCTCAAAATCCCCAGCTCGCCATAATGGTGAACAACCGAGTACCCTCGGTCTTTTCCAAGACCTACGTGACACCCCGGCGTCCGTTCGAGAAGGCGCGTCTCGACCAGGAGTTGAAGATCATCGGCGAGTATGGTCTGAGGAACAAGCGTGAGGTGTGGAGGGTCAAGTACACTCTGGCGCGCATCCGTAAGGCTGCCCGTGAGCTGCTCACCCTCGAAGAGAAGGACCCTAAGAGGCTGTTTGAAGGTATGATTATTTAGTTAGTTTATGGAATAGTTTCTATGCTGGTATGGGAGCGAAATGAGATGAGATGAGATGGAATAGTTTTGCCATGTGGTGCCGGCTTAGAATAAATCACCGCATATCATTCCCGTGGGTGTCGTAAGAAGCGACAAAGGGATTTAAGAGTTGATGTGTATTGGAATTTTAGGTGACAGGCTGAAAACCTGTTACACACAGTTTTTTTCAAACTATTGTCAGATGTGGTGTATGTATGTATTAATGGAATAGTAGGTAACATGTGGTTAATGATTTTTCCCATATGATACTACTTACCTTTTGAATAGGCCACATAGGCCCTGAAAGTTTTACACACTGCTGCTTACCTTTTTATGTGGGAATGGGAATAAGGCATTTTCCTGTGGTAAATATTAGCCTATGTCACTTGAGATATTGTAGCTTTCTAATTAGGAGTTTATAAATTACATATAAAATTATCTTTTTACTCTTGATTACCTAATTTACTATGATGATAATTATCTGGCAACCTCTTGTCTGAACAAACTTTGTAGACAACCATACATAATCTGATAATTCCTTTTATTCTCTTGAAACACTACCTAACTATTTAAACTACTTATAATTCAAATGAATATATCAGGAAATGCGCTCCTGCGTCGTCTGGTGAGGATCGGAGTGCTGGACGAGAAACAGATGAAGCTCGATTACGTGCTCGGTCTGAAGATCGAGGACTTCTTGGAGCGCCGTCTGCAGACCCAGGTGTTCAAGGCTGGTCTCGCCAAGTCCATCCACCACGCCCGCATCTTGATCAGGCAGAGGCATATCCGGTAAGTTATCGGAAAAACGCTTTTCCTTACCTTAACAATAGTCCACTGATGGACATGGACACCCCACTACCAAAAAGTCATGTCCTTCAATTATGATGTTTCTATTAATACCGAAAACTTGCTGAAATTGTTTCCAGAGTAAACTTTCTAAAGAAAATAGAATAACTTCTTATTTGTCTACTGAAACAGCATACCTATAAGCAAATATTTTGGAAAAAATACAGTTGCGTGTGTTGGACATAGTTTAGCAGAAAGGACTCAAAATACTTTCAATTTTTTATGTAGATTTAAAATCACATTCTCTATTTTTGTGGAAGTCCTTTCTGCAATAATTGTAAAAATTATTTGTATTGCAAAGAATTCTTCTGCAGCAAAATATGGAGTACCATACTCATAATAATATCTAAACACAGGTAAACCGATATGGTGGCCGGGGCTGCCTGGCTTGAGACTTGATCGTGAACATGAAAATTGTTCTAAAAGACCACTTGACTCTCGCTTGCCGAAGTCAATGTCTTGAAATATTTGTAAGCTCTTTGAGCTGGTACTACAGGTAATGTATAAAATGATCATTAGATACACCCTACAATTTAGGCCCTAGATGGTTGTTTTCAATGAGAAGCATGTTTAAGCCTTATTCAATTTGATCTCTTGAAAATTTGTACCAGTCTTTCAGGTTTGAATAGGGCCTAATATGTATCAATCAAGTCAAATTTATACACTGGTCGTTAGAACTCGTTCTGGAGTGTTTTTTAAATCTTATTAGTACAATTCTTGATTCTCCACTCCAGTACCCTTTATTTTTATAATTTATCCAGCCCATGTTTGTACTTGTAGCCTGTAGTTTGTAATGTTGGGCTCTGGTAAAGCTGGCACTACTTTCTATTTTTAAACTAAAACTTTCATTCCCCTTCCAGCGTCCGCAAGCAAGTCGTGAACATCCCGTCGTTCATCGTCCGCCTGGACTCCGGCAAGCACATCGACTTCTCCCTGAAGTCACCGTTCGGCGGCGGCCGGCCTGGCCGCGTCAAGAGGAAGAACCTGCGCAAGGGACAGAGCGGAGGCGGCAACGCAGATGAGGAGGAGGATTAAACCAATAAACTTATGTTTATAAGCTACTGCTGCATTTTATTTCAAACTTACTTGTATAACCTGATTCATAGAAGACCCGAAATGGCAACACTGTTGTTTACGTCTTTTTCATATTACGTACATGACATTTAAGCAATGTGTCAAATAAAATGTTGCAATTTCGGGTCCCCTATCCCTATACTATAATAGAAGCTCTACCTGATTCATAGAAGAAAGGACCCGAAATGGCAACATTGTTTGCGCCTTTTTCATATTACATGACATTTGAGCATTTTGTCATTTCGGGTCCCCTTCTATGAATCAGGTAGTACCAAAGGGTAGTACTATATGGGGGGTAGTACCAGGCTAATACCGCATACCCATACCCACCCACTTGGTACCCACGGACCGCACCTTGATTAAGCATTATAGTACCGTCATTCGAATAGGCCATATTTGACGGGTTTGACAGCTGTCAAATATGGCCTAGGGTAAACGGTAACCCGTGGTCCACCAGGTGGACCACGGGGATGAAGGGTCTAAACGCTAGTTGACATGTCGCGTCGCGAAATCCCTAGGCCCTTCGCGAAGAGCCGGATAACTGCGAAATGCATCGATTTATTCGCACATTTTTCGGAAAACTGCGAAATCGTTATTGCATGGACATAAATCCAGGAAAACTGGCGACACGCGGCTACGAAGCCGCCTACGCACCTGCTACGACTTTTACCTCTACTCTACGCCGCTGTCTTATGGCCTATTCGAATGACGGTACTAACAGGCACAGGTTGTAAACCTGAAGGTCGTTCATCGTCCGCCTGGACTCTGGCAAGCACATTGACTTCTCGCTTAAATCACCGTTTGGCTGATGCCATCACTTTGATTTGGGTACTTTTAGACATAAATCTTACAGAGATGAAAAATTATCAATAATGACGATTATTTTCATATTTCGGCAGGATTGGCTCTGGCTGACCTACGTCTTTCGACTTGTTTACGTCGTTGACTTGTTAACGTTCTCAAGTTAGCCTATTGTGGTAACTGATGAGATAGGCATTTCTGCAGTCGGGTCTTCCATTACAAGAGGGAGAACCTGCGTAAGGGACAGACCGAATCGCGAAGGCGGCAACGCTGCTGACGAGGAGGAGGATTAAATTAAACCAATTTATAAGCTATTACCACAAATTAGAAAAACTGCGCGCTATTACTGGGTTTTATTGTTCAAACTGCAGCGGAATCCGTAAAAAGTAAAAGAAATTACTTAAAATATAACTTAAAATATTAACAGTAACAGTAACCATACATAGAAAAACTGTTGCACATCAGAATGTTAAAATATTGTTCAGCTCTTGGTCTATACCCAAAAAATTAAAATGAGTTTTCTCGTTTACTAATCCGAGACAATTAATATGATAGGGCAGGCAATTATTGTCTATTAAATGTGCATTTTTTGGTATGGACATCAATTCGCTTCGTGATGATTTAGATGGTGGCCCAGCTGTAGAAACGTCATCTTGGCACGGCCACATCTAAATCGTCACGTTGAAAGGACATGTTTATGACCAAAAATTACCATTTAATTGACCATTATTGCCTACCCAATCATATTAATTGTCTCGGCTTCGTTAACGAGAAAACTCATTTTAATTTATTTGGGTAGGTATAGACCAGGAGCTAAACAAATTAAATAACATTCTGTTCTGATGTAACATGTTTCTATGTACGGTAACTGTTAACATTCACAGTTTTTTCTTTTACTCTTATGGTCAAATTTTTCTCAAAAGGTGATACTATATCCTCCTGAGTCCCTGCGTCCTATACAAAGAACAAATTCCTGTACTGTGTTAAGTCCTGACGCTTTTGCAACTTTACATCATACTAGTCTGTAATTTTGTAAATATAGGAAAACTTAAACAAGAAATATAAAATTTTACCTTTGATTATGTTTTTACACAAAATGAATAATCAAAACTATTAAAATGATTAGATTAGGCAGGCAGTTATGGTCAATTAAATGGGCATTTTTTGGTAATAGGCATGTCTTCGCTACGTGACGATTTAAGTGGTGGCCCAGTTGTAGAAACGTCATCTTGACACGGCCACAAACCAATCAAATATCTCTGAAACAGCTCTTCGAAGACTGATAAAATTTTGCATGAAGAATAGACAATTGAATGGACAATTTTTGGAATAATCAGATCTTCGCCAAGTGGCTGCTTTAATGGTGGCCCAGCTGTAGAAACGTCATTTTGGCACGGCCACCTATTACATGGAATATCTTTTAGACATTTTTTTTACTTGTGCATCAATTAGAGGTCAATTATTTCACACCTTATGGTATTCCATGGTGGCCGTGCCAAAATGACGCACACGTCAGATACCGCGTACCGACGTACCGCACCGGTTCCGCTCAGGTCTGAATAGGCAAATACAGGAAGTAACAGAAAGGGTATAACAAGCCGAAAGGAGGTCAAGGTACTCATGAAACTGAACCACTTTCCTTATGGAACACGGGTAGAATTATGAAAAAAAAATGGACCTCCCATACAAAATTGCCGATCAGCTGATTAATTTACTATGGGAGGTTCAATTTCTTTTTTCATATTTCGACCCATGCTCCATAGGGAAAGTTGTTCAGTTTCATGAGTACCTTGACCTCCTTTCGGCTTGTTATACCCTTTCGGTTACTCCCGGTATATTATCAGGTACTAAGGTGCAGGTTCAACAGGTGCTGTTAAAGTAGTGGTCAATGGGAATAGAGGGCCAATCGTAGTTGCAGATGCAGTTCGTAATAAATAAAAACCAAACCTGGATATAAAAAAATCTTTATTATTTAAACCTTGGTAGAGTCGGCTGTCTTGTTGTTGGAAGAATCTCTCTTCGGGGGCATGAAGAGAGCCTTGGTGACGTTCGCGCAAGGGTTCTCGACACAAACCCACATCACGCCCGCGCTCATGAACGACAGGAAGATCGTGGCGGCCATTATTGTAAGCTGAAAAACATAAATTAAACTAAAACATTAATCATTAGGTGGGTACCATAAAACACTTCCTGTATTTTTGGAAAACAAGATATTATTAAATAAAAGAAATTAAAAATGTCATGCTTCGATTGGGGCTCGAATCCAGGCCTCATGGGTGATCGCTCCACCGCTGTGCCACATAACTATCGATGCACCGACCGATCGATGCTTGCCAAATTTTAATCTCTTGCTTGATGCTCTTCTCCAAGGACGATTTAGCGACATCTAGTAGAAAGTATTTACGTCTACAACTTTATCACCTTATTTATATTGTTTGAAATCCACTCATAAAATGAACTAACCGGATAGTAAAGTTTTCAATACTATCTACTAGATGTCGCTAGATCGTTGCTTAGAGTTTTTTGGTAATTCCGTCGTTTAATATGACTGGCGCAGATGAAGAACAGGTATTTTGAACATACGATTAAATCATAGTTTCCTTACCACATAATAGTCGGAGATGTGGATGGGTGTGACTTGGCTGCCGATCAATCCTCGTTGGAAGAGTGTGTGCAAGAGGAACCCACCGTAGGCGACCTTGCCAGTCCACGTGAACCCGCGCCATTCCACTATACCCCGGTATACAGCTGGAACAAAGTGAAAAGTAGGTGAATACCTAACTTGTAGAAGGAAAGAAGAACAAGAAAATTGAAAATTAATGCATTTCCTCCAAACCACGGTATATAGGATGAAATTTTACTAGTGACCGATAGCCGATTCTGAGTTTTCGCTATCGGTTACTAGTAAAATATCACCCTATATAAAATAGTCTATAGTAGGGATTTTAATGCACTTACAGTGCTTTATTAATCTCATAAATAAAAAAAAATCATGCATTGACGGGGGCTCGAACCTGGCTCGGATGGGTCAACGCACCACAGCTCTGCCACTAAGCTATCAGTGCGACGATCGCTGCCTGCCAATTCTTATTTTAATTTATGTATAATTAGTGTTCGAATCTCTTACTCTCAATCTTGAATATGCAGCCGATGATGATTCCAACAATGAGCAGCTGGAAGACGGGCTTGTACAACGCGGCGTAGCTGACACGCAGCAGGGTGGAGGCAGGCTGGCCGTCCACGTAGAACAAACCTCCGGACAGGATCACCGCCACGCCCACCGGGACTATCAGCCAGAATAGGTAGCGGTAGTTCTGGAAAAACAAAAAAGTACTTAGGGTCACTCATTTGTATCATCCAGAAGAAGGGTTCAGTTGCAGAAGGCCCTAATTCACGACAGTTAAATTTTGAACTTTAGTCTTTTTTACGATTGTTTTTACAATTAATCAAAAAAGGACTTAGTCCGTTTTTAAACTGGACTGTCCTGAACTTAGGGCTCTGCCATTAGGCCCTTCTTCCATGTACAGGCACCAGATCTCAACGGCCTAGCTAGTGAGAACAACTGACCTTATGCTTGCTGAAGTCTTTGCCCTGCTTCTGCCAGTAGTATGTGAGGAATCCTCCAGCCAGCCCCAGGGTGTACGTGGACAAATTGGTGTGTCCCCGGCAGTACAGCAGACGGAAGGTACGGTCGTTGGCGTAAAGGGTGCGGTATGACCTGAAATTTATTTATTTATTTAACAATTTATTGTAAACAGAACAGTAATAGGACAAATGCAAAAGGAAAAAGACACAACCTACCTACTGTTTATCTCTTTAAAGAAAATTCTTACAGAAGCTCTAAAATATGTAGGGACAAAATGGGCATACGTACGTGTCAGTTGACTGGAATATAAGAAAAATAGTGGCACTTAGTACCCCCCGATAGGGAGAGGCCCATGTCCAGCAGTGAACTGTTGTGGCTGTACAGGTAAAGGTAATGGTCATCTGTGAGTTGATTAGGATATAAGGAAAATAATCAACCGGTCGTAAAATTAAGCCAAATCCTTTTGCAAAATGATTTGTGTTCAAACAAAACATGTTGCGCCAACCCCGAGCAATAGGGATAAGGGTAGGAAGATGATGAATCAAGCGGGATATAATAAGGCATTGCATCGGGGCTGGCCAGGCTAACCACACACACGGCATGTAACTGTACCTATGCCTCCACGACCAGTAAATGAAATCAACTACTAGTCATGATTTTAAAAAGGTGATACATGACGTGTAAAAGTAGCCATGATCGTTACTAGTATGCGAATGAAAAGAAGAGAGTGCTCTACTATTACCACGCGATCTTTTGGTTTTTAATATGCCTCGAAAATGGGAAGTTGTTCAGTTTCATGGTCTGAACGCACCCTATCAGTACCTATTGGGAGAGCCGTATATATTTGTTGCACTATCCCGCATCAAATATTTTTAGAGTTGGTTGCCTCGAAATTACCAAAACAATAAAGCCGCCAATTGTACAATTTACCTATGTTTTTTTGACGTTAGACAGACGGCTGGTAGTAAAACATTGCCAAATCCTTTTGGTACTATGATTTTGTTTGTGCTCCAACAAAACATGTTGCGCCGACCCCAATTGATTTGGGATAGGGGCAGGCAGGATGATGGATGACCTATTTTAATTTTACGTTTTTTGTAATATTTGTACCATTTTTGCAAGAAAGTACCTATAATAATATTGCATTTCATTGTACCTCTACTTATTGTGTATGCACAATGCAATAAGTTTATCGAATATCATATCATTATCAGTTTACCTACTTAACAAATACGGAACAGTAGTGCAAGGAAATGCAGACCTAGTAAAGGGTCATCTTCAAGGGTAAACGATTAGATTAGATAATGCATGCAAAAATGCAGATTAAATGCAAGTGCTTTCATCATAGGTAAAGATTAGATAAAGTGCATGCAATCAATAAATACACAGTGTTTCGGAGGGAGTGCATTTAAGTAAGTAAGAAAGTAAAAACACTTTATTTCACAATAATAAATTAACAAGTCACAAAAACTAATTAAACTAAAATGCGCAAAGGCAGCCTTATCGCGATCTCTTCCAGACAACCTTTGGGTAGAGGACAAAGAAATAGAAAACAGAGCAGTGCGAGAGCAATGGATAGATAAAAGAAGATAAATAAATAAATCGACAAATCATTTAATTGGACACATTGTTTAAAACATCCTGCTGAACAAATTTCATTGTAGGTACCATCTATCCTGAAAAACGACAAAAACCGACGCCTCATAATACGTAGGTGTAAGGTGTAAAAAATTACTGCTACTATTTGGTTTTGGTGAAACCGATGGTGAAAAACTCCATGAAACATAGGTGAAAATATGAAAAATAATTACCTATAGATAGATGGACCTATACAAATTGATCCCATACAAATTGACTTAGCTGGTAGGTACCTACATTTTCTATGAGTTTCTATGACCTATGTTTCCTGGGTAAAGTTTTTCAGTTTCGTGGACTGGTTCACCCCTTAAAATATTTGCAGTTAATTTTTTTCCATCATAATAAAGTGAGCCAACTGATCGTAGAATATGGTAGGGGAAGTCAATTTTTTTCCTCGTTTTTCATCTTTGGTCCTATAGTAAAAATTGTTCAGCAGACGCCCCAAATATGTCCAATTCAATGCATATCCTCCGAAACACGGTGTATAAAATATACGCATCAGTAATTTTCCTCTATAGTTGCGATTATTTTGCATAATGGCACCTATTGCAACATACGTATTCTTTGATTTCGAAGTACGGGGTCCCAGAGGCGAGAGGAAAATAACTGAACTTAGTTTAGTGGCAGTGAAAAGGGAACAGCTATTGAACCATGAACTGGATATCCAGAATGACAGGAAACTAACGCTGAAATACAGTCCTCCACGAGTGGTTCCGGTACTTACTTAATTTAATTACGTATTTATCAAATAAAAAATGTAGAATTAAGAAATATACGGGGTGTAAGGGACAGGTGTCCGAATACTGATAGGGTGCATTCAGACCATGAAATTGACCAACTTGCCATAGAAATAAATTTCAGGCAAAGAAAAAAATTTTTCGACTTCTCATACAAAATCACGATTAACTGATTGCATTTACTATGGGAAATCAAAATTTCTTTTACCTTTCCTGAATTTTATTTCTATGGGGAGTTGTTCAGTTTTATGGTCTGAATGCACCCTTTCAGTATTCGGAAGGCTGTCTCTTACAACCTGTATAAGGTCACATTTAATTAAGTACAAATATTTAAGGGTGTGTACTACTCACAAAACTGAATAACTTTTATTAGAAATTTTTCTTTGAAATATGAAAAAAATATTCGGCCTCCCATACTACGTGACACACTTTTTCAACATGTTTGTATGGAAGGTCCATTAATTTTTATCATATTTATTTCGAAGAAAAGTTTCTAACAAAAGTTGTTCAGTTTTGTGAGTAGAACACACCCTTAGAATATTTGTACCTACTTAATTAAATTTAACCCTATATGAAGCAAAAAAGAAAAAGAAATGAGTAAGTATGTATGTACGTATGTACGTTATAAATAAATAGCATTATAAAAATGGGTGGGCAAGTTCATTTTACGCGGGTCAGTTCAGTACTGATCCAAATATAATAATGTACTTATTATTAAACTCAGTGCAAGTGCAAATATTTTCGGTGTGCTACTCAACTCAACTGAACAACTTTTCTCATTAACACGAAAAATAATCCTCCCATACAAAGTGAGACATGTTTTGTTTGTACGGGAGGTCCAAAATTTTTGATCAAAGTTGTTCAATTTTACCTACATGTACAACACGAACGAGTAGATTACACCCTGAACACAAAACATACAGAATTTACAGAAGGAAAGCTCGCCCCTTCTTCCGATCATTTATGCCTACACCAACAAAAAATAGGCGCCTCGCGCGCAGTTTCCCTAATTTGTGCCTACACTTTAAGGACAGGATTGCTACTTTCTTTTTCTGAATTTTAAATATATCGTACCTGGGTCAAACATACTAGGTACATTACTTACATCATATCAAACGTACATTTTAACATACTTTACAAAATTATTGGTAATTGCGAGTCGTAATATTGATACTCGCTACTGTGGACTCGCTAAAGGACTTTATACAGGATAGGTATTTAAATTTGCTCAAAATGGTGATACTATGTAGGATACTAAGATGTCAATGTTAACAACTAGTATAATATGTAGTAACAGGTTCATCAGAATGTAATGTAATATGTTTGCCTCCTGGTCTATAAAATAAAATGACAAATGAGTTTTCTCGTAAATGAAGCGGAGACAATTAATAATTATGATTGGGCAGGCATTTATGGTCAATTAAATGAGCAATTTTTGGTAATAGCCAAGTCTTCGCTACGTGACGATTTAAGTGGTGGCCCAGCTGTAGAAACGTCATTTTGGCACGGCCACCAAACTAATCAAAATTCCTGAAACAGCTTTTCGAAGACTGATGAAATTTTGCAGAAATCATGAAGGACAGACAATTAATTGGGCAATTTTTGGAATAATCAGATCTTCGCGAAGTGGCTGCTTTAATGGTGGCCCAACTGTAGAAACGTAATTTTGGCACGGCCACCTATCACATGGAATATCTTTTAAACGGCGGAGAGATCATTTTTTTTACTTGTGCGTTTCACACCATCAAACTTATGGTAGGTATTCCATGGCGGCCGTGCCAAAATGACGCACACAAAAAAAAACATTCTATCTAGCCAGTTGAAATTTTCCAAAACTCGGAAACTACTAAAAATCGCGGATTGTAGATACAGTCCAGCAAAAAAGAGTAGAAATTAAATAATATGGAACTAACAATTTTTCATACTAAATTGTTGCCATTCATAGTTAATGTTGCCATTTAATTTTGAAATTTCATACAAAGTGGAGCCCTCATTTTTTGTCTACTCTTTTTTGTGGACTGTTAGGTACATGGTTAGGGTGATTATCTAGTTAGCACCTACATATAAGGAATTTTCTTTTGACGTCACTGGCTGAAATAGCCTGTATTTTGATAACTCAGCATTTCAGAGCACATTATTATTTATTTTTTATTTTAATACTTATCTTATCTTTTATAGGTAGGTACATATCCCGCGCAAAATATTTTCAAAGTTGAACTGTTTTGAAAGCTGTTTAGTTTCAGAGGCTCACTCTCCTTGCAAAATTCCTAAATTGTCAGATAAGAAAAATAAGATATTTAAAGATAAAAATACTTTATGTGAACATAAAAGGAAACATTTTACAAAGATATCTACTTACATTAAGAACTAGAATAATTTATTTAACTGCCTTTCTAAGGTTTTGTAGTCATTAGACTATTAAATTTTGTCGAGTCTGTCTATCATCTATCTACATAATATATGCCCGCCCTCATAAGCATAACTTCGTCAGTTTTCGTTCGATCGACATAAAATTTGGTGTGTCGATGGTACGTATTGGCCCAAAATTAGAAATGCTGGCAAAAAGCAACAAAATTAACTTTGTTACACTGAAAAACCAGATTATTTATTTTATTTATTTTCTGCCAGCTATGTTACGTTAAGAACAAAATCCTACGCGTTTCTGACACGCTCTTGGCCTGATTTTTCACATGATTCGTTTTTCTGTTTCATTTTCAGGAAGGTGCTGTTGCCAAACCACCTCCCGATGCCTTCAATAGGGAAGATTTCGACCAGATCATCAGTTTCTTAAACCAGCTGCCTAAACCCGTGTGTGGGGTGGCCTACAACGGCATCCGTTTTGACTTTCCCATACTAAAAATGGTTTCAATCTCGTTGGATACCAATTTTCCTAATGACATGCTTTTCACAGACGGCATGTATGCATTTTACGACATTCTTAATGATAAAGGAAACGATAACTCGAGCTTGCGTGCAAGGGCTCGGTCGGATAGGTTTCCTTGGCCAAAGTTTACGAAACCTAATGTATCGTACCAGTTAGAAGAGGTGTATAAAAGAGTTGTCGGGCATTCAGCATCAGCGGCGCACACTGCTGAGTACGACTCTATGATGATGATAGAAATAGCTAGTGCAAAAGCTGAGCTGTTTGTAAGCTGGGTGGATAAGATAACAAACCAAATAGAATATAGAGACTTCGAAATGTCTATTCCTGAATAAATACCACCGGATTTTGAATTGTAATTTTTAAAATTGATATTTGTACAATTTAGCTAAGTACCTAAGTATTTAAAATGTAAAACGTACAAATGAAAAAAATATGGAAGTCCAATCCACGTATGCAACACAGTCAGTGTACTTATACTATGCCATCACCTTCTTGCCTTCAACCACTCATTTTTATTCCTTCAATAGCCATTATCCTTTTCATTTTGAATTTCACCTTCTGTCGTTCCTTAACACGTTGTGTTCTTCGTAATAAATTATAACTTGATTTTTATAACTGTGCTTTTTTTAACTTTTGGAGCTGTCAAAATTACTATGGAGAACTGTCACTTAACTGTCAAACTGATACATATTTTGACAGCTACATGCGGACAGTTATAAAAATCGAGTTATACTTACCGTACTGTTTGATTCGATTTGTTACGAAATAAAGTCGTCTCGTTATTATATAAGCAGAGGCGGATCTGAGGTAGCCAACGCCCCTGGCTCGACTCAAACTTTGCGCCCCTCCTTTGCAGGCGCGATCCAAGCCCTCGATTTCCGGGCCGGAGTCATCGAGGCACCTTAGTGCTACCAGTTACTTTATCTATACAAAAATGAGTGCAAGTTCTGTCTGGACATCTAGAAGGGCGGCACACTAACTTATTGCGAGCGAAGCGAGCCCGAGTTTTCGCGCTAAATCTGGTGTGGTGGTAGCAGCACTAATGGACTGTGAGAGGGGGCGTCAGTCTGGCACATAACGAATTGCGAGCGAAGCGAGCCCGACTTTTCACGTTAAATCTGGTGTGGTGGTAGCAGCACTAATGGACTGCGAGAGGGGGCGTCACTGAGACCCAAAACTTATTGCGAGCGAAGCGAGCCCGACTTTTCACGCTAAATCTGGTGTGGTGGTGGCAGCACTAAGGGACAGCGTAGTCACACTAATACAAAACTTATTGTGATTGCGAACGCAGCGAGCTCGACAAACACCATTAAGATTAAAAGGCGGCGACTTGTTACAAGAGGGCATCAGAATTGTATTGGGTTCCTTTGCAGTTTCAGTCATTTCACCAGTGAGTTATTTTTGCACGATTTGCTGTCCTTAAATATTTTGCTGCTCTACCCCCGGATCCAACTGGCCTTACAAAATTCAATGTCTCGAAATAAAAATACAATTTGTTACGGTAATAAACTCGTTTTTAAAATAAGATAACTACTTAATTTTCATAAATTTAATAAGGCTGGCTCATTATTGCTCTCATTATTAGGTATGCGAGAAACTTCTGTGCCCGTATTGGCTGACTTGAATTGGCGCCCTCAGTTTGGCAGGGCGCGCCCCTTTTCGTGTCGTAGCGCCCGCGCCCCTCAAGGAAGGCACGGAGATCAGATTTAATATTTATTTATATTTTTTCTGTTCTCATGAAACAGGCAGGAAAATATTATAATTGTTTCACCTTAACGCCATTTATGCCCTATGGCAAGCAAAAGATTATCCCTCAGCTCTCAATAATAACCCGAATCTTACGAGGCTTGAACTCCAAACCCGCGCCCTGGCGGGCGCGAGTCTGGTTTTGCGCCCCCCCTCGGGCTGCGCCCCTGGCTCCCGCCCCTATAGCCACACCCTAGATCCGCTCCTGTTTATAAGTTCCTATTAAATTCACTGCAAATATTTTAGAGGCAGATCAAATAAAAAATAAGTATGTACTAGGCAAATTTTTAAAGAAATCTACACGCTAGTTTTCGAGAAAATTGCATTTAACTAAAGAGAAAAACAAAACGGAAAAAGTGCACCGCACCCTGTTTGTCCTAGAAACACACACTTCGATGAATTTAAATTACGCGCCAAAAAAAGGTGCTGTGATTGGTTGGTTGTTAGTGTGCGTGCCGTGTAAGTGAATCCTGTCGGGTCAGGTCAGGTCGCCTGTGGGGCGGAACGTCAGTCGGGTCAGTCAAAGGATGTTCACATAATTAATTAAAACGTTTGTTTGAAAATGAAAAAAAAATATCTAGCGTGTAGATTTTTTTTAAATGCCTTAGATGTTTTTCTTATACATATTTACGCATGCCCATAAAATATTTGCAGTGAATTTAATCCCACCCAAAACATAAATGTGAAAGGCTGCCAAGTTCGATAATATTGGAATGCTTCGCCTATAAAAGAAGTGAGATCTAAATAACTACCAAGTTCCATACACAGACCTCAGTTAAAAATAGTTACAGGAATGCAAGTATGTAATGATATAACTTGGCAAGTTTTAATAGAAAATTATATACTTGACTCATTGCGTTTAGTAGGTTTATAACAAAGTGTGTGAGAACTTGCCAAGTTATATCATTACATACTTGCATTCCTGTAACTATTTTTAACTGAGGTCTGTGTATGGAACTTGGTAGTTATTTAGATCTCACTTCTTTTATAGGCGAAGCATTCCAATATTATCGAACTTGGCAGCCTTTCACATTTATGTTTTGGGTGGGATTTCATTTATTTTTGTAAGGTTTATTTTCTTTTTTCTTATGATTTAGTTAGTTAAGGAAATGTCTCATTTACACTAATTTTCAGATTTTTGAATATGGACTATGCTTCTTTTCTTACAAAGAAATAGACTAGTTTTTTCTACGTTTGCGTGGCAAAGGAAACTTTTTTGTTTTGTCATTTTGTATGCTGTCTTGTACGACTGACACGCTAGAGCGCATTGCCCATTCAATATCTTGGATTTTTTTACACGTTTTCTATTTACTGATAAGCTTGCCAAGTCAGGGCGGTATAATGTACGTAGCCGGATATATTCAATTTTTACTTAACATAACATAACAGCTACAACAGTCCACTGCTGGACATGGGCCTCCCCCTATCGGGGGGTATTGCCATACTCACCACGCTTGGCAGGCGGATTGGCGAGGATTCCCTGGATGAGTATCCCTTAGTCGCTTTTTACGACACCCACGGGTAGAATTGGGGTGATGCTATTCTAAGCCGGCATCACACGGCATAGCAATTACAGCAATTTTTACTTTACTTTGACTAAATTACAAACCTTCGTAACGAATTTTAGGTCGGTACGACCATTGGAAGATATAGATAATTTTTTTGTTTTAGTTCCTTAGGGGTATGAATTTACACCTTCATTATTTTTAAAACCGACTCACACTTGGCCATTTTCAGATTTTTTCCTTTACATTGACCTAAAGACCTACCTCCATGCCAAATTTCAAGTCAATACGACCACTGGAAGTGCTCTAGGTTTTTGATGAGTGAGTCAGTCAGTCAGTCAGTCAGTCAGTGAGTGTATAGTAAAAATAGCGATTTTCTGACGTCAATATCTCAAGACCTACAATAGGTACATTAATGAAATTTTGTATTTTAGATAAGTAAGTAGATCTCGACAGATACTAGAAATTTCATATGCGTAGATAAAATAGATTTTGAGTTATAGGTAGGTCGAACTTGGCCCGAAATGGTTCGTGTAATATAACCCACGGCCAGTGTGTCGGTTCTTTGCTCGAACTTGGCGGACACACTGCCGTGTGTCTAGATAGGACCTTATGTTATGTGTCATATAAAGTGGTACAGACTTTCCATGTAAAGAAACGTTAATATAGGTACTTCCGATTGCTTTATTTAGGAAATGGCTGTATAATTTACTTTTTACAAACTGTTTTTACGATATTCAGGAATTTATTGCATTTAAATTGTAATAATTCATTTGTTTCGTTTTGACATACTCTACAGTTTGTAATAATACTACCTAATACCTAATTATTAATTAATTAATGGACCTATTATTTATTGTCATTTTTGAGATTGTTTGACTATTGTACTATCACTGACGAAATTCCATATAGACATGACAAAGTTATGCACACGTTCTTTGATTCCAAAGTTGTTTGACGCAAAAACCCACTCACACATATAAAAAAGCGCGTAGTAACAGGAGTGTAGCAAAAGAATAAGATGACTAATCAAACATGTTCTATTAATGACTAATAGTAAAATGGGTAACAAAATTTCGCACTTAGTGTTAATTGCTCGAGTGGCGGATTGGTTATGATAGCGGAATAGCGATCACGGCTGTTATGGTTCGTATCTTCATGGATCGACTACTTTTGATTTTTACTTTTACTTTAATTTTTTTTATCGTAAATAAACGAAAGTAAATCAAGTGTTATGTAGAATTTTCACCTTGACATTTGAATATATAATATTATGATTGACCTCTGAGGATTTTCTATGTTTTTTTTTTACATTTAAGTAACTGAGTATTTTTTTTCATTTTGAGGTAATGTTATTTTCACGGCTTAGAATAGCATCACCCTATTTCTACCCGTGGATATCGTAAAAGGCAACTAAGGGATGACTCCAAGGAATGGTCAACAGCGTGCAGCGTTCAGAGTCATTATATGTCGTAGGTTTATGACAAAACTGGGTTTTTATCCAAAAAGCTAGACTTTTGAGATGACAAAATTTTAACTTAACCTCTGAGAATTATCTATGTTTCTTTTACATTTTAAGTAACTGAGTATTATATATTTATTATGAAATAATGTTATTTTCACGGCTTAGAATAGCATCACCCCATTTCTATCTAACCGTGGGTATCGTAAAAGGCAACTAAGGAATCAATTCAGGAAATGGTCAGCATCGTGCAGCGTTCAGCGTCATTCTATGTCGTAGGTTCATGACAAAACTGGGTTTTTGTCCAAAAAGCTAGGCTCTTGATATGACAAAATTTTAACTTATGTTTTGCCATTTCTTTTAATTATAAACCTTAACCAATTCAGGTTCTTAATCAGAGACCGGGATATGACTACATTATATGTTTTTGGCAATAACTTCATCTTAATCTTCTTATCATACTTAATCCTAAACTAGTTTAGGTTCATGATCGGAAACCTATATATTGTTATAGGTTGTCGATCAAAATCCTAAAATTAATTAAGGATTATGATAAAATAGAGTTTTAATGTTGTTATCTACTGGTCTTTGGTATTTGGTCAAAAACCTGGTTTTATTAACATCGCTGCGACATATAGCATTGACGTTACCCGTTATCGTAGCGATTGTTCTGTGGTTTTGAATTTAAAGTGGTTCTATTAAGAGTGAGTATCGAGGAGCACGCGTTGTTTTGCAAGTGTGTGAGTAAGGCGTGTAAGCGATTATAAAAGTGCATAACTTCAGCGTGACTATATGCACTTTTTATTACGGCTGTACCTACCTATGTATTGATCACCTATACTATTGTACCTATGGAGTATTATTGCCTAAGACATGTTTTCTTGAAATTGTTATTAATGTACCTAATTATGTTAATATTTATTTTTTGTTTCAATTCTACGTTTTATAATAATTTAATTGCTTGACATTTTTAAATTCATAATGTTGTATTTGCATGCCAATAAACGGCGCATCACGCTTGAACATTACAAATTAATATTGTAAAATGTCCACCATTTTGTACCGTGTTGCTTGTGAATATAGAATCATTCATTCTATTCTAACGCCAGCGCCCTCTATATGACACTAGAGAATCCATAGAAAGTTTCCCATTCACAAAAAAGGGTGAAAGAACGTCTAGATTGATTTCTATTTTTCTATTTATATTTCAGCCTATTGCAGTCCACTGCTGGATTGGTTTATCTCCCCCGAAAACCCCTACTTACGAAATTTCATCAAAATCTTTGGAGCTGTTTACGAGATCGTGATTATAAACAAAGAAATACCTACACAATATTGTTCCTTTAAAGGTATTAGATTATACAGGGTGTAAGGGACGGTGCCACCTCTAGTCCATGCAGGGTGTTTCGTAAAAGCCGACGTAGAGTTTTTGACCTCTGCTGAATATCTGTCGACTATGGTTAACCGCATAGTGGCGGTGATACCACCTATATCAGCATTTCCAAAGAGGATTGACGTCAGGCCGGTCATAAAATATAGCCAAATCATTTTGCTACATGATTTTGTGTTCTAACAAAACACGTTGCGCCGACCCCAACTGATTTGGGGTAAGGGCAGAAAGATTAGATAGATAGATAGGTACTTACTCAGGTGCTTGTATCACAACAGCCTCCAGATCTTGGAAATACGTGTGCAGAGCTGGCACGATGATCGAGACGACGAATAAGATGGAAATGGCAATCTTTTGGGCTCTCGGAGTCGTCGCTATGACGCAAACAAGAAGACCTACGCAGAATAGTTGCGTGTCTGATGCCAAGTACCTGTAAAACAAATGAAATAAATAAGAAATGTAGAGCTCGCTTCGCTCGCAATACTAGAAGTGTTTATTTAAGATAGGTTGGTTCGTCTCCACGCATGCCTTTTTAACGAGAAATGTGAAGTTCGCTTCGCTCGCAAAACGTGTACTGACACCGTGTACCTCCTCGTAAGCCTTTTTTTTTATAAACAATGGGTAAGCATTTGTCCGCAATCTCACCTGATGTTAAGTGACGATGCAGACGAACTCGAAATATCGAGCTCGCTTCTTTCGCTAACAACGTGCGTGACCCCTCATGTCTTTTTAAGGCTTAATTTCAAGCTCGCTTCGCTCGCAGACACCGTTTGTCTCCTCGCATGTCTATTTGACGCAGATTGTCTCTAACTCGTTTCACCCACAAAATGTGTAGTGATAGTGCAGCACTGTGTATCTCCTTGCATACATTTTTAACGCGAAATGTCTAGCTCGCTTCGCTCGCATAATGTCTAGTAATAGCACAGCACGGTGTGTCTCTCGCATGCCTTTTTAACGCGAAATGTCGAGCTCGCTTCGCTCGCATACGTGAAGTGATGGTACAGCACGGCGTGTCTCTCGTATGCCTTTTTAACGCGAAATGTCGAGCTCGCTTCGCTCGCATACGTGAAGTGATGGTACAGCACAGTGTGTCTCTCGTATGCCTTTTTAACGCGAAATGTCGAGCTCGCTTCGCTCGCATACGTGTAGTGATGGTACAGCACGGTGCGTCTCCTCGCATGCCTTTTTAACGCGAAATGTGTCTTGCTGCTCGGATATTATAACTGTGGCGAAGCGTGGTTTGGTTTCTCTCAAGTTCTTGTTGGCGTGAAATGTTAAATTCACTTTGCTCGCAATGCGTGCTGTGACTCCCCACGATCCGAAGCTGTAGGTATACTCCACTGATTGTATCCTTACCAAGTCTGCGGCGTGCAAAGTGCATCATCGTACACGTAGTTGTTGACGTACAGCAGGTTCGCCCACCAGTACTGGCGACAGGCATTGGACTCGGAAACCACCACCAGGTCCCACATGGGGCCGCTGCCGGCGTGACGCATCCACGTGCTGATCGTGCCCAGGACCAGTGCGTACGTGGGGGTCAACCTGAAATAAATATACGCTACTGATTAATCTACATACATACATACACTCACAGGCACAACTAATCGGCCACCAATCTGTAATGGTATATTTCATGTTGATTAGAAATATAAATATAAAAATATATATTTATCTAATAAAATACGAAATGTAAATACTAATAGATAATAATATAAATTAACTAATTTACAACTTATATTAACTGTAATTATCAATGTTATAAATATTAAAAAGTATTTCATGCTAATGCAGGTGGCCGATTAGTTGTGCCGGTGAGTATATATCACGCCGTTATCCCTTGCGGTGTAGGCAGAGCGTCAACGGCCGTAAAAGTACGGTCGTTATCGCCACGTCTGACACATATTTGAGGGCCGTTTTAGCTATTGTCGTGTATCGCTATAGTGACAGGTTGTCAGCCTGTCGCCTAAAATTGCAATACACATGATACCCTCGAGTCCTTTAGTCGCTTCTTACGACACCCACAGGAAAGAAATGGGGTGATGCTATTCTAAGCCGGCATCACACGGCACGGATAACAAAGCGATCGGGGTTTCTTTGACGATTATACCATGAAATAATACGAGATTACGTATTCGTCTTGTTCACCGGGCTTTGGTTGTTTCAATCTGGCAACCATGACAGCGCTCCCGAGACGAGACGGAAACAATTGACAGTCGCTAAAATCCTGATTAGGGTCGAGTGAACCTTTCTGTACTATACAGACGTGTTTATAGTAGTGTTGATGAGGAAGCAACAAGCTGAATGTTGAAGGATGCGGATGAGGATTTAATTATGAGGAATAGGATGCGGATGAGGAAGAGGAGTAAGCTGTCAAAGAAAACGAAAAAGAAAGTAAATTATTATGTCACACTTGTTAAACTCGAATATGTGCGACTGTATTGAATGAATATTATGAGGTAGAGGAAGCGGAAGAGGAATTAAGAACTTTCTTTTATGTGGAAGCGGTAGAGAATGAGGAACCTTAAAAATTGCGGAACTTCCGCGTTATGAGGATGCGGGAGAGGAATTTTCATCAACACTAGTTTATAGTTGAGTCTAACCTGAGCCACCGAAGCAGCATCCCCTTCGGCCACTGCAGCCAGCTCACGGAGCCCTTCTCCATGTGGATCTGGAAGTTGTACGCCAGCAGGAACGCTGACATCACGAAGAAGGTCTGCGTCACTAGGCTTCCGTTGAACAGGATCTGCTTCGCTGGGTCTTCGTATGACTGGAAATTGCATAAATCGGTTTTAACCGTCTTCGAGAAAAAACATTAAATTGGCCACCAGGATTCAAATATGGCACTAGGGTTTATCTGGTCGTTGAACGACTAGGTGTGCCTTGCGAAAAGAAGAAGAAAACAGAGCACCGGGCTTTTTCCAATTGGAGACAGAAAAACCGTTTTCAATAAGTTAGGTACAGTCAAAGTTATGATTGTATGCACCTGTACATTCCTGAATAAGAAAGCGGAATGTTTCCTTTGAATGTCTGTACATTGAAATAAACACATTCTATTCTAAATGGTGTGTTGTCTTTGTAAGGAACAGTTTTTTCATCGCTATTATTAAAATAGATATTACCGTTTCAATGTAGAGTGGATTTTCCACGTAAGAGGCGGCCATCACGAGAACCGCATGGGAAAAGAAAACGCACGCCATCGTCATGGTTCTGCAACACATGAAAACTCCATGAAATATGTTATCTCATCGCTATCTTCGAGAACATTTTCCTATCCTCTAACCTGGTCTAACCTGCGAAGCGCGAGATTTTCTCTATACTGATATGTGAATATTTTTCAATTGTTTTTTATAAATTCAAATGAGGAACTGCCCAGGCAGGGCCACACGTTACTAAAGGAAATATAGATGGCGCGCTAGATGGTCATTTGTACTTACCTAAGTAAGTGAAGTGCGCCATCTATATTTTCTTTTCAATTACAGTACCTCATTTCATACGATTCGAAACATCAAGGCTTCTCGCGTGCGTAAGTATAATAATAAATGATGATTCATCAAGGCTTCTAGTAAATTATTTGTATACCTCAAACCGTTGAAGAGTTTCAGTCTATTAACTCGAGGATCTGGTCCTCCACTTGCAGCCGTCAGCTTCTTCCAATTCCGTCTCACAGAAAATGCCAACAAATATGGATTCCCTGAAAATTATATCTGTCGCAGTACGATGGCAGAATCAGGTTTTTTAAAGCCGGCATATGGCAGAATCGTAGACTTCCTTCGGCCATCGTCCTAAGCTGATCCAGGTTTTTGGCCAAAATCCTAGGATTTTGGCCAAAAAACTAGGATTTTGGCCGAAATCCTAGATTTGTTTAGTATTATGGCTTTTTTTGCATTTCAGGTGAACTTCTTCGTCTTCGAGTGGTACACCAAGTCGCCCAACGAGCCGTTGGACCCTGGTTTTTTTTTTTTTTTTTTTATTTATGATGGGCTTACTCTTGACCCCAATCTCACCCTACAGCAGAGATGGGATCTACGGTGGAGCGAGCTTGCCCAGAAGATGCCTATTCACTCTAGACTTAAAGAGATTCAGGTTATATGCACTCGGAAATACAGACGCAGGCAGGGAATTCCATTCTTTAGCCGTGCGCATAATGAAAGATGATTTGAAGCGCTTAGTGCGTAATGTGGGTATATCAACTAAGAACGGATGGTAGCCGGCCGTGCGTCTGGATGTCCGATAGAAGAAAGGAGACGGTGGTATGAGCTCATGCAGCTCACGCGCACACTCTCCGAAGTACAATCTGTAGAAGACCGATAGGCAAGCAACCTTGCGGCGGTGAGCCAGGCTGTGAAGCTTGGTCGCCACCAGTTTTTTATCGCCTATTAATCTCTTGGCTCTGCGTTCCACCGAATCCAGTGCAGCAAGTTGGTATTTAGCCGAGCCATCCCAAAGGTGACAGCAGTACTCCATGCAAGATCGGACTTGAGCTTTATAAAGAGTTAGAAGCTGTTCAGGCGTGAAGTACCGCTTGACTTTATTCAGGACGCCCAACTTTCTAGCTGCAATTTGAGCCTTGGACTCGATGGTGGTGCCGAAGTTGAGGTCAGAGGACAACTCCATGCCAAGGAGTTGAAGAGTGTTGGTCACTGGAACAGATGTACCCCGAAAAGTAGGAGAAAAGGTGAAAGGACTCCTTTTTGCGGAGAAAAGACACGCCTGCGTTTTTGAAGCATTAAAGCTGACGAGATTGTCTTCGCCCCACTGGGAGACGTTACTTAACGTCAGGCTCGTACGCTCAATCATAGCCTTTCTCAATCTTTGGATTTCATCACCACTGGCTCCTGCGCCGGACAGATATTTCTCGGTGACAGTACTGTCATCTGCGTACCCAACAATTCCTGAAGATAGAAGGTTATTGATGTGCAGCAGGAAAAGCGTCGCGGAGAGTACAGACCCCTGAGGAACTCCGGCGTCAATAGCCTTGAGGTCAGAGGAGCAGCCGTCTATGACCACTCGGATCGACCGTTCACTCAGAAAGTCAGCCACCCAGCTACAGAAGCCAGTGGGTATGCCGTACGCTGGAAGCTTGGTATCAGAGTTTTTAACCACCTACTGCAAGTAGCAGGCCTCTAACAAGATTGTGTAACGACCGCCGTCTAAGTGATCATAGAGAGCAATCGGGACCGACGGCTTACCGTGCCCGTGTGGTTCGGGGGAACGAGGAGTGAAGAGGTACTTTATGCACCTCCCTCTGATCTTTTGAGGGTAGACTTGGCCACCGTAAATGGACACCCTGGAGGACGGGGGGTAACATCAGACAGCAGGATTGCCTCGGATTCCCTGAAGGGCAGGGGGGGAGCATCAGACACCGTCAGAGCAGGAGGCTCCGCTGAACGCTTTAGAGGATTGGTGGTAGCGTTGGACGCCCTGGAGACCAGGAGGTAGCGTCGGACCCCCAGAAAATCCAACGCCCGTCATCTTACATCCTCCAGAGTTTCCAACACTACCCATGCCCTCCAGAGCATCTGACGCTACCTCCCACCCTCTAGAACGTCCAATGCTACCTCCTGCCTTTCGAGGTGTATGCGCCCGAACTACACGGGCACGTTAAGCCGTCGGTCCCGATTGCTCTATATGATCACTTAGACGGCGGTCGTTACACAACTTTGTCAAAGGCCTGCGCCTTGCAGTCGACGGTTTAAAAACTCTAGCACCAGGGTTCATCGGGTCGTTGGGTGACTTGGTGTACCACTCGAAGACGAAGAAGTTCACCCGAAATGCAGAAAAAGCCATAATACTAAACAAATCTAGGATTTCGGCCAAAATCCTAGTTTTTTGGCCGAAATCCTAGGTTTTTGGCCAAAAACCTGGATCAGCTTAGGACGATGGCCGAAAGAAGTCTACGATTTTGCCATATGCCGGCTTTTGGCCAAAAACCTAGGTTTTTGGCCAAAAACCTAATTCTGCCATCGTACTGCGACATATTAACTGTACTACTACTACTACTACTTCAACCAATACAGTCCATTGCTAGATATGTGTGATTGGAGTTTGGCAATACCAACGGGGTATTGCCAAACTCCAAGCTTGGCAGGTGGATTGGCGAGCGCAGTGCAAGGTATTGTAGATATTCGCTTCTGCCCATTCCATTCCATCTTTTAGTCGCCTTTTACGGCACCCGCGGGTAGAAATGGGGTGATACTATTCTATCAACTCTAAAGTATCTGGTAATCTAGGAAAGTCATTTTCAATAGTTGGATAACCACTTACCAGATTTGTCATTTTCTTTACATAAAAAGATGTCATAGAGGCTTCCGAATACGTTGAGCAAAATTATGACTAAATAAACCACAGCCATTAGCACATCACTTAAATCTATTTTTGTTTCTTCATTAGTCTTTTTACAATAATCTATTTCGGCTACTTTTCCTTGCAGCTCGTAGTTTTTCCAAAGGGACTCGTTGATGCATTCCTCAAGGATCTCCTTTAAGTCTTCTTCTCTTTCCAATGTACGGTTTTGTATGAAGCCTTTGCAGGTCTCTGTCACACATATGCCACGATGAATTTGTGAATGGTTGAAATGTTTCATTGTATGTGCCGTATATCCCTTAAAAGAAAACAGTTTTAAGTATTTAAATCTACTATAGGTTATCAACTACATAAACCCTGTTAATAGCAAGCACCAACTACTTCGCATAGTAAAATGTCCAATATAATCAAAGGGTCTAGATAAGTAGTAGGTAAGTAGCTTTAAATGTGTCAAAAGTTGGCTCATAATCTGGCTTGTTTATAGAAAACTGTAATCAAAACCAACAGGTTAGTTAACTCGTTTTGTTACATAAACGATACGAATAATATACCTACTGTACGTTAAACTGCGTTTCCTATAATTAACAATGGTAGGTTTACTTTAATCGCACAATTAACTTTTATTTTGATTCCAAACTAGATTTCATAGTGTTTTATGAGAAAAATGCCAAGAATTATTAATGCCATCTAATAATACCTATTATGCGCATTATGCTTGATTCTTTGACTGGATATTTCTCAGAACCACCGACCATGATCCCTATTGTTGCAAATTAGTATATGTCAAGTACTTACTAGGATATCAAGACACAGCCACCAGCATTGACAAAATGGGCAATCTTGGTTCAAAGACTATTTAGCAAAATTGGCGACCTACTTCACCTACTTCCAGGTCAGAGCCCTTAAAAGAGAGAAGTTTCCATAACATACTCTGTACTAAGTATGTGCCTGAATCACATGATCATCTGCATCAACAGCTATACCCACTCTTTCTTCTTGTTATTAATTACCAATCTTAATTATCGTGACTACTACTAACGTAAGCAGAGGTAGTGCTTCGCTACGCAAGGCTCCAAGATTCGTTCTCAGCCAGGCGATTTATTGAGTGATAAATTTGGATATGTTCTTTTGGGGTCTGGATGTTCTTTGTGTGTATTTCGTATATGACTAGCACCTAGACAAAAAATCCTAGTTAGGGATTCGTCGATGCATCCCTCAGGGGGTGATCTGTGGCTCCTCTTCTCTTTCCAATGTTTGCTTTTGTTTTGCAACCTTTGTAGGTATCTGTCACACAGGTCACACTAGAAGTACGGCTGCTCGAATATATCATATTTTACAGCTATTAAAAATATGTGAATGCTATGACATACAGCTTGACCACGCTAAGTTGAACATTGGAAACAAAAGAGTAGCGATGCAGTTTTCGCGGAGCTAATCCGAAAATCGGTAGTAAGTACTGGTTTCAACCCTTTTCTACCGATTGTAACACAAATTATTCAAGTTACAAAAAAATAATTAAAAAGAGATGTTTGGCATAAAGATTGCATTATCCATGTCTTTACACTTATTATTATGCATATTCTTTTCTTTGTTTTCTTGTTTTCTAGCTCGTTTTCTAGTATAGGGTTGACACCTATCAAATATTTATTATTGAATTTGAGCGGCCGTATTTTGAATGTTCGAGTTTATTCTATTTGTTCTTAACGGCAGCCCTGCTCCACGCATGCGCCGTAACCGTAATGTTTAGTCTAATTGCGCAAGTGCCAACTGCCAATTACCCCGTAAACACCTGTTCTAGGTAACGCGACCTGTAGTGCCGGTATTTCCTACGTTTAAATGGTTTATTTATGTTTGATCTTTAAACTCGTTTTATTCCGACCATTGTCTTATCTTATCACGCGTTTTTATAAATTGTTAAAGATCTTTTACTTCGAATAACTTATTTCAATCCGCTACTTGACTGACAAGTCAAATGAGCGACTTTTTAAAACGTTTAGGAACAACAATTTGTATTGAAATTCTGAAAAACGACGACATCATTTAATATTTAAGTTCTCCTTTTAATAAATAAAATTATATGTTTCGTTTAAATTAAAGGCTAATTTTTTTTTTTTTTTTTTTTATTTATGATGGGCTTACTCTTGACCCCAATCTCACCCTACAGCAGAGATGGGATCTACGGTGGAGCGAGCTTGCCCAGAAGATGCCTATTCACTCTAGACTTAAAGAGATTCAGGTTATATGCACTCGGAAATACAGACGCAGGCAGGGAATTCCATTCTTTAGCCGTGCGCATAATGAAAGATGATTTGAAGCGCTTAGTGCGTAATGTGGGTATATCAACTAAGAACGGATGGTAGCCGGCCGTGCGTCTGGATGTCCGATAGAAGAAAGGAGACGGTGGTATGAGCTCATGCAGCTCACGCGCACACTCTCCGAAGTACAATCTGTAGAAGACCGATAGGCAAGCAACCTTGCGGCGGTGAGCCAGGCTGTGAAGCTTGGTCGCCACCAGTTTTTTATCGCCTATTAATCTCTTGGCTCTGCGTTCCACCGAATCCAGTGCAGCAAGTTGGTATTTAGCCGAGCCATCCCAAAGGTGACAGCAGTACTCCATGCAAGATCGGACTTGAGCTTTATAAAGAGTTAGAAGCTGTTCAGGCGTGAAGTACCGCTTGACTTTATTCAGGACGCCCAACTTTCTAGCTGCAATTTGAGCCTTGGACTCGATGGTGGTGCCGAAGTTGAGGTCAGAGGACAACTCCATGCCAAGGAGTTGAAGAGTGTTGGTCACTGGAACAGATGTACCCCGAAAAGTAGGAGAAAAGGTGAAAGGACTCCTTTTGCGGAGAAAAGACACGCCTGCGTTTTTGAAGCATTAAAGCTGACGAGATTGTCTTCGCCCCACTGGGAGACGTTACTTAACGTCAGGCTCGTACGCTCAATCATAGCCTTTCTCAATCTTTGGATTTCATCACCACTGGCTCCTGCGCCGGACAGATATTTCTCGGTGACAGTACTGTCATCTGCGTACCCAACAATTCCTGAAGATAGAAGGTCATTGATGTGCAGCAGGAAAAGCGTCGCGGAGAGTACAGACCCTGAGGAACTCCGGCGTCAATAGCCTTGAGGTCAGAGGAGCAGCCGTCTATGACCACTCGGATCGACCGTTCACTCAGAAAGTCAGCCACCCAGCTACAGAAGCCAGTGGGTATGCCGTACGCTGGAAGCTTGCTCAACAGACTCGCATGCCACACCCTATCGAAGGCCTTTGAAATGTCCAGCGAAACTGCTATTGCTTCGCCGTGGTTTTCAATGGCCTCGCCCCAGCAATGCGTTACGTACACTAGAAGATCTCCCGTGGAACGCCCTCGGCGGAAGCCATATTGACAATCACTGAGAAGATCATTGTCTTCGAGGTACGAAAGCAGTTTGCAGTTCAGAACTCTTTCCATAACCTTACAGAGTACGGAAGTGATGGCGATCGGTCGATAGTTGCTAGGGTCGGCACGGCTACCCTTCTTGGGCACAGGTTGCACATTGGCAAGCTTCCAAGATTTTGGTACAATTTTTGACACGAGAGAGAGGCGGTACAAGCGTGTCAGTACAGGAGACAACTCAGGCGCACAATACCTCAACAATCTTGCTGGTATGCCATCAGGACCACTGGCCTTGTTCACGTCCAGACTGCGAAGGGCTCTACGGACCTCTTTATTGTGCACTGTGATCTCAGACATCAAAGAATCGCAGTGAGGTAAGGTGGGTGGATATTTCGAGCCAGCGTCTATACGAGAGTTGCTCGCAAACAGATCGGCAAATAAATTTGCTTTCTCTGCCGCGGTGTGGGCAAGCGACCCATCAGGTTTCTGCATTGGAGGTAGTGAGGACGGCAGAAGTTGGATTCGACTGATTTCGAAAGGGACCAGAACTGCTTACTACCCGGTGGGTGTGATGCAAGCTTTGCCCCAATACGGCTAATATGGTCGAACCTAGCTTTTCGTAGCACCCGTTTGCAATACCTGGCGGCGGCATTATATGCTCTCTTCTTTGCTCGCACTCTTCTCGCTCGCACTTTTCGATCACGAGCTTTTACCCAAGCGGTAAGCGGACTGTTTACGAGCCTCAGCTCGAGCACAGTCCGCATTGAACCAAGGTTGGGCTTTATAACCGAGCGGGATATCGGAGAAAGGAATGAAATATTCCATTCCCTGCCGGATTACAGCTGTGATCGCATCAGCGACGTATGAGGGTCTTCCGAAGAGAAACACATTTGCCGCCACGGGTATGAAGCAAAGAAAGCACGCATCTCGTCCCAGTCTGCTGACTCGTATCGCCATACTCTCCTCGTGCCCCTAGGGTGTAATCCGGAGGAGAGCAGATGGACACGGATTTCACCACACAGTGGTCGGATGATCCCAGCGGAGCCGAGACCGAAACCGAATGTCTGTGCGGATCAGTTGTCAGCAGAAGGTCCAGGCAATTGGGTGTGTGGTCTGTGATATCTGGTATACGCGTCGCTTGTTCCACCAGCTGGGTGAGATCTAGCGCCAATGCTAGTTTACGCGCCTCTCGCCCAGCATGGTCAGTTTTCTGGTATGGGAACAGCCACTCTTTATGGTGAGCATTGAAGTCCCCCAGAAAAACAAGCTCTGCTGTTGGATATCGCTGAATTGCTGTATCTGCCGTCTCAGAGAGGTACTCCATGAGTCTAGTCGTCTCCTGATCTCCGCTGTGCGAACGATAAACACTGGCGTAGAGAGTTTTCTACTCCAGTGTCAACCAAAAGCCACAGCACGGGAAACCCTGAATTCTCAAAGCCACGGAGACGCTTACAGCAAACGTCATCGCGAACATACACACAGACCCCTGCACGCTTCTTAAACTTGTGCTCAAGAGTGTAACCAGGGTAGTTGAGGTATGCCACGTCCAACGGTGTTGCTATCTGCGTCTCCGTTAAGAAGAATAAGTGCGGCTTCTCGGTCTCCAGGTGGTGATGGACCGGGTCTAGGTTTGTGTGTAGACCTCGGATGTTCGTGAGGTGCACTTTGAGTGGGAGGAAGTGTTGCCGTTGGTCAAACTTTTTCTTCTTTTTTTAGCTTTTTCATGTTTTTAAAAGAGTTTTTGTGGGGGAAAGAAAAGATAGTCGAGGCGCTGCTTAGAAACCCTACTCGTACCTTTCGGTTCAACTGATCAGAGAGGGAACTCGCTTGGAGACTGCGGGGACGCCCGAGCCCCCCCGATAACACTCCACCGGGTCCTCCCATCCAGCCGCCAACTGGCACGGTGGAGTATACCGGGATTTTTCACAGTTGGCGGGGCAGCCTTTGCGCGTGGCTAGCGCGCAAGTCGGGCCCCCTACTGACTGCGGTCGGCCAACGGCTAAGACCGTGCCTCGGATCCCGCTACCCTCCAAAACGAGTTACCGGATACAGCATCACCTAAAGACAAAGACCGGTTCCGGCAGCGCAACTGACTACATTGCTACCCCCCAATGGCACTGGCAGTCCCGCACACCGACGGAACACAGCAAGGCTGTTTGGCGCCGGACTCCGGCGGGATGGTGGTCGCGAGCCAGGCGGCCCCTTTCATGGCCTACCACCGCTTTTGGGATCTTCAGCCGCCAACACGTATTGTGAGGACGTTGCCCGGGGTGGACCGCTAGGAGGTAGACCCCACCCCACCCACCCCACCCACCCCTAATAAGCGCTAAATCATTGCATACCTACCTACCTATTTACACAGCAGTTCATGCTACCGGAAAATAGTTTAGAACGAACCTCCGGTCGATATTATGTAGAATAATCTTCTTGTTCTAGCATTTTTATCGTGATATCATAAGGACTTACCTAGGCAATTCTAGGCCTTGGGCTTACCTTAGATGTGCCAGAAATTACAAAACCGCTAAAAAGTATGGCTTATGATTTTGCAAGACAAATCTGAGTTTAATTAGCAATAACTATGTATTAATAGCAATAAAATAAAACAGGTAAGTATATTCGTAGTTGATCAAAATCACAATAGTACCTACATACACACTGCGTAGGTAGGTATTACCTACAGGTAGGTAATCTGCATTTGTGACTGCGCTCAACCTAATATTAGCCTTTAATTATATCAATAACTACAATTCACGAGCTGTAGCCGCATTGTTTAATTGAAGGTAATCGTGTCAACGATACAAACATTCATATAAACCTACATCAGGCCTTTTTCTATTGCGGGGTAGGCAGAGATTAATCGTCCTTAAAAATACAGGTGGCTTTTAACACGTTTTATAAATATTTTAGGGCCATTACAAAATAATCGAGTAGGTAGTATGTCATCTATAGTGATAGGTAGTCAGCCTGTCACCTAAAATTGTAGGTTATTTGTATCTAGCAAAACTAAAAGTAATATTTAACATGGCAAAGTGCATTTATAATTTAGGTACGTCAGTGTTTTGGTATAAAAGTAGCTGATTTGACTTCTGATGTCATGATATCATCAGGACGCTGCAGACATGACACCATCAGGTTGCAAGAGACATACACCTGTATCATTTCCATGAGAGAGATGTTCCCATACAAGTTTACGTCGAGGGTGCAGAGGGTGCAGTAGGTCCCGTACGGTTAGAGCAGACATGATGCCTTCAGGACAGGACGCTGCAGACATGACTCCATCAGGACGCTGCATATATGATGCTATGTGGTTTCTGCAGACATAATGTGATAAGGAATAAGTGTTACCTGTATCATTTCCATGAGAGAGTTGTTCCCGTACAAGTCTACGTCGAGGATACAGTTGGAGCAGATTATGATTCCTTCAGGACGCTGCGGAAATGATGCTATGAGGTTCCTGTAGACATGATGTGATGAGGAATAAGTATTACCTGTATCATTTCCATCAGAGAGTTGTTCCCATACAAGTCTACGTCGAGAATGGTACCGTCCGGCTGGAGCAGACATGATTCCTTTAGGACGCTGCATATATGATGCTATGTGGTTTCTGCAGACATAATGTGATGAGGAATAGGTGTTACCTGTATCATTTCCATCAGAGAGTTGTTCCCATACAAGTCTACGTCGAGGATGCAGTAGGTACCGTCCGGCTGGAGCAGACATGATGAGAAGTCGTCCAGCGCAAACAAAGTGGGCATACGGTTGTATTCCGATTCTGAAAATTGAAGCAAACTTTATGTAGGGCGCAAGTTTCACAGAGACATGAGACATGAGACGGAGATGTGAGACGTGCGACATCGCGACGCTTAAAACCGTTTCAATATAAAATGTGTAACACAGAAGAGACAAAACTACACACTCGCGTCGATGATGGCCGACGTCGAACGCCAGTGAGAGTATAGTATTCTTTGGACGTCGATCACTTGTCTGACAGATGTCATCTTACGTCTCACGTCTACTCTGTGAAGCTTAAAAAATAAGGTTGTTTGGAGCGGTTTTCTTGTTACTTTCTCGCCTTAATTTTCAACTATCTATAGGAATATTTTTAGAGTATGTGGACAACAGAGACACGTGACGTCATCATACCCGCCCGCCCTACAGATTACTTATATCCCCCCCTTACATGGCTGAATCAGGCTGAATCCTTGCTGAATCCCTTTGCTATATCCCTTTCGTGCTTCTCTGTTTTTTTTACAGAGTACTTTAATAATATGTTTCTTTCTCTATGGTGGACTAGTAAAACCTTTTTACTGGACACAATCCATTTTTATAGGCAGATGTGTTTCGGTAATTTGGGTGTTTTGTGCTTGAAAGGCTTGGAGGAACGCTGGACTACGGGACGGAAGATGCGTTGCTCGAAGTTGATAGGTGTACCTCTACAACTACAATGATTTTTTGATGTTTCTTCTATTATTTTAGTTTATCGCGTCTACTGAGTTTTGTTGAGCAAATGTGTTTAGTGGGGTCGGTGTTGCAACTCCAAAAAGGAAACCGTTTTACATAGGTTTCTGTGACATGCAAGTGCAAAACATTTTTGCGGAAATAAAAACAACGCATAATATCCTACCTATTGACCCGAGGCAGGTTCAAGTTAAACAATATAGAGCATGGTGTAATTGTGGCCGCACACAGCCGGTAAACTGTTTGCAGAACCGACAAGTAATAATAACAAGTGGAGGAAAATTGTGCGAACTGGTCTTCCGGATCGTAAACGGCTTTAATTTCTTATAAAGTCCATTCGCAATCATAGTGTTTTGAATTGACTTGACCAGCCTAAGCGGGAGGCCTAGTTACGCTGGTCGCAATACTTAGATACTCAACGTCCAGCCAGCATTACTTGGGCTCCCGCTTAGGCTGCTGGTCATAAATACTATAGCAAGGGACAGCAAACGATACAATATTTTTTACCTCAGTATTTTTTTGTATTATATTTTCAATGTATTATGACAACTTGTAAGTTTATGGCAATTATGGGGACCTTTCTTAATTCGATGAGATGGCTTTCTGATTTTTTGCATTGTTTGTATTTTATCGACCCAGCGCCATCTATGTATGTAAAGTATGGCCAACGAAACGAGATAATTAATGTAAACAACTTTTGTATGACTCGGTGACAGTTATTTATTACAATCTGTCCTTATCTGTCATATGGTAAAATGTCAGCTGACTCTTTCAGATTTGTTTACACTTTTTATCTCGTCTGGTTGGCCTTACTTTATGTATTTGGGGCAGGATTTGTAGCTTTGCACTACGTCGTAGCACAGTCGTAGTAGCTAGTTCGTAACATGATCTAGAATTAAATGGTCTATTGCAAGTATTGAATGTCGAAGAACAATAATTAAAACAGTTAGATACTAGTATATCTACGTAAGTACCAATTAACTTACCTTACCCATTTTTTGTACCTGTTTTTTTAATTGCCTACCTAGGTACCTACCTATAACATAAACAAATGGTCAAATAACAAAATAAATTAAACGGTTTTTTCTACACCTGTATATCAATATGTATATATTATTCACTTGTTTGATTAATTTCCTTGTTAATTTCAATAATTTCATAAGACTAAACACATCTTTTGTCTTCTCGTATCCGAGTCTCGATATGACAGCTTAGACAAAAAAATCTCTGACATCCATCACAGCAAACAAAACTTTGCAACTCTGTATAAGCTCTTTTATTTCGGTAACAGCTGTTCCTCTTGTACATTGAAGGTTTTACCTAGGTACATAGGAATTCTGTGGTTTTACTAAAGAATACTATAATATATAGGTAGTTCGCTATATTTTACTGTTAATCGCTGTTTGACTTAGCAGAAAGCAGAAACATAATAATACCGAATGTAGGTGCATATTCAAGATCAAAATAATAAACATATTCTTAACTTAACCAAAAGTTAGTACTGTGGAGGCCAATGACATATCACGTCACAATTTAGGACGATAAGGTACCTACCAAGATGAACCAATCTCTATGCGTATCACATCGTCGCGTACGGAAGAGTGCTTGTTCTCGAAATACTTGCCTGCATATTTTGTTACAGCTATATTTTATTGTTATGAACTTATGAATATTTAAGAGCTTAAATTGCAGTTCGGAAATTAACGCACTTGTGCACGTTACAGGTATAAGTAGTTTTACAGGGTAGTTCAAGACGAAAGTCGAAAGTCTCTCCCAAAGTCTCTCTCTCACTTTTTTTAATCATGGCTTTTGCTAACAAGCAAATCAGCTAGTGTCATGTGGGATTTGCTGATCAATCACTAATCACGTTATATGCAGAAAAGGGAAAGTAATTGCTAAAAGAATAAACACAAGTCTAGATTCCACGTGATTAATGAGATGAGAAATAGCGCAGAAAATCTTTGATTTGAAGAATAACGACAGTACTGACAGTAGCAACCCTGGTAACAAGTGACATTCGCGAAAATCTTCAATAGGGTCAAGTGAACCTTCTGTTAACTGTCTAATTTGTGGTTTTGACCTCTGTTGACCAGACAAAAGCCTTGGGCGACGCGGTCACGATATTGTACGACGTGTAAGAGAAATGTCCCCGAATACTGATACAATACTTGAAAACCATGAAACTGAACAACTTTCCCCTAGGACCACATTATATGCCAGGAAACGAAAAAAAAATTCGATCTCCCGTACAAAATCACGATCCCATACAAAATTAATGCATTTACAGTGGGAAGTTGGCAGTTTCATGGTCTGAATGCAACCTATCAGTATTTGAAGTAGGTAGGTACACCCTGTAAATGTGTGAATTGAATAGTTTCTTTCTACAACATTAATTTGGTATGTAGAGCGCAAAACTTGACAGATTAGAAGTTAGAGGGTAAACCCCGATTTTTAGGAATTAATAACCCTAAAAAGTAGTGAACTGTATTTAATTTAACTTACCATTTAATTTGTAGATCACAGCCAAACTTCCCTTCGCCGATAACACCAAAAATACTAGCCCTAATATTTTCATTGTAAATAACTATCTACGAAACGAAAAAACGAACACTTTCTACGAAAATAAAATAAATTATTGGCAAGAACTCTCTTAGATCCTAAATTCCTATGCACCTAAAAATATTTTTGTTAATTCATGGTATTTTTTTAATATGACAAAGGTAAATGGTCAATTATGTGTGTCTTAGTGAACAATCTAGAGACGTGTGTTACAGATGTAACCAGACACCGGCCGTGCCCATGCAGCCCTCGTCTGAGTTGTAGGGTTGGCACCAACGGCATCGGCTTTATTTTGCCAGGTGAAGACGATAGCGACAATCTAGAGACTTGTGTTGCAGATGTAACCAGACACCGGCCGTGCGCATGCAGCCCTTGTTCTCAGTTGTAGGGTTGGCACCATCGTCATCGGCTTAATTTTGACAAGTGAAGACGATAGCGACAATCTAGAGACGTGTGCTACACTACAGATGTAACAAGACACCGGTCGTGCCTATGCAGCCCTTGTCTCAGTTGTAGGGTTGGCACCATCAGCGTCGGCTTAATTTTGACAAGTGATGAGGATAGCGACGCTGTTTTGACACAGTTTTGATATTTGTTGCCCATCGTTAGCAAATTTTTCCGGTATCGACACGAAACACAGATAGTAATGTAATCAGTGAACTTTCCCCAAGCAACGTGGGTCAACAACGCTAGTTTATATATATAAGTCTATGGGGTCAACCCATAAAAAAATTACCTCCTATAGGAAATTACTTCCTTAGCTGATTGTTTTGTATAACCTGATGAAAAGAACCCGAAATGTGTGACAAATGTGTGTCACACAACGTGACATTTGAGCAAGATGTCAACAATAATGTTGCCATTTCGGGTCCCCTTCTTCTATGATTCAAGTAGTAAGGGAATATCATTGTTTTTACCTATGATTCTAGAGAAAAGTCGTTTAACGCAAAAGCCGTTCATTCCAAGGCGATTTTGTACTTGAGAAGATGTCGATTGACTTGACAACATGTCCGTACTCTAGCAGCTCCTAAAATATGTGTGTTAGCGGTATTCGTTGGGGAGTTGGATGTCTCGGTCTCCCACACGAAGAAGCTAAGTAGAAGAAGCTGCAGCCAGCGTGTCCTATTAAGGCTAGGACACTAGAACTACTTAAAAGGCATTTAGAATTTCAACGTTGATAATCTACATAATTTACCCCGTGTGTCAGCCCTAGCCAGCATGATCTGTGTTGGGCATGGTCACATCAGTGCGCGGTTAGCGATCCGGTTAACTAGCGCGGACGTGTTAGCGTCATAGTTCCAGTAAGCTTCATAGTCGGTTATACCGGGAATAACGGAAAGGTTATAACAAGCTCTTACTCTTGAAACTGAACAACTTTCCCTATGGAACATGGGTCGAAATATGAAAACAAAATTTGGACCTCCCATAGTAAATCAATTAGCTGATCGGCGATTTTGTATGGGAGGTCAAATTTTTTTTTTCATATTTCAACCCATGTTCCATAGGGAAAACTGTTCAGTTTCATGAGTATCTTGACCTCCTTTCGGCTTGTTATAGCCTTTCTGTTACTCCCTTCCCTGTAGATAAACGTCGCTAGCACTGATTGAGCCATATGTAAAGGCGCCCTACTCCCTAATTTGTGATACTGGTGCCAGCCCTAGTCAGCAAGATCTGTGTTGGGCATGGTCACATCAGCGCGGACGTGTAAACAGCCATAATGGCCACTACGAGGAAACATTTGGCTGGTAACGCCTATACCGAGCGCATACGCACTGTCTGTAGGTACCTACTTATACGACCTCCTCATTCATTTCCCTAGCGAAACTATATTTTTTTATGTAGCCTGTATGTACATTGTGTCCCACTGCTGGGCAAAGACCTCCCCTTTTTCTCGCCACTCATCCCGGTCTTGGGCTTCCGATTGTCAGTTCTGGAGAAAGGCTTCTTTATCGTCGCGCCATCCTTTTCCGAGGCCGCCCGCGGCGACGACGACCATCTTATGGTATACATTTTGTGGCTATTTGCAAACTAGATATTTCAAAGTTAGGGTACGCTTATTAACCGGGCGTCGCGACAACGACGCCGTCAAAATTTGAGGGCGCCAATGTCGCTGCGGTCTTGTAGAAAAACTCGACCGCATCAACTGACAGCGCCATACAAACCCTGAGCTTCTCAGTCAACGTGACGGCGACACAGCGGCGTCGTTAACGCTGACGCTCGGTCTTTCTGGTATCCCCATACAAACCCATACAAACCAGACATTTGACAGCGACAACGACGCCGCCGCGACGCTGCGACGCTTGGTTTTTAAGGGTATCTTAAATACCAGCAAACAAAATTATAATGCAGTAGAAGCCAGTCCAACGATATCACCCGCTGCTTACCATTTGCCCGTGGTAAAAAGTAGCCTTTATTACTCAGCTATGTTGATTTTTTTTAAGCTAAGCTTTGGACATCGGTCCAGTAGTTTGAGAGTTTCTCGATAAAATACAAACAAATAAAAAACAAATCTTTTCACTACGAGTTTTTTTATATGAAACTATGAAAATAATAATCTGTGACTCACTGTCAAACGATCTGTGTCAAACTTTTTACGGTCACTGTCAAACCTTTTACAATAAACCGTATTTCTATGACAATAACGTCGAAATTAGTATTTGCTAACGAATGCGTTGAGCAGCGTAAAAATAACGCAAAAACGCCTTGCCGATCTCCTTGCTAAGCGAGGTGGATTAGATTAGGAATGGCAATAAAAGGAGACTTATGTCAAACTGTGAACTTTTGTGGTTTTTCTTAAATACCAAACATTGTGACCACTATACCGGGAGTAACGGAAAGGGTATAACAAGCCCAAAGGCGGTCAAGGTACCTACTCATAAAACTGAACAACTTTCCCCATGGAACATGGGTCGGAATATGAAAAAAAAATTTGGACCTCCCATAGTAAACCAATTAGGTAATCGGAGATTTTGTGGAGGTCGAATTTTATTTTTTCATATATTTCCTCCCATGTTCCATGAGGAAAGTTTCATGAGTACCTTGACCTTACTCCTTTTATTTTCCATTTTTTGGCGTATTCAAAATAGTGAGCATAGCGGGACTACAGCATACCGGGACCAATAAGGATTTAAACGCCTAGAATCAGTAATATCGAAAAAGTTTGAAAGGTAATCTCTGTGCGTTTGTAGAAAGATACCTACAGGCGCATTTTAAATACAAAAAACCTTTGAGCAACTCGATCTTCCGTCCCGTTCCGCAAAAAACCTTCTAACCCATAAAAAATATTTACTATATTATGGGAAGTTTAATTTATTTTTCGTTATTTCGACCTACATGTTCCTGGGATATTTGTTCCTTATTATCACCAACCTGTCCTGCACTGCACATTCCTACGGTCACTAGGAAAATTTTACTCTAAACAGGGAGATCAAATCCAGCTTTCGGCTTCGAGGTCGAGGAACTCATGAAACTGAACAACTTTCCTCATAGAACATGGGTCGAAATATGAAAATAAAATTTGGATACAATATCGCTGATCAGCTGATTGATTTACTATGAGAGGTCCAATATTTTTTTATATTTCGACCCGCTGATCAGCTGATTGATTTACTATGAGAGGTCCAATTTTTTTATATTTCGACCCAAATTCCATGGGGAAAGTTGTTCAGTTTCATGACTGTTATAGCTTACCTTGAACTCCTTTCGGCTTGTTATACCCTTTTGGGGTAAAATCTACGTTCCCGAATCGTAACAGAAGACAACTTTCTACGACGACGCTACGCCGTAGCAAAAGTCTACGGTTTTCGTAGATATTCCTGGAAGCATCCTAAATAATTATCCCTTTATTTTTTCATCTTCGGATTTAAATAAAAAATCCCCATAAATAACACGCTTGTATGCGCACTGGCACAATGTTGGACAATATTTATTTTTATTTTAAGTGGGCTATAACTGTGACGTTCCACAACGTTACACTACGCTACGAGGTTATCAATAAGTGATATTTTTTGTATCCAACATTGAATAAATGATTTTGTATTTGTATTTGTATTTGGTGAGGGACTGTCTTCGCGACTCTGGTGGATTTACGTCAAAAAATTGTTTTGACAACTCGACACGACATACCGTAGTATGAGGTGCGTGCCAGGTAAGTTACCGTTTCTTAGGTAATTTACTTGAAATATTCCAAAGTTGCTGGTAACATAAGACGTTTTCAGGATAACTATTACTATTGTGATCAATGATATTATATGTTACTAGCGTAATGTGAAACACTGGCTGTAAGTTTTCCTGTGAAAATAAAAATAAAATAAAAGTAACTACCGGAATTTACCTGAAAACTATTTCTAAAGCTACGTATATTTTCGCATAACCTCAAAGACTATGCACGCCTAGTACATAACTTTCAGATACACAATGTCCCTGTTGCACCCTACATTTAACCACACCTACAACTTTCATCAGCATCGTCATTGGCTTCATTTTGACAGGAGAAGCCGATA
This sequence comes from Phthorimaea operculella, assembly GCA_024500475.1. Classification (NCBI taxonomy): domain Eukaryota; kingdom Metazoa; phylum Arthropoda; class Insecta; order Lepidoptera; family Gelechiidae; genus Phthorimaea; species Phthorimaea operculella. The sequence goes on from JANFCV010000098.1 coordinate 450,797, forward strand.
GGGACCCCATTTTGACAAATATTTGAGAATTGATACCCATATCGTGTGATGCCGGCTTAGAATAGCACCACCCCAATTCTACCCGTGGGTGTCGTAAAAAGCGACTAAGGGATAATTATCCAGGGAATGGGCAGCAGCGTTCCCTGTGAATTAAACATCTTGCACTGCGCTCGCCATTCCGCCTGCCAAGCGTGGTGTGTATGGTAATACCCCCCAATACGGGGGAGGCCCATGTCCAGCAGTGGACTGTTGTGGCTGTAACGGTAACCCATATCGTTAGGTAATCTTCTAACCGAAACCAATCAGTATCAGTATGATGCCGATGACGATGCTGATTATATTTTGACAATCAGCAAGTGGAGCTTCACAGATACGTCACTGATCATTAATTTAATATATGATAGACATTTGATAGTCAGTGCAGTTATGTATGATAGATAATTAGGCAGTGTACCTACTGAGTTTTACATACATAAGAATAATATCAGTGAATTTTTGGTCGGATTAAAATACCGCCACATCATTTCTAGCTGTGACGTAAAAACATTCTTGAATGACACCATACTTTTACTATTTGTGTAACATAGCGGTCTGTCTACGGTTTCACTCGCAAGTAATAATTTTCCTGACATTCTTCTTTCGCACAACGGTTTTGACAGACGCATCCGTCAACGCACCGATGGGCATGCGTCGTCTTATTTATATGAGATTAAGATGAAAAATCGTATTTTTATTTTTTTTATCTATCTTTCTCATCGCAGCGCAAAAATAACGTTTAAACGGACGTTGTGTGTAAAGCTTGTGTAAAGTGCGGGACCAAATTATACTGGTTTTCATGGTATTTATATGAATCCCTAACAAATTAGGGAGACGGCGCGCAGGGCTCTTCTTGCCTTATTATTATTATTATTTGGTACTGGTAAAACCATACAACTATGGTCTTAGCTTGCATCTATGGTCCAAACAAACCTGCATTTAAAGTACATGTTACGTAAAGGCCAACCAGGCTTACAAGCAAATCAGGAACGTCAAACAATGTCAATTGCAAAAAAATGTGTACCACATTTTTTTGCAATTGACATAATAACAAAAAAGTTCACTATTTATGTAACTATGGTTAACATTATTATTATTCATGTTCGTCCATGTAACAATACGGTACGTAAAAAAATACTGCAAATATTTTAAGGGGTGAATCAGTGTATGCAACTTAACAACTTTCTCCAAAAACATAGGTAGAAATAAAAAAACATACAAAGTGCCAATCGCGAAAATCCAAAATGGGGGCGAGTGAACCTTCTGTAAACTCTCTATTTTGTGCCACAGATTCTAATTTCTGAAGTTGGAAAACGTGCCATTTTTAGGGGATTTTGACATTACGGACAGAAAAAATTAACGCCGAAAGATTGATAGATGACTTGAAAATTGCGTGTACCATATTGTTTTAGTCTATTTTATCGGTTTTAAAGCAAATAAAGTGATGAAAGCGATTCGCAACTTTGTTGACGATCCTCAGAATTCCCCAAATGTTTGATTTTTTTCTATAATTATGCTACTACATCTCTACAATATTGAAATTTGTCAACTGTCAATAAGGTCGAAAATTGATTGTATCATCTTGTTTTACTCTATTACTGATTTTAAACCGAAAACAGTGGTTCAAGCAATTTTCGACCGTATTGGCAATTTTAAGAATGCCGTGGATTTTTGAAATTCTTTGTTAAATATGTTAATACATCTGTACTGTATGGAAATTTGACAAATGTCAATAAGGTCGAAAATTGCTTGCACCATGTTTATTGACTCTATTACCAAAGCAATTGCAAAGCAAAAAAGTGGTGCAAACGATTTTAAAACTTTATTGACAATTCTCATAATGTCTTAGATTTTTAAAATTCTTCGATAGATACATAGATACATCATCTCTAAAATACTCACATTTGACAAATGTTATTAAGGTCAAAAATTGTATGCCCTACTTTTTTGATTCCACTAACAATTTAATAGCTCGTATTGAACAATAGGTATCGACATTCTCAAAATGTATGGCGCATTCATTACGGCTGTTGACCGCACTTCTTGTTTTGGAGTAAGTCTTCTAGCTGTACCTATCTATATTTCTATGCATGTCTCAGTTGTCAAGTCGGAATATACTTAAAATAATGAATTTCTTAGATTGAAAATTCTTTGTACTTTCAAGTAAGGGTTTGATTCATTTCCAAGTTTCGTGAGCAATTAAAAGAATTTAGAATCTTTATTTAAATAAAATTTCCGATCGAAAACATACTTTTATTATCTGAACAAAGCGGGTCCAAAAGTAATATTAATCTATGTAACTTTCTACAGTTTCATAGACCCTCAAGTAAGTCAATATTTTTTTGTCATCGCTACCGCACATTCCAGTTTAGGCTCTGTTTCCACTACTCCGATCCGGTACACGATAATTTCCAATCCGATTTAGAAATCTAATAAAATACTATACTCGCTTTTCCACTACACCGGTATCCGGATTTTATCAAAACGGTATTTTCCCGAACAATTGGTATTGTACTAAAATTATGCATGCTTTAAAACAATTGTACATTCTACCATGTCGTCCGTCCGAGTCCGTGTGTATCTATCTAGCGGGGTCCCCTGAGGTATAACGATGAAATATATGAAAATGAATAGGCTTTTCAATGTACTTCACGACTTTGATAATGAAATCCAATGTACCTCATTCATTTTTGGAAAAAAGCCAAAAAACTACGTGATCTGGCTAGCGGGCTACTTTTTCATTTCAAAACAAAAATAAATTATAATTATACAGTTCGATTCGCCTTCCAATGTACTCACCAAAACAGGTATTAAATCTTTAAAAGGTTTGTTATTTTACGCGAAATACCACAACAAAAGATTTCTCTATCCAGCGGGCTACTTTTTATATTTACCACGTACAGACATGAGAAATATACCATTTGGTTGCATTTTCAATGTACCCCTCAGTTTTGCTAAGTTTAATTTATAAAAGCATTGAATAATTGAAAAATATTTAAAAACAGATCTGTAAGATCAGCAAAAAAACATTCAATGTTTATTTATTCATTTATTATTTTTTAATATCGACTTTTACCCATCTTGGGTAATTCTGCCAGTGTCAGTAATACAACGTATTACAGAACAACCAATGAATGTCTCATACAAATTGAGATAATTTTGTATGGGAGGTAATTTTTTTTTCATATTTCGACCCATATTCCATGGGGAAAGTTGTTCAGTTTTTTGACCTACTTTAAGCATTATTGGTTGTTTTGTAACACGCAGTATAAGATTCCAGCGCTGCTGCGCCGGACGAGTGATGGCTCCAGCAGGGAGATAATACTGTCTTCTGCAGGTGCTAGGAACATCCTCTTGATCTATCCGGAAATGTCTTGTTAACTCTTCGATTGAAATTCTTAATTCAATGTTTACACTTACAGTCCAGAAAAAAAGAGTAGAAATTACATAAAATAGAACTACAAAATTTTCATTCTAAATTGATGCCATTCATAGCCAATGTTGCCATTCAATTTTTAAATTTCATACATAGTGGCGCCCTCATTTTTTGTCTACTCTTTTTTGCAGCACTGTAGGGTACTTCACTGCTTATAATACAATTTAAGTTAATCATTGAATATCCGAGTAAAAATAAAATAAATAATTTGATTTGAAAATATATCTGCCATTGACGGATAAAACAAAATGTTTATGAGAAGTAAAAGAAAAATACCAGTGCAATGGTTAGAGTTGCCACTTTTTTTTTCATGGTGGTCCATTCAGGACAGGCGAAGATAAAAGACTATACTGCCTAGCTTTACAAAAACTTTTGTTGAACATAAAACGGAAGAAATTATAAAAAAAACTGTTAAAGATGAAGGAAGTCTAGATCAAAGCGCAGAGATTAGACTTACAAATCTGAAACTGAGCATCGACATAGATGTTAGCATCAGAAAATAGTTAAGTGTTATAAAAATACTAGCTTTTTACCCATGGGTTCACCCGCGTGCTCGTATAATTAAGATTCCAGCGTTGCTGCGCCGGACGGTAAGTGGCTCCAGCAAGGAGAACATAATGTTTTCTACACAGGCGCCAGAAACATCCTCTTGAACCATCCGGAAATGTCTTGTAATCTCTTCAATTGAAATTCTCCATTCAATGTCTACAGTTAGGGTACTTCACTGCTTATAATACTATCGAAATAATCATTTCGTATCCAAGTAAAAATAAAATAAAAGAAAATAATTGAAAATACGTCTGCCATTGACGGATAAAACAAAAGGAGTCCTTCATTGTTCATGAAAAGGAAAAGAAAAAATAGATACCTTTGAAAATACCAGTCCAATGGTCACTAAAAAGTCGTTTATATTGGAAACTATGCGTGCTAGACTATTGGTTTCTTTGGGAAAGTTGTAGGCCTTAACGAGATCTACATGACAGGTGTCAGCTATCATACTAAAAAGTCGTTTTTATCGGAAACTATGCGTGCTAGACTATAAAATACCAGTCACCATTCAGTTTGACAGCTGACATTTGGAATGATGATCTCAACAAGACCTACAATTTTTTCTACGAAACTTTTTCTAACAATATCTAGCTTGCATGTTAACCAAGAAAACCATTTTGAAGTTTGACAGCTGTCATTTAATAGATCTTGTCAAGGCTTACCACTTTGTCAAAGAAACTAGTAGTCTCGCATGTATAGTTTCCCAGAAAAACGAATTTTGAGTTTGACAGCTGTCACCTGAAATGTAGATTTCGTCAAGGCCAACAACTTTCTCTAAGAAACTAGTTGTCTGGCAAGCATAATTTCCGAGAAAAACGTGTTTCAAGTTTGACAGCTGTCAACTGAAATGTAGATTTGTTCAAGACCAACAACTTCCCCTAAGATACTAGTTGTCTGGCATGCAAAGTTTCTGAGAAAAACACGTTTAAAGTTTGACAGCTGTCATTCAAAATGATCATCTCGTCTATTTCCATGAAACTTGTAATTTAGCTTGCATGTTTACCGAGAAAAAACATGTTTAAGTTTGACAGCTGTCATCTAGACATTAGAATATCTTGTCTAGACCTGGCTGTACCTTAGGCTTTTATTCAGGTACACAAGCGGTATTGGAGGAGTGGACGTGGAGCGGAGGTGGATGCATGCACAGCGAATGTGTTGCGGACGCGCAGCGGATACCGGCGATATTTACCAAAACGTTTAAGTCTGCCGTGCGTCCGCAACAAATTTGCTGCGCTTCCGTCTCCCCTCCGCAACCGCTCTTAAACCGCTTGTGTAATAACTAGACGAAGGCAAATATTTTCCAAAACGATGACACGAGCAATGCAAAGCGAAGTCATGTGGTGGCAATTAGTTCCCATTCATCACTAGTGGCGACTGGGAATTTTTCGTCCCATTCGCCACTAGTGGCGATTGAAGTAGTGGCCAATGGGAACACACCACACACCGCGCTACGCGCGTGATTACGTGCACGCGTACTCAGGCTGTGTACGGTCTAGGCTGTATCTACATTCCAACCGGTACGCGCGTGATCACGCGCACGCATACATCCTGCACACTGAGGCAGTGTGTGGCGAGGTTGAAGGGCAGAACACACCACCTCCGTATGCAGAACGAATAAATGCGTGCTGCGTGCCGATTTAAATGTACGCAATTGCATGAGAGGCGGCACATTGACTGACGGTGTCATCACATGTCGCCGTCAGTTGATCACGTGCCGTGTCTCGTACGATCCCATGCATTACAACATCATAGTTACGCGCGTGATGACGTGCACGTCACGACCGACCTAATTTTATTTTCGTTTGAACCCTTTTTATAAGCTTGTAACCTCTAACTGGACATTGGCAAAATTGACCATTCTTGACAGAGGCCACTTTTAACAACAACACTGCAACATTTTTGCAAACCATACCTACATGCCTCAGAGTTTTTTACTACAGGGGGTTACACCTACAAGCATGATAAAAAATATTGTAAATTTGGTAGTAAATAAGTTAGGTGATCATTGATATGGTAAATTCGTGTGAACGTCAACTATGTTCCTTACTTTCATTTCTAATTCCTTGCTAAAAATGGTTGACATTTGAACACACACATAACCATAATGGAGTTTTACGTTTGTACAGCATCCTGTATATAGGCATTATCGTTTCTTCAAAATATTTTTGCATCAGGATATTATCTCACATCAAACTTAGCAAAACTGAGGGGTACATTGAAAATGCAACCAAATGGTATATTTCTCAAGTCTGTACGTGGTAAATATAAAAAGTAGCCCGCTGGATAGAGAAATCTTTTGTTGTGGTATTTCGCGTAAAATAACAAACTTTTTAAAGATTTAATACCTGTTTTGATGAGTACATTGAAAAGCGAATCGAACTGTATAATTATAATTTATTTTTGTTTTGAAATGAAAAAGTAGCCCGCTAGCCAGATCACGTAGTTTTTTGACTTTTTTCCAAAAATGAATGAGGTACATTGGATTTCATTATCAAAGTCGTGAAGTACATTGAAAAGCCTATTCATTTTCATATATTTTATCGTTATACCTCAGGGGACCCCGCTAGATAGATACACACTCCGAGTCCGAGTCCTTCGAGATAATGAAACTTTACTGTCCGTTTTTTACCGGATAGGTGGGAAATCGGTGACCGGATTTTCGATATTTTTCGAAGTGGAAACAGAGCCTTATGATTATGTCAAAAATCTTCAAAAACGTTGTCCAAATCGTAAATCGGTAGGTACCGGTTTATTGACACAATAAACCAGTAGATTTGGAAGATTCATATTTTCACCAAAGAATATGCTTGTTTAAATCCAAATTGTTATTTAGTCCATCTAATATTGCACTTTAAAACACCGCAGATTAGAAAATGCAGTTGAAAAATATGCTTTTACTTTTTTTGCATAATAATAAGTGTAAAGACATGGATAATGCAATCTATATGCCAAACATCACTTCTTAATTTTTTTTTGTAACTTAAATAATTTGTGTTACAATCGGTAGAAGAGGGTTGAAACCGGTACTACCGATTTTCGGGCTAGCTCCGCGAAAACTGCATCGCTACTCTTTTGTTTTCAATGTTCAACTTAGCGTGGTCAAGCTTTATCTTGTGTGTGGTGACAGTTGTTAAGTCAGTGTTAACCATACATTAGGGGTCATATAGTACACATCATCTTCCTGCCCTTATCCCAATTACTTGGGGTCGGCGCAACACGTTTCGTCGGGTAATATAGTACACATGAGGGGTTAAATAAAAAAACACATACAAGTTTGTTTGGACCATAGTTGCAAGCTAGGACCATAGTTGTATGGTTTTACGGTACCTATCTGAATGAGACGCATTGTATGCCTTACGTAGTGAAATTTTTAGGTAATAAAACTAATAAAATAATATACAATACCAAATATGCGATAAAATACCAAGGATTATTTATTCATATTTCAAAACATTAACAATACTTTACCGATTTATACTCAATAAGATTACACTGGTCTTACTTATCTATGAATTTCATTAGAAAGATACTTACCTAAATTTACACTTACTTATAAGTAGCTTGTGCAGTGGAGAAACAGAAGCAAGAATTAGACACTCGACACACACTGTACAACTACTCTATCCCTCACGCTCGTCTAAAAAGCCGCAAAAGTTTCATGAGGAAATCAGCTGCCACAGATAATGCGCAACTAGCCAAGGAACAATTGTGGCATGACCGTTGGCCTCCTCCTGTGGGGTTCATATCACCATCAGAGACATTACCACCTGGGCATAAACTGCAGTGGCCAACCTGGAGATCATTAAACCGCCTGCGCACCCAGGTTGGCCGATGCAGAGAGAATATGGCTAAGTGGGGCTTCACGGATGTAACGCGGACCAATTGCGACTGTGGAGCCCCATCCCAATCAATGGCTCACCTGATGACATGCCCTCTTCTGCCCAACACCTGCACCGTGGAGGACCTAAACTTGGCGACAGAGAGTGCCGTGACCGTTGCTAAATACTGGCAAAAGTTTATTTAATTACTAGTTTTGAGTCATTGACACGAAGAAGAAGAAGAAGAAGAAGAAGACTTACTTATTAAAATTTAATCATACATTGAAGTACAGCCGTTTGAACAGGCCAGATTTGACAGCTGAAAGGTCAGCCAAGAAAGGTCAACAAAGAAAAATAGATCTTATGTCATAGAATTAACATTATCAGCTGTCAAATATTGCCTATTCCAACGGCTGTACTGTACACACAAAGTACACAAACACAAGTAAAAGTAAAAGTATTACCAAATCACCTTTATAATATAATTTACTTTTTTACATTTAATTATGATTCATTTTATACATTATCTAAAGAAAATCAAATATTACAAATAAATAACATTGGTCAGTCGAAAGGCAAAATCACTAAACCACCACTTTGATCGAAAATGAGAATCGCTTATTCAAATCCCACTTATATACTGGTCTTTCTTAGTATTTGTATCAAAATCCAGTATAAGTGGGTCTCAAGTAAGTTGATAAGATACGCACTCACGCTCGAATAAAATGGCGGTCTTGAGATTTTGCCTTTTGCTGTTCATGAAGGTACAGTGAATCTTACTTATTCTAAATATCACACGCGTATCACGACTCTAGTCGACTTATTTGGCTACAAAAATTACTTATTTAGCAAGTGTGGTTACATCCAAGTCGTGTAAGTGGTATCAGCAGCACAACAACCTACCCATTTAAGTGATCATTTTATACTGTTTTTTCATACAGTAGTCAAGAATAATAAAAGTCAATTCTAAGTTGATCCATTAAATGCTTGGTTAATGTGCCCAAACGGTTTGACAGACGCATCCGTCGACGCAGCATTGTGCGATGTTTGACATAAACCATATTATTTGTATGAAAGTAGGGTGGAGAATCTAAATTAATCGAATGATTGATGCACAAACGGACAAGACGTTGCGTGTGTTTCTTGCCTAAGGGATCAACGTATACTGTTGTTTTTTTGTTTTTATGGAAAACGAGTATGAGTTGGTTCCTTAAATGGATATACTATACAAAGACGTTTCTACTAATTTTGTTGTGAAGCCTCTAATGATCTTCCTTTTTCCCATTTTACGAACTTTGAAGAGTGATCGTTAATTTTCTATGGTATTTTTTATTAGATGAATATAATTATTTTATTTTTCTTGTAAGTAGCAGAGTCATTCTTCAAAATTTGTAATCGTAGACGTGGTTTGACAGCTCAAAAAGGAACATCTTTAAGGCGAGAAACACACGCAACATTAACACGACTCATTAATACGATTCTCCTTAACTTCATACGAATACAGTTTATGTCAAACGGCATCGCACAAAGCTGCGTCGACGGATGTGTCTGTCAAACGGTTTGACATAAACCGTATTTGTATGAAAATAAGGCGGAAAATCGAACTAACGACGCACATATGGACGTTACTGTGTGTTTCTTATCATACACCAAGCCTGGCACCAAGGCAGAGTAAGTGAAACAGCCACTTTTACCTGCAGGCCAACTCCTGTCTACCTATGCATTACGTAACACACAACATACACATATAAACAAAATATTTTCCCTATATCGCTCCCCATATGACACAGTCCTCAACTATCCGAGAGAATCTTTCTGCGAACAGGTCCTCAACTATCCCCGATGACCTCTCTCTGTATGTACAGATCGTTGGGCAGGTCTACAGCTTTATGCCGCCTCTTCCGTCGAGTTTTGGAGCCTGCACCCAGCACACAAAAAAAATACTTATGATGATGTTTCCTATATCGCTCCCCATCTGACACAGTCCTCAACTATCCCAGAGAATCTTTCTGCGAACAGATCGTTGCTAGGTAGGTCGAAGGCTTCGATGCCAATCTCTCCGTCGATCTTCGGAGCCTGCTCAGCGTCCACCAGCACGATGGGCAGCAGGAAGATTCCCAGGATCACCAGCAGCGGTAGCATCTGGAAATAAGGAAGAAAACATTGCATTGAAAACACAGGTTTTTCAGTGTGTGTGTTTTGATGATTTTCTACACGAAGAAAACAAATACTGAATAAATAGGTAGTCTGTCACAGACGTATAAGGCCAATGATGATGACTTAGACTGGTGTTTCTATGTATGTATTTTGATGACTTTCTACATAAATGAACTAAATATTTCTGAACGTAATAAGGCTATCAAAACCGAAGAGACGCTTTTTAAGGGGGATCGTTACGTCATACAAACTAAAATCTGAACTTCCACCGAGTTACACATGAGCTAAACAACAATTTTATCAAAAAATCTTTATGTGAGATGAGGAAGGCACACGTAAATACGTCGCAAAACTGCTTAACGTAAAAAAATATCAAGTATTTTCTCCACAAAAAAATTAAACGTGTTTATTGCAGCAGTAGCTCCATCTATGTTCATTAAGTGGCGACACGGTTTTTACAGAGAAATCTGATGGTTAAAAAATTGTTTGTTTTATTTTGCGACAATGTTATAAAAGCACGGGACTTCCCATCAAGTTTTTTAATCATAATTTTGTCTCATTTAAAGACGTAACTCCATTTAAATTTTGTATGGAAAACGATCCACCTTAACGTACTTATTTATGGACCAAATAAGACTGGTTTTTACAGTACGAAGTTGTTTTAAAACTAACAATGCCATCTATTGACGAGCAACTAAAACCGAGAGGGCTCAATACGTCAACTTTTAGCAGTATGCACGTTGTAGTAAACTGTAGCCATATTTAATTATTATGTAAACTTTATCCTCATAGACAGTTGCTCTTGCTACTGGTAATACCCAAGAAACCAGCCCAGGTCAATGTCATGACCAATTTTATTGCAGTTTAAGCTAACTATTAGAGCGGAAAACTGGGTTATAGTTGTAGCCGACTAAAGTACGGCCGCTCGAATGGACCATATCTGAAAGCTGACAAACCCACACTAGATGACACGTCAACAAAGAAAATAGACCTTATGTAGTAGCATTAACATCATTTTGACAGCTGTCTAATGTGGCCAATCCGAAATTCCGAACGGCGGTTCTGTAACGGTGACAAAAATTAAGACTGCAAGAGTTGTCTTGTACTATCGCCGGCATTATAAGGGAAATAGTTATTCTGGTTTTTCTTTATATTTTTATGAAATACCAGTATTAGTTGGTCTCTTAAATCTCTCTTAACTCTCTTAAATGGGTAGGTTTATGTACTGGCGATTACTACTTCAAAGTTCAAAGTTCAAAAGCATTTATTCAAAGTTGGATACAAAAAATATCACTTATTGATAGTCATTACAAAAATAATGATAGGTCATTGTTAAAAAAAGAAAATTGAATGACACAATTTTCTTTTTATTATTACAACTTTGCGGTCCTAGTATAGACGCGGCTCGGGCAGGATAAAAAAATAAAAATACTATCGCCGGTATATGAACCTCCGCAATGAAATATGGGTAGGTACTGATTGTTCCAAGTAGGTATTTAGGTAGCTTAGGTCAGAAAGACTTATAGGGTTGCTTATAGGCTACTAATCAAAATACATATCACGACAAACTTGTCAATCTCTGAGCATCCACACATATTTACTTCGTGATTTACATATAAGTCAATCAATTCCTTACTTTTAATTGATTGACTGATTGAGTAGTGACTTGACTGGCGTGCACGCTAAAACAAACAATTGTAAGTATATATAAAGTAGGTTATTCCTCAATCCTACATTAATATTAGATAAGTAGGTTATCTTTACGACTCGTAAGAAGCAAATCAAGATCCAGACCCAAGCGTAAAGGGATCAGCTCGCTTCGCTCGCAATACCCGTGCGTGAAACATCTTTGGTGAAACATTAAGCTCACTTTGCTCGGAAAGTAAACTAACCTCCTTCAATTCGCTGTCAAACACCTCTCTAGGGCACAGAGTAAGTACCTTCTCTAGGGTAAGCCTCGGTGGTGTCTCTGGTGGTGTCAACCCAAAACCGCTGCAGCGCTGCAGACAGCTTAAATTGGTTTAGGACCACGGAAAAAAAAACCACCAAAGGAGTCACCACAATGCTGCGGAGCACCTGACCAAACGTTAGCCCATGTTGTGAACGAATGTCCTCTTCACCGTCATCCCGGTTGTGTAGTCGATCTGCACAACCTTTTTTGCGACGCAGAAAGCTTAAAATCCTTGACATGGACCTTTGATCCAGGCAGGGATCGTCAAAAGATATGGTGATTTAACTAACCTCTTTCAGTTCACTGTCAAACACCTCCCTAGGGTAAGCCTCGGTGGCATCCACGCCCAGCCGCTGCATCGCTGCACACAGCTCCTCATAATAATGTTCCACTAGACGCTCATGATGTTCAGAGCTAACTGTTAACTAACCTCCTTCAACTCGCTGTCAAACACCTCTCTAAAGTAAGCCTCGGTTGCGTCCACCCCCAGGAGCTGCATTGCTGCACACAGCTCTTCCTAATAATGTTCCACTAGAAGCTCATGATGTTCAGCGCTAACTGTTAACTAACCTCCTTCAATTCGCTGTCAAACACCTCCCTAGGGTAAGCCTCGGTGGCATCCACCCCAAGCCGCTGCATCGCTGCACACAGCTCCTCGTAGTAATGTTCCACTAGACACTCATGATGTTCAGCGCTAACTTTTAACTACTAACCTCCTTCAACTCGCTGTCAAACACCTCCCTAGGGTAAGCCTCGGTAGCATCCACCCCCAGCCGCTGCATCGCTGCACACAGATCCTCGTAGTAATGTTCCACTAGACGCTCATGATGTTCAGCGCGGAAAGCGCTGTCCGTGCCACACAGAAGGAAGTAGACGAAGTCGGCGGCAGGGCTGCCCACGTGGATCGTCTGGTAGTCCACCACGATCGCGTGGATTCTGTTGTCCTGGAACGAGATAGTTCTACATAAGTGAGATGGTCAAATTGGATAGATATATGTGGCTTTTCAAGATATCTTTTCCTAAAAATCGATTCCGCAATATCGATTCATTGCCCAATTTTCTTTTCCCAACAACCCTGATACTGCAGGTTGTCCAGAGGCCAGAACCCTTCTTTCAGATAAACGTAGAACTTAGCTACTTAGGAAGCTGGGCACTATTTCTGCCCATAGCTTGTGTGTAGTGAAAGGTGGATAAAGCTAGGATATAATGTACCTAGGTTTCCAGGTACAAGACAGCAGAATTCCGAAATAGTGAATACCTAAGGCGCAAACTCCACAGAGTGGACGTGAGACGTTAGATGACATCCGTCAAAGGAGTGAAGTAGAAACCGTTTTCATATAAAATGTATGAAACAGAAGAAACAAAGCTACACACGTGAGACGCGCGTCTCATCAATAATGGCTGACGATTGCTTGTCTGACAGATGTCATGTTGCACGTCGCGTCGCGTGTTTATTCTGTGGAGCTTGTCCCTAATAGGTACGACGTCCTACTATAGTAGGTATTGTGTATAGTGGATGTTAATGATAGATGTTATCATCTCTATAATGTTTTCCGTATATGAGTGGGTAGATAATAGATACGAATGATGACCGGGTAGGTATCGTGTAAAATAAATATGATTGTTGAAAAAAACCGTATTAGGTATAATAAATTGTAATAGGTACATGGTTAATAGGTATGATATAAATATGATATAAATCACGGAAATTGTCAAAACAAACAAATCACTCTCGTACTATAGTCGTACCTACCTACCTAGCTACTAGGGGAAAGTGGTATAAGACGGGGTAGGTGGGTAAGACGGGGACCCGCAAAAAAAGCATGTTCTAAACATGCTCTGAAATGAAAATACTACTTACACCATCTTACGGCCTTTTGAGCAAGTTATTGATTGCCGCAAGCCTTATTATGGAGGAAAGTGCAGTCATTGTGATTTTATAAGCAATTTAATGATTTTAATATATGGGTAACTTAACTACGTAACTGCATAAAATTCGTGACGGATAGAACAGGTGCAGATTTTTTTTCACAGAACAAATCTATTTTACTAATTATTGAGCAATTTTCCTACATGGCAGCTCGTAATAAGTACATAATCACGAAAAAAATATTTATTTTTTAGGTGTCGTTTGGGGCACAATGGGGTACCCCCTTTCTCATAACATGCGTACACTATGGACTCTGTTAATAGGCGTGAAGGTTTTACGGACAAATTATGATGAGGCGGTACATATTTACCCCTATTGTGAGAACCTTGATTGATCAAGTTGTACCCTATCATGCCTCAGCACCCCTAGGCATACCTATACCCTGTCTTACCTCACTGGTGGAGGCAAGATTTAGGCAGAGAAAAATGAAATTTTCATGAAACCATAATTAACCCCGTCTGTATAGTCATTTGACTTAGTGAGAATAGTGAGATACGTTTTTACATCATTAAGTTCGATGTATTTTTGTAATTTTATAGTCCCCCAAAATTTCAGCCAGTTTGACCGAACGGCTTTTGTAGAACATTTTGTACGGGGTCCTATACAAGTAAATCTTGTGGTCATTCCCGAAATCTTGCCAGAGAAACCATAGTGCTATATAGGTACAGACAATGCCCTACCAAAGGCTCAAGTTAGGAGGGCTATTCTTAATAGGTATGAATGGGTAGGTTGATCTGCTGACTGACGATGATACAAAGTATAAAGGGATAATGCTAATGCATAAATTGAACTAATTTACTTAGTTTATCTAACTAAACCAATGCTAAGTAGACTATTGTTAATCATTTTACAAGATCAATTTGTTTATGTAGGCATTGACACAGAATAAATAAATATACTATTGAGTAACGTTATTGGTTTATCATTTTATTATGATGATAACATGATGTGATATGAACAGTAAATAGTACTATAAGTAAAGGTAACGCAGTCTCATTGAATGAAACACAATAATCACATAATTCAGTTTTATGTTTTGATTGTAGTACCTAGCACCAATTTTTTTTCTGATTTAAATCATTTTCCAAGTCACCGGGACTTGCCTGCAAGTTTTGCTAATTTATTATTTAGAATCCCAAAGCAAACGTTGTATTTTCAATTTTCATAAAACTTTCGTGTATAAATTCAGTGACCTAAAATGTTATAAACTATATAAACAGGTTCAGTGTTTTACTACTACCGTCTGAGCAGCGCCACCCCTTATAGTACGTACTACAGCCAGAAAATCCCCATATGTATAAGGAATCATCCTGTACTCTTTTAAATTCTTTATTCTTACAAAAAAAAATACAATTTAATACATAAAAGTTAACTTAAAAACGAAACTTAAATATCCTGTACTCTTATTACTTAGTATTTGTATGAAAAACCAGTATAAAGCAGCACAGTATAAGTTGGTCTATTAGTAAATGGGTAAGATGGCTACTGTACAAGTTATACCAAAAAATTTACGACCTTTTTTATGGGTAGTACCTACCTACTTATAATGCAACAAAGAAATTAAAATTGAAATGTAGGTAGGTATTTTATTGTTCCAAGCGATATGAAAATATTTTATAACTTACTGCTATTGTATGGAAAAGTATTGATAAAGTTTTTGTACTTCTAAAAAAGTAGGTAGGTACTTTACGTAGACGACGTAGAGAGTTTAGACCATGGTATAATAAGATACTCCGAATGTAAGACCATGTTTTATTAGACTATGGTTTAGTAGACGTTGATAATTGATATTGAAAATAGTGGAAAATAGTATGTAGATAGCCGTGTGGTGCGACTTAGAATAGCATCACCCCATATCATTCCCGTGGTTGCCGTGAGAAGCGACCATACAGGCAGCCTGACAACCTGTCACTATGGTGATACACAGTCTTCTGAATGACTCTTAAACTTTATCAGACGACGCACTGTCTACCCCGCAAGGGATAAAGGCGTGTTATACATACATACCATGTTTGCCGTGTGATGCCGGCTCAGAATGTCATCAACCCATATCTTTCCCGTGGGTGTCGTAACAGGCGACTAAGGCATAAATTCATACAGGGGTTCAATCCCTGGATGAATTCCGCCTGCCAAGCGTGGTGAGTATGGCAAATACCCCCTACTTGGGGGAGGCCCATGTTCAGCAGTGGACTATATTGTGGATGGTACATATGTATGTTGTATAATAGTCAGTGGATCTAGCCAATACTTACTTTGTGCAGCCAGTATTGTCTCTTAATTAGGTAGGCTGGTGTGCTGACGTTACCTACATTACTCTCTTTTTTGTAGCGGGTTATTAAACAAAATCTATGCAAAATAGCCTAGAATAGACCGGTAATGATTCGACCCTGACCAAGTTTTCTTGTGTCACCACAAAAAACGACAAACTATAGTTACATTGTTGAAACAGAAGTTCAGGTTCAGAATGTCGCGGGGCTTCTGGGTGCTTCAGGGAAGTTGGAATAAAATCCGTTGTTAGCGGTGTGCAGTTGTATTTTCGTTGAATCACAAGTAACAGAAGAACCCGCATCCCGCCTAACCGCCACTTTTATATAAAATCAACCCCAGTGTTGCCACTTAAAAATAATAATTATATATAAATGAAATAATATTATGAAACTCATGAACTAAACATAACTATTCGATAAATAATTTAACAATTATGATCTCACAAATAAATCATCAACTCTTAATCGTTTATCCTGCAAATATTTATGTTTTAGGCGTAGTGGAGATAGATGTCGCTAACACTCGGCCATCCTGCCATGGCCGCGTCCCGCGGCGTTGTTCAGGAGCTGTAGAATACCCCACGTTGCTAGAAGCCCTGTCGACAGCTGCACCCGTATTCTGAAATAAGAAAAATACAGCACAGTATGTTGCTCATTTAGACTTAACTAAGGGACCACAGATTTACCTAGAAAATATTTGAAATTCACGAAGAGATTATTTGTCACACAGTCCATAATATTGCTTAGGTGTAGTTTTTATCCTCACACAGGAATATTGAGGCAGCATCATCAGTTTATCACATAGATCACATAGTTTATATTAAGACAGCATTATCACATAGATCACATAGTTTATATTTAGACAGCATCATCACACAGATCACATAGTTTAAATTAAGTCAGCATCATCACACAGATTATTATTAGGTCAGTATTCTCACATAGATCCGTAATTAATTATATTTGTATTAATTTGGGTTAGTATCGCCACACAGATCACTCAGAAATTGAAGTTATTTTTTAAGTAGTTTTTATTTTTATTTGGGTCAGCTCTGCAATCAACATATTTTATCTGAAACTTTTTCGGCTCACACAGTTATTATTTTTAAAATCTGATTGTGAAGAATAAAGGACAGCTATCTAATTTGCAATCACAATATTTATTATTATTTATTTACATATCTCATACAAGTAATGCTACCTACCACCATAATGTTTTGTTATTTATTACAGTAGTTTCTGACCTTTACAGATACTATATTGTTTGTTTTACTATACATAAATTAACATTTAGAAAAAGAAACTAAATACGTACGTACCAATTTCGTGATTCTAGCTTTGATATTTACCTTCTTTAGAACACTCTTTTACTTATAAGTACTAATCAGCACACCTACCTTTCTATTCAACACTAACTATAGTTACACGCACCGCTGATCGTTAACTACCTATCTACTAACCCTTAATACGATCTTCTACTAAACTATAGGTAAATATTAGTTGGTATGATTATTTACAAGACGCAAGCAAGCTTGAGTTGGACTGTTAGTTCCTATATTTACTACCTACTATTTACAAAATAACTAGTGTTGAATGTACATATAATAATTACAGAAATAGGTAACTAACTTTCTAATAAATCGATAAGGTCGTCTCTGTCAATTTCACGGTCACTTCCGGAGCTACTATCATCGGACATGGTAGTTCTATACGGGCGGAGAACTTCGCTTCTAACTATTGCGCAAAATCTTTTATAGCCCTTCATGCCCTTTATACTGCATATGGTATATCTATCTAAGGCGTGATCGCTCTTAATTACTTTGTAAGGTCCCGTATACAAGCCATCAAGTTTTCGCGTGACTTTGGCCCGAGGGTCCCTTGCAGATCCACCTTTCCATAACACTAACTGTCCCACGTTGTATTTCTTACACTGCTTGTGTTTTTTATCGAACCTATCTTTCATTTCAGTCATGTTACGATCGATACGTATTTTAGCTGTTTGTCTTCGTGATTCCAGTTGCTGTTGCTGTGAACTGGCATCCGTAGGGTCGGATGAGGGGTAACCAGGCATACGAGAGTTACTGTGGCCAAACATAAGACTAAAGGGCGTAAAGCCAGTCGTAGAATTTGGCGTATTATTGATACCCCAGACTACATCGGATACTTTGGTATCCCATGCACATTCGCTTTCCGACATTGTGTTTAGTCCGTTAATTAGGGTGCGGTTAACACGTTCAACTTGACCGTTGGAACGTGGACTTGCTATGGCATTTAATACGTGTTTAAACTGTTGTTCTTCTGCAAACTGTTTAAAATATCTACTTGTAAATGCTTTACCGCGATCCGTTATAACCCGTTTAGGATTTCCGAACTGATGAATAACATCTTTGAAATGCTTTATCGTTTCGACGGAACTCACATTCTTAGATGGTTTTGCAAAAACAAACTTCGTGAAAGCATCGATGACCACAAACAAGTAACAGTTGCCGCGCCGTGTTTTAACAAACGGACCCAAGTGGTCAGCATGTAAGGTATCCATAGGTACCGGTGCCTTTTCAATAGGGTGCAGTTCACCCTCCACCCTGCCGAAGTTACCTTTTCCATATGCGCATTGTAAACACGAATTGATGTACTTTCTGATAAACCGCGTCATGCCTTGAAACCAGAATTGAGCTTTAATCGTTTTCTCACACTTCTCAAAGCCAGGGTGACCTATCTGATCGTGGTATTTTTGCATTAAACCGTATTTTGCGAGTTTAGGTATGACAAACCGCTCGCCTAGTAAGGTTTTTCTGTATAAAATACCTTCTTTAAGCAGGTAGTTTGAAGTAATATCCGGATTATCAGTACCTTCGCGAAGCTGTGTGATAATGTTTTGTACGTTCTCGTCCTGTATTTGGAGTGTAAGTAACCAGTCGTTTTCCTCAATCATACGTACTTCAGAGACTGGATTTCTGCTGAGCGCATCTACATGCTTCATGCGTTCCCCTGGGCGATATTCAATAGAAATATCAAAATCTTGTATGGTCAACCACCAGCGCGCAATACGCGGGATCAGGTCTTTCTTTACAAGAGTAGAACGCAAGGCATTGCAGTCCGTCACAACCTTGACCGGTATACCAGTTATGTAGACGCGAAATCGTTTTAACGATTCCACGACCGCTAAGGTTTCAAGCTCGTAGCTGTGGTAAAAGCGCTCTTCCTTGCTAGTCACTCTGCTAAAATACGCGATAGGTTTGAGAGTACCGTCGTGCTGGTACTGGAGTAATATACCGCCTAGACCTTTGCAACTCGCATCGGTGTGCAGTTCTGTTACAGCATTCCTATCATATATACCTAAAACAGGTCGCTCTATCAGTTTTTGTTTCAATGATTGAAATGCCCGTTCCTGTTCCTCTCCCCAAGACCATAATACATCCTTTTTTGTAAGCTCGGTTAAAGGTCGCGCGATTTCAGCGAACCCTCGAATAAACTTTCTAAAATACGATGTCAAACCGATAAACTGGCGTATCTCGTGGACGTTATCAGGTCTCTTGAATTGACTCACGCTAGTTATTTTAGCCTGTCCTGGTTGTATTCTCCCTTCAGTAATCTCGTGGCCCAAGTAATTAGCGCTAGATTTGAGAAAGGAGCACTTGTCTAAATTTAGTTTCAGATTAGCATTTTTCAATGAACTTAGTACTCTTTCCAGCAAATCCAGCCCCTCCTCAACTGTAACTGTAGGCAACATGACGTCATCTAAGTACAATGCGATTTCGTTACTCACACGTTGTAACGCCATTTTGATTAGCCGGGAAAATACAGCAGGCGCGTTAGCCAAGCCAAATGGCATTTTCAAAAACTCAAACTGCCCCGAGGGCGTTACAAAGGCGGTTTTGTGAATCGAATTTTCATCTATAGGTACTTGCATATAACCTTGTGCGAGGTCTAAAGCCGTAAAATAAACTTTCCTGATAGTCGCGTAAGTTGATCTTCGATATTGGGCAGAGGGAACCTATCCTTCACTGTTCGGGCGTTTAATGCGCGGTAATCCACGCACAACCTGTGGTCACCGTTTTTCTTTTTTACAAGCACTACAGGACTTGAATAATCGGACATAGACTCACGAACGATACCTGCGTCTAATAAATCCTGCACTTTCGCGTTAACGATCTCGTTTTCCTTATGCGACAATCTATATGGCTTGCAAAACACTGGGTCCTCCGTTGTCGTTTTAATGTGCATACTAATTAAATCAGTACAGCCCAGGTCATGCGTGCCTCTCGAAAAAGACAAATTGAATCGGTTCAGTACGCTTAAAAGTCTCATCAAATCGCTAGGGCAAAGATTACCTACATCGATATCATCGGCTGTTATTAGGCGGCGTTCACTGACGCGTCTCTCAATCATTAAAGTGTTAGGGTCGTTGCATGTATTTGCATCAAGTATTTCCGCCCGAGCAACCAACCTGTTTGAATTCCAGTCTAAATCTTTATCACCAACGTTAATTATTTTAAGCATACAATTTGGTGATGATAAAACAGACTGGGGAATAAAGTAGGACACACCGCCTAGTTCGTAGTACACGGGACGCGTCAAAAACGTGTGCTCTCTTTCACTCTCATCACAGTCAATATACGCATTAAGGAAACCATGACTTTGTTTTGGTACGACACAATTATCACGCAAATAGACAGGGTATTTCGAAATAAAATCTGTCGAATGCAACTGTATTTGTTTTAGAACGTATTTGTATAGCTCGGACGTGTAAACAAGTGCCGCAGAGTCTGATGTTGTAAACAAACTAATGTTTTCTTGGTTGATCATTGTTTTGCCGATTATTAAGTCGATTTTTGTTAAATTGTACGTAGTTAATTCTACACAGCCGCGTAATATGACATTATCTACACAAACTTCAACTTCAGCAGTGCCTTGTGAATGTGAATGTGCGCCTCCGAAACCTTTCATCACAACAGAAGACGGTGAAATAGCCAGTTCTAACGATTTAGCTTTGTCAACAGTGAGTATACTGAGATTACTACCCGTGTCTATGTAGGCTTTCATCTCGCGTCCGTTCACATGCACGTTCTTTAAATACACATCTAAGTAAACGTCATACGTGATATGCAAAATGGCACTGACCTTGGGTGTTTGTTGTGGTTGTTGTCTCGAGGTACCAGTCCCGAACCAACATGTAGCCGCAACATGACCGCTCCGCTGGCAGACCTCGCAGTGGAGATGAGCTCTGCATTCCCGGGCTTCATGGCCTGATCTTCGGCAGGCGTAGCATAACTTCGGCAGCAACTGCGTAGACTGTCCTCGCCTCCACATAGATCTTCTTGCAGTGGCGGTAGCTTCTACCCGTCGATAATTTTCCAAGGATGAAAGATATCCGTAGTATAACTGCTCAGGTGTGTCGCACTGATAGGCTTTGGCATTAGCTCGTAATTCTGTAGGTAAGCCTTTAACAATGCACGAGATCGCGTCTTCGTTGTAAACCTTGCATTTTTTGAGCAATGACAGCTTATCGTGGAAATATTTTGTCATTGTCTCGTTGTCATTTTTAGCTCTTGACAGCATCTCTTCCAGTCTGTCCACATAATCCGTCGAACGAGGAAACGCCGTCTGTAGAGCGTGTTTCCATTGGTTCCACGTCAGGTTATAATCATCCAGGTCATCATACCAGTCTCGTGCAGAGCCGCGAAGACGTATTTGCATGACGAATTGACGATCCTGCTCGTTCCATCCATATACTTCTCCAAGCTGGTCTATTTTGTGTAACCAGCCGATCACATTGGTGTTTCTCTCGTCAGGCTTGAATTTCGGGATGACCTCGGCTTCTGAAGACGTAATCCGCCGTCTCTTTGTCGTCAGTGGGGGTGGGGCAGAATCAGTCGATGATGAAGAAAAAAAATCCCCGGTTTCTTCGTCACTGGAACAACACGTGGCCTCATTTTTCTTCCGTTTTCTTCCTAATCCATCGACGTACGGGCCAGACATCTTCTGCATACCCACTTCTGAAGTGAAACAGAAGTTCAGGTTCAGAATGTCGCGGGGCTTCTGGGTGCTTCAGGGAAGTTGGAATAAAATCCGTTGTTAGCGGTGTGCAGTTGTATTTTCGTTGAATCACAAGTAACAGAAGAACCCGCATCCCGCCTAACCGCCACTTTTATATAAAATCAACCCCAGTGTTGCCACTTAAAAATAATAATTATATATAAATGAAATAATATTATGAAACTCATGAACTAAACATAACTATTCGATAAATAATTTAACAATTATGATCTCACAAATAAATCATCAACTCTTAATCGTTTATCCTGCAAATATTTATGTTTTAGGCGTAGTGGAGATAGATGTCGCTAACATTGTACTAAATTTGTCCGTGCCTAACCCTAACACAATTTACGTCAATAAGACACAGAATTAGGACGTGGCTATAGAAACTATGTTAAATCATGTCAGTTGCCGCTTCTGAATTCAATAACCGACTAAATGACAATGTGACAATGACAAGATAATCAATATCAAACGAGTAACTTGTGGCAATGGAATCAGTTCTTCTTCTTCTTCTTTTCGTGTGGGACACCGAGTCGTTCAACGACCCGATGAACCCTGGTGTCAGAGTTTTTCAAACGCCTACTGCAAGTAGCAGGCCTCTGACATGGTTGTGTAACGACCGCCAACATAGACAGCAACCGGGACCGACGGCTTAACGTGCCCATCCGAAGCACGGAACCATCTTACTTGCGGACAATCAGGTGGTTCAGCCTGCAATGTCCTAACCAGACTAGGAACAAATTCACAAAGTGATAAATATCAACTTTGTGAGTGACCCCACCGGGAATTGAACCCGGAACCTTTGCGTGGCAGGCAGGCATACTAACCACTGCGCCACATCGGCTGGCCAATGGAATCAGTAGGAATCAAAGACATTTGATCTGCATGAAAAAAAGCCTAGAAATTTTATACATTTTGCGTACAAGCGTCAGTTTCGCATTTAGTTTACAAGTTCGAAACTACCCGCATGCAACTTGCCACTTTTATGCATGTTTCCATTAC
Source organism: Phthorimaea operculella (assembly GCA_024500475.1). Taxonomy (NCBI): domain Eukaryota; kingdom Metazoa; phylum Arthropoda; class Insecta; order Lepidoptera; family Gelechiidae; genus Phthorimaea; species Phthorimaea operculella. Next base: position 473,985 of record JANFCV010000098.1, read on the forward strand.
TCAAGTGGCATGAAACTTGCACCTTGCGCGCAAGCTAGGTACTTGCATAATAGAATCGCGACTCTAATACAACGTGTTACAAAACAACCAATAAATCTCCCATACAAAGTGAGTTCATTTTGTGTGGGAAGTCCATTTTTTTTTTCATATTTCGACCCATGTTCCATGGGGAAAGTTGTTCAGTTTCATGAGTACCTTTACCTCCTTTCAGCTTTATTGGTTGTTTTGTAACACCCAGTATAATTGAGGTGTTCTTTTTTCAGTCTTACACTCGTCGATAGTCATAACCAAAAGGTGCGACCACCTATACCTACCGGGAGTAACAGAAAGGGGGTGAAGGTACTCATGAAACTGAACAACTTTCCCCAAGGAACATGGGTCGAAATATGAAAAAAAATTGGTCCCCCCATACAAAATCGCCGATCAGCTGACTGATTTAATATGAGGCCTCCAATTTTTTCTCATATTTCGACCTTCCACGGGGAAAGTTGCTTAGTTTCATGAGTACCTTGACCTCCTTTCGGCTTGTTATACCCTTTCCGTTACTCCCTGTATAATTAGGGTGTTTTTTTTTAGTCTTACACACGTCGATAGCCATAACCAAAAGGTGCGACAACCTATATACACAATAAGACTAGGTACCTACCTACTTCTATAGTTCTATATCCTTATTCTGAGTAATAAGATCACAATACGTGGCTAGTTCCAACCTAGTTCAATCCAGAATTTCCATTGTAGGATGATCTAGTGAAGGAAGTTTGTAATATATATTGAGATCATTGGTGTTAATACTGTTTTTGGCCGCCGCGGAATTGATGACCAAGGCCGTTATTACGTTATTATCTTTTTGTGTCACTGTATGTTAGCTAAATTGTTCTGTTGATATTATTATTGTGTAATTTGCGCAGTTCCGTGTTGAGTACTAGAATAATACTTCTGTGTTTATAAAAACATTATAATTATGTATGTACAGTCAACGACATGTTAGGTAGGTACGTAGGTACTATCGCCAGCACATCACCCTACCATTTAAGGGATCAATTGAAGTACCTATATACGGTTTATGAGATCAGCCTGTTGACAGATGGACGGACAAACGGACAGAAAACGAAGTCTCAGTACCTTAGGGACCGTTTTCACCCTTATGGTACGGCACCCTAAAAATCTATTATTCTGCACCATACTATTCACTATTTTAGAGAAGGGCAGAAGAATTTTTGAGGTAGTTGAGTGGATTACTTACATTCATTGAAACAAACAAATGTAATTAATTCAACGCTATGACAATACCACGTCTTATTTTGTTTAACAATATTTATTGTACCTAATTATTTATTAAATTTAATGCACAACTGTACAATGGCGGACTTAACGCCAAAGGCGTTATCTCAATATTGACCTACCGACCCATAAAAAATTGTTTGAGCTTCTAGAGGCCAAGTGTTATTATTAATTCTTGAGTACATGTCTAAAGTCACAGTTAGTTGGCAGAATCAGGAATCCTAGGAATTTGGTAAAATGTTATATCAACAAAATGGGAGATCTAAACACACGGCAGTGTGTCCGCCAAGTTCGAGCAAAATTTATTAATTTAGAGGGATCAATGTGCAAGGGATTGAGTCGATCACCATAAAGGCATCGAACGCCCGAAGTTCGGGGGTATCGTCAGACAGCTTAGACAGCAAGAGTAGTGTCGGACGCCCTGGATGGCGGGGGGTATTTTCAGGCAGCCTGGACAGTAGAAGTAGCGTCAGACGCCCTGGGGGGGTGGGGGGGGGATCGTAAAACGGCCTGGGCAGTAAGGGTAGCGTCGGGAGTTCCTGAATTTGCTTCGGACGATGGTCGAATAAGTCTACCATTTGCTTTTGGCCAAACTCGTAGGATTTCGGCCGAATTCCAGATTCTGATATCTTACTGCTACATATATAACGTACTTCTGTTTTTTATTTTATCGACCACTTTTTACAACTACCTACCTATTGGGATCGGCTTATTTATACTGTTTTTTTAGTAATTGTATGAATAACCACAACAGTCATATAATCAAACGATCTACTGTGTTCGTTATCTTAAGAATAGAATATAATCACTTATTTAAGAGGCAAGACCACATCATTTGGAACAATGATACCTTTGAGTAATTCAAATTTGACAGTAAATACAGGGTAGTATAGTACGTTCATTCGAATAGGTCATTGACAGCTGTCAAACCCATACTAACTAGGCAACATGCCAACAAAGAAAAACATACCTTGTGTCATAGCATTGACATGATTTTGACAACTGTTAAATATAGCCTATACGAATGACGGTACTATAGTAAAGAGGGTAGTGATCTATGTGGTAACGTTCCTACAATTGCCAGCATAGGGAAAGTTGTTCAGTTTCATGGTCTATTTACACCTTAGAAGTTTTCGATATACCGATTCTTAATTACTAAAAGTACCTAGGTACACCTACATGCAGAAACGTGTAACGCAACTCAATGTCACATGCACTTGAATTAACACTTGCATCTATTTCTTGCTGACTAATGTTATTTATGACTTGCTAATGATAGGAAAAGTATGAGACTGCAAACTGCACTAGAGATACGTCTAAACGGTCTAAACTAGGTATGTTTTCCTTAATAATTAAATATTTAAACTGAAGTTGTTAAGCTGTGATGTACGTCAGAATGGCTAGAAAAAATCAACTGATCAAATATTGTGTCAGCAATTTTTGACACCAAGGCTCAGATAACTCATCGGAACGTTCGTCGATTCAGTGTCCCATACAAAAGAACTCTTACAGTCGAGACTCCACAAGCAACCAGCCATTCTGATATTTTAGGTTAGGTGAACCTACACTACCAACTTAGCTACAAGAAATTAAAGTTTACCTGTCGTCTTTTGTATAGCATATTGCTCGGCCGGAAGTCTCCATGCACTATCACTTTGGTGCCCAAAGGTCTCCGGAATTTCCAAATACCGTCGTCCCCTAAATCTTCCAAAAACTTTATAATCCTTGGTCTGTATTCCTCCTTGACCACACTCAGAGCCCGCGCCACTAAACCCTCCCAGAAAGCTTTCGTTGCATCGTTGTTTTTCTTCTCCACAAACACAATATCTGTGCATACTTGTTCAAACTCGCTGGGGTTTTCTTTCTGGTAAGCAAAGGATAAAGCGTGAAGCTTTGCCAGAGTTTCCATGGAACTGGCAGCGTGCTCCCAGTCCACAGATACAAACCGACTGTACGTCCCGTACCCTAAAGCTACCAGATTCTCCAAGACAACCGTCTCTTCGTACAGATTTGTGTTGCATCCGTAAAACTTGGGTATCACGAATGAGTCCTCATCGGCTACGTTTTCTTTTATCTCTAGAGCTTTGTAGATTTTCAAGAGTTTCTGGTAGAAGTACGCTTCGAGATAGTAAAGTCTTTCGGCGCTCATGACTTCGCGCAGCTTCTCACCGATGCAGGCGACTTTTGCGAAGAGTTCCACATCCTTCTTGTCTTTGTTTTTCACGGTTATTAGGAAGAGGCATGAGGTGTAGTTTGCGCCTCCGCTGGTTATAGGTTTGATCTTTAGTTCGTGGTCGCCGAAGTTATGGTCGCGCGCGATTTTGCGCAGCAGTTCGCGTAGGAGGGTCTCTGCGTCTGCCATGATTGGTGACCGAGATGTGACTGCGTCGAGATTTGTTTAACAGACCTACTCGCGCTTATAGACCAGGAGCTGGCGAGCCGAAGAGGTGTTATAGTTCACGTTAGTTTGAAATTATGGATTAGGTACCTAATTCAGAACGCATTACCCTTACTTCCGGTCTCGCCATCTTTCCCAAAAGATACAAAAGACCGTCCGCATGCATAATAAGTATATATTAATTATAACTAGGTAACAATTTACTTTAGTTTTTTATACTGTTTACACCTTGCACATCCAAATCGATCCATGAAAACCTTCCGAATGCTCATTCTAAAAATTATACAAATGCCTGCCAACTTCTTGACCTATGTCGGCGTTGGTGTATCTACATTTTTAGTTGATCAATCACAGCTAAAATATAGTCATAAAACTTGAGGGTTTACTTATATTAGGTTCAGTTAAAACAGCCACTAAAGCCCATTGGCTGTAGCCATCTTAGCCATAACTAAGTAAGTAGTAGCAATTTTACATTTAAAAATACGTTATGTTTTCATATCCATAACATCTCCGTATCAAACTATTACACAAATATAAGTACCTACATGATTAACATAAGTTTCGTCCCTACATATTTTAATATACTCTATGGTTTCGTCTACTAAATCTGTGATCTTCAAACCAATCGCCTTTTTCCGTACCAGCTCCTTGTCTACTAATGCAAGTTTTGTTTACAAAGAGCTCGACCCGCGATTAGCCGTTTTCATGGTTACCTACATAAAAAAATACTGGTCGTTTAGGCAAATCTCACTTGATAACCTTGACTAGTACTATGGCCAACAATTCTACCTACCAAGGGACCAACTTATATTTGTTTTTCATACAAATATCGACTAAGGTCTGTATAAGTTGATCCCTTATAGGTAGGTGGATACCTCTACCTACTGATATTTATGTATTCCGTACGTTTGACTATAAATCTGGTCACATGCGCATAAATTACATACATAATCACGACTATTTATTTCCATTACGGGTTAGGCAGAGCGTAAACGGCTGTAATAACGGCCATTTACACCACGTCTGACAAAAGTTTGAGAGTCATTCAGAAGACGTGTATCACCATAGTGACAGGTTGTCAGCCTGTGGCCTAAAATTGCAATACACATCAATTCACAAATCCCTTTTACTCCCTAGAAAGATATAGGGTGATGCTATTGTAAGCGGGCACCACACGGCACCAGTATAAGTTGATCTCTTAAATGTTAGGTTGAGGCTATATTTGTCTGTTCTGTTTGTTTTGGTATCCTTGATTAAACTAATTTTCTGCATCATAAAATTAACGTTACATTACACAAACATAATATGAAATTTTAAAATCTTAAAAAATGCGGCTGTCATAAGTTTGCATGGTGGCATTGGTGGCTGTCATAAATCGCAATGATGGTAAATGTGCGTTTCGCCTAATTTTTAACCGACGAAAAACAAAAGAGGTTCTCAATTCGACGCGAAGTTTTATATTTTTAGATCCCAATTCATTGCAAGGAAGACAGCTACTCCGTAGCAAAAGTCTACGGTGTTTGCAGGTGCATTATTTTCGCCAGCACAGGGATATACTTATACTGATTTTTCTTAGTATTTGTATGACTAACCAGTATTAAGTTGGTCCATTCTTCTTCTTCTCTTCATTGTGTCAGCGGATCATTTTTTATATTTTTGGTCCCTTAAATGGGTAGGCAAGCAGATGTGCTAGTACTGAATTTGGGGTCTCTCTAGTGTGGGACACCGAGTCGTTCAACGACCCGATGAATCCTGGTGTCAGCGTTTTTCATCCGCCTACTGTATAAGTGGCATGGCTGAGTCGTTACCGCAATAATAGACAGCAACCGGGACCGACGGCTTAACGTGCCCATCCGAAGCACGAAACCATCTTGCTTTTCGGACAATCAGGTGGTTCAGCCTGTAATGTCCTAACCAGACTGGGAAATATCAACTTTATGAGTGACCCCACCGGGAATTGAACCTGGAACCTTCTGCGTGGCAGGCATTCATAGTAACCACTGTGCCATATCGGCTGTCAATTTGGAGTTGAAGTTCAAAATGGGATGAAATGGTTGCAAAACAATAATAATATAATAATAATGTAATCATACTAATCATCATTAATATTATTATCTACTAAGCTACTTAGTATCATCAAATCTTATATTTGTTTGAAGATTCTTTATCAGTGCTATTCTTGTTATCGCTATGAGTATTTTACCACACTGTTGTTATATCGCATGTGCTCTGTCTTTCTCTCTCTCTCTCTCCCTCTCACTATCTCTTTCTGCAATTCCCCAACCAAGCTACGAAAAATTTACAAAGTGATAAATATCGACTCACGAGGTTTGGGATTGGGAATCAAATCTGGGTCCAACGCTGATACCGCCAGATCACGGAGGCAGTTGTTTACTATTAACAGCACATCGACCTTATACACCGGTTTTTCTAAGAAATTAAAAAAAAAGAGAACCTTGGGAGAACCAGCATTTGTTGGCCTTTTAAATGAGTAGTTGATGTGCTATGATCAGACGCGATAATGGAAAGGAAGGAGGAGAAGGAGGAAAGTCCTTCAAATGGGTTTAGAAGATGATGAAGATATTGTTATTATATTTATACATGTTTAATATAATTATGACCACCGGTACCTCGCAATTTCTAGCCAATGAAGTCGCATTTTTTTTTTACCGTCACCTTATTTTGACAGATAACGCGCATATTTTACTTTAGGGACATATATTTAAGTAATCTGTGATATTTTATGTCAAATTAGAAGACAATTTAGTCGTGAATAGCATAGACTTATATGTATACTAGCTGCCCGTCAGCGGTTTCACCCGCTGCAACCTATTATTCCGCGGGAAGAAAGCATTATTCGCCAAGAGATGTCGCTGTTAGTTTTCGCCGAAAACGTTTAAAACGCGAATCGGCTCAGTCACGCCACCTATTTCAAAAATATTGGAAAATGCGTGATCCCGTGGGAATGAGACATTTTTCCGTGGTAAAAAGTATCCTATGTGTTATTCCAGATGTCCTTTTATATTTCTGCAAAGTTTCATGTCAATCTAATCAGCCGTTTTTGCGTGATGTCGTAACAAACACACACACAAACATCCGCCTTTATAATATTATAGTAGGAAGTAGGATGGTGAATAGTGATCAATTGATCATCTCTTGTCCTTTTCAAAGCAAAGAGAATTTTTATTAATAACAATTAATAAGTAATCAACTTTGTCAACTAACAGCAGCTAGCATAGCCTATATTGAGCTAGCAGCGTGTTTCCAATCCAAAGAGAAGTCTGTCGTAAGGTCCATACCCTTCGACTACCAGATTCTGCAGAACAATAGTTTCTTCGGACAACTTTGTGTCACAACCGTAATAATTCGGAATGTTAAACTGGTCCGCTATGTTCGTTTTCAGTTCTAAAGCTTCATAAACTTTGGCCAACTTTGTAAAAAAGAAGACTTCTAATTCGTACATCCCTTTTCATTTTCATCCGTTCGCACCAACAAATTCTCTGATTTGTTCGCCCATGCAGGCGACTCTAGCTAGCGAAGAGTTCCACATCCTTTTCGGGACACTTCACAGTCACTACCTAGATAAAGGACAGGTGTAATTCGCACCTCCACTGTTTGCAGGTTTTATTTCCACTTTGAATTTGCCATTTTGTTCCTTTATTATTTTGTCGAGAACTTTTTGAAGGAGGGGTACCGTGTCAGACAAAATTATTTGCAAAATGAAGTGTGGAACGCGTAAGTTAGGTATTTGTGGAACTTTGAGCAATAAAATGTTTAAGAAAACGTTTTTTTGTGCGCCGATCGCCACAGTAGTAGGTAGGTACCTGCTTTAGAGATGCACCGACTATAGTTTTGGCCGACAATCCGAATACTGACTGACCGGCCTAAAATCAACAGACTAATTACCGGTCAAAAATGGCCGACTAGTCGGTACACGTGTGTGACCAATGCGGATAATACGGGGTGTTAAAGACGGTGTAACGAAAACTTTGCAGGCGTGCTCAGAACATGATACTGAACAACTTTTACTATGGAGCCAATGGTGGGAAACGAAAAAAAAATTCCAACCTCCCATACAAAGTCAGTCAGCAGATCGTGAATTTTGTATGGGAGGTCAGAAATTTTTTTTTCGTTTCCCACCATTGGCTCCACAGTAAAAGTTGTTCAGTTTGATGGTCTGATCATGCCTGAAAAGTTTTCGGTACACCGTCCCTAACACCCTGTATAGTCATAGTATGAGAAAGTATGGCTAAGGTCGCACACGCCTGTCGCATCCCTCAAACGCAGCGCCATACACTTTCATACTACGACTATAGCCAGCATCAGCTGCATGCATCAGTAGAAAGGCCGCAGCCGCACGCGGCTACGATCAGCCGCACGCACCCGACGAATTTGCACCTTTACTTCATCATCCATATTCAGCTGTTTTTGAGTTTAATGATTGCCAATCATTTATCTAAGCATTGAGCCATGTTTATCAATATTTAATTTGTGGTGTCATTTCAAAACACTAAGGTAGGTATCTTATCATCATATCACAAGTTTAATTTTAAAAAGTCCAAAGTCCGTCGACAAATCAACTGTTCAGCCGACTAGTCTACTAGCCGACTAGACTATAAAATTACAACTCTAGTACCTAGTTATAAAATTTTGATATACCCACCTTATCTAAATTCGATAGGAGGTGGTGTTCATTTGTTCGCGTCTTAACTAGGTACTTATTTTACTATTTATGAAAAAAATTAAGTATATCCTGATTCGATAAAGAAAGGAATTGTAACTGGCGGCGGAAAGTCATGCGCTTTCTCACTCACACTAAGACTCTTACATACACCAAGCGTTTTCTTAATGAACCAGGTTGTAAGTACCAAAGTTTATTCCAGTAAACATCAGTTGTAACCCTATATATTATCATCATCATCATCATCATCATCAGATAAAAGTACCTAATAATAAAAAAAGTTTAAAACAACAAAATTGAATTTAGGTAGGTAAATCTAGCTGAAATAAAAATATAGTTTTTTTGGTTGTCGAATTATCTATATTTGAGCAAAACATTAATGACAAACATTTTGTACATTTAAAGTACCTACCTATAGCTTAAAACTAATGACTTTTTTTACCCGACTGCCTCAAAAAGAGGGTTATGTTTTTCGAGAGTATATATTTATGTATGTATTTACTATTTACCTACTTTGTATGTATGTATTATGCACCTATGTATGTATTATGTATATATGCGGGTATGTACGTATGTATGTGGAAAAGAAAATAATTTTTCACGTGCTGCACAGTTTAAACCGCATGAGGAATTTTTGCAGGTGTCGTTAAATTAGTCTCAGCTGTACGAGTGACATTTGGCTATATTAAAATTTCATAAATTCCAAATGACGGGTTTTAAAAGAAAATATAACTTAGAAATTACCCTAATCGGGTTTTGCTTTTTAATAAATTATACCTTTCTCGATCGCAGGCTTAGTCTCGATGAAATACTAACCAATAACGAACTTCAAAATTCAATTTAACCATTGTTCAAATAATTTTGACAGGTAAGTACTTCGAGCAACTCGATCTTCCGTCCCGTTCCGGGGTAAGTATCATCAATCAGATAAAGCTTTTTTTTTTCAAAAAAGAGCACATAACGAGACATACTTAAATACTATCTTTTTCTGCTGCGATAAATATAAAATCAAACAACAAACTTATCAAAATACACAAACCCGACTGCAGTAATTTCCAAGTTATATTTTACGTTTAAAAATCCACCATTTATCACTCGTGCTGCTGAAACAGATATAAAGACACCTCAGAATTATGTCTCTAACCCGTGAAATAGAATTTTCTTATAGTTTTCTTGTATACCAAATAACCTATCCTATTTTTCATTTTCCTGTCCGCACTCCTATAAAACAGAAAGCTTTCATTTTGCTATAAGTCACACAACATTCTTAATAATCAGGCGTCTTACAACAATTCAATCTTCATTTTTTTACTTAGCTTATGGCTCAGGAAATAATAGACGCTAAATTCATTTCTCCCCCAAACCTTAAAGTTAGTATATAAGTAATTTCTACACTGGGTTCATAGACCTAATGTTCAGTTAACTGGCGCTAGAATTTGAACTTATTGATACTGGCAAAATTACGATGCAATTGACCAAAGGTACTCTGTGCAATTGTCACTGGCAAAATGGCTCTCTATGAAAATATAAAACTCTAGAAAAGCAAAATAACTAATTAATTTCGAAAATAAATAAAAAATAAATTTCGTAAATAGTTACGAACATTTTGAAGCTAATGTAGATAATTAGATAAAACTTAAGAAAACTTGCCAAAATGTTCGACTGCAAATGCAAGAAGAATTTGTATACTACGCCACTTATAATCAACTGAGCTACTGACGGCTCTACTGACCGGGGAAGTCACAGGTCCAAATCCTGATCCTGTCTGCAGTAGATTTTCAAGTTTCCTAAAATTGCACAGAGAAAAGAAGTCACGTTCGCATATTAACGTCACTGGTCTGTGTTTTACAAGTCCCAACACATTGAAAGTGTTTTAAAATTTGGTATTCACTTTAAATGACACCCCATCGGACACAGTCTTCGACGGCACCATTGAACCTCTCAGCAAAGGCACCGGTGGGGGGCAACGCTGAGAAGGCCTCCATACCCGCGCCACCGTCCGTCTTCGGAGCCTTATCAGCATCCACCAGCACCAGGCGGAGGAGGAACATGCTTAGAGTTAGGAACATCGGCATCATCTGGAACACGACAATTTTACCATTTAGCAAGAGGTAGGTAAGCCAATTTTACCACTTCGGTGTCGTAAAATGCATTCGAGGATAACGGATGTGTTGAGAGTGGAACTTTGAACAGACTATGAAGTCTTACTACTGTTTAATAGGGTAAAGCAATCTTGGTGCAAACAACCCAAGGCTGGTCACACCGGCGTATAGTAATTTGAGGACCCAGTAGGCCGGGGTAATCTATAGGTAGATACAGAGGATGTGGCGGTAGCTACTCCCCTATTGGAAGCATGGTGAGCATGGCAATACCTCTCACCCAACAAAGGAAGGCCCATGTTTGAGCAGTATATCTACTGTAGTGTCTGTAGAGTAGATTACATACGTTACTATCTACTCTTGGACAAGCGTTCAGACTCTTAATATATTTTGTCCGCCGGTCGCCGAGAGCGGAGTAGTAAAGTAGTTTGAACACGTATTCAACGCGCGTTTTCATTTTCATGGAAAGGCCCTAATCATTAACAGCACCAACCTGTTTCAACTCGCTATCGAATAGCTTACGTGAGTAAGCTTTCTCAGGGTCCACTCCGAGCCGCCGCATCGCTGCAGACAGCTCCTCGTAGTAATGGTTGATTAGACGCTCGTAGTACTTGGCTCGGAAAGCGCTGTCGGTGGCACTGGCTACGAAGTACATTATGTCCGCGGCTGGGCATCCAATGTGCATGGTTTGGTAGTCCAGTATGATCACCTCGACTTCGTTGCTCTGGAATGAGATTTTGCTTCATTAATGCATTTATGGGATACAGTACAGACTTACAGCCGTTTTCAAACTTCATATACTAGTAGTTAGGCTTCTAATAAATCCTTTAATAAAATATACTTAATGTGTAAAACTGGAAAGCTAGGGCGCATGATTGGGTTGACTCATAAAATGACTTCGGATCCCAAGGGCCCATCGTCTCAACCTCAAACAGCACAAATATATAAGAAACTCTACAGATCCACATACCTTCGTCTCTTTAACAGTTGTTCCGCGACTGAAGCAGCAGATACGAGATGCAAAAGAGCGCTTCTCTGGCTCCTGACTTATAACCTGTGAAACAAGAACACATGACTGTTTTAATAAATTCAGTACAACATCTATGATGAATGAAGGACTAGAGATGATTCCCACGTGCCAGCAAAAGCTGCCCATCATGCCCAACAACAATTGCTATGGAGCCATTTTTGTACCTCTTATATTTTATAGAAGTAGTTTATATGGGTTCCTGGCTTGGACAAATGTTCCTGGTGATCTACATCAAGTAGTCCAGATACTAAAATGCTGACAAAAGGTAGTCTATGTCTGTCTCGGATATGCAAGTAGATAATGACTATGGCAAATTCCACAAAGGCCGGTTGATTGGTTTTTTCCCGTGGAAATAGGATATTTCGCGCGGTAGATAGCGGTGAAGCTTTCTAATACAGAAAGAAGCTTTTAAATCGACCCAGTAGTTTCGGAGTTGATTGATTCGATTACAGTCAAGCAAAAAAACAAATATTTTCTCCTCAAAATATTATTGTTAAGTAGAAATGAGTAAAATCTACTGACCTTTTCTCGATACATCATGTTATCCGACCGAAAGTCTCCGTGAACTATAACTTTTGTGCCCAGAGGTTTCTTAAACATAAATAGGCCATCATCCTCAACCAAATCTTGCAATAGTTTGGCCACCCTCGACCTGTATTCTGGATTCCTAACTATCTCAATAGTTTCTTGCATTTGTTTCTCGTTCATATCCTTCATAGCATCGTCTTGATTGAACTCGACAAATACCAAATCTTTACACACTTCTTCAAACTCCTCCGGATTTTCTTTCTGATACGCGAAGGATAGGGCGTGGAATTTCGCTAAGTTTTCGAAAGCACTGGCAGCGTACTCCCAACTTACAGGCTCCCGTCTATTGTGCAGTTTGAAACCTTCAGCAGTTAAATTCTGCAGTATAAGAGTTTCTTCGTATAAGTCTGTCTTGCATCCGTAAAACTTCGGAACAGCTAATCTGTCCTTCTCAGCCACATTTGCTTTCAATTCAAGGCTTCTGTAAACTTTTGACAGTTTTGTATAGAAGAACACTTCGAGGTGGTACATTTTCTTAGCGTTCAGCATCTCCCTCATATGCTCACCCATACTGGCGACTTTTGCGAAGAGTTCCACATCTTTCTTTCCGGGACTCTTCACAGTCACTAGGAAGAGAACCGAGGTATAGTTTGCTCCTCCGCTGCTGATGGGTTTTATGGCAAGGTCGTAGTTGTTAAAATCGTGTTCCTTCGCGATCTTGGCGATCTCATCGCGAAGAATAGTTTCTGCGTCTGCCATTTTTGGTGACCGAAATGCGACTGTGGCGGGCTGTGGCAAAGCGCTACTAAAAACTTTGTTTATATATGATCAGTATGTTTTGTTCGATTTGGTTGTAATCTTAATGAGCTGGATAGATAATACATGAATGTCTTACTCATGGTTGCTTTGCTGTTTTGCAACATAATCGGATTTTCTAAATTATATTGCGTCTGATATAGGTATATATCTATGATAAATTGATAAGATAATAACCGCAGACCAGTGACGTCATCACACCCGCCCCGCCCCCATGGCTGAATTCCTTTCTCTATATCTAATATCATGAATGAAACATGCAACAAACACATACTATAGGTATGAAAGTTTTACAGACTAAGAGTTTCTCTTTTTCATGGCCAGAGTTGAATGAGATTAGGTAAGTATAAAAATACAAACCAAAAGTGTCCTAGGTATGATAAAAAGTCGTAAATGGTATAGTTGAGATATATGGTATTAAGTTTTTTGTTAATCAATTTACTTTCTTATGTAGATATTTCATTAAAACAATAATAAATGAACGCGATCGACAATATGGACTGAAGAATTTGACCTCGTTCTCACTTGACAGCAGCGTACAGCGATGTTCGCTAAGAAGATGGACCGACGGATGGATGGTATTGATTTTTAATACCATATATTTCCGAAACTATACGCTTTAGGTACGACTTTTCACCAAAGGACAATTTGGTTTGTATTTTTATGCTTAAGTGATAGTGATATGTTTCATTTCTGGCCATGAAGAAGAGCTTTTTTTGATTTCAAGGTCATTCACTATGCCAACCATGACGGTAGCTCTGGTGATACTTTCTCTCTCTCTTCGTGTGGGCCACCGAGTCATTCAACTGGTGAGTGACCGATAGCGAAAACACAGAGCGGGCTGGTAAAAAAACATTCGACCTCCCATATCAGCTGAAATCAGCTAATCAGAAATCTTGCATAGGAGCTCCAATAATTTTTTCATATTTCGACTTATGTTCCTTGGGGGGAAGTGGTTCCTTATCTATCATCCACCGGTTCTGAGATTTCGCTATCGGTCACTAGTTTTCTCCCAATATGCTTAGGTATGAATGAAATCAAACTATGTTTTGTAGGTACTAAAAACAGCTTCTTGAATCAGCGTCGGTATGTAGGTAAGTAGATATTGTACTAGTTTGTCATAGAGTTATCAAAATTATAGTAACTTCTTTATTGATTATCTAATGAATGATACTGTCAGCGACAATGATATTATTACGTAGGTTCAATCAGCGATAGATAGTACTCATAATCATAATCACAAGTACTACAGGTAGGTACTTATTTACAGGGTGGTCCATGGAGTAACGTCAATAATGTCCCTCTGTAAAACTATCCCGGTAGATGGAGCCCATCCACGCGATAGTGGACAAGATATACTTGCTAAATTCGCGGACTCGATTAGAACCGCGGTAGCCCAGCTAGTAGTGGCGTCGGCAGTACAGATGCCGAAGGTAGCAGGTTCAAATCCTGCCTGCGCTGGAAAATTTTGCAAGTTTTCCCTCATAAAAAAAACAAAGCCCGAAAACTACAAAAAGTCGTGGAACATACCTACATGGGGTATTATCGTATACCCGAGGGTGTGAACTCTTCACAATATAGCCAGTGTCACTCGCGCTGCTGAAACGAATCTAACGTCACCTCATATGTCAAAATCCAACTATCCGTTTGGGCTGTAGCCCGTGAAAAAGAATTTTCTTGTCCACATACATACATAGGTACATACATACTTCGAGCAACTCGATCTTCCGTCCCGTTCCGGCCCGCATACATACGTACATACATACATACTCTCGAAAAACATAACCCACCTTCTGAGGCAGTCGGGTAATAAAATATTACTCCATAGACCTTGTATACAGGGTGAAATCAAAAAACCAAAATTGAAATTCCTTAAATAGGTACCGAGGAGTTTTGGTGAATAGGGTATCCGAATCACTTCCATCATGTATGTTCCGCGATTTTTTGTTTTAGAGTTATTCAACTTTTGAAGTTGTACGAGACAAAACAGGCAGGATTTTATCTTTCTTTTTTTTTTACTCTTGTCACAGCAATTTTCGAGCTGCTGTTTGAGTAGCATAATCTCAATGATTATTTATTATTTTCAATAGAAGTTTTTTAATCACGACATAGCATTGCAGAACTTTTTTGTAAATTTATGGTTCATAGTTGCCGCCGCGGCTCAGTATTATTCGATTTAGGTACATGATAGCTATTTAATCAAGTCAACCTATGTCGAATCAAAAGCTGACAAAGCACTGATCTAGACTAGTGATGCGATCATTTCATTTGATAAGACAATGATAATTATACTTAAAGTAGGTAGGTTAAGTTATATTGTTTTGTTCAATCTATAACACCTTGTATTTTTAAAGTAACAAACTGAGATGCTATTTTTAAGTTTGTGCAGTATGCATGAAAAACTAAAAAATGGCACAATTACAATATATTTAGCAGGAGATATCCACTGTCTAAGCAAAACATGATGGTGATAATTATTGTTTTTTTTATGTTGACGTGAACACGGAAAAATATTGCGGGATTCTGCCAACTCATGTACCTATTAGAATCTTAGTTTTGCCACCAAGGTCGAAATTTGGACGATTGTTTGATTGTCTCGTAGGTAGCAGGTTTTTATTTTGTTATCTTGTATAACACTAAATACTAAATAAAATACTTTTATGCTGGAACAACCACTTTTTATTACCAAACTTCAATCACAACAGAGAAAACTACTGTCTTTTGTTTTACAAGCGTTGTTCGAACAAAATCAATTCAAAAAAAGAAAACAAAAAGGCGCGAACGCCGGCTGGCTGGCTAGCACACAGAATGAGGCCTCATTCTGTGAACCACGGCGGCTTGTCTTCAGCTCCGGCTTGGCTGGCTCGGCTGGCTTGGCATGGCATGGCATATACCCTGGCATGGGTGGAGCTGAGACATGGCCGGCTAAGGCTAGGCTGGCTTGCAACTCGCGGCGGCATTGCGAATGTGCAATGGTCTTACACTCGGCCATCCTGCAACAATTGCCCCGCAATTGAGAACACAAATTTAAGTAAACTAGCATCAGCATACATTCTAAGTTGTAATTAGAGATGAAAAATGCCAGAAAAGTGACATTTACTGAGACAATTTACTTGAAAGATTCCAATACTGCTTTTGGTAATGTAATGAAGGTTATTAGTATTCAATATTTTGTCACATTTACTGTTGCCTAGTAGTTCTACGATAGTTTACATTCGGAAAACCCTACACAATCATTAGGCTAATTGATATTAATATCATTAGTTCAAATTATAGCAATATTGTCAGCAGACGCAAGTGCCTAGTGGCTCATTATGTCTGAAAAACAATGGGCTGTGTACATACACTCAATTGTTTTACAGTGACCTGACTGACTGACGGACAAACTAACTGGCTGGCTGCCTGATTAGCTAATTGACTGGTTGTCTGGCTGGCTCATTGACTGGCTGTCTGGTTAGCAAACTGACTGGCTGACTGTCTAACAAGCAGACTAGAAGGCTGTCTGGCTATCTGGCTGACGGATCGTCTGACTAGCTGACTGATTGGCTTTGTGGCTTTCTTGCAGACTGATTGGCTTACTGGGTAAAGAGCAGGCTGGCTGTCTGACTAGATGGCTGTCTAGCTGGTTGCGTGACTAGGTGACCAATTGTCTAGCAGGCTGAGGGTCCGGCTTGTTGACTGACTGATTGGCTTACTCTCTAGCTGGTAGACTGGCTGGCTGACTGTTCGGCTGCCTTACTTACGGCCTGAACGGCTGGCTGTCCTATGGGCTGGCAGGATGTCTTGCTGACCGACACGCTGATTGACTGGCTAACGTTCCCATTGGCTGCCTGATTGACTAGCTAACTGACTGACAGACTGACAAGTCAGTTGACTAACTTACTTTTGCCCCAATCGTGTGACATTGAATTCGAATGACCTTTTGCCACAAAATAGAGAGTATACAGAAAGTTCACCGTTTCCCTAATTTGTGCTTTTGCCGCTTGTTGAAAGGGGAACAGGTATCACAACTATCACAATTTTAGCCATTGGGCTGACATTATAATCATCTCTCTATCTCATCTGGTCTGCTGGCAGGGATTTGTTTTAGAAATAAGTTGACCTGTTGTATATTGTTTTTAAGTAATGTCCAAATAACTAATACAACTTGGTGCTATTACCTATTTTCTTTTGCAATACCTACAATGCAGAATGTATATCCTGCATCCACATTTATACAGACTTGCCAAATTGACAGAAAATATTTATTGCTCATATTAATATTTAAATCTAATATCTATTGGATATAATGTTTTGCAAAAGGTATTCAGATTGCAATTTCTACCAGGCAAACATGCATACTAAAGTGTATGTTATGTACCTACTTATCTGGTTTAATTTATGACTGGCAAGTGTATATGCTCTAATGCCTACTTTATTAAGCAATATATGTGCAGAACCTATTTCAAAACAAATGGTTTTGAAATTACAGCCTAGGTACTGATTTTGGTTCACAGAACACATACCTAACATTTAACTTTGATAAATTCTATACTACAACAGTTGATTGTCATTCAAGTATTTTAATTGGTTGTGAAACTCTTACACCAGGGTTCATCGGGTCATTGGACGACTCAGTGTCCCACACAAAGATAAGAGATTAACATAACACTCTGTATCAAATATTCTATTTACTTATTGATTCTATCCTCGGTATCCAATACTTTCTTATCGTCCCCAGAGAGACATTGATTTTGAATCTCACTACAAGAGTCTACAATGTTACATTATTATAGGTAAGTATCCTAGGTCTACAAGCTATGTAAGACTGTTCTGTAGCATTGTATTTATTATTGCACTGCTGGTAAATGGCTGCAGTATCATTAGCCTCTTTTAACTAAATAGTCACATCACTTCATTTTAATAGTTTTCTTTTTTTTTTATCTTGCTACAACCAACAATTTTGTACAACCTTGTGAATGAATAGTAACATAATGAAAGCATAGCACCTGATATAATCAAGCTTCCAGTAGGGCTTCTAATGCAGGTCCTATAGATTCCAATCTTGTGACTGGCCAGCCGCTACACATGAAATGCTCTGTTGACAGTTTAGCTGGCTGCTATGACCGCTCCTCACTCCGTTGTCGCTGACAAGTAAATTCCAGTTAGCCCCGTTCAGATACCAGGAACACTTTCACTTGACAAGAAGCACTTTAATCTATAGCTGTGAACAATTAAAACATTGCATGTAATGACTGCTTAGGTTTTCTCTGAAACTTTTTCATGAATACAAGAAATAAATGAAAACAGAATGTTTACATGACCTTATAACTTCCTTGTAGCGCTGCCTTAAACCAGAACCACTGCTCGCAACCATCAGTTGCAGCTGCTTCATGTCACTCCGCATGGACAGGAATAATTCAGCTTGCTTTGAACAGTTCGCCAGCACAGCACCATGGCAAGTGTAGGGAAGGGCACATAGTGCACAAGCAGTACAGAACACTGAAACAAACAACTGCATATAATCACTGCGTTGATCTCCATATTTGCTTTCACCTGCATTGCAGACATATATGGAATTAGAACGAGCACATGACCTTTTCACGTCCTTAGAGCGTCGAGGCGCATGTAGGTATGTCTCTATCTGTGATTGTAGCCTCCATCATCACGTACAGAATAGCAGCGACATCCAGCATGACAGTTGTAGGTTAGGTACCGGTACGGAAATCCGTCAGGGTAGGTATATTTTCATCCAGGGCACATCGAAAACTCTCGTACAGCTCTTCAGGTTAAGTGCATAGCTCTGACAATGCGTTCCGTCGCCTATGATCATAATTATGGGGCTATCAGCACCAAAATTGGATTGCGCAGTTCTTATGTATTTTCTGAATCAAATGTCCTGTTTTCTTTTGTCCGAGAGTTGTATTATTCGAAAGGGCCTATCCGCCTCTGCCACTTCATACAACTTTCACGAAATAGGTAATATTTTGATTATTTCTGTTTTATTTATGTTAGGCCTTGTCGTTGTCTGACAGATAGCTTTTGTTGAATTTGGCGGAAACCACAATTCACGACATAGGTACTCAATGCTCAGCAGATGCACGGCAGCGTATTGTAAAACAGAACATTGTACGACATGATGGATGGATGGTCTTGAAATACGATCGCGGCGGGCACCGGACCAAATGTACAGGCGGAATCTTGACTAGCTTGCTAGCTTCGGCTTGCTTTGACGCCTTACGCCCTCGGTTTCTGTTCTGAACGGCCGCCGCCTGGAGACTCCATGTCCCAGTCATCCGCAATTCATGATCATCAGGCCTCGTGGTAGTTTACTCGTTTATCATGTGGGCCGTGTCTTCTAGTAGGTAATTATTATCCCACTCTTCTGAAAATATAACACTAAATACTAAATAAAATACTTTTATGCTGGAACAACCACTTTTTATTACCAAACTTCAATCACAACAGAGAAAACTACTGTCTTTTGTTTTACAAGCGTTGTTCGAACAAAATCAATTCAAAAAAAGAAAACAAAAAGGCGCGAACGCCGGCTGGCTGGCTAGCACACAGAATGAGGCCTCATTCTGTGAACCACGGCGGCTTGTCTTCAGCTCCGGCTTGGCTGGCTCGGCTGGCTTGGCATGGCATGGCATATACCCTGGCATGGGTGGAGCTGAGACATGGCCGGCTAAGGCTAGGCTGGCTTGCAACTCGCGGCGGCATTGCGAATGTGCAATGGTCTTACACTTGATAAGACAATGATAAATTAATTAAACATTTAACTAGAACGACTTAGTACATACCTACATTCATGGTACGTAGGTACATGGTTAATTTTTTCGATTATAGCTATAAAAAACGTTTGAGTTAATATAACAACTTTTATTTTGTAAAAAATGCAGTCCGTTAGATACTTAAAGTAGTAGGTAAC
Organism: Phthorimaea operculella; assembly: GCA_024500475.1. Lineage (NCBI taxonomy): Eukaryota > Metazoa > Arthropoda > Insecta > Lepidoptera > Gelechiidae > Phthorimaea > Phthorimaea operculella. Next base: position 493,728 of record JANFCV010000098.1, read on the forward strand.
AGAAACAAGCAGAGATGCTGAGTAACACTATGAGTGTTACTAGTTATTCAACTAGTTATAACTTAGTTCAGCTAACTATATATAATACGCTTAATAAAATCTAGTATTCGGAGCCTGCGCTTATTTACTAAATCTAACAACTACTATAACCTGGTTCACAAAAGAAGGGGACCCGAAATGGCAACATTATTGTTTGCGTCTCTTTCATAATTACCTACATGACATTTGAGCAAGATGTCAACAATAATGTTGCCATTTCGGGTCCCCTTCTTTTGTGAACCTGGTTATAACAGTGACGTCAAAACCAAAAGACACAATTTTAATTCCTTATACTGAGAGGTATTTGAATCACCCCTCTGTACATTATGTTCCGCTAGCGACAGACAATTTATTCAGTGTCAGAGGAAACACTTTACATGGCTATACAAGCCGATACAAGTGAAGGTAGAATTAGAGGCTGGCAATTTCTGCCCTTTGTTAGTGAAACCAGAGAAATTGGCATCATCGTGAGTTTCACGCACACTTTCCATTCATCCCTATCCTCAGCAAGCTACTTCCAACTTCTTTAATCGATGTCAAATCGTTGAATCAGTCTTCGATCTTCCAAAGGCGCTTTCTGGATAGAAGCCTAGTTAAACTGTAGGATTGGAGATACAGCAATAGCTAAAAGTAAAAGTTTGTAGCTTGATGGTCTGTTTCTACTATCACATGGATATAAAGGGTCTGCTTGGAGTTCCCATTGTAGACTACCAGGAGCCCAGCTAAACTGAAAGCGATACGGAAATGGCTTAGCAAAAGTTGAACAACTTGATGGGCCGCTTCTGCTGACATAAGTAGAAGGTCTGATGTACATTATGTAGACCAACAGGAGCCCAGCTAAACATAGAGAAATAGCTCCAAAGTAAAAAGGTGATCAGCACGATGGTCCCTTCTGCTGGCGATGGCCACTTGAGAGTACTTGATGTGGAACCCGAAACTCGGTTAAACTATAGGTAACGGATTTGAAAATGGTTTAAAAGTAAACTTTTATCTGCATGAGGAACCATTTATACTTAGGATCTGGAGGACCTGTTTGAATAACGAGAAGATCACCCAAATTTTAAGAGATAGCAAACGTTGTTTAGCATGGCATGATGGACTGCTTTCATTGGCACTGAACATCAATAGCCCATCTAACTAAACTATTAAACATACGTAATTAGCTCCAAAGCAAAAATTTATCATCATGATGGACCGTTTCTACTACAGAAAGACAATAGACATCAAAGTTCTGTTCTGGAGAAGGAAAGTACCGCATGTAAATACCCATTATTTCGCATCAATGATAGAAAATTTATGTAAACGGCTCCATAATTGAAGTTGATCAAATAATAGGCGCTTTGCTAGTACAATAAGATTGAAAATCGTAATGTGGAAATCAGAGAGCTCGGTATGGCTCAGTTAAGGTATAGAGATGCTAAAATGCTTCTCTTTCTAAAAAATGGACTGACGAACCACCCAATCAACAAGTCGAATTTAGCAGTGTAAGGAACGAAGCGAAAGGAAGTTTACGGATACCGACTAGTTAGTAATAATTTTGAAAAATATGAATATTAATTACTTCATAAAGCCATTTTTTTTGGTAAAAATATGAGTAATTGGTATTTATTAGACAAATTTATACTCTCTTTACTTATGAATTTGGTTGGTTAGTAATCGAAAATGTATTGTGAATCCAGTATTATTTTATATTAGCCATTAGCTTTTTCAGTATTTGTACAATGTCTTGGTCGTTTAGCGATTTTTGCTTGACTGTACATTTTTAAGAATCAAGTAATTATCGCTTAAGCGACACTTAATTCGTAAACCGGCGATGCAAAGTACAATTGAACAATGTAGATATACAAAACACATAAATAAAAAAATATAATTTTAATTTTATCTTTATAATGTCAGTAGAAAAAAAGATATGATTTTTTTAAGTAAAAATAAAACTTTAATCGTGGATTTCTCCAAACTACTAAATTGGCGGTTAAGCGATATAGCCTTTCCACTGTCGATATCATTTTTAATACGTTTTATGTTAGGTATATATATACACCGTATTTCGGTGGAAATATTAAATTGGACACGTCTTGTAGGGAACCGTATTAAACAATATTTATTAATTACCTACGGACCAAGTTAAACCTTTCATTTAGCACACGGACAAGTTTTCTAAAATAGTTTTATGGACAAATTACAAGTATAAAATCTTACAAAAATAAATGTTGCAGTCAAGTTGCAGTTAAAGGGCCATTCAAGTTATTCTAGAAAAAAACCGAAAATTGCCTTTTTAAACATTCGAAGGCGTCGCTAAAATTGATAGCGGAAGTCGCAGGTTTAAATCCTGTCTGCAATAGAAAAATGTTGCTACTCTCTCTCTCTCTCTTCGTGTGGGACAACGAGTCGTTCAACGACCCGATGAACCCTGGTGTCAGAGTTTTTCAACCGCCTACTGCAAGTAGCAGGCCTATTTTGCTACTTACCTTTATCTAATAAAATTGTATCGGTATCCAAAATCAAAGAACCCAATACCACAAAATATGTAGTGAGTTTACAGAAGGATCATTCGACCCTATTTTTGTTTTTCATGATTTTCTCTTTTTACATAGTGAGGGTTACTACTTTCACAAATCTCATGCGAGGCGTGGCACGTGTGCTTACTGTATTCAACCGTTTACATCTTAAACACTTCAACTTGAAACTGTTGTAAGATTTAAATGACACCCCATCTGACACAGTCCTCGACGGCGCCATTGAACCTCTCGGCGAAGAGTCCGGTGGCTGGCATTGTCACGAAGCCCTCCAGACCAGCGTCACCGTCCACTTTCGGAGCCTTGTCAGCATCCACCAGCACCAGGCGGAGGAGGAACATGCTTAGAACCACGAATATCGGCAGCATCTGGAATATAGAAAGATTTTATTTCCTTTGGGCGTAGTATGACAACAGTATAAAAATGTATGTATCAAACTGACCATTTTATTTTGTTGGAGAATACACAGTACATTAGGTCGCCGAGTGGAAGCGGCTAAGAATTCTGCCACCCTTTTTCTACTCAGCGTGTTTCGTAAAAAGCAACGTAGAGTTTTTGACCATATGGTTACAATATCTGCCGACTATGGTCAACTGTATGGTGATGGTAATATGTACATACCACCCACGATAGCATTCTAAAAGAGGGTTGACGTTAGGCAGGCGGCCGGTCGTAAAAATAAAATATATAATGAATAGAATGTGGTCCTGATGAGCAAAGTTTTAGTTTATAGAAGGGTAACCTGAGTTTGTTTAAGTTGCGATTATTTCTTTTTATGGCTTTTAGAGGTGATTATAAGTTTTCATGTTTCCCAGCAAACTTACATGATTCCAGAATGTATAGTGACGTAAGAGTTAGTATACCATGCTTTATGAAGTGCGGCTTGCAGGAATCCATTTGGTCAATCTTAAGGAGAATTTTAAGACATTTTTCCTGCAAGGTGAAGATGTCTGTGACATCTGTAGAGTTTCCCCAAAGAATAATGCCATAACATAATCTTGAGTGTGCGTAGGCGTAATATGCAGATAGGGCTGTTTTGAAGTCGGTAACTCTTTTCAGGTAAGAAAATGCATATAAACGAGGTCCAACTATTTGTGGTAAAGCCCTAAAATTTACTTCAACAGCTCATACCTGTTTCAATTCCGTATCAAACAGCTCACGGGAGTAAGTTTTCACGGGGTCAACTCCCAGCCGCTGCATCGCTGCAGACAGCTCCTCGTAGTAAAGATCCACTAGACGCTCATGATGCTTCACTCGGAAAGCGCTGTCGGTGGCACTAGCTTCGAAGTACAGGAGGTCCGCGGCTGGACATCCAACGTGCATGGTTTGGAAGTCCAATAAGATCACCTCGACTTTGTTGTCCTGGAATGAGATTCTACTTTAGTATTGCATGCAAATAAGATGCAATGCATGCACCCATGTGACATGGTATAGTGTTGGGCCTCCCGTAGTAGGTAACAAATCGGGAGGTCCAAAATATTTTTTCATTTTTCGACCTATGTTCCTTATCTTTGCTTATCACCAGCCTGTACAACATTTTCGATATCAGTTAACCCTATATTTGGATAAGGTTATATTTAATTAAGTACAAATATTTAAAGGGTGTACCTACTCACAAAACTGAACAACTTTTATTAGAAACTTTTCTTAAATATTTGTAAAAAATAATAAAGATAAGGGATACGAAACTGTTGAAAAAGTGTGACCCAAAACTTTTTTGGTATTTTGAAAAATGTATCAAACTAAATTTGTTCCATTTTGTGAGTAGAACACCCCTTAAATATTGATTAATACTAAATTAATATTTACATAGGTAATATAAAAAAAATAACACACTTAACCGGATTAAAAGAACCATGTCAGAAATATAAAAAAAAAAAAAACGGTCATTACAACACAACACTCTAAACAAAAGCTTTACTAAACAAATTATGCATTGTATAAGACTTAAACTTAAAGATATTCTCGTTTAAATGCATCTACTGACCTTATTTCTATACATCATGTTGTCCGGTCGATAGTCTCCATGATTGATAACCTTTGTGCCCAACGGTCTCTTGAACATCCATACGCCATCATCACCTAAATCTTCCATCAATTTGGCCACCCTGGGTTTGTACTCTGCATTTTTAATTATCTCAAGGGTTTCTTGTAGTTGCTTTTCCCCCATGTCCTTCATAGCATCGTCTTGAGCAAATTGCACATATACCAAATCCTTACACACTTCTTCAAACTCCTCAGGATTTTCTTTCTGATACGCAAAGGATAGGGCGTGGAACTTCGCTAAGTTTTTGATCGCACTGGCAGCGTATTCCCAACTTACAGGTTCTAATCTATTGTGCATTTTGAAGCCATCAGCAGTTAAATTCTGCATAATAACAGTTTCTTCATATAAGTCTGTTTTACATCCGTAAAACTTTGGAATAGCTAATCTGTCCTCGTCAGCAACATTTGCTTTTAATTCTAACTTCCTGTAAATTTTTGACAGTTTGGTGTAGAAGAACACTTCGAGGCGATACAGTTTCTTACCGTCCAAAATCTCCCTCATATGTTCACCCATACAGGCGACTTTTGCAAACAGTTCCACATTGTTCTTTCCGGGACACTTCACAGTTACTAGAAAGAGAACCGAGGTGTAGTTTGCACCTCCACTGCTAACGGGTTTTATAGCAAGTTCATAATCATTAAAGTCATGTTCGTCCGCGATCTCGGCGATCAAATCGCGAAGGATAGATTCTGCGTCTGCCATGTTTGATGACCGAGCTGCGACTGTGACGAGACTGTGGCTGCGCGCACGCTAATAAAAACATTTCCTTGTACTATGACCAGCACAATAATCCACCCATTCAAAGGACCAATTCATACCGGTTTTTTATACAAATACGACAAACCAATGTAAATAGATCCCTTAAATGGTACGTTTATGTACTGTCGGCAGTTCTTATTAGCATGGTTTAGTCTTGTAATCATGATAAGCAGGATAAATAATACCTACATGAAACATGTTTTACACATTATTTATATCATCGTGACTGGCTATCAAAGAATTATCGATGTCCCACTCGAAAAAAGAGAGAGAACATAATTGTTGAATGGGAGCACCTCAAATAACAACTTCATTCTGTTTTTTACTATTTTGATGTTATAGTGGCAACAGAAATACATAATTCCGTGAAAAACATATTTATGTTAGTATTTGTTGTTTTAATTAGCCTTGTAACAGTTATATATAAACAAATAAAACTATTAATTTACTTACTAAAGTAATAAACATGGCAACAATCTGTAAAAAATTAAACTCCTCTCCAATTAGGTATTACGATTTATGAAATAATACACTACCTGCAGGCCACAGTCACAGACAAATCCTGCCTGAGGTAAAAACAATAAAAATTGTATACCTATGGACAATCGTATAACATAGGAAGTGTTTTAAAATAATGGTATATCCCACCCAAAACATAAATGTAAAAGGCTGCCAAGTTCGACAATATTGGAATGCTTCGCCTATAAAAGAAGTGAGATCTAAATAAGTACCAAGTTCCATACACAGACCTCAGTTAAAATTGAAACCTACTTTTCAATGATATAACTTGGCAAGTTTTCACACACTTTCTTATTTATAAACCTACAAAACGCAATGAGTCAAGTATATAATTTTCTATTAAAACTTGCCAAGTTATATCATTAAAAAGTAGGTTTCAATTTTAACTGAGGTCTGTGTATGGAACTTGGTACTTATTTAGATCTCACTTCTTTTATAGGCGAAGCATTCCAATATTGTCGAACTTGGCAGCCTTTACATTTATGTTTTGGGTGGGATTTCATTTATTTTTGTAAGGTTTTCGGTCGGTTGCAATTTTAGGTCGGTACGACCATTGGAAGATATAGATAATTTTTTTGTATTAGTTCCTTAGGAGTATGAATTTACACCTTCATTATTTTTAAAACCGACTCACACTTGGCCATTTTCAGATTTTTTCCTTTACCTTGACCTAAAGACCTACCTCGATGCCAAATTTCAAGTCAATACAACCACTGGAAGTGGTCTAGGTTTTTGATGAGTGAGTCAGTCAGTGAGTGTATAGTAAAAATAGCGATTTTCTGACGTCAATATCTCAAGACCTACAATAGGTACATTAATGAAATTTTGTATTTTAGATGAGTAAGTAGATCTCAACAGATACTAGAAATTTCATATGCGTAGATAAAATAGATTTTGAGTTATAGGTGGGTCGAACTTGGCCCGAAATGGTTCGTGTAATATAACCCACGGCCGGTGTGTCGCTCGAACTTGGCGGACACACTGCCGTGTGTCTAGACCTAGGTGTTTATTATGTACCACTTATTGCCCAGCCACACAAAAACAATTCAGATTTTATTTTAGAGTATGAAGTACTGATATACTTTCGTTTACTAACCTGTTGTTTTCGGGAATTGCTTTTGTAGTTTGTTTGTGCACTATTCGAAAATGGAGAGCTCCTACAGATGAAGGCCCAGAGCCGCGACTCACATGCCTGAAATTTTAGGCATAAAATATGTTGGCTTTTCTTTTACCGTCAGGCGCTTGATATCATCACGTATGCAGATTGACTAGAGATTTATTGTTATACGTTTTATAATGGTCTTGGTTATATATTTACAATGAATATATTTGCCGTGATTAACTACAGTCACTCAGCGAGCTATGGAGAGAGCAATGCTCGGCGTTTCCCTACGTGATCAAATCAGAAACGAGGAGATCTGTAGACCAACCAAGGTAACTGACATAGCTAAGAGAGACAGTAAGCTGAAGTGGCAATGGGCAGGCCACGTTGCTCGAAGAACTGATAATCGGTGGCGCAGGAGAGTTCTTGAGTGGAGACCACGTACCGGCAGGCGCAGCGTAGGACGGCCCCCCGCGAGATTGACAGACGATCTGGTCAAGTCCGCGGAGAAATGCTGGATGCAGGCCGCTTCTAATCGGACAAGGTGGAAATATTTAGGGGAGGCCTATATTCAGCAGTGGACGTCCTATGGCTGATATGATGATGATGATGAACTACAGTCACAATAGTTCACTGCTAGGTCTTGGTCTCCCTAAATTTGGGAGTATTTATTGCTATACCACGCTTAGCTGGCAAATTGGCGAGCGCAGTGCAACGTGTGGTAGATATTTAAGGGTGGTGCACGGGCTGCAGTAGACTAGTTGGTTGGGTGGTGCCCGGGCTGCAGTAGACTAGTTGGTTGGGTGGTGCCCGGGTTGCAGTAGACTAGTTGGTTGGGTGGTGCGCGGGCTGCAGTTTGATTGGGTGGTGCGTGGGTTGCAGTAGACTGGTTAGTTAAAATATTGACCTCATAGGTATTTCCATAATTTTGGGTGACGTCAAAACACTACATTTTATTTATTTTCCAGTCTAACATAATATTTTGAAAAATGATTATTGAAGACTGTAGTATTTTTGTGCAAAAGTTTCAAGCATACAAACTTTTGTCTTTTATTAACAAAGATTGGGGCTCAACTCAATGTCTATTACCTACTTACTGTAGTTGCCTCAATAAAAACCAAACCACAAAAGATGTAGAAAAGTGTTCGATTTGTCACAAATTGTCATAGAGTCGGTGTCAATGAGACCTTGGCCAATATATCCACGGAACCACTACTGGTTCAGGGTTAATTGAAGAATAGCCCAGCAGCGGAAGTACACGTACCAAACCTAACGATTATACTGGGTGTTACGAAATGTGTATTGAACACTTTGCAGGCATGATCAGAGCAAAAGGCCCATTCAACGATACCCTACTCAATATTAAAGGAGAAAAAAAAATTTGCTTCCCTTTCACATGTATGGGAAGGGGGTCCAAAAAATAAAAAAAATATATTTTAGTCTCAACATTTTCTATTTTTGGGTCAACACCTTCACCAAATTTGATGTCGATAGGTAGCTCCAAAACTGACGAAGTTATGAGGGCGTGGCATACAGACAGACAGACAGACAGACTTGACGAAATGATAAGTTTTTCTAGTAGACTACGAAACCCTAAAAATTTAACTTCAATCGACTTAAATATGAGTCGCAAATCAAAGTAAAAAAAAACAAAAAAAATGCCGTGTGGTGCCGGCCGGCAGAGTAGAATAGCTCCACCCCCTCTCTTCTCGTGGGGGTCGTAAGAGGCGACCGAGGGATAAACCGGACACAAACAGCTAGGGCCAACCGTATGGTGGCGGTTAATCCACCACAAAAGCATTCCCAAGGACGTCTGGTAGGCGGCCGGTCGTAAAATTCAGCCAAATCCTTTTGCAACACGATTTTGTGTTCAACGAAACGTGTTGCGCCGACCCCAAGTAATTGGGATAAGGGCAGGAAGATGATGATGAAATCAAACTAAAAAAAAAACTTTATGTGAAATGGTAAAGACACATGTTGTCGCAAGACTTCTAATTTATGGTACGGCAGTGTTTGCTTTGCGCTCGACTTGGCGCCGTGCCCCCAGATTATCTCCAGAATAAAATTAAACTAATAGTTTCATCTATTTTCGTAAAGTAGCGAATCGGATTTTACGGGGAAATCTGATGGGTAAAAAAAAACGTAACATAAACTTTTGTTTGGAAAATGGAATGGATGTTCCCTAGGGATGTTGTTCAACTTTTAGGTGCACCGTCCTATACACCCGGTATTATGTTGCACTGTAGATACCTATTGGCACAAAGTAAGTATTGGCTGGCGCCAATCCAGAGAGCCAGCTTCAAGGAAACGTCCCAATACTTACACAGACATCCACCCACACGCCATCGTTTACGTGCAATCTCGAACCGGTTCGAACCGGCTATAGTCCGGCAAGTTCGTGCGCGACCTTCCCTAGGGGTGACAGACGTTGGGGGGAGAGATGTCAGCGGGTAGCGGGAGGTGTAGCGGGGAAGGGAGACGCGCGCATCCGCGCCGCACGTCATACTAAAATGACGTGCTTCCTCGCCCCCCGACCGTCTGTACCCCTAGGGAAGGTCGCGCACGAACTTGCCGGACTATAGTAGCGAGTGTCAACAGCATTCGGTGCGGGCAGACAGCAAAAATTTACTCGCAAGTGCCAATATTTTGTATAGTATGTGAGAGTGTACGTTTGATATTATTATAATGTAAGTAATGTTTAGGTACATTACATTACTATGTATGTTTAAAACTAACTAACTAACTCCACTGGCTCAGCGACCCGAAATGGATCTTGGCCACCGAAACGAGTCTTCGGCACTGATCCCTGTCCATGTTTGAAACAGGTATGTCATATTAAAATTCAGAAAAAGAAAATAGCAAGTGTAAGTGTACACTATAGTACTACCTACCCTACTATACGGCTGTCAAACCTGGGCCCTAACAGTGGACACAATCAATCAAATACAAGTATGTCAGAGATCAATGGAGAGGAGTATGTTAAGTATCAAATTGAAAGATAGAAAGAGAAACATGGACATACGAAAAACAACTAAGGTCATTGACGCTGGAGAGCTTCTATGCCGGCTTAAATGGAAATGGGCTGGTCATGTCGCTAGAGCCGTTGATGGGAGATGGAGCGAACGAGTCCTACACTGGTACCCACGAGACACAACTAGACCCAGAGGCAGACCCAAGCGACGGTGGTGTGACGACATAGTGGCCGTGGCCGGCCCAATGTGGACAAGACTGGCTCAAGATCGACAAGAGTGGCAGAAGATGGAGGAGGCTTTTACCCAGAAATGGGTCCCCAAATCTTAATTAATTATAAATTCACTTTTAATTTTAATCTTGACATTTTAAATAATAAGTATTAACTAATGAATTATTTTACTATTTTTGATATTGTTTTATAAATGTTTTACTAAATTATTAATTAGCATAGCATGTTATTATATGAATGTTTTAATAATTTAAGTATCTGACAATTTAGTGATTTTAATCAGATTTTCTATTTTTAAGTTATAAATTATAATGTGAATTTTGCTTGTCCATATTTATAAAAAATGTAAATATTTGGGAAAATAAAAAGCTTTTATTATTATTATTATGTCATATTAAAATTCAGAAAAAGAAAATAGCAAGTGTAGGCATAAATCATCGGAAGAAGGGGCGAGCTGTCCATCTGTATATTCTCTATTTTGTGCTATTGGTGTCAACTTGAACGTGATGGTTTTGGACCTCACGAGTTCAAGGCCACCAACATGATATTTTATGATTTAATTAGTTAAAATAACATTTTATGTTCATTCAGTTATGCTAGCATTCGACACACGACAAAGATTTTCTCTATACAAGGCCTAAGAAGCTTAAGAGAAGACTTAAGTTACATATGGTTCATTTTTAGAACAGTATTTAAACGATTTAAGTAGAATACAACATTTATTTATTATGTTTGAAATACACTTCCCATCAGAAAAACCGAGACAATTATCAAGTTTACGTTTTGTACGAATCACATTATCTGAGATACATGTTTATATTTAGAAATAAATGTCTAATATCGTTCAATAGTGTGTATTACGAGGTTTCTAAATCAATATTCTAAATTCAACTTTGAATTACATAGATTTCATAGTTTATTTAACTATGAATACGAAAGTCTCACGATTTTTTTGATGAGGAGTAGAGTATGAAACAGTCTTGGAGAGTTACTTACTACAGGTGCACGCAGGATTTGAACTTACAACATTAGAAGTTGACTGTGCTACCTCCCCTATTTTTAATGCAAATATTTTCAGGGTATGGTCTTGTGAAATTGAACAACTTTTATCAGTATTTTTTTTCTAAATTATCGGAGTATCGATAAATGGGAGGCCCAAAATGTTTTTTTCGTATGTCGTAAAAATCTTACTTAGATTTTTTTTTTGTTTCATGGGTAGAACATACCCTGATAATACACTTCCCATCAGAAAAATCGAGACGCTTTGCAACTTTACTTTTTGTGCGGATCACAATATCGGAGAAAAATGATTATTTTGGAATGAATGTCTAATGTCGTTTAATAGTGAGTATAACGAGGTATCTAAATCCTAATGTCAATAATCTAAATTAAATTTTTAATTTCATACATTTACATATTTTGTATCACTATGAAAACGAAGGTGTCTCGATTTTTTTGATGGGGAGTATATTTACCTACATTGAATTTAATAGGAGCTTAATAAGGTACCAAAGGTAAATGAGTTGTAAAGCACAGTAGACAAAAGCTTTGCTAGTACCTATTAGTGGAAATTACAATTTGGCAAGCTTTCTAAAATTGTACAGGTAGGCAGGTAAACAATATGACTTCTTCTTCAACCCGTAGCCACCCAATTCTGTGTGTAGTCCTCCTCCAATATGACGTGGTTAAAAAAGTTTTTATTCTTTATATAACACCCCATCTGGCACAGTCTTCGACGACTTCATTGAACCTCTCAACGAAGGCCTCGGTGATTTGTATGTTCGCGAAGCTGTCCATCCCCGCGCCGTCGTCCACCTTCGGGGCGTTGTCAGCATCTACCAGCACCATCCGGAGGAGCGACATGCTTAGAACCAGGAATATCGGCATCATCTGAAACATGGTGAGCATTATTATTTAACCTTCCCAGTACTTAGAAATGTCAAAAACCGCCATTTCCCAATCGGTTTGACTTCGTTTGACGCTAATTGGGACCGAGCGAGCGACCTGATATCGTGTCAGTGGTACAAAGAGGCATTTTTCTCGCTGACCTGATATCCAGCCAGTGATATTCAAGAGGTTAAATAACCGAATTTCAAAGTAATTTTTTGCGTTTTATACCAATATACTGGGTTATTTTTTACTTTGCAGGGTGTTTCTACTCGTGATTCTGAACAACTTTTATTATGGGACCACCTGCGAATTCGCAAAAAAAAAATTTGGATGTTCCATAGAAAAATTAATACCTACTCGGCAAAAATGTATGGAACAACCAAAAATTTTTTTTAGATTTGCAGGTGGCCCCATAGTAAAAGTTGTTCAGAATCACGAGTAGAAACATCCTGCAAAGTTTGCGCACTGACTAAAAAATAACCCTGTATTATATAATGTATACCCACAATTTTGTATACATGAAGTTTTAAAAAGGACCTGTGTTATTTGCACTGCTGAGGCAAATCTAACGACACCTGTCAACATCCGCCTAGCCGTTTGGGCTGTACCCGGTGAAAATATTTTCTTTGCCAAATGCATATATCATACATATTCTCGAAAAATATAAGCTATCGTTATTCATAGGCAGTTAGGCAAGCATTCAGGGCCTAAAAACCTTGCTACAAATAAGTTAGTTTCTAGCACGCGTTTAAAATTTGTGGCAAGACCTTAAAGGTATAAAATTACACCCACAGCCTACCTGTTTTAATTCGCTGTCAAACTGCTCACGGGAGTAAGTTTTCACGGGGTCAACTCCGAGCCGCTGCATCGCTGCAGACAGCTCCTCGTAGTAATGGTTGATTAGACGCTCGTGGTGCTTCGCTCGGAAAGCTCCGTCGGTGGCACTAGCTTCGAAGTACAGAAGGTCCGCAGCTGGACACCCAACGTGCAAGGTTTGGTAGTCCAGTAACATCACCTCGACGTTGTTGTCCTGAAATGATATTTGGCTGTATTAATTCATGGGACACGGTATAAACGTACAGCTCTTTGAGCCCCGGTAAAAGAGTTTTACCACGAAGTCGTAAGGGTCAGTTAAATCGTGTTTTTTTAATGTTATTATTATTATGTATTATTTTGTACCACTGTTTCGAAATGGTAAGAGTTATAAGCTAATAGGTAAATTAAATAAATAACATAAGAGACTAAAATAATAGGATAGTTAAAATAGAGTAAGTAAAATATACTGACCTTTTCTCTATACATCATATTGTCCGGTCGAAAGTCTCCATGATTCATAACTTTTTTAGCCAGAGGTCTTTTGAACATCCACACATCACCACCTACTTCTTCCATTAGTTTGGTCACCCTTGGTTTGTACTCTGCTTTCTTTATTATGTCAAGACATTCTTGTAGTTGCTTAGCTAGCGTTTCCTTATTAGCATTTTCTTCACCAATTGGAACAAAAACTAAATCTTCACACAGTTTCTCGTACTCCTCCGGATTATCTTGTTGATACGCAAAGGATAGGGCGTGGAATTTCGCTAAGTTTTCAATCGCTCTGGCAGCGAATTCCCAACTTACAGGTTCCTGTCTTTTGTGCATTTTGAAGCCATCAGCTGTTAAATTCTGCATTATAACAGTTTCTTCATTTGTGTCTGACTTGTATCCGTAAAACTTCGGAATGGTTAATCTGTCCTCATCAGCAACATTTGCTTTTAATTCTAGCTCTCTGTAAATTTTTGCTATTTTTGTATAGAAGAATACCTCTAGGTCATAGAGTCTTTTACCGTTCAAATGCTCCCTCATCAGTTCACCCATATTGGCGACTTTTGCGAAGAGTTCCACATCCTTCTTTCCGGGACACTTCACAGTCACTAGGAAAAGAGCAGAGGTGAAGTTTGCACCTCCACTGCTTACAGGTTTTATGACAAGTTCGTAGTTGTTAAAATCGTGTTCACTCGCGATCGAGGCGAACAAATCGCGGATGATAGATTCTGCGTCTGCCATGTTTGTTGACCGATATACAACTGTAGCGGCGGGGCGGTGGGTATGTGCTAATAAAACACTTTGTATCTACTTATCAGTATGATTTCGTTTGGTTGATAATATCTTTTACTCATGCTTACTCTACAGATAATTTATTCCCCGAATTTACACCAGTCATAAAATATTTGTTCGTCAAGATGATTGGCCAAAATAATTCACTATACATCGCTTGTAGGTTATCTAATCTAATATCATTAAACGGGCAAGAATTGTATATGTATTTAGTATATGTATGTAATCGGGATCTTGAAAATAGCCCCACCGATTTTTTCGAAATTTCGTATCAAATTGGGATTATCGGGGGCGATTGGCGATACGTCGTAATACCGGGAATAACGGAAAGGGTATAGGTAACAATCCGAAAGGAGGTCAAGGTAACTCATGAAACTGAATAACTTTCATGGAACATGGGTCGAAACATGAAAAAAAAAATGAACCTCCCATACAAAATCTCCCTCCCTGTAGATAGGTATTAATATGTTCAAAAAAGCGGCCAAAAGCGTGTCAGACATGCTCACAAATAGGGTTTCATAGTCAAAGTTTAAATATCAGGTCTTTCAGCGTAACAAAGTTAATTTTGTATATGGTTACCAACTGCAAATTGAAAAACTTTAATATTTCCTTAATCTTAAGTGGTACAGTATTCGTTATAGTTTTCATGGTAACTTCATATAAAGGCCGAACGCTGGGTCAGGCGGACCGGTGCGCGCGGACCGTACGCGACGGAGTGCCGCCGGTCCGTCGCGGCTCGCCGTCGCGTATTGACAGCACCGCCATAATAACCCGACCGATTTCAGCAGCGCATCGTAAAAGGTATCCGGTGAGGAAATGAGGTGTCGTTGTGTTCATTCGAGTAGTCCGAGCTTCATTGAGAGCGTGTGTACGGTCGTGTGCAAAGAACTCTGTACGTCGAACTTAACATGGAGCAGTTAATGATTTAATAATTAGGCAAAAAGACGTACCTAATTCGTCGTCGGAAAAAAATTTGTAGAATCAAGAGTCAAGACTCTTTTGTGGAGAATTTGTGGCAAAGTTTACGAATTTGAGAACGGATGAAACAGATTTTTCAAATATTTTAAGATGTCTACAAAGACGTTCGACGAATTATATTACCTATAATCTGGAACCAGCCATAAAACAACAATACAGGGTGTTAGGGACGGTGTACCGAAAACTTTGCAGGCATGATCAGACCATCAAACTGAACAACTTTTACTATGGAGCCAATGGTGGGAAACGAAAAAAATTTCCGACCTCCCATACAAAATTCACGATCAGCTGACTGACTCAGTAAAAGTTGTTTAGTTTCATGGTCTGAGCACGCCTGCAAAGTTTTCGTTACACCGTCCCTAACACCCCGTATAGTACAGTTATATCACCAATGGACATCCTGCATTGATGCTTGACCGTACTCGATCGTAACGAAGCGTGCGGTCCGCGTGATGCAGCGGCAATGACTGAATTTTGCAAAACTGTACTGCTCGCCCGATCTGCCTCGCGGCTCGCCGCAGCCGCGTCACGCAGCGCTTCTCTTATATATATTTTGCCAATACTGTACCGCGTGCGGACGGTCCGCGCGTACCGGTCCGCCTAACGCAGCGTTCGGCCTCAGTACGCAACGGCGAGCCGCGACGGACTGGCGGCGAGCCGTCGCGGACGGTCCGCGCGTACCGGTCCGCCTAACGCAGCGTTCGGCCTAAGCCAAAATTGTATACCTAACACGAGATGTGTTTCAAAAATTTGTTATTCAATTTATCGCGGGTTTTCATCGCTTTGACTACATTCAATCTGCAAAGAATGAATTAGTCGCTGGGAATTAGTTGTAAAATTAAAACCGCGGTAGCCCAGTTGGTTAGGGCGTCGGCAGTACTGATGGTGGCAATTAGTTCCCATTCATCACTAGTGGCGACTGGGATTTTTTCGTCCCATTCTCCACTAGTTGCGATTAAAGTAGTGGCTAATGGGAACAAAGGGATTGGCGAGCGCAGTTCAAGATGTTGCATTTACAATTTACAAGGAACGCTGCCGCCCGTCCCCTTGTAACTACTCCATCCTCATCTTAATAAATAAAATACGAAATACGCGAAGCGCATTCGTAAAGGCCATGTTTTCGTCTAGTGGTGGGTGAGAACACCACGTCATGTGTAATAACACAAATTCTTTTGAGTCGCTTGCATTGCCATCAGTAAGATTTGTCTACTCCGTTAACTATCTATCGCATAAATCGTTTAATATTTATTGAGCCATCAGGAGTTAAGAAAGAACTCTCGAGTTCTTAAATAAAATAAAATATGCCGATCATGGTCAACCCATGATCGACATCATCCTCTGTTTATCTCAAGCCCATTCCAATGAAAGGCCAGAGATTGAGGGAGCGCTCCTCCTTCACTATTATTCCATCTGCTTCTAGTACTGACAAGTACAGAAGACTTACTTTGCAGAACCAAAAGTCTAACTTATATCTCTAGGAGATATTAGTTATTTTCAGACAATAGTTCTAAATGGAATAAAAATGATTTGGAGGAGGTGAAAGAGCTCCGCACAGCGCTCGATCACGATAGGCCGCTACCAGTACCACACAAGACACACAGTCTATATGCAGTACGTAACCGGCTAACTCCTCCGCTCCAACAGAGGTGTGTGGGATAACCCATCTTTTAGGGTCGTAGTACTCAGTCACCGAGAACCGGAGACACCTGTCACCAGGCAGTACTACAGCGAGACCTCGATCCGAGATCGACCACTGCCGAGAGCGGAGACATCCACTCGAGCTTCTGCTCTTGTCATGCATCTGACACTGTAGGTCATATAGGTTTGCCCGGAGGCTAGAGGTATGCACCGAGGTGGTGCCTTTGGAAGTATCAGGCCGCAGCCACACCCAGAGCCTTGTTAGACTCGAGGGAACCCCCTCGGGTGAAAGAAAGATACTCCAAAGTCATAAATAGTAGTGTGGTAGAAATATGACATACAAATGCCGTCTGCAAGGGAGAGCGTCAGCTAAGCAGAGTCCACCACTACGATCAGCTGTAGCTAATCTCAGACTTCGTTCTCGCACATGTTGCAAGCAACATGGCTCCAGTATCATAACGTCACATAGCGTGAGCTGCAGCGACATTACTCAAACAGGAGACTTTGTAGACGTTCGCCTTATAATGGAAGGCTTATCAGCAATCGACAACTTTAGTGTCTACACATCTACAAGTCACCACTACAAGCCGAAGCGAGTAGTAACGTTCGCGTGCACACGACTAATGTCGTCTCAAGCCAATGAGGCCAACCAATGCTACTAGCCTTTTGCTTAGGTGGGTAACACGTTAGAGTGCAAGAGTCTCGACACCGGAGTGCCCAATCTACACACAATCATGTTACCACCTTAGCGTGCCGCGGTTCTGGGACAGGTCGCGGTCTTTCTGACTGCCCCTATATAGGGGTTAGAATTCATTTTAGACATAACTCATAGTCGAGCATTAACCAAGCATAATCGAAATACCGCATAAGCATTTGGTATCGCCCCAACATTTCATTAAGGCTCATATTTGGTTTGCGAGTTATTATTTCATTTGCCAAGCCCCGTAGAGCAAGGCTATTGGTTGCGAGATTCACTTCTTGTGCTAAGCCCCGTAGAGCAAAGCATTAGCATTGCCGTGTCAATGCTTTTAGTTTTGTTTATAGGATCATTTGCATTCGTGGTATCATTTATTTATATTTTGAGCCTTTTTATTTATACTTATGCTCAGCAGTATTCGAAGACGCAATGGTCATGCCAACCTGAGAAATATCAAATGAATACCACAGGCACCATTCTGTTCACTGTCAACCAGTAATCTGTCTGATAGCCCAGTTCATCGCTCGCCAGAGCTCAACATAAAAAGATGGTTCGCTTTTCGATTGAGATGTGACACAGGACGTTTCCCTTTGTTACGTCCACTCAAATCTGCACTATCTTTGTTGGAAATACCGGACGGAGCGAATCTATCAACGGTATTGTTGTATCTCTAGTGGCTTGGACGTCTCAAGACCACTTGCTTTAATTATTTCATGCCGTCATTCCAATCTCATACGAGATACAACATAGTTCCAACTATAGCCG
The DNA here is from genome assembly GCA_024500475.1 of Phthorimaea operculella. NCBI lineage: Eukaryota > Metazoa > Arthropoda > Insecta > Lepidoptera > Gelechiidae > Phthorimaea > Phthorimaea operculella. Next base: position 511,977 of record JANFCV010000098.1, read on the forward strand.
AGAACGGAGGCAGGTTAAAGCAGCATTCTGCTAAACCCCATCCAGTAGCTGGCGCTAGGAGGACATCAAACCACTACAGGGCTCAGATGTACATTCGTGGTGCTCCCTGCCCTAGCCTTAGCCACCTTCAGAAGCCCCTTGCAACTGCGGGTACATACAAGTGTCATCCATCTCTGCTTTAGTGCACTTAAAGCTTGTGCTACTTCATCTCATAATATGTGGGCATCTCGCAAGTCGACAAATCTGCGCACAACGACAGATCTCAGTAAACAGTTAATAAGACCAGAGGCCTGTGTTTTAAATATATGTCATGTTTAAAAATGGTAAAAGGGTTGCGGATCACAAGACCAATATTATGTCACGAGTGTGACTCTATCAGTCTAATGGCACCGCCGAGAGGCTTACGGTTCACAAGACCAATGCTCATCACGAATGTGAATCACTCAGTCTAATGTCACCGCCAAGAGGCTCACGGTTCACAAGACCGATGTACATCACTAGTGTGACTTAATCAGTCTAATGTCACCGCTGAGATTAGGTAATCGACATAAACAACATACCGCACTTGCGCACAGCTGTCGTCATATGTACGTTACCGTAGTGTTTTGTTTAAGCGTAAACATCAAGCGATACCCAGGCACATACGCATAGCGTTAGCAAGACGCTTACAGCGCTTACCGCACGCTCGCCTATAGCCAAAGATAATCAGCAAGACGTAATACGCGTTGTGCGTTCGAGTCTGCGTGAATTCACATGTGGCCACCAAGAAACCACAATCATTAGCTCCTCAGAGCGTTTCTCATCTTTACTTGCCATATTCTCTTCATACAAGCTCTTCTTAAGGCATTAGGATCATTTCTCTCATACTTCACAGTTTATTGACTAGGCATAAACATCAAGCGTTTCCCCAGGCATATACGCATAGCGTTAGTAAACGCCAAAGCGCTTACCACTTACTCGCCTATAGCCAAAGGTATTCAGCTAGATGAAATACGCCTCGATCATTTGCATTTTGAGTTTGCGAGTATTCACTTGTGGCCACCATCAAACCACATTCTTAAGCTCCTCAGAGCTTTTATCATCATTACTTGCCATTTTCTCTTATTACAAGCTCTTCTTATGGCATTAGGATCATTTCTCATATATTTCATCTTTGGTCATACCCGAACCCTGGTATGCCTTATTTCTTAGAACTTTCCAAAGATATCAGTTTGTTACTAATAATTCGCTTTATTTCATCGCCGTACGCAACGGCTTTCATTTATCACCAGTGGCCATGCATCCAACCACTGTTTTGTAGTAAGTCGCTAGTGAGGGCCGAGCCGGCCTGGCACAGACGACAAACTACGTACGGGGTGGTAAACCAGAGCCTTTTCCGTCAATTCCACTTTATATCTTGCTTAGACACCACATACACCAACATCGACCCAACACCGAAGCGATGAACGAAAGTCAGTATTCGGGCGTCTCGGCTCCGGCCCACCCCTCAATAATACGAGCGACATGAAACCATTGCCCGCATACGTGAAAAACCAATGTTGGAATTTTTAACTACTAATGATTTTATCTAATAGATTACGTTATTTTAAGACCCTACAACCTACTCCTATCCCAATCTAACCTTTAGTTTAGAAGTTATAGAAGTTTAAAATTCAATACGAGAACGTAATATGGCCCTAGTACACTTTCAATACGAGAACGTAATATGCTCCTAGCACGATTTCAATACGAGAATGTAATATGCTCCCGACGCGATTTCAATACGAGAACGCAATATGCTCCCGGCGCGATTTCAATACGAGAACGTAATATGGCTTTCTGCACGAATCTGCTCAAAACACGATTTCAATACGAGAACGCAATACGGACGCGAGCACGATTCAATACGAGAACGTATTACAGCTCCGGACACGATCTGCTCAAAACATGAATTCAATACGAGAACGTAATACGGACGGCCGCGAATCTGCTCGGAGCATGAATTCAATACGAGAACGTAATATGGGATTTTACTACTTAGCGATTTTTTGGTTCGATTTTTGATGACTGTTTTCAACCGTTTCTTTTTATGTTTTATTGTAGTATAGGGGTGTTGCTACACCCTGGACATCCTTTAGTTGCTTTTTACGACAACCGCAAGTAGAATTGGGGTGATGCTATTCTTTGCAGGCATCACACGACACAATAATTTATTATTATTAAAACGTTTGTTTTTGGGCATATTGGTTTAAAACTAAGTGTATGAAGTAGAATCGATTCGACGATGAAGTAGGTACTACACAATCCTTTAGTTGCTTTTTACGACACCCACGGGTAGAATTGGATTAACTTTCAGTTTTTTTCTTTTGTTATTCATATTTCGCAAAGTACCTACATAAGGTATATTTTCTTATTTAAACTAAATTAATTATGCATTACTTTTTTGTTAGTGTAGTAAGTAATTACTTTCTGTTTATTTTAATTCGGTCTCTTAAAATGGAAATTGTACTAATTGTATTGTTAATCCGGTTGCGTATACTCGACAACCCCAAACAGAAGACCATGGCGCAGAATAATTTGGAGAGCAGACCCCACCCTACCTTATGTGAGGCGGTGCAAAGAATTCATTCTACCTGCAGTGTAAACCTATAGTAGGTTCTATGCATGCATCTATCACTTAAAAACTTAGCGATGATGTTTGGAATGGTGGCAGACCAATGTCTTGATCAACATCGATGATAGATAGATAAGTGATGATAACTTTTATCAGCTCTGTTGGCACACAAGCATCGCTTGGCGAGACGGAGTTCGTGGGCACCAACTATAGTAATAAATAAGTCCTCATTATTTCAAGTCTCATCCCGCCCAGGTGACATTTGATTATTTTTTTGGCTTACTTTTGGTACAGGAACTAAAAAAGCGGCATATTCGTTTCGTATTTTTCCAAATACTTGAAATCAAGTTACTTTATGTAGCCGGTGGAGATAAGTTTTTTAAGGATGCATATTTATAAAGCAGTTTATTACGAACTAGCATTCGATTCTATAAAACCAACATTTAGAAACAAGTGTAGATAAAGTTATATTATATTTGCACTGAATTTAATAGGACCTTATATAAGCGTTACATACTATATCTACAGATTATTATTTTTTAATTTATCAGTATTTATCTTGTATTTATCATCTAGTTGCATTATAGAACGTATTCGACCTATATTCAAATAATCGGTAACTACACCTACCTATATGAGTACAAAATCATCACATTTAGCCGTCGGTCCCGTTTGCTGTCTATGATGGCGATCGTTACACAACCATGTCAGGGGCCTGCTTATTGCAAACAGACATCATGTCATATAAGGAAGTTAATGAGAAGGATTAAAAAAGAGCAGATTAGACATTACTCCGCCGCTAAGAGCGAAGCTCTTTAGCTAATGATGATGATAACAGTTAGGTTAAGTTATATTTAAGTTATATTTCGATGCAATACGAGCATCATCATCGGGAGTCCGACAGGTCGCTCGCGCACGGTAGCACGGCCCGCCGGGAACTCCCGATGATGATGCTCGTAGTGCATCGAAACGTCGAGACTCTATAAGCCTCGACTTAAATTAACAAGGTTAGTCGTTAAAATAATAAATATGAGTTATCCTTGTTCATTTAATAATTTAAAAGGTTAAGTTATACTTCGTCTCCAGGGCTTTTCCTCAAGAAAACAATGAACTAGCAGTGAAATGGTTACCAGGAATATTTATCAAGCAAGGGTGTCAGTGCTCACTGTTTGACAACTTCTAACAAAATTAAACATACCTACCTACTTATCGATAAAGGCGTGATATGTGTTGTATACAGGGTGTTAATAACAGCTCTCCGAATACTGATAGGATAGGGTGCATTCAAACCATGAAATTGAACAATTTTCCATAAGAAAATATTTCAGTGGACGTAAATTTTGATTTTTCGTCGTAACTGCAGTCAGCTGATTATAATTTTGCATGAGACGTAAAAAAGAATTACGGCTCGTAAAACAAGTATTTTCTTATGGGAAGTTGTTCAAATCCATACTAATATTATAAATGCGAAAGTGTGTTTGTTTGTTTGTCCTTCCTTCACGTCACAACAGAGCGACATCATGCAGTTTATTTTGAGTGTGCAGTTAGGTTGAGAGGCTGGAGAGTTACATAGGCTTCTTTTTATCTCGGAAAAACATATATTTTACCATAGGAAAACCGATATTTATTTAGCATTAGAATATATTCGTGATACGTTCATAGATGGATATCATGCAGTTTTTTTGGGTGCGCAATTAGATAAAAGGCTGGAGAGTAAAATATGCTACTTTTTGGGTTTCGTAGTCTACTAGAAACCCTTCTTATCATTTCGTCAAGTCTGTCTGTTTGTCTGTCTTTCTGTCTGTCTGTCTATCTGTCTGTGTCTGTCTGTATGCCTCGCCCTCATATCTTCGTCAGAGCTACCAACATGAAATTTGGTTTGAAGATAGATCATGTTGACCCAAATGTTGAGAAAAAATTATACCTCCCGTACAAGTGAAAGGGGAGCTAAAAATTATTTTTTCTGTAATATTGAGTAGGGTATCGTTGAATAGGTCTTTTAAAACTAAGGAGAAGTTTCTTTGAAACAAATTCAATAAAATGTTTCTGTCTCGAGATAATGTTTTCTTTTAAAAGGGGCGTTTTTGGGGCATAATTTGTTCCAGCTGTAACTTCTAAAGTATAAACGATAAAAATATGGAATATTAGTTCTCAACCTGCAGTTACCATGAAAACTATAACGGATACTATACCACTTAAGGTTTCAGATAAATAAAATATTTTCAATTTGCGGTTGGTAACCATACAGCTGCAAACAAACCAGCAACAACATTAAGTTTGTACCTAACGCTAAAAACTTCATATTTATTTGACTACGAAACCCTATTATTATTATTAATGTATAATTTATTACTTTTGTTCATAATTTTTATTTTTTGAGATTAAATTTTGATTATTATAATTTTTTTGAAGCTCGCCTCTCTACTATTTGTATTACCAATTAATTTAATATTGGTTAAATGTAATTATTGTAAACCATCTTGTAAGATCACATTTACTGCAAATAAATATTCTTGTATTCTTGTATTCTATTCGTGGACATGTCTAACACGCTCTTGGCCAGTTTTATTATCCCGGAAAAACAGCTTTTCCCGTCGTAAAACCGATTCTATTCTATCAAAGAATTGTAGCATTTCAGCGTAATATCGTTTGCGTATCGTTGAATAGTGATTTTGGTGCCTTCCGAGTTGTTCGCCTTACAATTGTGTCCTTAAGAATATGCAACTAATTATTAAATTCCTATGAGAACGCGGGCGAAGCCACGGGTAACAGCTAGTCAATGATATGAATGTGATAGCATAGGGTATATGTATGTGATAATTAGTAAATATAATTAAAATGACGAATGTCATTATTAGATGGCTGATTAGTAGCTGTTTTCAATACTTCAATGATCTTGAGTCAAGTTTGGTCACTCAATGAAATTGTAACGATATATTATGGTGTCAAATAACAATATTATGATATAGTTAGGATATGATAAATAGTGTTTATATTTACAATGATGAATATCATTGATAGTTTGATACTTGCTCATTGTTTTAATAATTAAGTTGTGATAAGATCTTCAGTTACAACGTGTTTGTTTACTACAATGTTTGTCATGAATTATTGTATGAAACTTGGTTGTAAAATATGGAACGGCGTTGACAAATCATATATAAAATAATGAATTGTAAGTAACAATTATTAAGATAAATTAGAAATAGATGTAAGATAACTTCCGGTGGAATATTTTACAATGCCGCGTGTTCACATGTTATTCATAAAAAATTGTATTAAATCCAAATAGTAAAATATAAATAGCTATTGATAATTCGTATAATGATTAATATGTCATAATTGTGAAATTTACATGTAGCTAAGAATTAGTTTTATAATATTGTGATAATTTCCGTTTGATAGTTGATCACGGTGCATTCTGATTCGTCGCCCATGACGTGATAATACTATTTGGCCCCATCTGATTCGTTGCTGATGACGTGATAAAACCTGCTTCGATTGGTTGTTTGCGACAGTGACGAATCGTAGTGGCAAATGGTTGACGATAATATAAATGGACCGTTTTTCAATTAATGCTCAGTTTTGCTTGGAGCTTCGGGAGTGCAAAGTTAAGTTCTTTTCTATAATTTATTAATTACTGTTTTGCATTGTTATTATATTATGTCCGTTTGGTTGCTGAAAGTGTATTAACGTCCATTTAATTGCTGAAGCTAGTTTGTATAATTAGTCTTTAGCTTTTCTGTGTTAAATATGGTTATATTTTATACTGTACATAATTATCGCTGAAGGCTAATTAATGTCCATTTAATTGCTGATAAGCTAGTTTGTATAGTTAGTCTTTAGCTATTTTGTGATAAGTACTGTTATATTGTATTATACATTGTACATTTGAAAAGAATAAGTGCCAGAGGAGTTTCTTAGCCGGGTTCTTCTCCCTGGTAGCATATAGCTGAACCTGGTGAACATATTGGTAGATTCATATGTAAGATGTGGATGACATATGGTTTAATAAAATCAGTATGTTCTTATTTTGTCTGTTTCTAATTTGTTAGACTACCTTCCCAATAAATAATTTACATATAATTTAAACACATTTAATAATTCTATCCTGACATTCAAATAATAAAATAACTCAAAGATATATACCGAAGCTTTTATTCACACAAGTAGCTTTTAGCTTTTACATAAAATTTTTAATTATAACACATAGCCATAGCCATTTCTACATATATAAATTCAACAAATGCATCCTATCAGTATTAAGAGAGCAGCACTTACACCCCGTATACATAAAATGTGTAAAATCGTACTAAATCTACACTAATATAATAAAGAGGAAAGATTTGTTTGTTTGTTTTTTTGTATGTTATCGATAAACTCCGAAACTACTGGACCGATTTCCAAAGTTCTTTCACATTTAGAAAGATACAACATTCCTGAGTAACATAGGCTACTTTTTACCACGGGAAAATTCCTTATTCTCACTGGAAAACGGTGAGCAGTAGAAAAAGCGTGAAATATAGCGGATATTACCCAAATTAGCCATACCGCTTTACCAATCTTCGTGAAATTGGGCACTGATATTGCTAATATACTAATTTAAGACGGACGTGAACTACTTTTTGTCTACCCTTGAGGATCTGGAGTAGGTACCTGATGAAAGGCACCAGGAGCACAGCTAAACTATAAGAGACACGATAGTGGCCCCAAAGTAAAAAATGTTCAGCATGACGGGACGCTTCTGCTGGCACATGGTTATCGAGGATCTGGAGTACCTGATGCAGACCACCAGCATCCCATATAAACTATAAGAGATACGGTAATGGCTCCAAAGTAAAAGTTGTTCAGCAGGTTCCGCCAGGTGGCGCTTCACAGTAAACAACAAATTTTGTAGAGTCCGTCTTGAAAATTCAATTTTAAATGTTTATTCGTCTTAAATTAATCTAAATAGTAGTGTTTTTACGAGTTCATATTCTATAGCATCCCAGTGATTGTTTTCAAAACAAACCTAAGTGTATTTAAGTAAAAAAACTGAAAAGAAAAAGTGACGCGGGAAGGAAGTTGTAAACAAACACTGAACAACATTTAACAAATTTTGCCGTGTTGAAACAGAAAAACTATATAAACGTTTTAAATAAAAGTGTTTTATGACTATTTGGACTAAATTCTCACAGGTTTTTTGACTGTATTTGTGATTATTCTGTTCGTGAAATAACCTATAAAACTTCGTAACTTCAAACTAAATAACGAACTTTCTGTGCAAATTTTTCTACAAAACTGTAAATTGTTCCTGTGTTCCTAGCTGTTATAAATATAAAAAGGATTTTTTAAAGTACTTTTCAAGCAGTGTTAACGTATTTAAACTTTTCTTAATAATAAAACAAAAAAACTCACTCAAACAACGAACCTTCAACAAACACACAAGAGGCGCCATCTGTGATTGAGTAGCGGAACTATTTTCCTTGGTAATGCTACCAAGAGTGTTTTCACTATTGCTTATTAGAGGGCGCTAGCTGTATTTTATTTGAAGAAATTTTTAATAAAATAACTACGTGCATTTCTACGTGTAACGATGGAATCTACCAGTAGTGATATAGGAGATAAATCCAAAGATGCACTTCATTGCGCTGGCTGTACCAACGTCATTCCCGGAAGGCAATTTTTAAGATGCTTCCATTGTGATAGCGTGTATGACTTACATTGCGCAAATGTTGGCGAAAAACGCTTCTTTCTCATGCAGAAGCACCAAAAGACTAACTGGAAATGCCCGGAATGCATGATCAAAGAACGTAAGACTGGAAACATAGGCCTTCTGTTGAATTACAGCAATATATTATTTGATGATTCCTACAGTACAGAAAATGTGACCATCCGCAACCACTCTAAAGTCGGCCGCAATGGAGAAATTTCGGATTCTCCTACCATTACCATAGAGGAACCATCATTACTTGACTTGCCTAACGAAGAGAACTACAACTATTCAGACTACTTACGATCTATTATTCGTGAAGAGCTACGTGAACATTCCCTGGTTGATTTTCTCGCAAACTCGATCGCAAAAGTTGTAGCTGAACAAACCTATACTAGAATGCATGATACTATTCAGACCCTAACCAATGAAGTTTCAAAATTACAAACCAAACTATCGGCCATGGAAACTCTACTACATGAAAAGGAACAAACAAATACGAAGCTACGTGAAGAATTGTCACAAGGCAGCAGTGGCAATGCCACAAACATTCCGAGCCAAGTACCTGATTCCCCAAGTATAATTCAACAGGAAGTAACTCGATTAGCTGGAACATCTACAAACGATAATACTCCTAAAAAAAATAAGAACAACAGTCACAAGAAAAACAAAGCTAAGAATAAACAAAATAATAGTATGCCTGTAATCCCTGCATCCCCGTCTCAGGTGCAAAACATACAAATCCCTGTACTAAATCCTCAGGTAGTGACTGGAGCTGTCGGCGATTCAGAATATGACGCTGCGGATGGAACATCAGATGGATCAGAATGGATCGAGGTAACGCGCCAACGCCAACGTAAGGTACCGCCTGCTAAAACTAACATTCTTCACGGCTCAGCAGCTCCTGGAACGACTTCTCTGCAGGCCAGCGAGAGGATACCTTATCTCCATTTATGTTTTGTTAAAGAAGGAACGACGGTAGACCAAATAAAAAGCCATTTGAACAAAATCTGCGCTCATGACCAATGTACAGTAGTAGAGCTGAGGGCACGTGGTAATTACGCATCCTTCAAACTAGGTGTCCCTAAAAACTCACTAGAAAATGTACTATCACCAGAAAGTTGGCCTGAAAACATATGCATTAAACCCTGGCAGCAGTTTTTTCGCGGACAAAAAAATAAGCCGAAGGAAAAGCCTGAATGTGAAAAAAAATAATTGCTACTACCAGAATGTAAGGGGTCTTAGATCAAAAACACTAACCTTTAGGCGCAACATTGAAATGCGTAAAGTTGATATCGTAGCCTTGACTGAAACCTTTTTAACAAGCTCAGTGTACGACGGTGAGCTCTTTCCGTCAGATTACACAGTACTGCGCAAAGACAGACATGGCGACGCTGGCTGGGGAGGCGTCCTGTTGGCAGTCCACAACAAATACTCTGTACGTGTAGTAACCGACATTCCTGAGCTCACAGAAGACAAAGAACTTCTAGTATCCATCATTACTTGGAAAAATTTGAAATTTGTATGTGCTGTCGTATATTTACCGCCTAGTTATAAAGATCAACAATATCTCGATGTTCTTAGTTGCCTAGAAAATATGGTTTGTAAATACGCCACTTTAGACTGTTTTGTTTTTGGAGACTTTAACTTAAATTCATGTTCTGAAAATGTAAAAACTCAATTTAATGTATTTTTAGACTTTTGTAAATTTCAACAATGTAGCAATATTTTGAATATGTATGGAGGAAAATTAGATTTGGTTTTAAGTAATTCTAGAAATGGTAAAGTACTTGTAGAAAAATGTCTAGAGCCGGTAGTTCCTATTGATTCCCCTCATCCACCGTTGAGCGTAACAATTCACGTGCCCCGCCGCCGCGAGCCACTGCCGTCGCATGCGCCATCTCAACCCGAGCCACCCTGCTTTAACCCTCTCGCAGGCCCGCGTTGGAATTTTCGTAAAGCTGAATTCCAACTTTTATACTCCGAAATTTTAGCTACTGATTGGTCGGATGTTTTGGCAGAAAAAAACATAGATAAGGCTGTTGAGTTGTTTTACTGTAAATTAAATAATATTATATGTAAACATGTACCAGAGAAGAATTTTGATAGTCCGGGAAATAAACGTTATTCATATCCAGTTTGGTATAATAAAGAAATAATTTATAACATACAACAGAAATATTACCATCACGTTACATATAAGAAATACGGAAAAATATATAATAAAGAACTATTCAAATACTACAGAGAGCATGTTAAATCCCTAATCAGTGAAGCTTATAATATTTACATGAACGTTACCCAGAAAAATATTATAGATGATCCAAAACATTTCTGGAGATATATAAGTGACAGAAAGAGTGATAGGCAAAAGTGTAATGAATATGTATATAATGACAGCATCGTTAGTGGCCAAAAGGCAGCAGAGGCTTTTGCTTTATACTTTGGATCAGTTTTTCACCAAGATGTACCTAAACTTGACCCTGAGCTAGCCCAACGACAATCTATAGGGAGTGCCTCTGATTCTAATAGAGTCGACTTAGACTATATCTCACTGGAAGAGTTAAAACGAGTTATAAAAAGACTAAAGCCCCATTCCGCAGCAGGTCCAGATGAGATTCCTCCGTTTTTAGTCAAAGATTGTCTGCATACCCTTGGAATACCTCTTTTGCATCTGTATAACCTATCAATAAAATTAGCTACATACCCTAAAAAATGGAAAATTAGTAGAGTAACTCCTATACCTAAAAGTGGACTATCTCCTGACGTTACTACATTCCGACCAATAGCAGTTCTATCAGTATTCCCTAAACTTTTCGAGTCAATCATAAATTACCGTATCAGCAACCAAATAAAAACTCGTCTTCATGACAGTCAGCATGGATTTAGGACAGGCCGATCTACAACAACTAGTCTGATTAACTTTGTTGACTTTGTCTCAACTGAGATGGATCTAGGCCGACAAGTAGATACAGCTTATTTGGATTTTAAAAAGGCTTTTGATGTTGTAGATAATGACATTCTACTTTCTAAAATGGCTGCTTTTGGATTCACTCCCAAACTTCTACAGTTTTTCGCATCATATATGAGGGATCGGGCACAATATGTTCGTTTAGGACTTTACGAATCCTTCCCGTATTATGCTAGATCAGGTGTAAGTCAAGGCAGTACTCTAGGACCTACCCAGTTCCTCATTATGATCAATGACCTTCCAAATGTGGTGAAAACATCCAAATGTTTAATGTTTGCTGATGATCTAAAATTATTCCACTCAGTTACTGAATCAAATGATTGTATTGCCCTGCAAAAGGATATTGACGCAGTAACTGATTGGAGTGAGAAAAACCGTCTTTGTTTCAATGATAATAAATGTAAAATTTTGTCCTTTACAAGAAAACATAATCCCTTAAATATTCCATATACAATAGCCGCGACACCAGTGGAACGAGTTGATCATATTAGGGATCTGGGTCTGGTCATGAGTTCTAGCCTTGATTTCAAACAACACATTGTAGCTACGTGTACCAAAGCAAGTAAACTTTTGGGATTTATCATGAGAGTAACATCGGCCTTCAAGGATGGTAGAGTTGCTTTAGCGTTGTACAATGCATACGTTCGAAGTAGACTGGAATTCGGAGCTATTGTGTGGGACCCAAAAGAAACTACATATATACTCATGCTGGAAAGAGTGCAACGAAAGTTTGCGAGGTATTTATTTAAAAAACAATGGGGTTATTATCCATTTTTATACCCTTCTCTTTTTGTACTCGGGTCGGTTGGAATGGACACATTAGAGTTAAGGCGTAAGATGCTGCTGGTGATGCACTACTATTTATTATTAAATAATAAGGTAGACAACCCAGAAGCTCTTTCCCGGGTCAGCCTAGTGCCAGTACCCCAGAGATACACTTGCAAGGGGGGGCTCTCGGACAGAGAGGGCGCCGGCGGCGGCCGTTGTTCGCGAGACCAGACGTGCGTACTCAGCAATCTGCGCAGGCACCTTCAGTACGGCTCCTAAGTCTCCTCAACTCTGTCATTGTCTCCCCAGGCACAGATATAGATATATTTAATGACAGTTATTGTGATTTAAATAAAAAAATGTACATATATTTAAATAGATACTAAGATATGTGTTGTATTTTTAGCATATAAGCGTTTTGGAACTCTGTGAGCTTATATTGTAAATTAATAAATAAATAATAAATAAATAAATAATAAATGACGGGACGCTTTTGCTGGCACTTGGTCATCGAGGATCTGGCTGTAGTACCTGATGCAGACCACCAGCATCCCATCTAAACTATAAGAGATACGGTAGTGGCTTCAAAGTAAAAGTTGTTCAGCATGACAAGACGCTTTTGCTTCTTCTTAGCGAATCGATTCTGGCGATTACTAAATTTGTTTGGACCAATATTCAGCCACGCGTACAGCATTGTCATTGCTGGCACATGGTCATTGAGGATCTGGAGTACCTGATGCAGACCATCAGCAATCATCAGCATCCCATCTAAACTATCAGAGAAAAATGGTAATGGCTTCAAAGTAAAAGTTGTTAACATGACGTGCCGCTTTTGCTTACACATGTTCATCGACGGTCTGGAGTACTTGATGCAAAGACTACCAGCATCCCATCTAAACTATAAAAGATACGGTAATGGCTTGAAAGTAAAAGCTGTTCAGCATGACTGGCCGCTTTTGCTGGCACATGGTAATGATGAGTCTATTCTGCTGTAACGGAGTAATTGACATTTTACTACGGGCAAAAATCCATTTGCTACGGGAAAACAGGCAAGTAGCAGCGGGTGAAACCGCTGGGCGGGCCGCTAGTAAACAATAAATCGTGATAATAATTTTATACGAAACCCAGTATTCTGGTCAGTCATCTTGTCGAACATATTGTAATCTTATCTTTTAGATATTAGAAAAAAACGAATAGCAAGCATTAAACTAGATAAATGTAACCAGCTCATCAAGTTTACCTTCAACTAAAACAAAATCATGCTGATAAAGAGCAATGTTTTTGTACATAAAACCATGCATGTTGATAAAACAACCACAGTCGCGCCATAGTTACATCTCGGTCACCAAACATGGCAGACGCAGAATCTATCCTTCGCGATTTGATGGGCAAGATTGCGGACGAGCACGACTTCAAAAACTATGAACTTGTCATAAAACCTATTAGCAGCGGAGGTGCAAACTACAGCTCGGTTCTTTTCCTAGTGACTGTGAAGTGTCCCGGAAAGAAAGATGTGGAACTTTTTGCTAAAGTCGCCTGTATGAGTGAACAGATGAGGGAGGCCTTGGACGGTAAAAAAATGTATGACCTGGAAGTGTTCTTCTACACAAAACTGTCTAAAATTTACAGCTCACTAGAATTGAAAGCAAATGTTTCAGACGAGGACAGATTAGTTATTCCAAAGTTTTACGGATGCAAGACAGACTTATACGAAGAAACTCTTATACTGCAGAATTTAACTGTTGAAGGCTTCAAACTGCACGATAGACGGGAGCCTGTAAGTTGGGAGTACGCTGCCAGTGCGATTGAAAACTTGGCGAAATTCCACGCCCTATCCTTCGCGTATGAGAAAGAAAACCCGGAAGAGTTTGAAGAAATGTGTAAATATTTGGCAGCTACTGAATATGATGATGACGCTTTTACAGATATGATAGATAAGCAAATAGAAGAAACTCTTGAGATAGTTAAGAATACAGAATACAAGCCAAGGGTAGCTAAATCATTGAAAGAATTAAAAGGTGATGCCATGCAGACATTCAGGAAACCTCTGGGCACAAAAGTTATTTGTCACGGTGACTTTAGACCAGATAATATGATGTATAGAGAAAAGGTCAGTGTTTTTTTTTACTTTCTTTTATCTATATTTTTATCAGTGTCCTTAAACAATAGTACATTTTTCTCGAGGCCGGGAAAACAAGGCTTTGCTGGACGAGTAGAGTTTGAAGCAAAGCGAGGCTTACATAGTGCTTTCCTCAAAAATGCTAGGAAATAAAAAACTAAGTACTTACTTTATAAAAAAAGTTTTTCCACGGTCAGTTTGGCTTCAGCCCTTATATTTGGCGGCGTGCAATCCATTTCGATACTACTGTCATCTGTACTATTTTATTCTGTTTTAAACAAAAGAAACTACAATACAACAGCCCCAATCATGAAAAAAACCGGCCAAGAGCGTGTCAGACACGCCCACAAATAGGGTTTTGTAGTCAACGTTTAAATATCAGGTTTTTCGGCATTGCAAACTTAATTTTGTTGCTGGTTTGTTAGCAGCAGTATGATGACCAACCGCAAATAGACAAACTCAATTTTTTCTGAAGCCTTTAAGGGTACAATATCCGTTATAGTTTTCGTTGTAACTTCAGATTGTAAGCTATATTCCATATTTATTTCAATTTTTTAGCGTTTATACTTTAGAAGTTACAGCTGGAACAAATTATGGGTCAAAAACGCCCTTTTTAAAAGCAAATATCTCGTGACAGAAACATTTTAGTGACTTTGTTTCAAAGAAACCTCACCTTAATTTTATAAGACCTATTCAACGATACCCTACTCAATATTACAGAAGAAAAAAATTTTTTTGCCCCCCTTTCACTTGTATGGGGGGGTCCAAAAAACATTTAAAATATTTTTTTCTTAACATTTCTATATTTGGGTCAACACGATCTATCTTCTAACCAAATTTCATGTTGATAGCTCTAAAACTGACGAAGATATGAGGGCGCGGCATACAGACAGACATACAGACAGACAGACAGACAGACATGACGAAACTATAAGGGTTTCTAGTAGACTACGAAACCCTAAAAATTCACATTTTTCCAGTTTGCTTTTCCACCAAGGAATTTGTATATCTATTTTTTCCATAAAATAGGCCTTTAGCAAGACACAGGATTCATTGCTATTCAGCCATTCTATTTGTTAAGTTCATACCTTTTTTATCCTATTGTTCCATACTGGATAGGCAAGGGTTATAAAATCATACAGCCTTGTCTTTAGTTAGTTCATAACATTATCAACTTTTCATGCAAAATTACGTTCTGTTCTTATGAGATTCATGAGATAACTACACTTCCCATCACAAAAATCGAAACACCTCGGTTTTTCTTGATTTTGGCCGAATTAAACACCAAGAAGTATAGTTTGCATTAAAAAAATTATATGACTGTGTAGCTGGCAGTTTTGTCTTTTCAGTGTGTATAAAAAAATCAAAATTCAAAATTGGAACCCCACCTGTTTGTTCAGTAAATGAGATGAATGACTGAGACACGTTTGCAGTTTGCGTCTTTTAATGATTCGTAACATTTTCAACATTAAAATTTAGAGCTTGTCTTAGCTTATCTTAAAACTTTTGTTTTTTTAATTGTTTCCTGTGACTTTGGATCGCCTGAAAAAAGTTAGATTTTATCTGAATCATGGGTATGTGGCCCGTAGAAGCCGCCCAAGTGTTGATATTGCCAAATTTTGAACTTGGTCTTCGTTTTGTTGAATTTAAGCCTGACCTCTGTTCATAAAGCTTACAAACGCTATCAGAAGACTGGTCTGTTTACGCGACGTTCAGAATCTGTTGGAAATCGGGTCAGTTCTGGCCAACATGATCAAATTAATGTTTGAGTTCTTTGCAAAATCGACGCCTTAGCGCTTTTCAACTGCGGCAAAAGCTATCAAATGTACAAAAGTTGGCTGAAAGTGGCTCTACAAACAGAAGAAGGTTAAAGAAACGTAGACTGGTACCGCAATAGCCAGGAAACGGGCCCAAATCAACTGAAGACAATTAAATAGCGCGCCTTAACTTTGCAAGTGAGCACCTAAACTGGTCGTATACCCAGTGGATCAAATTCCTCTTTTCTGCTGAGTGTAGAATTACACAGTCATATAATTTTTTTAATGCAAACTATACTTCTTGGTGTTTAATTCGGCCAAAATCAAGAAAAACCGAGGTGTTTCGATTTTTGTGATGGGAAGTGTATTTTGAAATTAATTATCTATGTAGCTTAGCGTGTAACGAATTTACTTTGCTAGACACCAGCAAAGGAATTCCATACAATTTTGCTGGCGCGATCGGAGACATGACACCCAATGGTAAACATTGCGTATTCTTTTTTTGAAAGAAATTAACATATTTCCTAGCATGTTTGAGAAATAATAATTTAAATCCTACTTACCTGATGTGTTTGTGGCTAGATGAAGTGTTTACGGGTTTGATGGCGCTTTCAAAGATAAGAAAAGATACTGCTGAGCGTTCAAATTTTTATACGTGTTTGTGCCTCAGCACGACGCAATGGAAGCAAGTGGCCTTACCAATCAGAAAAAATAGGTCTGTGTATTCGTCGGGCAGTCAGTGTTGGTATGCCAGCGTTCATTGCGTCGGCCCATGGGGTTGTGAACCTAACATTTTACCCTTGAATCGTGACATAATATCGAGTTCACAATCGGTGCCATGTAGGCTTGAAATACCGTAAACACGACCGCTGGTATGCCTGATACCCTGAAGCTCAGCATTCGTAGTACTAAGAGAATTCTCGAACAGCTTATAGATAGCGAGCTGTCGGTTCGGACCTGGCGAAAATAAAATCAATAGGTATCGCAGCCGAAATCCAGTGAGTGGTTGCACGCGTTGCCTTCAATACACATATTTTTAATTTATTCTGTTATTATTTCATTCAACTTTGACGATTGTATTATCCTCAGACATTTTTATTTTATGTAATGCACTTACTAAATATATAATGCAAAATAAATAAATCTATCTATCTATCTATCATAGGCACTCACCTCGACAACGACTCGTTGCGGATCGCTGTAGCTTTACGCTGAGCTGTGATGTTTGCGTTTATGCTCTTGCCGATGCACGGTTGAAGGAAATAGGTAAATCGCCTTTCAAGACTAGACAAAAATTTCAAAACAATACACACGCCCTTAAGTATATACCTAGTTGTTGGAGAACAGACAATCTTTTCTGTTGTTATATTCGTTTTTACAAAAATAATTGTTGAAATGAAGAAATTGGTGAATTTTACCCATGTATTTTGTTTTGTAAAATAATAAGTCGCACAGTTTTCTTTAATGTTTTACTGTTCACGTATGGAGAGAAATATAGTGCAGAGGTGTAGTAGCTCATAAAAATTTCGTTAAATATTTGGATATCGTTTCATTTGTTAAAAAATTTGTCCCACGGTTTTTTCAGTGTTTCTAATATAACTTTGAATATTTCATAAAATATTTACAATTTGCACGTTGTCAATAGATTCACGTAAACCAGGCATTGTTAATAAATATGAGGACTAATTGAGTAAAATTGCGTAATTTTACAGATATTTACGATTTTCAATAGGTTGAATATGGTGCCGATTTTTGGTGCAGGGTGTTTTCTCAACACAGGATCATCAATATTTTTTCAACTATTTATGTTTTTGAGTTTATTCTTAGCCTACATGTAGTTCGCCTGATTAATGGGAATTCAACTTTATAGTCCGGAAGGGAATATAAGTACAGAATTCTTAATAAGTTTGTCAAAAGTTAAAAAGAAAATGAGATTTTCCTAATAGGACAACATTTTCTCAACTCCTTGTGCATTTTGTATTCGGGGTTGGGAAAATTGCACACGGAGTTGAGACTTTAACACTTGATCAAAGTTTTTTAATACTTCAACAGTTTATAAAGTATAATAATGCACCTAGAATTAACATTTGCCGTTTTCTGATAGTTATCTTCACGATTTTACATAATCCACTTAAAATTAACAAAACGGCAAAAAATTGCTAAGTGTTTGCTAATGTGCTAATATTTTAATCTATACTTTATGTTTTGGTTCCTTTTCTTTACCTTCAATATTTTTTTTACTTGATATTTGTCTGAAAGAAAACCCTGAAAAAGTAAAATCTTATTTCAAAAATTCTTAACTTCGTGACCAATTTTCTCTATCTAAATCTAAGGGTCAGTTCCCACAGAAGGCGAAGAGACGAGACGCGACGCGACGATGCAATGTCATTTTCAAGCGGCATCAAGATGCAACGCGCGGCGCCGCTCGATGCATCTTCATGTCGCTTCCGGCCGCTCGGTGCTGCTTGTCAGCTTGTCAATTCACTTTAGTAGTTCAAGAGCTTGATGTATGTGCAGGTTATGTAATATGATAGCTTTGTATGAGCTTCGATCGGAACGGAACGGAAGACTGTGTTTCTCTTAGAGCCCAAATTTTTTTATTTTATTTTAATAGAGGTATATTTTTGAAGTTAACAGCTACATTTACGATACAAAATATTATAGATAACTACTTTTAAAAGCCACTTAGTTTAAGCCAACATATGTAGTTTAGTCGTTTTTTGACCTGTGGTTTGCTTGTGAGTCAAACAAATTCTTTAAATTTCTGGGAATAAGCAACAGTTTTCTGTGTGTACAACACCTTGCACTACGCTCGCCAATATGCTTGTTTGCCAGAAAATAGCTCATGTCCAAACAGTGTACTGTTGTGGCTGTTAAGTTTCTAAATTTAAAGTAAAAATGCTGTCAGATAGATAGAAAGTGTAGCGTTATCTACATCTTTCTCTTCGTCTAGGACACCGAGAAGTCCAACGACTAGATGATCTCTGGTGCCAGAGTTAACGACCATGGACTTTTATACGTCCATGTTAACGACCGCCGCGCCGTCTAAGTAACACAGCAACCGGGACCGACGAATTAGCGCCTGTTAATTTATCAATTATCATATAATTCATAACATATGAGCCTTTGTACGTGGCGGGCGGAAGAATGACATATGTCCATGAATACATATATCTGAGCCAAATAATCTCCTTCCAGGCACGAGAAGACAAACAAGTTACGAGATGCACCGAAAAAGCCTGGAGGAGCGAGGGAACAAATGAAAGGCGAAATCGCAAAATCATGTGCATTCTCCCGATACTCACTTATGGGGCACAGACGTGGCCTTTGACAAAAGCTCAGAAGACTAGCTTTAATATCTCAGCGAGCAATGGGGCGCAGTAAACTAGAAAACTCTGACTCGGAAACTGAAACTCGTAGATTAGGTCAGAAATACTATACTGCGTCCCAAAACGCAAATTGCCGATGTGGCACGTGCAGCCGCGAAGCTCGAATGGGATTGGGCTGGTCATGTCTGACACATGCCAAACGAAACTATGGGCTAAAACCATCACTGAATGGAGCCCCAGTGCCGGTACCAGTGATGAAGGGAGGAGGCCTTTGCCCAGCAGTGGGATCCTGACGACTAAATAAGTTAAGTTTAAATGGTTGATAGTAGCATTTGTAGAGCAAGGTAGGCGTAGGTTACAGACAGGGTGTAAAGGTGTAAGTTCGTCAGGTGTGGCTATAGTCATATGAAAGTCGAAGGCGTCTGTCGCACTCCTTGAATGCAGCGCCGTATACTTTTATACTACGGCTATAGCCGCACAACGTGGTGACCGAAAACTTTGCTGGCATGATTAGAGAATAAAACCGAAAAATCTTTCGTGTATGTTAATTTTGTCCTCACGTACAATTCCCGATCAGCTGTTAATACGCTATTTAATTACTTAAAATTTTTAACTGTTAATAAAACAAAGAAAAGCAGCATTTAACGAAGAGCATTCGATAAAAAACGCTCGTTGGATTTTAATTCCTTTCTACACAAAATGGGAAAAAATTGTGGTAATTAATAAAGTACTTGTGAGTTTTTTAAATATTATTATTATTATTAAATTCTTTATTGTTCACCATTAAATACACAGTTATACATACAATTGAAAAACAAAGGCGAGCTTATTTCTATAAGAGATTTCTTCCAGCCAACCTAGCGTGGATGAAAATCGAGGAGTATACGGGAGCATTAGAAAATAAAATATGAACAATTTCTAAATAAAATACATTAAGTTAAATAAATAAAACAGAAACATGTTGTCAGAATATATAGGGTGTAAGGGACAGCCCTCCGAATACTGAAAGGGTGCATTCAGACCATGAAACTGAACAACTTCCTATAGAAATAAATTTCAGGAAACGTAAAAAAAATTTTTACTTCCCATAGTAAATGCAATCAGTTAATCGTGAATTTGTATGGGAAGTTGAATTTTTTTTTTCGTTTCCTGAAATTACATTTCTATGAAAATACAAAATCTGCGAATCTGTCATGTCATGACCAATTTAATAGGTTATCATCGATTTATCCGAAAAAGATACCAAAAATACTTAAAATATAAGTATTATGAATAATTTGGCGGCCCGTCTCTTTTGGTTAAACTAGGTTTCTGGTGTTCCATTCTAGGTATGTCACATCCTGGATATCTAACTGCCAGTTGAATGGCCTCACCATGCTGAACAACTTCAACTTTGAAGTTAATACCTTATCTTTAATAATTTAGGTGGGATGCTGGTGATTTTCATCGGGTACTCTAGACCCTCAATGACCATGTGCTAGCAAAAGCGGCCCGTAATGGTGAACAATTTTTACATTGAAGCCATCACCGTATCTCTTATAGTTTGGATAAGATGCTGGTGCTGATGCTACATTAGATACTTTAAACCCTCGATGACTATGTGCCAGCAGAAGCGGCCCGTAATGCTGAACAATTTTTACAATGAAGCCATCAAATATCTCTTATCTGTACTTTGAATGGGATGCTGGTCATCTACATCAGGTACTCCAGTCCAGACCCTCGATGGATGACCATGTGCCAGCAGAAGCGGTCCGTCATGCTAAGCAAAGTTTGATAGAAGCCTATTTCGTATCTCATATAGTTTAGCAGTGCTGCTGGTGCACTCCATTAAGTACTCCAGATCCTCAAGGGCTGACAAAAAGTAGTACATGTCCGTCTTCGATATGCTAGCAATATCAGTGTTAAATCTCGTGAAGATCGGTTAAGCGGTTTGGGTAATATCTGCTTAATTTCCCGGTTTAACCGTTTTCATATAAGAAAATGATATCTTCTCGTGATAAAAGGCAGCTTATGTTACTCAGAAATGTTGTACCTTTTCAATAGTGATAGATTTTTGAAATCGGTCAGTTTCAGAGTTTATCGATTACTAGCGGCCCGCCCAGCGGTTTCACCCACTGCTACTTTCCTGTTTTCCCGTAGAAATTGGATCTTTTCCCGTAGGTTCCAGCAGAAGTGACCATCATGACCATGTGCCAACAGAAGCGGCCCGTCATACTGAATAACTTTTACTTTGAAGCCACTACCGTATCTCTTATACTTAGATGGGATGCTGGTGGTCTACATCAGGTACTCCACACCCTCGTCACCACGTGCCAGCAGAAGCGGCCCGTCATGCTGAATGACTTTAACTTTAAAGCAATTACCGTAAACCTTATAGTTTAGATGAGATGCTGGTGGTCTACATCAGGTACTTACTCCATACCCTCGTGATGCTGAATAACTTTTACTTTGAAGGTATTACCGTATCTCTGACAGTTTATACGGGATGCTGGTGGTCTACATCAGGTACTTCAGATCCTGGATGACCATGTGCCAGCAGAAGCGGCCCACCATGCTGAGTAACTTCTACTTTGAAGCTATTGCCGTATCTCGTATAGTTTAGATGGGATGCTGGTGGTCTACATCAGGTACCTCAGATCCTCGATGACCATATGCGAGCAGATGTGGCCCGTCATGGTGAACAACTTTTTCTATGAAGACATGACCGTATCTCTTATAGTTTTGATGGGATGCTGGTGGTCTTCATATCAGGTACTCCAGATCCTCGAGGGCTGACAAAAAGTGGTCCATGTCCGTTTTTAATATGCTAGTAATATCAGTGCCAAAATTCGCGAAGATCGGTAAAGCGGTTTGGCTAATTTGGGTAATGTCCGCTTTGTTTCCCGCTTTTTCTGCTGTTAACCATTTTCCCGTGATAAAAAGTAGCCTATGTTACTCATGAATGTTGTAGCTTTCTAATGGTGAAAGAATTTTGGAAATCCGCCCAGTAGTTTCGGAGTTTATCGATTACATACAAACAAACAAAAAAAATACAAAAAAACAAACAAAGGTTTCCGCTTTATTATATTAGTGTAGATAGTGTACCTAGACATACATACAAATAAACAAATCTTTCCTCTTTATTATATTAGTGTAGATAATGTAGAAGTCTAGATAATAATATAATTAGTGTAGATGTAGATAGTGTTGAAGCGTAGATATAAAATGTAGATTTATTGTATGGGGCTACGGGGCCACCATAATATGCTATAATGTTTCAAGACTTTCCCAACTTCAGGCTCGTAGACCATAAAGTGACAGGTATTTGATGGACAATGTCAGTCATCATCATGCGGCCTCTTGACATTGCAGCTCGTTGTATCCCAATGCATCCCGATGCCGCTTGACGCCTCGCGACGTCGCGCTACAACAAGATGCAGCGCGCGGCGTAGCGCTACGCCGCGCTACATCGAGCGACGCGACGCAGCATTTTTGCTCAATTTCCGAGCACAAGGCCGCTCTACGTCGCTCGTTGCAGCTTGTTGTAGCGCGACGCCGCGCAACGCCGCGCGAAGCAGCTTTCAGTCTTGGTAAATTGCAAAGTAGAGTGTTGCCGTTTTAGCTAATTATTACAGAATTGAGTGTAAAATCCTCTGGTCTTTCTTTTCTATATAGTATTTAATATTTTTTGGTTTATTTTGGTTAAAATCTTCAGGTCAAAATAAAGACCAAGCGCGGCGGCTCATAGTGCGCCGTCAACGTGACAGCGTCGTTCATAGTATGACTGGTTTGTATGGGTTTATATGGGGATGCCAGAAAAAAGGGTGGCACGCCGCGTCGCGCCCTCGATACTATGAACGACGATGTCACGTTAACGGCGCACTACGAGGTCGCCGCGCTCGGTCTTAATTTTGACTTTACAGGTGAAAGCTGTCAATCTTAAGACTAGTTTTCTCGGAAATAGTGTATGCTAGACTATCAGATTGTTTGAGAAAATAGTAGGTCTTGAAGTGATCTTTCAGATGACAGCTGTCGAAAATAAGATCCGTTTATCTCGGAAACCATAAATTTTAGACTATCAATTTCTTTAAGGAAATGGTAAGCCTTGACGAGTTTTATCAAACGACAGCTGTCAAACTAAAATCACATTTATCTCGGCAATCATTCATGCCAGTCTATCAGTTCGTTTGGGAAAGTTGTAGGCCTTGAAGAGACCTTTATTTTATGTGACAGCTGTCAACCTAAAAACTAGTTTATCTCAGCAATCGTTCATGCTAGACTATCAGTTTGTTTGGGAAAGTTGTAGGCCTTGTAGAGACCTTTATTTTATGTGACAGCTGTCAAATTTAAAACTCGTTTATCTTGTCAATCGTTCATGCTAGACTATAAGTTTGTTTGGGAAAGTACTTGGCTTTCATGAGACCTTTATTTTAAGTAACAGCTGTCAAACTTCAAACTCGTTTATCTCGTTAACTGTGCATGCTACACTACTAGTTTCTTCAGAAAAGTTGAAGGTCTGGACGAGATCTACATTTTAAGTGACAGCTGTCAAACTTCAAACTCGTTTATCTCGTTAACTGTGCATGCTACACTACTAGTTTCTTTGGAAAAGTTGTAGGTCTGGACGAGATCTACATTTTAAGTGACAGCTGTCAAAATTCAAACTCGTTTATCTCGTTAACTGTGCATGCAACACTACTAGTTTCTTCAGAAAAGTTGTAGGTCTGGACGAGATCTACATTTTCAGTGACAGCTGTCAAACTTCAAACTCGTTTATATCGTTAACTGTGCATGCTACACTACTAGTTTCTTTGGAAAAGATGTAGGTCTGGACGAGATCTACATTTTAAGTGACAGCTGTCAAAATTCAAACTCGTTTATCTCGTTAACTGTGCATGCTACACTACTAGTTTCTTCAGAAAAGTTGTAGGTCTTGACCAGATCTACATTTTAAGTGACAGCTGTCAAAATTCAAACTCGTTTATCTCGTTAACTGTGCATGCTACACTACTAGTTTCTTCAGAAAAGTTGTAGGTCTGGACGAGATCTACATTTTAAGTGACAGCTGTCAAACTTCAAACTCGTTTATCTCGTTAACTGTGCATGCTACACTACTAGTTTCTTTGGAAAAGTTGTAGGTCTGGACGAGATCTACATTTTAAGTGACAGCTGTCAAAATTCAAACTCGTTTATCTCGTTAACTGTGCATGCTACACTACTAGTTTCTTCAGAAAAGTTGTAGGTCTGGACGAGATCTACATTTTAAGTGACAGCTGTCAAACTTCAAACTCGTTTATCTCGTTAACTGTGCATGCTACACTACTAGTTTCTTTGGAAAAGTTGTAGGTCTGGACGAGATCTACATTTCAAGTGACAGCTGTCAAACTTCAAACCCGTTTATCTCGTTTACTGTGCATGCTACACTACTAGTTTCTTCAGAAAAGTTGTAGGTCTGGACGAGATCTACATTTTAAGTGACAACTGTCAAACTTCAAACTCGTTTATCGTGTCATATTAACTAACTACACTACTATTTTTTTTCAGAAAAGTTGTAGGTCTGGCTTGACGAGATCTACATTTTAAGTGAACAAACTGATAGTCTAGCATGAACGATTGCTGAGATAAACTAGTTTTTAGGTTGACAGCTGTCACATAAAATAAAGGTCTCTTCAAGGCCTACAACTTTCCCAAACGAACTGATAGACTGGCATGAATGATTGCCGAGATAAATGTGATTTTAGTTTGACAGCTGTCGTTTGATAAAATTCGTCAAGGCCTACCATTACCTTAATGAAATTGATAGTCTAAGATTTATGGTTTCCGAGATAAACGGATCTTATTTTCGAGAGCTGTCATCTGAACCTACTATCTTCTCAAACAATCTGATAGTCTAGCATACACTATTTCGTGAGAAGGTGGATCACTGACAACTACTCAACGGAACTACTGCGAATGATCGTAAACTAAGATTTGCGATAGTTCCATTGTCTGACCTGGCCCAATGGAACTAGTGCGGAAAAACTTCGCAGTAGTTCCATGAAACTATACTCAATTGAACTACTGCGAATGATTGGTCTTTTTTTAGTTCAATAACAACTACCTACCTTTCATAGGTACCAAGTAGAATCAAGTTACTTTGCTTTTTTTTCGTATCGAGTTTCCAAAAGTTGTAGGATTTTTTTCCCATCGCGGCAACACTGAGCGTGGGAATCTGACTGACAGGCGGCCGAAAGTGACGTCAGCTGAACTGACTTTGCATCGTCGCGTCGCGTCGCGTCTCGTCTCGTCTGGGTTTGAAGCGGCTTCAAGATGCATCGAGCGGCGCCGCGCGTTGCATCTTGATGCCGCTTGAAAATGACATTGCATCGTCGCGTCGCGTCTCGTCTCGTCGCCTTCTGTGGAACTGACCTAAATCAGATTCCAGTAAAGCAATTGGTGGCAAATTAGCACCATTTCATCAAACACATTTTTTTTTTTGGTATTTTACATTCTTATTTACACCAGAAAAGGTGAAAGAATAAATCTTTCATGGAGGTGACAAAATTTTACCATAGCTGTAGAAGTGCCTATCTTCTGACCTTCTGACCTTCCGAATTGCTAACAATTTTATCAATAGTAAATACATACCTACTCCGAACGCTAAAATATAATAGATTATCTTTATAGAGGTATTTTGGCAGATATCCCGGCCCTTTGCGGAAGTCTATCTTGATGACAGAGATATAAATATGTTCAGCTCATAGACTTATATATGATCAGCTTTTTTCGCAATCATTATGGCAAGTTATGATTGAAACACACTGTTTAGTTTCGTATCAAATGGGCGCGCGGCGCTGGCAACACTGTTCGTCATTGTCTCGTCCTGTGGCCGTGCGCTCGCATCGTTGATGCGAATTTTAATTATAAATGGTGTAATTTAGTGTGCTTTCGGTTTTCTCGTGTGGTTTTCCCTGTTCGGTGGGGAAGTGAACCAAGTGGATTTGGTTCCGGCGCTTTGATTGAGAGTCACGCGGCCGCCGGCAAAATATAACCTCACTTTTCGTTCGCTCGCGTCGTGGCTGCCGATAGCTACATATTTTTAATTGTTTTCTTGATTGGAGGCCAACGGGGCCGATTTTTCATTCGGAGAGAAATCTTTTAGTCATTTTGTGTTAAAAAACATTATTTGATGTCGAACTATGAACAATAGTGAACCCAAGTGCTTGTGAAAACTAAGCTGTGAATCTGCGACTGATTGACGGGACGGAGTGCCACACGAGCTGGTGTCCGGGTGCAGTAAGTCTAGTACCTAAATTCCAATCCAAAATGTCTTCCTCCAAAACCTGATACCTTTTTTCCTGTCAAAAACTAGACTTACAAGGAAACGGCGGCGTCATGGTTCGCACGGTAAGCAATTCGCTGCTAGGCCCTGTTTAAGTAGACTTTGGAAACAAGAATTTCTCGGCCGGAAACTTTCCGGAACAAAATTCTCTCATTAAATTTATTTTATTTAGCTATAGTAAAGAGCACTACGAATCGTAGTCAAATGTTGTTCCGAGGCTGATCGACCATTTAGTTTTAGATTTTAAGATAACTTTAATTTGCTTCCACTGCGCTAAGATCAGCTTCGGAATCAAACACACACGTACGACAACAACCAAACCTCAACTTACTACCGTCCGTCCATACCTCATCGCATGCAGTAATAAATATCCTGGACATTTCACACAGCGCCATCTAGCCCCAAACCAAGCAGAGCTTGTACTATGGGAACTAAGTAGCAGATAATAAATACTTTTTTTTTGTAAATACATACATATTATACATAGAAAACACCCAGACTAAACACAAATATTTGAAAATTGCTTAACAAATATTTGTGTCGGTGGGGATTGAACCCACGACCCTCGGCGTGGTAGGCAGGGGTACTAACCACTACGCCATCGGGCCAGTCAATAATAAAGAAAAATCATATTCCAGGACAACGAAGTCGAAGTGATCGTACTGGACTACCAAACCATGTTCATTGGAAGTCCAGCCGCGGACCTGCTGTACTTCGAAGCGAGTGGCACCGACAGCGCTTTCCGAGTGAAGCACCACGAGCGTCTAATGAACCATTACTACGAGGAGCTGTCTGCAGCGATGCAGCGGCTGGGAGTGGACCCCGCGAAAGCTTACCCGCGTGAGCAGTTTGACAGCGAATTAAAACAGGTAAACAAGTGCCTCTGGTGTAAATAGGGCCTTATCTCAAAAAAGTAAGACAAGCGTTGAACGCGTGTTAAAAAATCTTCATACAAAAAAACGTAAAGACATAGGACGTTTTTGTGGTAAGGCCCGCATGAAATTAATTCGTCCGCCCGAAGGCCTAAGAAGATCTAAAAAAAACGTCTAAGAAATGGTCACACACACACACCATATTTTATTTTCATTAGCATTGTTCTGACATACGCGGGTACGTTCACCTCACAGAGCACCAAAATGTCGTAACGCTGCGCGAAAAAGGTTTCATTTGTCTATGGTTCACCTATAGGTAGTACCGTCATTCGAATAGGCCATATTTGCCAGCTGTCAAACCCATACTAGGAAACATGTCAACAAAACAAAATAGACCTTATGTCGTAGCATTAACACCATTTTGACAGCTGACGAATATAGCCTATTAAAATACCAAATTTAAAAAGAGACATCCGGAAAATGTTTGAAACGCGGGCGAAGAATTTCGACTGAAGTGAGAGTTATACAGGTTTAAAGTACATAATTAATAAAGCAAAACACCTAAGCTATATTTTAAAAAATCAACCCCGTTTTTTATTAAAATAAGTTTTAAATAAGTGAAGTGGTAATCATAATGATAATGCTGGCAACACTATGGTAAACTCTCAGTTTGGCACCGCTAAAAGAGCTCGTATCCGAGCCAGAAACTCTTTAATTAAGGCTCCAGCAGACCAATGCTACGTCGCGTAGACGCAGACGCATGCAACGGTTGTAATGTATGGAGCTGTGTGAAGTGCGCATATACCCGTCATTTTCTGGACTTCTTATTTTAATTGCATTGCGTGCCGTATCCGGTATGCGGGAGCCTTAACGCAGACGGAGCGCAGCGCGGGTGCTTTCGTGCAGTAAATAGTATAGAGATGACAGTGCCCCAAGTCTGCTAAATGAAAATCGTTTCACTTGGATGTCGATGGCTTGTCAGTTGCATGGTTTTGGTCATTTCGTAGTCTGCTAACAGTTTTAATGGAAAATCACAGTGGCAATAGAATGACAGTTGTGTGTCGCTGGCATTACAATGGCTAAAAATTAGCAGACTTGCGGCCCAGGTGTTGCGTTGCGTGCGTACGTCTGTCATCTGACGTCTCCATTCCATTACTGCACGCACGCACGCGTGCTACGTTCGGTCTGCGTTAGCTTTAAGGGCGTGCACTGCGTCGCTGGGACTATCAATGCGAGGACCTGCACTGCTTGAAGTAAGGGCATGCGCTGCTTATGCTTGCCGGTGTGGCAGGGTCTGCGCGACTGCGTAGAAATACAAGCTACGCGACGTGACGCGACACAAGGCGACGCGTCCTGTCTGCGGGAGCCTTTACTTTTCTACCTACTCTACACATGCAACCTCATTAAAAACTCTTTAGATGCAAAAAAATATCCCTCGGTTGTCAAGTAATATGTTTGACAATTGATTTGTTTACTTTGAGCTTTGATAATTATTTTACTTATTTTGTGCGATTTTTATTGTTTATTACATATTTTACCGTTACCTGCAGACCAGGGGATCGTCAATAATAATTACATCAGTAGGTTTTTACTGATTTATTGTGCTTTTTATCGAATAACATGATTTCTTGTATTTTTGCCTCTAAATCAGTACAATCCAGTATACAAAATGTGCGAATGAAGTCCTATTTGAATACAATTTAGGTATTCAATAAAATTCGATGCATAGATAAGTGTAAAATGTTCTAGGGCATTAAAATATACCTATTTATAAAGAATGAAATACAATGTTTGTGTTTGTTTTGGTTTAATGACAGATATGAATGACAGTTTACTTTTTAACATTGATACTTCTGCCATAATACATGAAGGTTTTATAGATACTATGCCGTCATCTAAGAAGGTTCCATATGATTTCGATGGCAATGCAACAAAAATGCATGTTCGTTTCATTTCATTTCATTTTTTGTACGACAATTTGTTTTTATTAAATATAAAAAAAGGAGGATTTTTAGATAAAATTAAATATATGCTTTAGTAACATTTTAACTAAGCTTTAAAATGATATACTTTTTATATCAGTCGAAATTGAACTCCCGGTAAAAGACGTCACCTTTTTTGGAAATCTTGCAAAATTTTCGCGCGTTTGTGGACAAGATCCTATACTTGTTTAATTCGCAGGCTCGAATAGAACCGCGGTAGCCCAGATGGTAGTGGCGTCGGCAGTACAGATGCCGAAGGTCGCAGGGTCAAATCCTGCCTGCGGTTGAAAAATTTTCAAGTTTTCCAAAAATGGTACACCTAGTCACCGTTTTTACCTAATATTTAATCGTAAAATTCTCATGTTCCAGCTGCTGCCAACCTTCCTGCTGCTAAGTATGACCATGCTCCGCATAGTGCTGGTGGATGCTGCGAACGCCCCCAAAACGAGCGAAGAGGGGATGGAGAGCATCATGGGTCTGCCGGCCACCGGAGCCTTCGCTGACAGGTTCAACGGTGTTGTGGAGGACTGCGTCAGGTGGGGTGTTATTTAATTATGAATATAAAATGTCTATAAAAACAGTATTAGATATACCTACTTGTTACATCAACGTCGATTTTGAGAGTCTGAAACAAAGAAATTTCCTTTTCTTTATTTATTTACTTTTAATTTATTTTAATTTTAATTTGCTATTCGATTAATAGTAGTAGGAAGGTTATTTAAGAAGTAGGTTATTTAAGTATTTGCTTAAATTGTTGTGATAGAGTCCTAAGGTTTTAATTTTTATCTTATATTTAAATTATATGCCAACATATGTTGTTTTATGTACCATAATCCCATTATCATTTATTTTCATAAAGTGAATAGAAAAAGGAATTCAACATGTTTTGTATCACCCAAGCCCCTGAGTCCAGTTAGTGCTGTGATAACTGTTTCTCAGTAATATATTTCGAATAAAAAACACTAATGATGTATAGTATGAAATAAATAGGTTTGCTCTAAAATTGGGTTTTATCTTTTCCCTCCGGCTTCGATTTTGATAGTAGGTACCACGTAGGTACCATTTAATATGAAATGCTCTTCATGATCGGGAGCTTAGAGTCATATAAGGTCAGTTGGGTATAGGGTCTCCGTATTTTACACAATGTTGTGAAATTCTATGAAATTCTGACCAGTCTATAAAAACAGTATTAGATATACCTACTAGTCTAAGCGGGTACGGTCGAATATCACCCGAAAGCTGTTTTGCCGGCACAGTTGATGCCGCTTTGCTCAGTGATACTAGGGAACATTGTGAATGATTCCATCCGAGGAAATGAAAAATCCATCCACTGGATTTCAAGATGGCGGACCTTCGTTTTTTTGTATGGCACTAAAAAAATAATTCTTCTGGAGCCCATCGTGTGCGGTATCAAATGAAAAGGCTAGACGAGACGATTTCAAAAATATATCGTTTTAATACATTTCAGTTGCCCTCTTAGAAAAAAACAAAATTAAATTTTTAAAAGTAGTTAAAACATGCCAAGTTTGAGGTCCAGTAGGTACAAAATGGCTGACATATAGTTTCATAAAAGTATGCCAAATGATCCACCATATCCTCAACTCTAACGTGACGAAAGGAATTTTGAAAATAATAAGATTTAATGTATGTTTTGCAATGGAAAGTAGATCATTGGAAACTCAGTAGGTTAGTAAGAACTGCTTGTGCCCCTTCATAAATATTTAAGATGTAATTCTTCTCATGATTGCTTTTACACTTAAAGCTATATGATGTGCCGGATCATTTTGTATCTGCGGATACGGTTGTGTCCCCGCCAAGTTGAGTAAAAAGCCATAGGTACCGTGTTGCTCTACTCATGAATGCTATCTCAGTTTAGTAGGCCTGTAACAAAAATTCATGTTAGAAATAAGTAGTGCCTGCTGTAAAATTGTTTCTCTCGAAACAGTTCAGGCCAATTTCGACGCCCAAAACAACGATATTTTGGATAACATTTGAAACCTGTGTGTTAAGGACCTAAACAGTCATTAAATAAACATTCAATATTTCGAAAATCATTCAATTCCCTTAAATCTGTTCGACGGACCATAAAACTTTTCAAGCACTTTAAGATTACATGTACCTAGGTATATGATTGAAGTGAGATCAAAAAAGCCTTATGTAAAGATATGAGACACCATCAAAACACAACTCAAAAAAAAGCAAGTCTCACCACTCATTAGGTACATCTACCGCAAAAAAATGAGTGTTTTCGTACATAAAATATTGACTTCGAGTACGGTCGTTCCAATGGGCCATATTTGACAGCCCATACTAAAAAACACATCATCAAAGAAAAATAACCTTATATCTGAAAGTTGTCAAAAATGGCCTATTTGAGCGACCGAAATTAAATAATTGCAAAAACAAATAATCATATACTTACTTTACTACTTGCAAGATATATTTTGTTAAAGACAGCCAAGTCCGCCACTCCACCAGAAACGTTGTGCAATCCACGACGTCTTCGGTACGAAATAACTTTAGAATCATTGTATTTCATATTTATACACTAAACACTAACATGATTCTACAATTAAAACTGCAATGAATGCTGTTTCGCTGTAAATTTAAAATGGTAATCCTGTGTATTCACATATTACTCGATTTTTATAACTGTGCGTTTGGAGCTGTCAAACTTTTGATACGATTTGACACTTGAACTGTCAAAACCCATACAAAGTTTGACAGCTCCAAACGCACAGTTATTAAAATCGAGTTATAGCATCACATAGTTAATTGTTTTTATTCTATTCTTAAACTAAAGTATTTGACTCCATTTAGAGCTTCTATATCTGCTAAATTAAATATTTCTATTTTTATCCAACATATCGTTAAAGGGTCTCAACTTTGGCCGAAACTGCTTTAAGAGAAATATGGTACGGCAAAGCCACTTTTTACTCGACTTGGCGGGAGCACAACCGTGCCCGAAGATTAAAAATGATCCGGCACAACATAATCTAGCTTTAAGTGTAAAAGCAATCATGATGAGAATTGCATCTTAAACATTTATGGAGGTGCACAAGCAGTTCTTACTACCCTACTGCAGTTCCCAATGATCTACTTTCCATTGCAAAATATACATTAAATCTTATTATTTTCAAAATTCCTTTCGTCACGTAAGAGTTAAGGATATGGTGGATTATTTTGCATACTTTTATGAAACTATATGTCAGCCATTTTGTACCTACTGGACCTCAAACTTGGCATGTTTTGACTACTTTTAAAAATGTAAGTTGATTTTTTTCTAAGAGGGCAATGGAAATGTATTAAATCGATATATTTTTAAAATCGTCTCGTCTAGCCCTTTCATTTGATACCCCACTCGATGGGCTCCAAAAGAATTATTTTTTAGTGCCATACAAAAAAACGAAGGTCCGCCATCTTGAAATCCAGTGGATGGATTTTTCATTTCCTCGGATGGAATCATTCACAATGGTCCCTAGTATCACTGAGCAAAGCGGCATCAACTGTGCCGGCAAAACAGTATTTTTTTGCTAAGGACCATGACTATACATCTTACATCAACGTCAGTTTTGACAAACGAATGCGTTACAAATTCGCTAAAAATACACACCAATGGACTTCAAGTGTGAGAACCGACTAAAGATTACCAGATAAGGTGCGTTCACTTAGGTAGTTTTTTTTCTTCGAGTGGGACACTAAATCATCCAACGACCCAATGAACCCTGGTGTCAGGGTTTTCCAACCGCCTACTGCAAGTAGCAAGACGCTTAGGTCAAGCTTAGGTAGTGCCGCTATGACAATGCCATTTTTTAGGGTTTCGTAGTCTACTAGAAACCCTTATAGTTTCGTCAAGTCTGTCTGTCTGCCTGTCTGTCTGTCTGTCTGTCTGTCTGTCTGTCTGTCTGTATGCCGCGCCCTCATATCTTAGTCTATCGTCAGTTTTAGAGCTATCAACATGAAATTTGGTGAGAAGATAGATCGTGTTGACCCAAATATAGAAATGTTAAGAAAAAAATATATTAAATCTTTTTTGGACCCCCTCCCATACAAGTGAAAGGGGAACAAAAAAAAATTTTTTCTTCTGTAATATTGAGTAGGGTATCGTTGAATAGGTCTTTTAAAACTAAGGTGAGGTTTCTTTGAAACAAAGTCACTAAAATGTTTCTGTCACGAGATATTTGCTTTTAAAAAGGGCGTTTTTGACCCATAATTTTTTCCAGCTGTAACTTCTAAAGTATAAACGCTAAAAATTTGAAATAAATATGGAATATAGCTTACAATCTGAAATTACAATGAAAACTATAACGACCTTAAAGGTTTCAGAAAAAAATGAGTTTTTCTATTTGCGGTTGGTCATTATACTGCTGCTAACAAACCAGCAACAAAATTAAGTTTGTAATGCTGAAAAACCTGATATTTAAACGTTGACTACGAAACCCTATTTGTGGGCGTGTCTGACACGCTCTTGGCCGGTTTTTTTAATAACGTCATTGAATGAATGGACAATATTTTAAACTAAATCTAACTACCTAGTATTCAGTCAGTCATCTTGACGAATATTCTTTATGATAAGAAATTATTATCTATTATTATCATACATCATAGATATCTATAAAACGTAACATTAGTTACAAAACCACGGAACAAGATTTTATTCATTTATCTAATACTATCAAGGATACAACCAAATCAAACTAAATCATGATGATAAGTGTGTTTGTAAGTATAACTTTTTATTAGCACGCGAGCACAATCCCGCCACAGTCGCAACTCGATCACCAAACATGGCAGACGCAGAATCTATCCTCCGAAATTTGATCGCCGAGATCGCGAGTGAACACGATTTTAACAATTGCGAACTTGTTATAAAACCCTTAAGCAGCGGAGGTGCAAACTTCACCTCGGCTCTCTTCCTAGTGACTGTGAAGAGTCCCGGAAAAAAAGATGTGGAACTTTTCGCAAAAGTCGCCAGTGTGGGTGAGAAGATGCGGGAGGTCATAAACGCTAAAAAACTGTATGACGTCGAAGTGTTTTTCTATACAAAACTGTTAAAAACTTACAAATCTTTAGAATTGAAAGCAAATGTTGCTGACAAGGACAGATTAGTTACTCCGAAGTTTTACGGATTCAAGGATACGGTTAACGAAGAAACGGTTATAATGCAGAATTTAACAGCTGATGGCTTCAAAATGCACGACAGACGGGAGCCTGTAAGTTGGGAATTCGCTGCCAGTGCGATTGAAAACTTGGCGAAACTCCACGCCCTATCCTTCGCGTATCAGAAAGAAAATCCAGAGGAGTTTGAAGAAGTGTGTAAAGATTTGGTATTTACTGAATATCCCATAGACGATAATATGAAAGCTATGTTTGCTAAGCAACAACAAGAATCCATTGATTTAATTGAGAATGCAGAATACAAGCCGAGGGCAGCCAAAGTTTTGGATGATTTAGGCGATGACGCCTTTTTTAAATTCAAGAGACCTCTGGGCACAAAAGTTATAAATCACGGAGACTTCCGACCGGATAATATGATGTATAGAGAAAAGGTCAGTATTTATTAATTATTTTTTGTATCCTTATCAAATGTATCCGTGGTTAGGATGGAGTAATCAGAGGCCGCGGGTTCAAAGGGCTATTCGTCTTTATAGGTATAAGGGTTCTTTGGAATAATAAAGCAAAATCTCATTCCAGGACAACAAAGTCGAGGTGATGATACTGGACTACCAAACCTTGCATGTTGGGTGTCCCGCCGCAGACCTTCTGTACTTCGTGTCGAGTTCCACCGACAGCGCTTTCCGAGGAAAGTACCACGAGCGTCTGGTCAACCATTACTACGAGGAGCTGTCTGCAGCGATGCAGCGGCTGGGAGTGGATCCCGTGGCCGCCTACTCGCGAGAGCAGTTTGATAGCGAACTAAAACAGGTAGGTTGACGTACATTTTTATGGCCATACCACAAAAAAAGTTGGACGCACGTTGAACATGGTCTTTGTAACTCGAAATATCAAGCTCGTTTTCCTCGCAAAGACCTGCTTACCTTACTTGTCTCCTCGCTCGTAGGTAAGTTATTTGTCGCGAAATGTCGAGCTCAATTTGCTTCCAAACATCGTGTGTCTCCTCGAATGACCTGTATATTGCCATCTCGTGTAGGCCGCCCAGGCCTACTGATGTGATTTCTATAGTCTTTTCGTAAGCATTTTAATTCGAAATGTCGAGCTCTCTTTGCTCGCAAACACCGTGTCTCCTCACATGTCTTTTTGACGCGCACTCTAAGACTAAGATTTAAGATAGCTTACTAAATCATTTTCGTGTTCCAGATGCTGCCGATTTTCCTTTCCCTGAGCATGGGCATGCTCCGTCTGGTGCTGGTGGATGCTGACAACGCCCCCAAGGTAGACGGCGACGAGGGTATGGAGACCTTCATGCTACCACCTATCAAAGCCTTCGCTGAGAGGTTCAACGGAGTTGTCGAAGACTGCGCCAGATGGGGTGTCATTTAAACTATTTATTTATCGTATTTACTTTTTTCTAACCTGCTTTCAGGTTTTTTTGTTAGTACACCCGCTTGGCTCTCAGTTTACCTTTTGGTTGGCCGGTAGAGAATGCCGCGTGGCATTATACATGTTCTTTGTACTTTCTGTGCAATAAAGATTCTGGTAAATAAAAAAATCAAAATAACTAAAAATAAACCTAAAAATGACTAAAAATAAAATCGATTGACTAATCGTGTAAACAAACATGACGGCACTTGACAACTGTAGTGTTGGGGGTGGTAACAATTTATTAATGAAAAATTATGTTGATTGAGTTACGTCACTGGTTGAAATAGCTAATAAATGTTATACGGGGTGTTAGGGACGGTGTAACGAAAACTTTGCAGGCGTGCTCAGACCATGAAACTGAACAACTTTTACTATGGAGCTAATGGTGGGAAACGAAAAAAATTTTTCGACCTCCCATACAAAGTCAGTCAGCTGATCGTGAATTTTGTATGGGAGGTCGGAAATTTTTTTTCGTTTCCCACCATTGGCTCCATAGTAAAAGTTGTTCAGTTTGATGGTCTGATCATGCCTGTAAAGTTTTCGGTACACCGTCCCTAACACCCTGTATAGATTTTTAATGAATATGTAGTAAAATTTGGTAGTTTCATAGTTAGTTGATTACAAAAAAAAAACTAATAATTATTTACTTTTAATAAACACTATACCTACTGTCAAAATTACAAAGGCTCAAAACCTTTTGAATCAGAAATCAGATGAATTAGTTAGTGCTAATACTATACTCCATCCAACACTACAGTTGTAAGTGACGTCATATTTGTTTACACGATTTGCTGATCAAAACAGAATGAACTATTTCTTTTTCTAAGATCTTTTGTAATTCAAAATTTTGGGGATAGAAATGCATTTATTATAAAACTATTGTCATTTATCTAATTCAGACGATTTAGATTATTGACCAAGGACGATTATACCTAATCCATTATTTTTTTAAACTTGAATAAATCATTAAATTATTTAATAAAATGCAGTTTTATATAGATCAGTGAGTTTTATTGATAAACTCAGAACTCTGTCTGCATCTGCAGTAGAGAATTTTGCAAGTTATTTAAAAAGATTTCAACAAAAAACTGAAGTTTTTTAGCGTGTTTGGCCTAGTAGGTGAAGATCCTTATGATAAGTAGGCATCTCGCCTTTTGTACTTCGTGCAATAAAGCATAAAATGAATAAATAAATAACTTTTGCGTACTTCACCACACGAGAGTAAATTCATGAGCTTTTGAATCCCTCACTGAGCTCAGAACACAAACTTTCGCTACGCCGGGATTCAAAATAAGCACTCAACCCAAAAATTAATCCTAAATTAAGCATGAAGTGGTTACCGGATTTGGCTTCACAAAGCTTCAAAAAGTGGCCAAGTGATCGTTCTGCCTACGCAGTCATCTGTTTTTTTATCTCCAGATTCTTTGATGCTGCGGAATGGATTTATCTGAACAACCAGTAAGAAAAATCTACCCCTAATTTATTAAAAAGTAGAAAATACGTAATTTAATAAATAAACTATTCATAATCATATTAGATCCTGTCTTCCTGGTATAGGTATATTAGTATATTTTAACATATTAATTATAGTCCGACAAGTTCGTGCGCGACCTTCCCTAGAGGTAACAGACGTTGGGGGGGGAGATGTCAGCGGGTGACGGGAGGTGTAGTGGGGAAGGGACACGCGCGCATCCGCTCCGCACGTCATATTAAAATGACGCGCTTCCTCGCCCACCTACCGTCTGTACCCCGCAGGATGGTCGCGCACGAAAATGTCGGACTATAGTTGCGTGACTTTGCATAGTTTATAGAATTAACTATGTATTATTATGTAAAATTGTATATGTATGCCGCTCCCGTATTGGCTTATACAGCCATGAAAAAATCTTGCCTCAGACACTGAATAAATCGTCGTCACAGACGTATGAGGCCAATGAATGAATGAAAAATGAATGAATATTTATTATTTATGTATATTTTCTGGTAGACAATATTTGCACTATCCCGCTTTCATTATCGCACTTTCTCTTTCGCCCAAAGGTTGCCTGGTAGAGAATGCTACCTAGCATTAAGGCAGCCTTGTTGTACTGTTTCTTTTGTTTGTGTTTTTCTGTTGTTTATTCCTTGTGTGCAATGAAGAATTTTGTTATGTTATGTTATTCACAAGGAAAATATATTTTTTTTAGCTAGAACGCCAAATCATGTAGCAAAATGATTTGGCTATGTTTTATGACCGGCCGCCTGCTTGACGTCATCCCTCTTTAAGATTGCTATTATAGTTGTAGGTAGTATCACCACCACCACATGGTTGACCTTAGTCGACAGATATTCAGTAGAGGGTAAAAACTCTATGTCATCTTTTACAAAGCACCCTGAGTGGAATAGGGATAGCAGTATTCTTAGCCGCTACCACACAGTAACCAGCTATGTCCGGAGTATGTGTTTGAGAGATAAAGGATAGAGAACGTTTCTAAAAAAAATTAATTCCATTTTATAGGTAAGTAAATAACAGTAAGATTTTTTAATGGTTATGGGCGTATTGGGGGGTATTGCCATACTCACCACGCTTGATAGGCGGATTGGCGAGCGCAGTGCAAGATATTTAATACACAGGGAACGCTGCTGCCTATTCCCTGGATAATTATTCCTGTCGCCTTTTACGAAACCCACGGTTAGAATTGGGGTGATGCTATTCTAAACCGGCATCACATGGCAATCTAAGATTTTCTGGAATAAACTACTTAGCTGATCGAGATGATCTTAACTATTACCGCACCCCTAATGAGACGCGGGATACAGCCAACTCCTCTCCACCTCAATCACGCACCAGGGCTCAAATTTTTTTTCTTTATTTACACATACATTAAACATACATTTTCTTAGAACATTTTGGTTTGCGGTTTTGACGGTTTATGCAGAAAACAATCATGCTGACTTAAAATAGAAGTTACCGCAAACAAGTGGAGTCGCGGCAAATTATAAGCCTACTGTTTCACCAAGTTAAGAAACAGTTATTGGTATTTTTCATGTTATGTTTTACAATAAACATTTTGCATTCTAAACATGCTTGCATTGCACGCATTACTTGTTAAATCTACCAAAAAAACAAAATCCTAATTGACGTCTTTTCTGATGACAGATAAGTTTAATATTCTAGTAGGTATTTTATTGAAATAAATTTTGATTTACTTTTGTTATTCACTTTATTATTATTATTTATTTAAAACATTTACACAATCAAGGCGATTGCATAAGAACTACCTAGGTATTACTACATAAAATTAATAATGACTTTATATAACGCCCCATCTGGCGCAGTCTTCCACAGCTTCGTTGAACCTGTCAATGAAGGCTCGTGTGGTTGGGAGCTCCATGAAGTTCTCCATTCCCGCGTCTTCGCTGTCAACCTTCGGAGCCTTGTCCACATCCACCAGCATCACGCGGAGCACGGCCATGCTTAAGAAAAGGAAAAACGGCAAACTCTGGAACAAGAACATTTTACACTTAGTAAATGATTGGTGTCTATTATGGTGTCTATCATTTATCTAAGATTTTACGATTTAGTAAGATATTTAAGTCCATTTTTACCTTGGAGGAGGCCGGAACGGGACGCAAGATGAGTTGCTCGAAGATTTTTACCGGTGAATGTCATTACCGGTTAACCGGCAAACTCATCACAAAAAAATTAGACACGCTTTAAACGCTAATATCTAGCGTTTTTTTTTTGTATAAAGGTATTTTTAAAACACGCATTTAACGCGTCGAAGTTTTTTGGGTAATACCCAAAATTACATCAAAACCTCTAAGTACTTACCTGTTTTAATTCGCTATCAAACGTCTCACGGGAGTAAGCTTTCTTGGGGTCAACTCCAAGACGCTGCATCGCTGCAGACAGCTCCGCGTAGTAAAGGTTCATGAGTCGCTCGTGGTACTTTGCTCGAAAAGCTCCATCGGTGGCACAAGCTTCGAAGAACATGAGGTCCGAAGCTGGACTGCCAACTCGCATGGTTTGGTAGTCCAGTGTCATAACCTCGATTTTGTTGTCCTGAAATGCGATATTGCTTCTTTATTGCATGAGAAACGATATACAAACAACCCTTTTGGCTCTGGTATAAGGGTTTTCAAAACGACTAGTTCTTCGATTGCTCTGATTCGCTATCGACCTAGTCGACCACCAACAACTAAATAGATACACAGCAATCAGAAAAAATAGCTTATACCTACGTATTTTATTTTATTAATCAATATTTTAATATCCTATACCTATTAAAACAAATAATTTTCAAATTTCAACAATTTATCTTCTTAAATGTGCCGTGTGATGTGATTCCAGCTTGGAATAGTATTAACCCATATCTTTCCCGTCGTGGGTGTCGCAAGAAGCGACTAAGTGATTTAAGAGTTGTAGAGTGATATGATGAATGATAGTAAGCAAAAATAAGTAAAATCTACTGACCTTTTCTCTATACATCATATTATCAGGTCGAAAGTCTCCGTGAATTATAACTTTTGTGCCTAGATGTCTCTGGAATTTAAACATGGCTTCGTCACCTAAATTTTTCAACAGTTTGGCCGCCCGCAGTTTGTATCCATAATTCCTAATTATCTTTAGGGTTGCTTTTCTTTGCATATCCCACATATCCTTCATATTGTCGGCTTCAACATATTTAGATAATGTCTGACCATTACACAATTCTTCAAACTCCTTCGGATTTTCTTTCTGATACGCGAAGGACAGTGCGTGGAATTTTGCTAAGTTTTTGATTGCACTTTCAGCATATTCCCAACTGACAGGTTCCCGTCTATTGTGCAGTTTAAAGCCTTCAGCAGTTATATTCTGCAGTAAAACAGTTTCCTCGTATAAGTCTACCTTGTATCCGTAAAACTTCGGAAAAGTTATTCTGTGCTCTTCGGCAACATTTGCTTTCAATTCTAAGGATCTGTAAATTTTTGCCAGCTTTGTATAGAAGAACACTTCGAGGTCAAACAGGCTTTAGCGTCCAAGACCTCCTCATCTTTTCACCCACATTGGCGATTTTTGCAAACAGTTCCACATCTTCTTTTCCAGGACACTTCACAGTTATTAGGAAGAGAGCCGAGCTGAAGTTTGCACCTCCACTGCTTATGGGTTTTATGACAAGTTCGTAATTTTTAAAGTCGTGTTCGTCCGCGATCTTGGCGATCAAATCGCGGATGATAGATTCTTGTTCTGCCATGTTTATGGACTGATATGCGACTGTGGCGGGACGATGGATGCGTGCTAATAAAACAATTTATACCTAAGTACTTTTGATCAGCATGATTTTGTTTGAATAGATTTGGTTGTAAGTATTGATAAGCTAGATAGATAGATAATAAATACATGAATCATGTTATCTTGCTCAGGGTTTTTCGTCATAAACGGATTTCGTAAATGTTGTGTCTGATAGACCGGGGAGTTAGGTAATCTTGCCTTGAGGTTGGGAGGCTTGACTTGAGCCCGAGACTTGAGCACAAAAAAATAATGACAGTAAAGTCAAAATAGTAAAAACGTGGTACTCATATGAAGTTTTCATCTAAAGGTGACGTCTTTTACCGGGAGATCAATTTCGACTGATATAAAAAACATATCATTTTAAAGCTTAGTTAAAATGCTACTTAGGCACATATTTCATTTGATTGTAAGGACCCCCGTTTTTTTATATTTATAAAAAAAACCAAATGGACAATACTAAAAATGAAACGAACATGCATTTTTGTTGCATTGCCATCGAAATCATATGGAACCTTCTTAAATGACGGCATAGTATATATAAAAACTTCATGAATTATGGCAGAAGTATCAATGTTAAAAAGTAAACTGTCATTCATATCTGTCATTAAACCAAAACAAACACAAACACTGTATGTTTAGTTTTCGTATAAAATGGGCGCGCGGTGCTGGCAACACTGCTCTGTCATTGTCACGTCCTCTGCCGTCGCCCGCATCGTTGATGCGAAATTTAATTATAAATGGTGCAATTTAATGTGCTTTCGGTTTTCTCGTGTGGTTTTCCCTGTTCGGTGGGGAAGTGAACCAAGTGATTTTGGTTCCGGCGCTTTGATTGAGAGTCACGCGACCGCCGGCAGAATATAACCTCACTTTTTCGTTGGCTCGCGTCGTGGCTGCCGATAGCTACGTATTTTAATTATAAATGATTGGAGGCCAACGGGGCCGATTTCTCATTCGGAGAGAAATCTTTTAGTTATTTTGTGTTAAAAAACATTATGTGATGTCGAACTGTGAACTATAGTGCAAATTGGAGGAAAGGAGTTCGAGAACGAGCGGATGTTCCAGTGCTGTGAGTTTAGGTTATTCCCTATTCCTGCGCTCCTAAAATATCCTGAATACCTGATTCCTGTCATACTTAAACTCACAAAGAAAAGGCGTCATGGTTCGCACGGTAAGCAATTCGTTGCTGGGCCCTGTTTAAGTAGATTTTGGAAACAAGAATTTCTCGGCCGGAAACTTTCCGGAACAAAATTCTCTCATTAAATTTATTTTATTTAGCTATAGTAAAGAGCACTACGAATCGTAGTCAAATGTTGTTCGAGGCTGATCGACCATTTAGTTTTAGATTTTAAGATAACTTTAATTTGCTTCCACTGCGCTAAGATCAGCTTCGGAATCAAACATTTTTTGGTAGCAGAGCGTGGTTGCTTTATTGCAACATAGTTAGCCGTAATTTAGTATTAAGCGTGTTTTTTATATTACCCACATATTTTATTAATTTTGGAAAATATTGTTTCGGTTTTTTTTTTGTGACTGTATTGTTTGCCTAGTGAACGGTACCTTATCGGTAAGGTCTAGGCCAGTCAACTAACATTTATTTTGTGGTATTTGTTTATTGGTTTTTCGTTTTTATTAAGTCGAGTGTGTAAAAGTTGGTACCATGGCTCCCTCGATCGCCAGGTATAAGGCTGCTATAAAGACAGAATTAAGGTGGTTTGCTATCACAGCGGCAATGATCGGCCGCGAGGACCGGGAGGACGCGCTCTTGAAAAGTGCACTACAGGCAGATGAACGGGTTCGGGTTGTGTCGGAACACCTCACAGAGTGCCTCATGCTCCTTGAGGAAGCTCCTAACCCTGAAGATAAGGAGCTGGTTGAGGGCGATGTAAGCCAGTGCTTGGAGCTGGCACAGGACATTGCGCAGGCAGCTGCGGACATATCTAGGCGACGTGACGGAAAGGAAAAGCCATTCCGTGGTAAAGTGGGACAAGGATTACAGGTGCCTCTTCCGCCTGTTACGGTTCCAGTCTTTGCAGGCGATTACGCCGACTGGCCGGCGTTTGAGGACCTGTATAGCAGTGTGACGGACGGACATAACGCCGGCGTACAAGATGGCTCAGCTGATGTCCAGGCTACATGGAGAGCCTCATGAATTGCTGACGCATTTGGCTGTCTCGGATAGCAATTATGAGGTGGCGTGGAAGATCCTTACCGACCGGTATCGAAACAAGCGCCTGATTGTAGACAGGCTGTTAGACCAGTGGCTGTCAATACCAACCATAACGCGAGGTACGGACCTCCGCGAGAAAATCTTCCACCCAGTCAGTGTCGCGGTCAGCGCACTAGAGCGACAGGGTTTGCCAGTGGCGGGCTACGGTTATATCTTGGTCCACACAGTGCTTCGCCGCCTGCCGAGCGAAATGGTCGCTCGATTCGAGCAGCTACATGGGGGCAAGTCCTCGGACCACCTCCCGACCTACGAGGATCTGAAGTCGTTCCTCGAGGCCGAAAGCAGGCGAGTGGACGTCCAGGCTGGTGAAGCCCCTCGCAAGGAGACCTCTGCCCCTCGCCACCCGGAACGGCCGGGTGCACCGGCGCGAGGAGGCAACAGTGGGCAACCCAGGCGGTACAACACCGCATTGGAATCAGGGTGTGCCTACTGCAGGAGACAGGCCACGGGGTGGCAGCGTGTCAGGAGTTTGCTGCGCAGCGGGTTCAGAGGAGACGGGGTGTGGCACAGCAGAGGCGTTGGTGTTTTCGGTGCCTGGGGCCGCATCAGGTGCGAGTGCCCTTCAAGCACCAACTGTAGGTACTGCCAGGGTGCACACCATCCGCTGCTCTGCATGAATCGCTCCGGAGGCGCCGGGGCAGCGCTGGATCGGATCAGCGAAGGAGCCTGCCCACCAAGGGAGGAGCAACGCTCCCACCCTCCAAGGAGGAGCCCACCTCCGCATCGGTCACAGGGACAGGCAGGGGACGTCAACAGACGGAGCCCACTTACCCAAGGACGTGGGGACGATCCCCACCACGGCAGCAGGTGCCGGATTGGGGAAGAGCGGCACAGGAACGTGGCCAAGGACACCCATCCCAGGTACGGGATTCAACGGGCGGGTGTCAGGGGAGCACTGGGCGGCCACCAGGGTACATGCAGTATTCTGCGGGCTTGA
Source organism: Phthorimaea operculella (assembly GCA_024500475.1). Taxonomy (NCBI): domain Eukaryota; kingdom Metazoa; phylum Arthropoda; class Insecta; order Lepidoptera; family Gelechiidae; genus Phthorimaea; species Phthorimaea operculella. Next base: position 556,321 of record JANFCV010000098.1, read on the forward strand.
GCCACCTGGTTGGGTCTCAGGACCCACGCATGCCCCCGCCTATGCCTGAGTACCCGCGGCTACAGGCGCAGCCTCGGTGCGGACGTTTGCCGTCGGGGTACTATAGAACTCCAGCCATGGCCTTTATGGGCAGACCTCCCTACCAGCAGGAGTGGGACCCATACACAGGTTTGGGTAGTGAGGATACCCCGCGGGACGCGGCCTCACCGCGTTTAGATTCCCGCTAGGTAATCGCCGCCTACTCATCAGCTTCGGCTCCCCGTCCAATCACGGTACTTTTGCCAACGGCTAAGATTTGGGTATGGGGATACGGTGGCCGGACCATTCAAGTAAGAGCCCTACTGGATACAGGGGCTCAGGGATGTATTGTATCGAGTAAGCTGGTGAGTAGGCTAGGCCTAAATGTACGGCCAAGTGAGGATGAAGCTGTAGGCATCGGGGGCCTAAATGTGCCTGACATTCGGGGTCAGACGAACTTTGAGTTCACATTAGGTAGCACATGTACAGGCGTCAGCTATCAAGTCTCAGCCGTGGTGCTGGATGAAGTGGTTGGGAAACTCCCTCAGGTTAGGTTACCACCAACGGTACGAGGGCTAACCACAGGGTTGGAGTTAGCTGATCCTGATTTTGATACTCCTGGTACGGTGGACGTACTTCTCGGGTCAGACGTCCTCGGGAGATTATGGTGCGGTAAGAAGAAGGTACTCCAGGAAGCTGGTTTGGTGGCCGTAGATACCACAGGGGGGTATGTTGTTTTCGGCCCAGTTTGGAGACCTCAGGACCTACCAGAAGGGATACGGTCCTCTATGGTAGTGTGCTGTCAGAGGTGCTGCAGAGGTTTTGGGAGTCTGAAGAGCCGCCCACGGCGGACAGACGGAAGCCAGAGGATGACGAGTGCGAGTTGTTCTATCAATACAACACTGCGAGATGCCCGTCAGGCAGATTCGTGACCAGGCTACCTTTTCTCCCAAACCGCCCCGCTTTAGGTAGTTCGCGACAGCTCGCGGAACGGAGACTACTCGGAATGGAGCGGAAGATGAGGCGAGACCCAGCACTTCGGCAGAAGTATATAGAATTCATGCGGGAATATATTCAATTGGGCCACATGTCGGTGTCCAGCCTGGATTGGAGGTGTGTCGAGCATTATTACATTCCACACCTGGCTGTCTTGAAGTCACCTGAGGCGAAAATACGGGTGGTGTTTGACGGTTCTGCTCCTACCTCGAATGGTGTGTCTGTGAACCAATGTTTGCACGCGGGTCCTAAATTGAACCGGGACATTGTGGACATTCTCACAGACTTTCGGTTACACCAGGTAGCGTTCGTCGCAGACGTCAAAATGATGTTTCGCCAAACCATGATACATCCGGATGACCGTCGGTATCAGCTGATTTTGTGGCGTGAGAGCCCAGATGAGCCGATGGTCACATACGAACTTAACACGGTGACGTATGGACTTAAGCCAAGTCCGTATTTGGCAGTACGTACGCTGCGAGAGTTGGCCGCACAGGAAAGGGTAAGATATCCTCGAGCCGCAGCAGTACTGGATCGCGACGTCTACGTGGACGATATCTGCACGGGTGCTGATAGCGTGGAGCAGGCGCTAATTCTACGAGACGAGTTGATCGCGGTCATGGGTTCAGGAGGTTACGAGTTGCGGAAATGGTTGTCCAGTTGCCCAGAGCTCCTGGCCGGTTTGCCAGGCGAGTTCCATCAGGACCCGCACCTCTTTGAGAACCCGGACAATCCAAACACGTTGGGCATCCTCGGGGTGCAATATAGGCCAACGCATGACGTATTCACGTACAAGATCGAGCCCGACCTTTGGAGAAAACTTGGACTAAGCGGTCGGTACTGTCGACAATCGCTAGAACGTTCGATCCTAACGGATGGATCGCCCCGGTTACGTTCATGGCGAAGTGCTTTTACAAAGGTTGTGGCTAGCCAACTTAGGATGGGACGACCAACTCTCCGGAGAGTTGTTGAAGGATTGGCTCAAGTTTGTGACCACCTTACCAGGGATTGTGCACATCGCGATACCCCGCAAGTTAGTCCCATCGGTGGGATGTAAGGCTACCCTACATGGGTTTTGTGACGCCTCGGAGCGAGGGTACGCGGCAGCTGTATACCTTCGGACAGCAAGTTCAACGGGAACTGTGCACGTGCGTCTGGTTATGGCCAAAAGTAAGGTGGCACCAGTCAGAACTAGATGGACCATCCCCAAATTGGAATTGGCAGGGCAGCTCTTCTAGCGCGCTTGCTAAATCATGTAACCTGCAATCTGCGTGGTACCATCAACTTGGATGAAACGGTGTACGCGTGGACTGACAGTCGGATAGTTCTGTGCTGGTTGCAGACGTCGGTACATACACTTGAGGTTTTCGTGGCAAATCGGGTGTCACAGATTACGGGGTCGGAAACTCCGTTAGTGTGGAGGCACGTACCGGGAGAATGGAACCCAGCGGACTGCGCTTCGCGCGGGTGCAGGGCACCTGATTTGGTGAGTCACCCACTGTGGTGGGGACCTCAATGGCTGACTGAGTCGCCGCAGGAATGGCCATTCAACGAGTGCAGGGCGCCGCTTGGGCCACCTGATCGAGGTTTGCGAGTGAACGTGGGGCAACTCGTACCGAAGCCTAACCCAGCTTTCTTGCTGGAACGGTATAGCTCCTCGACAAACTTCTTGGGGTGACAGGTTGGATCAAGCGGTTCGTGAACAACTGCAGGAAGCCTCAAGCAGAACGGAACTTTACACCTGTCCTCTCGCCTGCGGAGCGGAATGCGGCTCTATGCTCATTGGTTAGAGTCGTCCAGGCGGAACATTTTGAAGAGGAGGTCAGGCTGCTCAGGGATGGACGTGGAAAGCTGAAGGGAGGAATTGTGCGCCTCAACCCATTCCTGGATGAGCAAGGTATGCTCAGGGTTGGAGGCAGACTTCGGAACGCTAGCCTGCCCTTTTCGGCTCGGCATCCACTGTTACTTCCAAAAGGGGACCCTTAGTTGAGCTCTTAGTCAGGGATCGTCATGAGAAAAACTCGCACGCGGGCTGTAATGCGCTATTGGCCATCCTACAGCGCGAGTTCTGGATCTTATCGGGACGACGAACGGTACGTAGCGTTGTGTTTAGGTGCTTGCCTTGTTACCGCTTGAAGGCAGCCACAATGCAGCCACAGATGGGAGATCTCCCACCGGACCGGGTGACGGAGGCCTGGACGTTTGCAGGTGTGGGAAGGGATTTTGCAGGCCCTTTCATGGTAAAGGCATCACGCCTACGGAACGCAAAGTCTATCAAGGCGTACTTGTGCGTGTTCGTGTGCCTAGCCACCAAGGCCGTCCACTTGGAGCTCGTGGCTGACCTATCTACGGAGGCCTTTTTGGCAGCGCTGGAGAGATTTACGTCGCGACGAGGGCGACCAGCGCTGATCAGGTCGGATTGTGGTACCAACTTTAAGGGTGCTGATCGGTGTATGAAGGAAATTGTAACGTTCTTAAGGGAGAACGAAGAAGCCATCAGCACGGGCCTCCCTTCAGGGCATTACCTGGGTGTTCGATCCACCAGCGTGCCCTCACTGGGGTGGTATTTTTGAAGCGGTTGTAAAGTCCGCTAAGACGCATTTGTTGCGCGTTGTAGGGTTAACAATTTTGACTTTCGAGGAGCTGGCGACCGTGTTTTGTAAAATTGAGGCTGTACTCAATTCGCGTCCTTTGTGTCCGCTCAGCTCAGACCCAAATGATTTAGAGGCCCTGACGCCAGGGCATTTCTTAATTGGCCGCCCACTTAACGCCTTGCCGGAATATCCCTATACGGAGGTGAATAGCAATCGTTTGTCGCGTTATCAGTTGTTGCAGCAAATGACTCAAAACTTTTGGAAGCGTTGGTCGCTTGAGTACTTGCACATTCTGCAGCAACGCCTTAAGTGGACGGACAGGACTGAACCCCCCTGCATTGGGGATCTCGTTCTGGTTAAGGATGCCAACCTACCGCCACTGCGTTGGCGCCGGGGGCGCATTCTCAACCTGTTTCCGGGTAGTGATGGCACTCCTCGAGTTGCAGAAGTTCAGGTGGGGGATTCAGTCCTTAAGCGAGCAGTAGCTACATTATCACGCCTGCCATGCATAGAGCGGACCGATGGGTCGGTCCGGGGCGGGTGAATGTTTAGTTTTCGTATAAAATGGGCGCGCGGTGCTGGCAACACTGCTCTGTCATTGTCACGTCCTCTGCCGTCGCCCGCATCGTTGATGCGAAATTTAATTATAAATGGTGCAATTTAATGTGCTTTCGGTTTTCTCGTGTGGTTTTCCCTGTTCGGTGGGGAAGTGAACCAAGTGATTTTGGTTCCGGCGCTTTGATTGAGAGTCACGCGACCGCCGGCAGAATATAACCTCACTTTTTCGTTGGCTCGCGTCGTGGCTGCCGATAGCTACGTATTTTAATTATAAATGATTGGAGGCCAACGGGGCCGATTTCTCATTCGGAGAGAAATCTTTTAGTTATTTTGTGTTAAAAAACATTATGTGATGTCGAACTGTGAACTATAGTGCAAATTGGAGGAAAGGAGTTCGAGAACGAGCGGATGTTCCAGTGCTGTGAGTTTAGGTTATTCCCTATTCCTGCGCTCCTAAAATATCCTGAATACCTGATTCCTGTCATACTTAAACTCACAAAGAAAAGGCGTCATGGTTCGCACGGTAAGCAATTCGTTGCTGGGCCCTGTTTAAGTAGATTTTGGAAACAAGAATTTCTCGGCCGGAAACTTTCCGGAACAAAATTCTCTCATTAAATTTATTTTATTTAGCTATAGTAAAGAGCACTACGAATCGTAGTCAAATGTTGTTCCGAGGCTGATCGACCATTTAGTTTTAGATTTTAAGATAACTTTAATTTGCTTCCACTGCGCTAAGATCAGCTTCGGAATCAAACACTGTATTTCGTTCTTTATAAATAGGTATATTTTAATGCCCTAGAACATTTTAAACTTATCTATGCATCGAATTTTATTAAATACCTAAATTGTATTCAAATAGGACTTCATTTGCACATGTTCTATACTGGATTGTACTGATTTAGAGGCAAAAACACAAGAAATCATGTTATTCGATAAGAAGCACACTAAATCACTTAAAATCTTCTAATGTAATTATTATTGACGATCCCCTGGTCTGCAGGTAACGGTAAAATATGTAATAAACAATAAATACAACAATAAATCGCACAAAATAAGTAAAATAATTATATAAGCTCAAAGTAAACAAATCAATTGTCAAACATAATACTTGACAACCAAGGGATATTTTTTTGCATCTAAAGATTTTTTTTAATGAGGTTGCATGTGTAGAGTAGGTAGAAAAAGTAAAGGCTCCCGCAGACAGGACGCGTCGCCTTGTATCGTGTCACGTCGCGTAGCGTGTATTTCTACGCAGGCGCGCAGTCCCTGCCACACCGGCAAGCATACGCAGCGCGTGCCCTTACTTCAAGCAGTGCAGGTCCTCGCATTGATAGTCCCAGCGACGCAGCGTACGCCCTTAAAGCTAACGCAGACCAAACGTAGCACGCGTGCGTGCGTGCAGAAATGGAATGGAGACGTCAGATGATAGACGTACGCACGCAACGCAACACCTAGGCCCCAAGTCCGCTAATTTTTAGCCATTGTAATGCCAACGACACACAACTGTCATCTTATTGCCACTGTGATTTTCTATTAAAAACTGTTAGCAGACTAAAGTACGAAATGACCGAAACCATGCAACTGACAAGCCATCGACATCCAAGTGAAACGATTTTCATTTAGCAGACTTGGGGCCCTGTCATCTCTATATGTACTATTTACTGCACGAAAGCATCCGCGCTGCGCTCCGTCTGCGTTAAGGCTCCCGCATACCAGATACGGCACGCAATGCAATTAAAATAAGAAGTCCAGAAAATGTCGTGTATATGCGCACTTCATACAGCTCCATACATTACAACCATTGCGTGTGTTAGATTTATATAAGTAGAAATGGCTATGTGTTATAATTATATAATTTTATGTAAAAGCTAAAAGCTATAAGCTACTTGTGTGAATAAAGCTTTGAAATATTTATTTGAGTTATTAATATTTATTTGAGTTATTATTTGAATGTCAGGATAGAACTTATAAATGTGTCTTTATTATATGTAAATTATTTATTGGGAAGGTAGTCTAACAAATTAGAAACAGACAAAGTAAGAACATATTGATTTTATTAAATCATACGTCATCCACATCTTACATATCATCATATAGATGTACTTATAGATCTTATCACAACTTAATTATTAAAACAATGAGCAAGTATCAAACTATCAATGATAATCATCATTATAAATATAAATACTATTTAACATATACTAACTATATCATTATATTGTTATTTGACACCAAAATATATCGTTACAATTTCATTGAGTGACCACACTTGACTCAAGAACATTACGATACTTAATTATTGAAAATAGCTACTAATCATATAACTTAATAATGACATACGTCATTTTAATTATATTTACTAATTATCACATACATATACCCTATGCTATTACGTGCGTCTGCGTCTACGCGACGTAGCATTCGGTCTGCTGGAGCCTTAATAACAGGGTTTCTGGCTCGGATACGTGCTCTTTTAGCGGTGCCAAACTGAGAGATTTTCATAGTGTTGCCAGCATTATCATTCATAATTCATAATTCAATAATTTATTTCTTAGTAGGAATTTACAAGATTCTCTTTAAGAAAGTCACATTCTAATTCAAACTTAAAAAAGAGAAAATTTCTAATGCAAAAATTTTCTCTTTTTTAAGTTTGTTCCTACTCTATACGCGGCTCAGGATAAAAAATAAAAATAAAGGCACTGCCTCGGGGCTGGCCAGGCCAACCACACAGCATGTAACTTTATGCCTCAGTAAATGACAAGTAAATGGAATTAAATTCTGTCAATATTTTAAAAAGGTGTTCCATGTGTATAGTTAGCCGGACCCCCTGGACAGGAAAACCCCAAAACCTGCCCAGAAGTGCACCTATTCTAAAGTTGACAATATTTTAGGCCCTATGTGACCCTAGCTAAGTTAGAAAATAAATTAATAGTATAATAGTAATAGCCAAAAACGGCTCAACAAAATAAAAATAATATTACAGTAGATTATTCTAACTGTTTCGTCTTTAAAATATACTTTAAACATACGAGCAATAAAATAACATAACAAAAAAAGTAAATTTACAGTAAATGTAAAAATACATGTCAAAAATTTAAGAATAATAAGTATGAAATGTCAAATTTAACCACTATAGGTACATGTCAATTTGCATATCATAAAAGTATAAGTTTATTTTTAAATAATGCCTATCTCTTGCATTGTGTTGGAGCAACTGTTGCTACTAACCAGACATCTTTGTCTTTCAGATAATGTTCAGTATTGTAATACGCTTTCGAACATAAAGTATTCTTTATTTTAATTTTAAATTGCCTATCATTTAACTTTAAAATTTCCTCTGGAATTTTATTATAGTAGCGTACACAGTTACCCATAAATGATTTACTGATCTTACTTAATCTGGTTTGTGGCGGTACAATTTTATTTTTATTTCTTGTATTACGACAATGAATATCAGAGTTTCTTAAATAGAAACTGGAATTCTTACGTACATACATTATATTGTCAAATATGTACTGCGAAGGAAGCGTAAGAATGCCAATTTCCTTAAACAATTCTCGTAGGGATTCATGACTTCGAAGTTTATATATTGCTCTTATAGCCCTTTTCTGTAACACAAAGATAGTTTCAATGTTAGCGGCTTGACCCCATAACAATAATCCGTAGGACATTATGCTGTGAAAGTAACTAAAATACACAAGCCTGGCTGTAGCAACATCGGTCAATTGTCGAATTTTTCGAACAGCGTATGCCGCTGAGCTAAGTTTACTAGCCAGTGCTAGTATATGTGGATCCCATTGAACGGTTGCGTCGAGTGTAATCCCTAAGAAAACCGTTTCAGTTACATAATTAAGCTTTTCATTGTTTAGAACAACATCGTGATTAATACTTTTTACATTAGGCAAAGAGAATTTAATACATTTAGTTTTTTTTAGAATTCAGCACTAAATTGTTTGACGTAAACCATTTATGAACCTGATCAAGTGCGCCATATACTTCGTCAATATTTACAGCCTTTCTATCCACTTTAAATATTAAAGAAGTATCATCAGCAAAAAGCACTATCTTGGCTAGATTCTGTACCATGAACGGCAAGTCGTTTATGTATACTAAAAATAGAAATGGTCCTAAAATTGATCCTTGCGGTACACCAATTTTGACGGCAGATCCTAGCGACTTCACACCATTTATCTGCACTGTCTGCGTCCTATCTCCGAGATAAGATTGAACTAAATCAAGCGCTTTTCCTCTTATACCATAATGGTCCAGTTTCAGCAACAGTGTCTCATGATCAACGCAATCAAATGCCTTGGACAAATCGCAGAACACCCCTATGACATCCTGCGACTCCTCCCAAGCACCGTAAATAAGTTGCAGGAGGTTAACAGCAGCGTCGGTTGTCGAGCGCCCTTTCGTAAAACCGAATTGTTGATCATGTAGTAATTTATTCAAATTAAAATGTAGGAGCATTTGATTAAGTATAATTTTCTCAAAAACTTTACTCAAAACTGGTAGTACAGATACTGGCCTAAAGTTACTGGGATCCGTTTTATCTCCTGCTTTAAAAGAGGTATTACTTTACTGTGCTTCATGAGATCAGGAAATACGCCATGATCAATGCAAGCATTAAATATACAGGCTAAGTATGGTGCTAATGTATCTATAAAAGAACTACATAGTCTTACTGACATGCCCCATAGATCCTCTGTAGTTTTTACTTTTATATCTTTAAAAGTTTTTAATATTACGTTTGCATTAATGTGCCTAAACTCAAATATATTAATACAAGTCTGAACATTAGTTTTAAGAAGATTTGACGCGATGATTGGCGAAGAGTTAAGTGACTCAGTAGTTGTAAATGGGATGTTACTGAAAAAAGTTTCAAACTCATTAGCTACATCAGCGTCTGCAGTAACAATGCCCTGACCAGTTTTTAAAGAATGAGATTTTTCGATTGGTTTAGTTCGACCAGTCTCTGAATTGACAACTTTCCAAACAGTTTTAATAACATTTTCAGCAGAGTATATTTTATTTTTGGTGAAAATTGCTTTAGCTTGTATGCAAACATTTTTGAATATTTTAGAATAATTTTTAACATGTTCAACAAAAGCTACACTATGATTATAAGACTTTTCGTCATACAGCTCAAATAACTTGTTCCTACTTGTTCGAATGCCTACAGTTGCCCAGTCGCTGAATTTAAATTTAGGATTAATTGTTAATTTCTTTACCTTGAATTTGTCTTCAAATTCATCACGTATCGTTATAAAAGCTTTGAATAAAAGTTATTTGGATTGTTAGTATCATAGTCTAGAACTGGTAGTTTTCTGATAGTGCAGTATGGAGTTTGTCTACTTGGTTGGAGCTTATAATTCTTTTACTAATAACAATCTTTTCATCTTTAGGACGACATGGAAAAAGCACAGATTGTCCATTGTGGTCTGATTTACAACAATTTACTATTACTTGGTCTGAATAGTCACAATCACAGTAGATATTATCTAAACAAGATGCTGTGGTTGCAGTTATTCAGTAGGTTCTTTAAATATGTTGTTTAGGTTAAAAGACTTAAACAAACTGATAAATCGACTTCTAAAAGCAACATTTTCTAGTAAGTTTATATTGAAATCTCCACACACGATATGAAATTTATTCTTTGATTTTAATAATATCTTTAAAACATCTTCCATAATTAGTTCAAAACTCTCATAGTTACTATTTTTAGGGGGTCTGTATACGCACACTATAATATGTTTCTCCAACTCAATGCATGACAGTTCACACACACATTCAATCGAAAGTCCAACAATATCTTTTCGCTCCTTAGCTTTGATATTTTTATTAACAAGAATAAAAGTGCCTCCGCGAGTAGTGGACTTTCGATTGAAAGCACTGACTATTTTATAATTTTCGTAATTTATGAGCATCTCATAGTCCTTCAACCAGTGTTCAGAAACGCATAAAATATCACATTTTCTTGACTCCAGGAACAACTCAATCTCAAGCTCCTTGCCGGGAAAGCCCTGAATATTCTGATGAATAATACTAAGCGGCTTTCCTTTGTCTCATTGTTTAGTTTAAATGTTGAGATTTATTGTTCCTGGATGCAAGAGGCCTAAGTCTAGAATGATCTGGTATACAATGTGTAACCGGGTCAGAAATGTTCATAGCTAACAAATTAGCTAAAAGTTTGCGGTAATAAAGAGATAAGTACATTGTACTGTTTGTCAATATAAAATTATCAAATAGATTAATGTCAACTGTATATAAGTTGTCACTATGACTACATGTCAATTTATATAACATAGAGTTAAAATTAAATATCCTACTATTGTATTCAACTTGTCCCTTAATATAAGGTAATGTGCCTATAATACAGTTACGAACATTTAGGGTGGCACAAGAATTAATAAAATTAGTCAAGGCTCGCTTGTCGACACCGCTACTGTGACTTAATAATAGCACCACTGTAGTGTTTTCCGAAAAGTTATAGTTTAACATTCTATTAGTAATTTGTTCAAACGAGGCCTGGGGTAAACAAACATTTTCAACAACCTGATTAAGTTGATTGTGCAGTAAGTAACCTAAACCTTTTCCTATTTTGTCACTAAAGATGACCGTCTTAGCGAGATTAGTGTCCACGGGTTTGGGCAGCTGCTGAACGTGCTGGGTACGAGTACTCGGCGGCGTAGGCGTGCTAGTGTGCAACGCCAGCGACGCGCCCTGGGCTCCTTGCCCGGCGACGCGCGGCGTGAGCAGACCTGACCATGCACGCGTAGGCGGCGGTCCGCATGGCGAGGCGTGCGGGGCGCGGGGCGGGGTGCACAGCGGGTGGCGCGGGGCGCTCAGCCGCGGGGCGTGCGGGGCGCGTGGCTGCGAGGCGCACGGCGGGGGCCGCGGGGCGCACGGCTGCGAGGTGCTCGGGACGTCCAGTGGAGCGCGCGGTGGTGTGGTGAGTGCACTCGCGTCCAAGCTATGAAGTCCCTGCGCAGCGCCACCAGACTGCTCGACTCGTGATTTAGGAGTACTGGGCTCCTGATCCATAGTAGCATGCTGACCTTGCTGCAACTGCTGACAATGCATAGTGCCACAGCCCCGCTGAGTCAACCTCCTTGGGGTGGGGGCACCCTGCAGATTGGTGAGAGCAGTGTTGTGGTTTTAAAACAGCTTGGTGCTCCTTCACTTTTTTCTTCTTCATTGACGAATGACGGTTTCTCTTCTTTTTAGTCTTGGGTGACCCGCTGTCATTTGATGAAAATTCAGACCGGTCTCCTGTGTCACTTAGCAATGACAAATGTTTCTTGTCTGTATCATCTTGTAGCAAGGCCATGATTTCATTGCATTTTGTTTAATTATATTTTTATTTGTTAGTGGTGCAAATGTAGAAGATTGTTGGCTCAGCTTGGTCTTTGCTTCTTCATGCTGCTCAGATAAAGCTGAATAAGCTGCCTTGAGTGAGTCAATCTCCTGATATAATACTACTCGTTTCAGTAGACTATTTTGTTTCTTATATTTATTTTTGTGTTGTCTCCTTAGTAATCTATTTGCATTCAAAGCTCTTAGTAATTTTGCCTTAATCTGCTGAGGTCTCTTTGGTCTTGGATGATTTTGCACATTTATAGTAGAAGTTTGTGCAGTCCATTGAGTAAATCGTTGATCACTTGTCACATTTGCAAAAGAAAGCTCCTCGTGTAGGGCAAATGACATTTTATTGTGGAGTGATTGTGACTGAATTAAAGCTGTAGTTTGCTTCTCATTTTGTAAGATACTTAGGCTGCTTAGTGCCTCACGAAGCTGTTGTTCTAAAAGTTCAACCCGGTCTGAAGTAACTTGTAGCTTAGAGATCTCTGCTCGCAGGATGTCAATGAGAGCTTGCTTGTGATCAATATCTGCCTTAGATTCCTCAAGTAAACAGTAGGCATTTGTGAGTTTCAGGTTGATTGTATCCTTGCTCGACTTTAACATTCGCATGTCACACTGTAGGTCATTTCTTTCATCGACCAGCCGGTCAACCTGAGCTTCATAGTCCTTCACTTCTATCATAAGTCTTTGTAATTTCTGTTCTTTAGCCATAGAACGTGTTTCAGTCGGCATTTTGATGCTGCTGCTTCAGCTGAAATATATAAAACACTACTTAATACACAATATACACTTGCTCACAAGCTAGTGAGTAGGTACTGTAACTAATTAAGCAATGTGATGTGTTTATGTAGGTAAAATAACCTGGTCAAGTGTCATCAGTTTCCCTTCCCAAATTGACAAGCGATCTGAGACACTGTAAGAACTAGACTAGACTAAAACGAAACTAGCAGGATTAGTAAGATTTTGAGTTCCTATGGGTATAAAGTGTTTGTTGAATAACTTGTCTGAGCGGCAGTTGACCTTCCCGTCAGGTATACTTCGTTAAAAGTAACCTGAGGCAAGTTCACGCGGCTGTGTTATGTTTAGGTAGTAAATTCCCACAATAAGTGAGTTGTGCTGTCGTGTACTATGGTATTATATGATACTAATGTGGTAATTGATTGTGAATCGTATAAAAGTTATCAAAGAAACGATACTCCCAGGGGATAATCCGTTGCTCGTTCAAATCTTGATTCAAATCCTTTGTCTGGTTATGACAGACAGTCAAAAATCCAAGTATTTCCACTCGAATTTGTATTGGACAGCATCCGATATATTATAAACTTATCACTTTCACAAATTCACATGATTTTTTAACAAGAAAACGTATAAAAACACTAAATTATAATTAAATTTGATTAACAGCTGATTTTGACGACCGCTCAGCTCGGGGTTGCCAGAGCAAAAACATTATGATTACCACTTCACTTATTTAAAACATATTTTAATAAAAAACGGCGATGATTTTTTAAAATATAACTTAGGAGTTTTGCTTTATTAATTATGTACTTTAAACCTGTATAACTCTTACTTCAGTCGAAATTCTTCGCCCGCGTTTCATACTTTTTCCGGATGTCTCTTTTCTGATATATTGACTCAGCTTCATGGGCCATGATCACAGAACAATTACAAGTACGACATATTTCTACTACAATCATTAAAGGACTCTGGTCATTAAGCCGTACCGTTATGTAATATGTGTGTATGTACCTATGTATATGTCATTATGGGATATCCGTGTGATGCCTGTTTTGCGTCTTTACACGCAAACGTATTTCCCGACCTAATGCCATGAGTTGACAATTATGGAGTGGGCTCACGGTCTACGAATTGAAGTATGGAGGTGAAATAAGTCACTGCAGTAATTTTGAACATAATGGTTTCGAAAATTTCGTTCAATATTATTCATATTTTATCAAATAATGGACATCTGTAAAACACTTCGTTATTTAATAATTGACGGTTAAAGTTAGAGACTCGTGTCGTCTACTAATGTCTTTGGCATTAGTACCTACCCTATTATGTCAGCTTAAGTTATTTTAATGTAAGTGTAGGTAAAGACGAAATGTCGACAATGTATGTAAACAAGAAACAATATGAGCCCAAGTGTAATCCCTTGCATGTAGTAATCCAAGTAGAGGTATATTTTCTTCTTTACTTGTAAAATCATCAATGTTCACAAATTACTTAACCTACTAAGTATTACTTAAGTAGTTAAAAGCTGGAGGGAGATACTTCGGATTCCTTATCATACTTGCGTTATGGAAAGGATGGGAACAGAGGCAGTATCAAAAGATTTTGCAAAATCTAAGAAAATAATAAAACAGTTTTTCGTGCTATGTATGGTAGGTACTTAGGTACTATATCGACTGTCCCTACGTATAATGACGTAAGTGAAATTAGCAAATTTTACAGGAGAGCGTTTTTAAGTTTGAAATTAGTGTATCTCTAGTAATATTATTGATAGAGTTATGAAATCTGAAACATATATTTATTAGGTCAATATGTGTAAGAAAAATAGAATAACATGATAAAAAATTATTATTTCTAAATAAATAATCATATACGTAGTTGTACGACGGAAAAACTGTAGCTGTAGAAACCCTATGTGGTACTTAAATTCTTATACGTGGGAGTGTATCGCAAACAAAAAACCCAACTGTCAGTTAAGGGATTTTACGTTGGTCTTATTGCGCATACACCATATTTTAGTTTGGATTTTACCTTGTATTTTTACATTTTACAAGTAAGTTCAAGTTGATACCGTAAATATAAAATATGGTTATCAGTTTAGAATAGTTTTCTTCAACATGAAATCAACGGTACAGCAAATATTAACATAATTATTTTTATGCAGTAAGTGCCAGATACGGTAAAATAACGTAACTTAACTACCGTCATTTTACGTCGGAATATGAATAGTAAAGCGGGTTCCTAACTACCACTACCGTAATTTTACGTTGGAATTGTGTAAATTTTGTAGTTAAGGGGTGTCAATTTCGAGTGGAATTAGGCCATTCAGAATCATGCTATCTTTACCGAAGGTAGCTTATGATTATGAAAATCTAAGGTGAAAGCAAAGAAAAAAGGCAAATGACTTAAGTACCAGTTACGGGATTGTACGTAGGGACCGTCGATATACAGGGAGTAACAGAAAGGGTATAACAAGCCGAAAGGAGGTCAAGGTTCTCATGAAACTGAACAACTTTCCCCATGGAACATGGGTCGAAAAATGAAAAAAATTTAGACCTCTCATAGTAAATCAATCAGCTGATCGGCGATTTTGTATGGGAGGTCCAAATTTTTTTTCACATTTCGACCCATGTTCCATGGGGAAAGTTGTTCAGTTTCATGAGTACCTTGACCTCCTTTCGGCTTGTTATACCCTTTCTGTTACTCCCGGTATAGGTAGGTGCCTACTTATATCACCAGTTATGTGAAACAAGTTATATTAACGCATCATCACTAGCTATCTATCTATAGTTCCTAAATTCAAATATTTTTTGCGATAAAAGCTTGTTTTTCTTCAAATATTGTACGACATGCGAAACCTTTTTTCTTTAATTTTTATACCTAGATACCGATAGTTGCTATGGTAGTAACGATATCGGTCGGTAAGAGGTACTGCCCCTGTTCCTAGACTTGTGTATAGGACAGGAATATTGCCCCTAGCAAATACGAGCTGAAAAGCATGATTACAAATTATCGATATGGGAGTAGCCAGAACATAATTATATTATTTTGCAAAGTACTTTACAAATGATAATGTAAATAGCATACCAGCCACAAGACGGGGTATAATTTAAACCTGCAACTTTCAACTATTATTTCTAGTGACGCTAAATGATGCAAGTGTATCTTGATTAATAAAGTGCCAATGAGTAAAGCAATAATTAGGTACAGTTTCAGTTTGAAATTCAATTTTAAACTATTTCAGTAGGGATGGACCACGCGTGCGATGCCGTGTGATGCCGGCTTAGAATAGCATCACCCCAATTCTACCCGTGGGTGTCGTAAAAAGCGACTAAGGGATATTCATCCAGGGAATGGGCAGCAGCGTTCCCTGTAAATGTAACATCTTGGCACTGCGCTCGCCAATCCGCCTGCCAAGCGTGGTGAGTATGGCAATACCCCCCGATAGGGGGAGGCCCATGTCCAGCAGTGGACTGTTGTGGCTGTTATGGGACCACGCGTTAGTGGTGAAGATACACTTGCAAAATTCGCAGGCTTGGAGTGAGCCACTGTAGCCCAGATGGTAGAGGCGTCGAAAGTACATATGGAGAAGTTCGCTGGTGAAATCTAGCCTGCGGTGGAGATTTTTGCGAGTTTTAGGTCTATAACTACCTTCTATCTAACTACCGTTACTTTTATTTATATTTAGTAAAAAATCTATCCCTAACTAGTTAATTCCAGAGCAAAGTGGAAAATACGTTCAATAATAATTTATTAAATTATCTATATAAAGAAGTATCATGACGGGCCGTAGGCGATACTGCTGCAGGACAACCAATATAGCCCTCTTTGGGCGGAAACATTACTGGAACCAGGAGAGTCGTGACCATCATGGCCGTCCATACCGAATAGTTAATGATACGATATTTCTATAGTACAGCTACGGGATAACTCAAAGAGCCCTCCTAGGGCAACTACAACATAATACGTTACGATATTCCCTGGGGCGGCGGAGATTCGTGGAGATTGCAGCGCTGATGGTTCTTCCCTGAAGAAGATCATTGACAGCGCTCAAGCTTTGACGCTTCTCCAGATCGACCAGACGTCAATCTTGTCCCAGCCAGCAACCAGCGCACTTCTTGAAGCAAAGAGGCTGCATGCGCCGTCACATACATTAAACATACATTTTCTTAGAACATTTTGGTTTGCGGTTTTGACGGTTTATGCAGAAAACAACATTAACTTTGAAAAATGCTGTCCGTTAGACTTAAAATAGAAGTTACCGCAAACAAGTGGAGTCGCGGCAAATTATAAGCCTATTTTCACCAAGTTAAAAAAACAGTTATTGGTATTTTTCATGTTATGTTTACAATGAACATTTCGCATTCTAAACATGCTTGCATTGCATGCATTACTTGCTAAATCTACCAAAAAAACAAAATCATAATTGACGTCTTTTCTGATGACAGATAAGTTCAGTAGGTATTTTACAACGGTATTTTATTGAAATAAATATTGATTTACTTTTGTTATTCACTTTATTATTATTATTTATTTAAAACATTTACACAATCAAGGCGATTGCTTAGGAACTATTACTACATGAAATTAATAATGACTTTATATAACGCCCCATCTGACGCAGTCTTCCACAGCTTCGTTGAACCTGTCAATGAAGGCTCGTGTGGTTGGGAGCTCCATAAAGTTCTCCATTCCCGCGTCTTCGCTGTCAATCTTCGGAGCCTTGTCCACATCCACCAGCATCACGCGAAGCACGGCCATGCTTAAGAAAAGGAAAAACGGCAAACTCTGGAACAAGAACATTTTACGCTTAGTAAATGATTGGTGTCTATCATTTATCTAAGATTTTACGATTTAGTAAGATATTTAAGTCCATTTTTACCGGTGAATGTCGTTACCGTTTAACCGGCAAACTCACCACAAAAAGTTGGACACGTTAGCGTCTTTTTGTTTTTAAAGGTATTTTTAGAACACGCATTCAACGCGTCGAAGTTGTTTGGGTAATACCCAAAATTACTTCAAAACCTCAAAGTACCTACCTGTTTTAATTCGCTATCAAACGTCTCACGGGAGTAAGCTTTCTTGGGGTCAACTCCAAGGCGCCGCATCGCTGCAGACAGCTCCGCGTAGTAAAGGTTCATGAGTCGCTCGTGGTACTTTGCTCGAAAAGCTCCATCGGTGGCACAAGCTTCGAAGAACATGAGGTCCGAAGCTGGACTGCCAACTCGCATGGTTTGGTAGTCCAGTGTCATAACCTCGATTTTGTTGTCCTGAAATGCGATATTGCTTCTTTATTGCATGAGAACCGATATAGACGAACAACGCTTTTGGCTCTGGTATAAGGGTTTTCAAAACGACTAGTTCTTCGATAGCTGATTCGCTATCGACCTAGTCGACCGCCAACAACTAAATAGAAACATAGCAATCAGAAAAAATAGCTTAAATACCTACCTACGTGTCTTATTTTATTAATCAATATTTTAATATCCTATACCTATTAAAACAAATAATTTTCAAATTTCAACAATTTATCTTCTTAAATGTGCCGTGTGATGTGATTCCAGCTTAGAATAGTATTAACCCATATCTTTCCCGTCGTGGGTGTCGCAAGAAGCGACTAAGTGATTTAAGAGTTGTAGAATGATTGAAGAATTCAAAAAAATACTTGAATTCTATAAAGAGAGTATGGGAGTCACGGCCTATTTTTATTTCAATATAATAGAGCGTTCCAGCCCGTTTTAGGTTGTCTGTCACTAATCAATGTATCCTAAAAGTACCTACTCCTTTCTTCAGAAGTAGAAAGTTATTTGCTTACTACTCGAAAACAATAGATATTAGAGAAAATATAAATTACCAAAGGTATACCTACAAGCACATGAATTGCATAAAAACAAAATTATAGTAAGCAAAAATAAGTAAAATCTACTGACCTTTTCTCTATACATCATATTATCAGGTCGAAAGTCTCCGTGAATTATAACTTTTGTGCCTAGATGTCTCTGGAATTTAAACATGGCTTCGTCACCTAAATTTTTCAACAGTTTGGCCGCCCGCAGTTTGTATCCATAATTCCTTATTATCTTTAGGGTTGCTTTTCTTTGCATATCCCACATATCCTTCATATTGTCGGCTTCAACATATTTAGATAATGTCGGACCATTACACAATTCTTCAAACTCCTTCGGATTTTCTTTCTGATACGCGAAGGACAGTGCGTGGAATTTTGCTAAGTTTTTGATTGCACTTTCAGCATATTCCCAACTGACAGGTTCCCGTCTATTGTGCAGTTTAAAGCCTTCAGCAGTTATATTCTGCAGTAAAACAGTTTCCTCGTATAAGTCTATCTTGTATCCGTAAAACTTCGGAAAAGTTATTCTGTGCTCTTCGGCAACATTTGCTTTCAATTCTAAGGATCTGTAAATTTTTGCCAGCTTTGTATAGAAGAACACTTCGAGGTCAAACAGGCTTTTAGCGTCCAAGACCTCCCTCATCTTTTCACCCACATTGGCGATTTTTGCAAACAGTTCCACATCTTCTTTTCCAGGACACTTCACAGTTATTAGGAAGAGAGCCGAGCTGAAGTTTGCACCTCCACTGCTTATGGGTTTTATGACAAGTTCGTAATTTTTAAAGTCGTGTTCGTCCGCGATCTTGGCGATCAAATCGCGGATGATAGATTCTTGTTCTGCCATGTTTATGGACTGATATGCGACTGTGGCGGGACGATGGATGCGTGCTAATAAAACAATTTATACCTAAGTACTTTTGATCAGCATGATTTTGTTTGAATAGATTTGGTTGTAAGTATTGATAAGCTAGATAGATAGATAATAAATACATGAATCATGTTATCTTGCTCAGGGTTTTTCGTCATAAACGGATTTCGTAAATGTTGTGTCTGATAGACCGGGGAGTTAGGTAATCTTGCCTTGAGGTTGGGAGGCTTGACTTGAGCCCGAGACTTGAGCACAAGCTTGAAAACCACTCGAAATAATGACAGTAAAGTCAAAATAGTAAAAACGGAGTACTCATAAGAAGTTTTCATCTAAATTTTCTGATATTGACTCAGCTTCATGGGCCATGATCACAGAACAATTACAAGTACGACATATTTCTACTACAATCATTAAAGGACTCTGGTCATTAAGCCGTACCGTTATATAGGTAATATGTGTGTATGTATGTATATGTCATTATGGGATATCCGTGTGATGCCTGTTTTGCGTCTTTTCACGCAAACGTATTTCCCGATCTAATGCCATGAGTTGACAATTATGGAGTGGCTCACGGTCTACGAATTGAAGTATGGAGGTGAAATAAGTCACGGCAGTAATTTTGAACATGATGGTTTCGAAGATTTCGTTCAATATTATTCATCTTTTATCAAATAATGGACATCTGTAAAACACTTTGTTATTTAATAATTGACGGTTAGAGACTCGTGTCGTCTACTAATGTCTTTGCCATGCCATTAGTACCTTATTATGTCAGCATAAGTTATTTTAATGTAAGTGTAAGTATGAAATGTCGACAATGTAGGTAAACAAGAAACAATATGAGCCCAAGTGTAATCCCATGCATGTAGTAATCCAAAGTATAGGTATATTTTCTTCTTTACTTGTAAAATCATCAATGTTCACAAATGACTTAACCTACTAAGTATTACATAAGTAGTTAAAAGCTGCAGGGAGATACTTCGGATTCCTTATCATACTAGCGTTATGGAAAGGATGGGAACAGAGGCAGTATCAAAAGATTTTGCAAAATCTAAGACAATACTAAAACAGTTTTTCGTGCCATGTATGGTGGGTACTTAGGTACTATATATAGGTAGGTACCTACTTATATCACCAGTTATGTGAAACAAGTTATATTAACGCATCATCACTAGCTATCTATCTATAGTTCCTAAAACTAAATATTTTTTGCGATAGAAGCTTGTTTTTCTTCAAATACCTATTGTACGACATGCGAAACATTTTTTTCTTTAATTTTTTATACCAAGATACCTATAGTTGGTATGGTAGTAACGATATCATACTATTAGGTAATCTGTGATATCGGTCTATAGTAAGAGGTACTGTCCCTTTTCCCAGGCTTGTGTATAGGACAGGAATATTGCCCCTGGCAAATACGAGCTGAAAAGCATGATTACAAATTATCGATATGGGAGTAGCCAGAACATAATTATAGGTATTATTTTGCAAAGTATTTTACGAATGATAATGTAAATAGCATACCAGCCACAAGACGGGGCTGGTATGCTATTTACATTATCCTGCAAATTTCAACTATTATTTTTAGTGACGCTAAATTATGCAAGTGTATCTTGAATAATAAAGTGCCAATAAGTAAAGCAATAATTAGGTACAGTTTCAGGTTGAAATACAATTTTAAACTATTTCAGTAGGGATGGACCACGCGTTAGTGGTGAAGATACACTTGCAAAATTTGCGGGCTTGGAGTGAGCCGCTGTAGCCCATATGGTAGAGGCGTCGAAAGTACATATGGAGAAGTTAGCTGGTTCAAATCTAGCCTGCGGTGGCGAATTTTGCAAGTTTTAGGTCTATAACTACCTTCTATCTAACTACCGTTACTTTTATTCAGTAAAAAATCTATCCCTAATTAGTTAGGTAATTGCTGAGCAAAGTGGAAAATACGTTAAAAATAATAATTTATTAAATTAACTATAGGTACCCACATAATGACAAGATATAAAGTGATGTAAAATTACGAGACTATAAAGAAATGAGTCTAAGGTACAAACTACAAACTCCACCAAAAAGACGAGGGCATAGGACGTAAGAATGACAGTTGACAGACAAGTGATCGTCAAATATTCTTCTTAGTTTTTGACGCTAGCTGTCATGGATGCGACGCTTTGGCGACGCTTGTGTGTGCCTTTGTCAATACTTTTTCGTACATTTTGTATGGAAACGTCGTGATGTCAAACGTCAAGCGTCATGCCCTACGCCCTATGTCCTTTCCTTGTCCTCTCTGTGGAGCTTGGGGCTAATAAACACTGCTTACAGTATTTATTTAACCAGAGCTAGGTATAAGTAAATAGGCAACCAAAGCTATAGGCAAAAGTACGGAGCTATGTCTGGATATGGTCTGGATCATAATACTGTGCCTCCAGTGAAAAAGGGTCCAACTCACTTAGACCCTTTTGTATTTTTGCTCAAAATCAGAATCTACTTTTTAAACCCTTTCAAAGGGTCTAACTCACGCCTTTGTACGTTGAAAAATGCCGGAATTACAATTTGTGTAAAGCGATTTAACTAATGAAAAAATATGTGCATATGGGATCATCTAAAGTTATATGGGAAATATAAATGTATACGTTCTGTGAAAAAAGACACTTCTCTAATTAAACCGCTACATTTTCCCTTCCAAAGATTCAAATACAATTAGATCATTTCTAACAAAACTAAGTCTTTATTTTGTTTCGTGAAAACGGATCCAACTTCAATTGTATTACTCTGGTATTACCGTATTTTGGATATAATCACAATTGAACCTACTGAAATAGTTTTTGATAAACGATCTAACTATAGTTGAATAATTTTTACTCCATTTGTCCGGAGAAAACCGCCCATGTGACTGTTTGGGGTATGAAGAGGGTGCTAATGCATCTTCAAAGGTTTAGTGATACTCCAGTAACGGCAATCCTGTTTTACTACTTGGGATATAAAAAGGGTGTAAATGCATCTTCTTAGGATTCTTCTAAAACAAATGAGTAGGTAGGGGGACCTAGGACGCGTATATAAAAACCCATCTTCTGTACAGTCTCTCCCACTCACTCATGATCAATCCTAAAAGTGAGGTTTTGATTTTTTCAGACTGTAATATATTACAGCAATAAATTGTTACGTTTCTAGATGCACAACCATTTATTGAATCGTACAACATAGTTTTCGTCCTGCTTGTTGGTATCAATCACAAGAAAATCGAAACCTTATAAATGGAATTGTACGACGTACCTAAAGTTTGATACGCATTTCTAAGCAACTACAACACTATTTGATCGTATTATGTCGGCTTGATTTAACGAACAATGACATGGCCGCGTAGGCTTCTGACATGGTTGACAAGGACTCTTATGTGGTTGATTTGGCCTCTGATATGGTTAAGCAGACCTCTGATATGGTAAAGTTAATTAGGCGTCTTATAAGGTCGAGTTGGCCTCTGATATGGTTGATTGTGACTCTGACATGGTTGAAAAGGCGTCTGACCAGGTTTATAACGCCTCTGAATCTCTGATATGGTTAATAGGCCTCTTAAATTGTTAAGTAAACCTCTAACATGGTTGATTGATAAGGCCTATAAGACAACTGCCTATATTAGAGTTCTACTCACAATCAGTTTTACTCAGTGGCTTACTTCGCCATCTTCTTTCTTCTTCTTCTCTGCATAATAATATCCACTGTTGGGAAAATGCATCTGGATGTGTTAAGTCCACTCTGTTCTATTTGCGGCGATTCTGTCGGCCCTGCCATCTTTTCCGATCATCTTGCTGGTGGTTTGCCAACACTTCGACTTCCTGCACAGGGTCTCAAATGCAGCTCTATGTGGCTCCACTTGTCGACACCTCTACGACATACGTGTCACGTGTCACGCCAAATCCATTTTAGTTGCGCAACCCTCTTTCCGACATCAATCAGTTTAGTCCGTTGGCGAATAGCTTTGTTCCGTAGTTTGTCAAGCAGAGTGGAGCGACAATAAGCATCCTTACTTTACCGAAAGCTGCCCAAATTGCTGGACAAGTTTGATCCTCTGTCCCAGATAAACTATACTATACTAGAGGTCTAACAACCAGTTTAGAGGTTCCATCAACCATGACAGAGACCTAACATAACCAGGACAGACACTTTATAAACCATGTCAGAGGCTTACTCGGTTATGTTAGAGGCCTATTCAACCGTCTCAAAGGGCTGTCAACCATGGCAGAGGCTTGTCAACAGAGAGGCGCTACCCATGTAACAACCAATGATAAGTTCTACAGAACCATGTCATAGCCCGAACCTATCATGTAAGAAGCCTAAGAGTCCTTCTCAACCATGTCAGAGGCTTACACAACCATGTCATTGTTCGTCTCTTTGAGAGTTAAACAGTCAAACAGTATTCAGATGATCAGATTTTGTAGTAAAAATTTGTAGGAAATTGCCGAACTCCATAGGGGCATACAGAATACGGCTTCCTTTGTGATTTTCGGTCACGGGAAAGCATCCCGAGTTCATTTCTATAGAGGAGACGTGTAGAGGACGGGTTCCCAATTTCCTATTACGCGGGCGGGACTGGCGGGTGTAGGCAGTTATTACACAGAAAATGTAATTATACCTTTATAAGATGCAATTTTTAAGGGTATAACTGTAACAAAGTCCTTAGGATTGGCCATCCATGCAAATTAAAATGGATTTAAATATAGTTATGTTTGTATTCACCGTTATTATTAAAGCAATCTGCTTATCCAACAACATTTGAATCTTTTATCACGATACCTACAACGGTTCAATTTAAATTAGACCTTTTATCACGATACCTACAACGGTTCAATTCAAATTAGACCTATTTTCACCGAAACAGTTCAATAAATTTACAACGGTCTAAGTGATTTTTGCATCTTATTCATAAAGATTACCAAAAACTGACAATTCCATTAAAAAGCTCGCAAAAAATTAGTAGGAATAGTTTTTACTTCATATAAAAAAGTTATAACCTAATATAAATTGCAGATGTTAATTGATCTAATTTCATTATTTTGGCTCTCCTGTAAAGTACATGTTTTTCAGTTGGACCCTTTTTCACAAGAGGCACAGTTGAAGTAGGGTTATTAGGCGCAAACTTCACCAAAAAGACGAAGGGCATAGGACGTAAGAACTCGCGTAAGAATGACAGTTGACAGACAAGTGATCGTCAAATAGTCTTCGTAGTTTTTGACGCTAGCTGTCATAGATGCGACGCTTGTGTGTGCCTTTGTCAATACTTTTTCGTACAAATCCTGCCTGCGGTGAAAATTTTGCAAGTTTCCAAAAAAACTTTTTCGTACATTTTGTATGGAAACGTCGCGATGTCAAACGTCAAGCGTCATGCCCTACGTCCTATGTCCTCTCTGTGGAGTTAGGGGCTTATACCTTCTTGGGTCATACCATGGATAGGTATACTGGGTGTTACAAAACAACCAATAAAGCTGAAAGGAGGTCAAGGTACTCATGAAACTGAACAACTTTTCCCATGGAACATGGGCCGAAATATGAAAAAAGAATTCGGACTTCGCATACAAAATGAACTCACTTTGTATGGGAGATTTATTGGTTGTTTTGTAACACGTTGTATACTAATACTGAGCAGTGAGTATTTGAGAGCAAAATGATTGACAACATAAATGAAAGTCAAACGTTTCGAATAAATTAATATAAAAATACTAGCTGCCCGTCAGCGGTTTCACCCGCTGCAACCTATTATTCCGCGGGAAAAAAGCATTACTCGCCAAGAGATGTCGCTGTTAGTTTTCGGCGAAAACATTTAAAACGC
Organism: Phthorimaea operculella; assembly: GCA_024500475.1. Taxonomy (NCBI): domain Eukaryota; kingdom Metazoa; phylum Arthropoda; class Insecta; order Lepidoptera; family Gelechiidae; genus Phthorimaea; species Phthorimaea operculella. The sequence goes on from JANFCV010000098.1 coordinate 581,115, forward strand.
GAATCGGCTCAGTCACGCCACCTTTGCAAAAATATTGGAATATGCGTGATTCCATAGGAATAAGACATTTTCCCGTGGTAAAAAGTAGCCTATGTGTTATTCTAGATACTCTTCTATATTTGTGCAAAATTTCATGTCAATCTAATCAGCCGTTTTAGCGTGATGTCGTAACAAACACACACACAAACATCCGCCTTTATAATATTAGAAGGATTCAATTAAATAAGTAAGTAAAGAACTGTAAGTCGGTTCAGCATTGATGATCTAAGGTTATCTTAGCTTGTTTTTTATAGGGAAGGCTTGTATGGGAACGTATATTTTTTTGCGTAGAGCAAAGCCCTATAGGTACGGGTATTCTATACATCTGCCTGAGCCAAAAACGCCCGGTAGCCGGATTCAACACCGTGCGGGGGTTAAAGTACAGTCCTCCCGGCGCTCAGAAAAAAAAAATCTGTTGGATTATTTTGGACCTTTGAGACAAGTTTGGTTTTCAAGTAACTAGATGATGCCCAATTCATTCCCTATACTAGTTTTTTAGGGTTCCGTAGCAAAATAAGTCGCAATACTTAAAATAATAAATTTTTTGTAGTTACAAAATGTAAACAAACCAGCATATTTTCATATTTTTGTATGCAACTTGCTTTATAAAAAATACTGCCTGAAAGCCCATTTAATGCAGATTATTTGAACATTAACATTATTTATATTTTCAATTATTTTCTGCGTTAAAAAAATTGTCCTACACGTACCTAACTGATTCCTGCGGGCGGGGCGCAGGTTTCGCTCGGTTTTCTGTTGGAAAATAGTATAAGATTTTGAAGTAAATCAACACTATTTAGTATGAATGGTTAAAACAGGTCCACTTGAGTCGAAATCGACTGATAGGAAGCTTCAAATCTGCGACAGGTAGGAGTAGGAGGGTTTCAAAGTACCGAGGCCTCGGCGCTCAGAAATAAAAATGTGCTGGTATCGTTTTAACCTTTGAGACAAGTTTGGTATCGTTTTCAGGTTACTAGATGACGTCCAATTAATTCCCCATACCAGATTTGTAGGGTTCAGTAAAAAAATATGACGCAATACTAAAAATATTATACTTTAGTAATTACAAAGCAAAGAAACCCTCATGCTTTCATACGTTTGTATCAATCTTAGATAAAATTTATTAAATACACTGAGAGCAAACATAATGTAGATTCTCAAAAATTACAGGAGATATAAATTTGACAATCATTGTAGAATGAAACATTGAATCGAAAGTGATTAGTTTCCGCTGTTGTTCCGCTATGGCCGCTTCTGGGCATCGTTGTTTTTTACAGCTCTGATATGTTCCTTCATGCGGTCGACTATTGTTCTTTTGGTCTGACCAATGTAAGAACTCCTACAGCTGCAATTAACTTTGTAGACTCCGGGAGTTTGAAGAGGAAGCTGATCTTTAGGCGATTGTAGTAGCTTTCCAATTTTGTTAAAGGGAGAAAAAACAGTTTTATGGAAAACTCTCCTAATAATCTGCCTATTTTACCCGTCACTCCCTTTACATAAGGCAAAAATGCTGGATGTTGTTGCGCTTCTTCTGCTTTCCTCTTTTTTGTTTTCTTTTTAGTCTCGCAAGCTTTGACATTATAACCGTTCCACTGTAAGACCGTCTTGACATGATTCAGCTCTTTAGCTAGGTGGTTCACATCACACAAATTGTGAGCCCTATCAACCAACGATCTAACAACAGAATCCAGATGCCGTGGATGATGATGTGACGTAGAATGCAAATACTTGTCGGTATGCGTTGGTTTTCTGTAGACCGAATGACTTCAAGATCCATCTTCTTTGACCTCAACTCACACATCTAGGAAGGCGAGCTTTTTTGGTCTTCCATCTCACAGGTAAATTTTAATTTTGAGTGAATGTTATTCAAAAATGCCAAGTAGTCCTTTACCTCTTCCTCTTTTCCTCCTATTATACAAAAAACGTCATTTACATACATTTTCCATAATTTGACAGTGGATGAGACTGATAGGATGGCCTCTATGTGTTCCATCCAGATGTTAGCTACTATGGTAGCAATGTGACTGCCCATTGCCACTCCATCAATCTGTAGGTAGTATCGACCATTGTACAAAAAGTAGCTCGTGCTACGAAATAGTGAGTGACAATAGTAGTGGTTCGAGTAACCGAGTAGAACGCAGTCGACGAATCCGAAAGAGGGTAGACAGATATGTTTGCCCTTAAAAAGATGACATCACTCGCCGAGCCAGTGTACTCGTGACCATGGAGCGTGCAACCGCTCCGAAATATCGAGATAAACAAAAACCTAATCACGGTAATAATTCCGTTTTAAACAATAATTTAAGTGTTATGTTTTTTCGTTTATTAATTAAAAAATATAAAAAATTACACTAATAGGTATTATGATGGCGAAAATTAGTGACTGTTAGCATAACTCGGCCCTATCAGTTGTAGTATAACTCCGTTAAAACCTACAGCGGTTTCGGAACTCAATCGCCTGACAATTTGTACTAATCGAAATACCGCGTATTCAGTAGATACGCGCCACGCACCGCGCCGGTTTCGCTCAGGTCTGAATAGGGCCTTAATGGATGGGCTAAGAAAACGAACGGAGCGCTCGTTCATTGCGTCTTTTTTTTAATAGTGCTTGTTTTTCAGGTTTTTTGTTTACTCCCACGCTGCACTGCCGACAGTTGCTGTAACTTTCAATGTTTTATTCATGGTTTCATTCTACAATGATTGTCAAATTTATATCTCCTGTAATTTTTTAGAATCTACATTATGTGTGCTGTCAGACAGTGTATTTAATAAACTTTATCTAAGATTGATACAAACGTATGAAAGTATGAGGGTTTCTTTGCTTTGTATATTACTAAAGTATAATATTTTTAGTATTGCGTCATATTTTTTTACTGAACCCTACAAATCTGGTATGGGGAATTAATTAGACGTCATCTAGTAACCTGAAAACGATACCAAACTTGTCTCAAAGGTTAAAAGGTTATTTTGCTACGGAACCCTAAAAAACTAGTATAGGGAATGAATTGGGCATCATCTAGTTACTTGAAAACCAAACTTGTCTCAAAGGTCCAAAATAATCCAACAGATTTTTTTTTCTGAGCGCCGGGAGGACTATACTTTAACCCCCCCTCCCCCCTCCCTGCACGGTGTTGAATCCGGCTACCGGGCGTTTTTGGCTCAAGTAGATTTATAGAATACCCGTACCTATAGGGCTTTGCTCTACGCAAAAAAAGTACCTTTTCCCTATAAAAAACAAGCTATCTGGAATATACCATGGTATAATAAGATACTCCGCCTGGTATTTCTTTCCAAGACTCGTGAACCACGTGACCAACACAAATTTACGTCATCATGCTTGTGGGTTACCAGAATTACCCACTCTTATTATGTTTTTTGTAAATCATTTATGATTCTGTTTACTAATAAATACAATTGAAGTGTTGTTGTAAAATTCAAGTTAATACACCCGTAAATCTAAATTATAAAATGATTAAGAAATATTTTAACCCATTGTTCTGAGATTGAATTTACCCCGTGACGTATTTTATTGAAATAAAGTGGCAATACTAAGTGACGTTGACTTGTGTTTCTCTGGGAAGGAAAGACCATGTTTTATTAGACTATGGAATATACTACTTATGTGACGAATATGAACCGCTTACCTAAAGGGGCGCGGGATTCAGCCAACTCCTCGGCACCTGAATCGCATCAAAAATATTCTTTCTTTGAATAAACAAAAATTATTTTAGTACACAGGTTTACGGTTTTCTCGATTTGAGCAAAATGTAACATTTATTAAGAAAAATATGCCGTCCGTTAGCCTTAAAATACTAGATAACGGAAACAAGCGGAGTTGCGGCGAAACACCAAGCTTAGGCGACATGTGTGTGAGTATAGGTACCTATATAAGTCTAGTGTTTCATCAAGTAACAATACCAACACCAATTACCTATACTTTTTTTTTTATTCTGAGCATGCTTTTATTTGCTAAATCTTATGTTAACGTAAATTAAAATTTCCATCTTTCCGACGAAGTTAAATTCAATAAATTACGGTGTTTTGCCGGAATATTGTTTTATTTGCAAAATTTTCTATTTCAAGTGCAGGCAGATATTCAACTAACGATTTTCGCTATCAGTTTGTTTAACTGAACTATCGCGGCCCATCGAAATATACTTGCTTAATTTCACCAAAGGTCGATAAGCCGAAGAAGTCTATTACCATACCAAAGGTAACTACTGATAACGAAAGTTGCAGGTTCAAATCTTTAAATGTTCGTATATCGCCTAAGCCTAGTGTTTCATCAATATAAAAAATAACTATTGGTGTATGTTTCATGGTATTGAACCAGTAATGACAATACAGCTACCTTTCCTTACGGTGCACCTATCTTTTATCTAAGACAGCTACCAAAATAACATTGCGTCTACCAAAATATACCTAAAATCAATCGATTAAAACTGCCATACCCCTTGGCCATAGGTAGGTACCTACATAAGAAATTACGTCTTCATAGTCTTTTCCAATATGATCAATGGAATGAAGGGAAACGCCATCAACTCAACACGCAACGCAAAATGACAAATTCTAGATTTTTTGTTGGGGTTAGCCCGGGACGGAAGATCGAGTTGCTCGAAGGGGTTAGCTAATCTACGTACAGCTATTAGTTAATCTATGGTTGTGATTTTACTTTACTTGCAAAATGTTCTGCTGAGGCGAACGCAGGCAGGATTTGAACTTACGCCCTTTGCTATCAGTTCGGTAATTTTGATTACATATTAGCCAAAGAAACTAAGTAGGCTAGAGGCGTCGCTACTGATAGCGAAACTTGCAGGTTCAAATCCTGTCTCCAGTAGAAAATTTTGCAGGCTTTCTAAAATTTACCTCCAATAGTAACTCAAATCAGCTGATCGGCAATTTGGTATGGGAGGCCCAAAATTTATTTTTCATATTTCGACCTATATTCCTTGGGGAAAGTTGTTCCTTGTCACCAGCCGGTTCTGAGTTTTCGCTATCGGTCACTAGTTAAATTTCACCTTATATAACGCCCCATCCAAAGGCTCCATCTGACGCAGTCTTCCACAGCTTCGTTGAACCTGTCAATGAAGGCTCGTGTGGTTGGGAGCTCCATGAAGGTCTCCATCCCCGCGTCGCAGCCGTCCACCTGCGGAATGTTGTCAGTATCCACCAGGATCAGCCGGAGCATGGCCATGCTCAGGAAAAGGAAATACGGAAACGTCTGGAACAGGAACATTTTATTACCTACGATTTAGTAAGATGTACTTAAGGCGCATCGTTACGTCATACAAACGAAAATCTGAACTTCAACCGAGTTCAACATGAGCTAAACAACAATTTTATCGAAGAACTTGTGGGTATGTGAAACGATGAAGGCAAACGTAAATTTGTCGCCAAACTACTTATGGTAAAAAATAATAAGTATTTTCTCCACAAAAAAATTAAACGTGTTTATTGTAGCAGTAGCTCCATCTATGTTCATAAAATGGCGTAACGGTTTTTACAGAGAAATCTGATGGTTAAAAAAAATTACTATCTTGTGGAAAAAAAATCTACAAAATAGTAAACATTCACAAATCGGAAAAAGCTCCATCTCTCGTCAACATACGTAATGTTGTCAGTTGAGTGACTGTATAGTTCTACTAAAATGTCATAGATGGCGCTAAGCTACCCGTAAGTAGTCAAGTGACAAAAATATATTATGAACGAAGCAAGTGGATCACAATTTCGCCGCCTGGGCTAGAGCCTCCGTGGTGTAGCGGTCAAAACACGTCTGACCCGGCTAGTCAGAAGACGTGGGTTCGAATCCCATCGGTGGCGTGAATTTTTTTCCGCTTGCTTCGTTTGTATTAACTTTGTAACCAAAAAGTTAATATAGTTAAAAAAATATTTGTTTTATTTTGCAAAAATATTATACCTCTAGAAGCACGGGACATCCCATCAAGTTTTCTAATCATAGACTTAACTCCATTTAACTTTTGTATGAAAAACGATCCACCTTAGTTCATTTTTAACAGTGAATGTCATTGCAGTTGATGGGGTAGTCCAGGGAATGGATATCTTCGTTTATTGTGAAATAAAACTTCTTTCACCGCGCTCGCTTCTAATAATCGCGGAAGGCCCATGGTTAGTGCAGTGGAATGTATTACAGAAGGTTCACTCGACCCTATTTAGGATTTTCGCGATCGTCTGTTGTTACATAGCCAGGGTTCTGTCAAGAATATTAGACCAAGAGGCGACCAGTAGCAACCATATCTTACAAAATAATTGCATATTTTTAGCTATGTACTGACTTCTTTCCAGAGTACCTGAAGTGGAACACTAAGAGCCCAGCTAAACTAAGAAGATTCAAAATTGGCTCCATAACAAAAGTTCTTCAGTATGATGGGCCGCTTCGGTTGGTACTAAAATATCAAGGATCTGGATCTAATGTGAAACACCAGGTACACAGCAATTTAATACAAGAAAAATGTATCGATAGCAAAAGAAGGTAACATGATCTGCCGCCAGCTTCTGTAGTGTGGGGCAATTAGTTGACGAACGGCCCGATACACACCTTCGATGAATAGGTAAAATCTACTGACCTTTTCTCTATAAGTACATCGTATTATCCGTCCGAAAGTCTCCGTGAACTTTTGTGCCCAGTGGTTTCTGGAATTTTATCATAGCATCTTCACCTAAATCTTTCAACAGTTTGGCCACCCACAGCTTGCCTCCATTAGGGTTCTTTTCTTTGCTTATCCAACATATCCTTCATAGGAACCATTACACAATTCCTCAAACTCCTCCGGATTTTCTTTTTATATTCCTACGCAAAGGATAGGGCGTGGAATTTCGCTAAGTTTTCGAAAGCACTGGCAGCGTATTCCCAACTTACAGGTTCCCGTCTCTTGTGCAGTTTGAAACCTTCAGCAGTTAAATTCTGCAGTATAAAAGTTTCTTCGTATAAGTCTGTCTTGCATCCGTAACACTTCGGAATAACTGTTTTGTCCTCATCAGCAACATTTGCTTTGCGTTCTGTAAATTTTTTACAGTTTTGGATAGAAGAATACTCCAAGGTGAAACGCGCTTTTAGCGTTATAATATAAACCTTCTATTCTGCCATAAGTTAGCGATTTTTGCGAAACGTTCCACATCTTTCTTTCCGGGACACTTCACAGTCACTAGGAAAAGAACCGAACTGTAGTTTACAGTTTTCACCGCCACTGCTTATGGGTTTTATGGCCAGTTCATAAATTGTAAGTCTTGTTCACCCGCGCCCTCGGCGATCAAATCGCGGAGGATAGTTTCAGCGTCTGGCATGTTTGTTGACCGAGATGCGACTGTAGGACCATGGTAGGACTGTGGCAATATCAGCATGATTAAGTCTGTTTTTTTGTACCCTTGATGCCTTTGATAGATAGTACCTACATAAATCCTGTTTCACTCATGCTTGTTCTGCGGTTTTGCAACTTACTCTGTCATGGTCATGGTTCATGTGATACCGAGATATCTATAACGTAGGTAATATGATAAAATATTATGATTAGGTACCTTATCGTGAAATATGTTTGTCATAGTGGCATGTGTAGCTCTAATTATACCTACGGCTGAAAGGTATAATAAAATTTCCTTTGGCACGATTAATCTTTAGGTTACTGAGATGGATTTTGGAAGTGGGGCCACCTGGTTTTTTGCTGCCGGTGGGGGGAGGGGGGGTTTTAAAGTTCAGTTTTAATAATTTCTTCGAGTAATTTACTTTATAGTCATGTTTGGTATCATTTTCGATTAAATCATATGTTAAAAAGTCAATTCCGTGATAAAATTTTAGTCATTACTATATGAAAATTAATTTTTTTATCTAAATGAAAAACAAGAATAGGTGATCAAAAGATAGTAACATATCAACGCACAGATAACCTAGGCACTTGAATTATTGCGCAAAGGATGTCAAAATAGTGCGAAAGAGCTTTAAGAAATGATTTTCATAAAAACTCATCCCTAAAGGGGGTAAACAGGGGATGAAAGTTTGTAGGCAACTTTTTATTCTTTTGATAAATGTCGCTGAAATTTTGTTTAGTTATTATACATCCCAAACTATGAAATACATGAATTTTAATTTTTTATAATTCGCCTTCTAAATGGGTAAAATAGAGGATGACATTTTGTATGAAAACCTAAAGAAAATGGACTAAGTATTTTACTTTAAAAAATTACAATAAAAATTGAGCTGGCCCCACTTCTTAAATGACTCCATGCGTCTTAAGGACCAATCCTGCCGAAAGGAAATCTTGTTATAAGCATCAGCCGTATTTTCCGATTTTCACCGGTGTACACACCCAACTATCAAGGCGACTGGCTAAAATCCTAGATGTACATATTATGAAAAATAAAAGTTTGTTTATATGTTATCGATTAGATGACTCCGTATTAACTGGGATCGGGACGTTTACAAAAATTGTATCACCTATGCTACATCATCCTTGTGTATCATTGGTTAGTTTTTACTACGGGAAAATATCTTAGTCTCCCTAAACAGTGAATGTGACCGCGTTAGCTGGTATATTCTTTAAAATAGTATTTTCATTATTTTGGTATCTTTTTTCCCCACTATTATCACTATCTCTCCTTTTAAAACACCTCGTGTTAGTTAGGTTTTCATTGAAATCTTACATTTTCTATTGCAGGCAGTATTTCAACCTGCATTTTGACATATCTATTAGCACTTTATTATTCAAGATACACTAGCATAATTTCCTTTTGTTTGGTAATGAATTGACTCTACTAGAGTCGTTAAGCCGTTTACGCTCTGCTTACCCCGCAAGAGATATATGTATGTTCGTATGTGTCATTAAAGAATACCCGAATGATGCGTGCTTTACGTCTTTTCATACAAACTTGTTTCCCGACCTGAAGCCATACTTAGGTTTCATCGTGATGCCATATGACGTAAATTTTGGAGTAGTAGTCTACCAATTGAAGAGTAGAGGTGAAAAAGTCACGGCAGTAATTTTTGAACACAATGGTTTCGAAAACTTTGTTCATCAAATAAATTTATTTACTGGAGTTAACTTTTTTGAATGTTTTATTATTAGTTTAGACTGATCATTGACTCCGTATTTATAAATCGCACTCAACTTTGAGATCACACTTAAGATCGATCTTAAGTTGCTGCTTTAATTAAGATCTTAGGAACGTCATCTCAAGTGAGTAACGCCATATTAATAAATCTATCTCAGCACTTAGGTGCTGTCTTGAGATGGAGTTCAAGAGCTGATTTTTTGAGTGCTGTCAAACCTTCACTTGAGATCATGATTTTTGTTGATTTTTGCGCAGTTTCTATGGATTAAAATGGATTTTGAGGATATTGTGTAAGAAATTCACTTTTATCACGTTTAATGAAGATATATTGTTGCCAGATATCCATTGCTTGTCTAAAACTTATGGGAACGTGAAGATTACATATTTTGTTTGGAATCAGTTGGTTGGTTGAGAGGCTTTCCCATTCAGTTTTCGTGATGTACACACACACAGGCTATGTTTACTGGAAGACAAAGGCGACAACGGATACCCTACATTGTGCCGATACCTATATGGCTTATTTCTCACAAGGGTGTTGCTAGCAGACGCGGAACGGAGGCGAAATCGTTGCGGACGCGCGGTGGTTACGCAGGTTACGCTCGCCAAACGCTTGTGTGATATAAGCCTAAAGCCTCCTCCAGAAGATCCATGTCTTTATAGGTATTTGAAGAAAATGGTAAATAAAAATACTACAATCAATATTAAATACCAGACTTTTATTATAACTATGCCAGTAATTTGAAGCCCTTAGTTAAACAAATAAATAAGAATGTCTAATTTAGCTCTCATTACAAAGAAAGACAAAAAATAACACAGGCCTACAATGGTTTTCCCCTTTAATATCTAAATAGCGTTTCCGATAGATTATGATACACTGATTATGGGAAAAATAGTAAAAAAAATCCATCACGTCAGTTTTTTTTTAAATTCCAAGACTTAGATTTTGCTTAAAATCTCCCGGAAAGGACAGTAAAAAAATAATTTAAAAAAATACCAACAAGTTAAATCTAAATGTTACTACATTTAATTAATCTATTAGTATAATTAATATAATTTCAATTCATGATGTGTTAATTACTACATGATTAGTATGAGAAATATGTCTTTGTTACGCTAAAAATGGGTAATTTTGGGCTCGTTTACTAATAGTCCTATTTTTAAGAGATAAATAGGTTCTTTTGTACCTTTTTTGTATCAGTCATTAGAATAGGGTAAATGAAGGTGATTGTAATGATTTTTAGTATAAATACCCACAACATTTTAAAAATATTACAGTTGCTTTACGCACTAGACAACGTAAACTTAAAAATGTCTTCACGAAATTGTTTAAATTCTCCCAATAGTTTTTATAGGTATGTGTGGTAAATTTATGCCGGTAAAACAAAGAGCAAGCATAACAGACATCGTAAACTGAAAGAAGGAATTTTGTTGACCCTGATATAAAAAAAATAATGAAGGATGAAAAATTCGATGAAAAACTTTCACACATTGAGCTTGAAGCATGGAAATCTTTAAGGGGGTTGTGAAAAATTTCTTAGTAAACAGAAAAAGCCCTGACTATGAAGACATAGTGGCCAAAACGATTACAAATTTCGGCTTGATGGGCTGTTCTATGAGCATTAAACTTCATTTTCCGAATTCGCACATTAACTACTTCCCAGAAAATTCAGGAGCCGTTAGCGAAGAACATGGTGAAAGATTTCAACGGGACTTGAAAGACATGGAAAAGAGGTATCAGTGAAGATGGAATACTAGCATGTTGGCGGACTACTGTTGGCTCCTGAAGCGAGATGAGCCAAGCCGAAAATTTAAGAGAAAATCGCAAAATAGAAGCTTCGCAGAAAAAAATACAAGATTTCACAAAGATGAATAACATGTTTTCGAAATAAGCACTTATTTATAAATCATATTTTGATATTTATTTATTTTATTACTAAGTACTTTCAAATAATTATAATTTTTTGTATATAAGGGTATTTTTTTTTGCAATTTTCTTTCTTTGTCGATTATAAAAAATCTGGACGTGATGGCGAAAAACTAATTACATATTCGTGATCAGCGTGTCAAATATACCTAGAATCAGTCATCAGATCGAAAAGGGGAAGTTATGACTTGAAATTTGTAGGCCTGTGTAATAGGTATAGCTAATACAAAGTTTTTCCAGTCTCCCTTGCTACTTAGACCATATATTTTGGGCTGGCTACTTTCAGCGTCCAATAGAACTTCTTTAGAATCTGCAATAGATAATTACAAATTAATAATGCTTTGTATTTGTAATTAAATTATGTAATTAAGGCTTTGCAAGTGTGATATAGGTATTACATTACATTACAGCCTTTAGATTGTATTCAAATTCATAATATACTTTTGTACTTTTTGATATTACTTCTTCTTCTGTCGTGTGGGACACGCAGCCGAAGTATGACCAGACAAAACCTGGTATCTACTACTACCTACTAGTAAATAGGCCTATAACATGGTTTTCTAACCACTGCTGCCATCAGAGACAGTAGCCAGAACCCTTTTTTACAGACAATTATATATGGTTCATACTTCGGTCTGCGATGTCCTAACCAGACCATGAATTAAGTACTTAATATATAAATTAAATAACAACTACTTACTATTACTGGAATACACATACTTGATACCTGCCTAGGATATAAAATAGGCCCCGAATCAATGGCACCATGAATTTCAACCATAAGCCTTGGTGCTGTTTGCGAATGGTCTTGGTCATCCTCAGTGATACTGGTTGAGGGCACTCTACTAGGGGCATTCGATGTTGCCACTCTTTTCTATTCTTTGTTTGATGGCGGTCTATTTATGTCTCAATAAACAATGATTTCATTTAAAATTAACTGTTTGTTCAAATGTATACAGGGACACAGGACCGAAAAATCAAAACAAACGTTGATTGACATGACGTGACAGATAGACAACTCAGTTAGCGTTTTGTTTCATAGGTTTTGTTTCCATCTTTACCAAAAAGATCGTAACACTTGTTATCGTAAACTCGTAAGCTTGCAACTAAAAATAACATCAAAAATCATTTAAACATAATCAATCAATTTTATATCTGAATATTTTGTTCAAATGTGACTACTTACATTTTTATCCCTATATTTTGATTAATGTTCCTTAATGTTCTTAAATGTTCTAGTCAAGTAATACAGCAAAAACAAAACGTAAGTTTAAAAACTACTACTTTGTCTGTGGTCTAGTATCCAAACCTCATCCAAACCAAAAACATCTTAAGTTCATACACTCAAGAGCGATCTCAGTTGATACCTTCGAGCAACTCGATCTTCCGTCCCGTTCCGGCCCGGGTTGATACGCACTTGATGACGGTTTATTAATATGTGACGATCTTAAGATGATGATCACAACTTAAGAGCGTATCAGCTGAGACCGCTATTGAGTGCGGTATTGAGTGCGATTTATAAATACGGGCCGTATTTTTATTTTTTGGACATCTGTAAAATATTTTGTTTTTTAATAAATTCTTCTTCTTCTTTTCGTGTTGGACACCGAGTCGTTCAACGACGACGATAATAATTGACAGTTCAAGTTAGACTCGTCTCGTCTTCTAATGTCTTCGGCATTAGTACCTAATTATGTTAGTGTAAGAAAGGTATATTTAATGTTTGAAATGTCGTCAATGTAGTAGGATGGTAGTAGGTAAGTAAGAAATAATGTGAGCCCTTATGTACTCCCATGTGGAAACACAAAGTCTATTTTTTCTTCTTGCTTGTAAAATTATCTTTTTTGACAAATTACTTAACCTATTACTATTAATTAAGTAGTAACTAATGACCTTGAGAGAGATACTACGGTTTTTTTATACTAGGGTTTTCAAAAGGATGGGGAAAGAGACAGTATCAATGCGACCCACCCCAAAGTAAGGAGATGCAAAGCAGTCAATCTGTTACCGGTTGTGTGTATCGTGGGAAATCGATGGTAAGACGACACGTGACGGCCGTTAGTGCTTTGTTTTAACGAAGCGCAAACGCATGGGTCTGTCAAATGCATATGCAAAATCCTCATAAAAAAAACCAACGATCAAGTTCGTTGTTTTAACGCAAGTTTTTGCGCAGGCGTTTTTAACTGCATACAATATATTTCTAATCCCATTACTTTGCGGTTCGCTAAACTAAAGTTGGGGGATGTTGTTACTCGCGTCCGCAGGAACTACCTTCAATTACCCTGCACGTGTCCCCTGGGTGGTGCTAAATGAGTAACAACGCCGAGTCTCAGGCGGCGGAAATGATAACCTGACCCCCGTCCATCGGGTCGGCTGCAGTAGCCGTGAGGACTAAATACCCTCTAAAAGACTGGTGCGGAAAGGCACGGGAATCTACCGCTACTACTCTCCCAAGAAAACCACCATGAAAGGTCCAATAAAGTATACAGGTGTTTCATCATGCCATCCGACTGATCATCGGCGCCAGTACGGTTCCGGGTCTACTGGTGTGAAATGTGCTACCGGCTGTACGGGAGTGCCTCCGCAGGCTCCCGGCAGAAATCTGGTTACTGCTGGAAGAGTACCACCTCAGGCATCTAAAGTGAACACCAAGGATAGGGCCCTAAATATTGGTACCTGGAATCTACGTGGCATGCTTAAGCCAGGAAAGGTAGAAATCATAGAGAAGGAAATGCAGAGATATGCTTTGGATTTGCTAGGGATAAGTGAAACACACATGAAGACCAGTGGCCATGACATAACAAGTAATGGATGCAAGTTGATACTTTCAGGCAACCCAGATAACGTTTTCAGTGGGGTGGGCTTCATTGTTTCGAAACATCTAAGGGATAAAGTTATAGGTTATAACACCATAAGCGATAGAATAGTATCCCTTAAAATCGCTGCACAACCTAACCCAATCAATTTTATCCAGGTATATGCACCAACTTCCAAATCAAAAGAAGAAGAGATAGAGCAGTTCTATTGTCAACTAGGGGAAACTTATCGTTTAATTCCTGGCAAAGAACCCACCATAATTTTGGGTGACTTCAACGCTAAGATAGGCACAACTTTGGACGATGATCACATCAGGGAAGTTGTCGGAATGTTTGGCCTTGGCGTAAGAAACCAACGTGGAGAAATTTTGCTAGAGTTCTGCGCGGAAAATAGTTTGAGCATAATGAACTCCTATTTCAAGCAACATCCCCGGAGGCTATGGACATGGATGTCTCCCAGTGGTCATAAAAATCAGATCGACTACATCATGATTGGTAAACGTTGGAAATCTTCAATATTATTAACCAAAACACGCCCTGGTGCTGACTGTGGCAGCGACCACCAGCTGCTAGTAGCCCGATTTAGAGTGCGACTGAAAGTAATAAAGAAATCAAGTCAACCGAAAACCATCACAATACCTAAGGGCGCAGAGAAACCATTTGAAGTCCTTGTACAAGATCGTCTTAACGAAATAAGTCCGGATCCTTTCGACTCAGCTGACACAACATGGGTGCAACTTAAATCTGTCATCACCGATTCTGCTAGGGATATCAATGCTTCTGCCCAAGTCCAAAGACCAAAATCCGATTGGATGAGTGACGAAACTTGGACAGCTGTCAGTAAAGGAAGTCCTTGAAAGAACTTGGTGCTGCAGGGTGTGACCCAAAACAGTACTCTGAACTTAATGCTGAAGTTCAGCGTCTGTGTAGACGTGACAAGAATACGCAAATTGAAGCAATCTGCACAGACATCGAAAAGAGTGCAAGAACCGCCCACTCAAAGGACATGTTCCAAAAGATTAAACTCCTTACAAAGGACTCTCAATTAAAGTCATGGATAATTGATGATGAACAAGGAAAGGCAATCTTAGACAAAGAACATGTATTAGAAAGGTGGAAGAGTTACTGCCAACAACTTTACAGTAGTCCTATGAACGCGGATGAACCAATTGCGGAAAGGCTAGACTTTTCAGTAAAAGAGCCAGATATCTTACGACACGAAGTTGAATCTGCGATCCACAAATTAAAGAACAAAGCAAGTGGTGGTGATGGCATTACGGCACAACTTATCAAACACCTTGGACCGGAGGGCATACATTTTTTGCACATTATATGCCTTAAGGTTTGGCGAACAGGTCAATGGCCGGATGACTGGAAAGAATCCATTGTGATACCGCTTCATAAGAAAGGTTCGACACGTAATTGCGGCAATTACCGGACGCTCTCTTTAATATCACATGCGGCGAAAATTCTCCTGCATATCATCAACAAGAGGCTTGAAAATTACATCAGCGGCCAAATAGCTAAAGAGCAGGCTGGGTTCGTTAGAGGTAAGGGGACAAGGGAGCAGATATTTAACATAAGACAGCTTATAGAGAAAAGCAGAGAGTTTAATATCCCGATGGTCTTCTGCTTCATCGACTACACAAAGGCCTTTGACTGCATAAGCTGGTCTAAAATGTTTACAGTGATGATTGAGATGGGAGTCCCGCAACATCTGGTTTTCTTGATTCAAGAACTATACATTGAAGGTCAGTCTAAGGTTCTACTCGATGATTCGGTGTCACAACCCTTCAAAACCGAGTGTGGCGTCCGACAGGGATGCATCCTCTCCCCCCAGTTATTCAACCTAGTGGGTGAGCACATAATGCGCAGAGTCTTAGACCACTGGGAGGGTGGCATTCGTGTTGGAGGGCACCTTATCAACAACCTTCGGTTTGCCGATGATACCACGATTATAGGTGCCAACGAAAAGGAACTTGCGGAATTGTTACAGCGGCTAGAGACTGTGAGTGCTGACTATGGCCTAAAAGTAAATTTCAGTAAAACAAAACTGATGTTCGTTGATAGAGGCAACAACGTAAGCAGGGCGTTTGAACTGCGTGATCTGGACTCGGTCGAACAGTTCGTGTACTTGGGGTCAATGATACGCAGTGACGGCAACTGCGAAAATGAAGTCGTTCGACGTGCTCAGATGGCCAAGGCCGCGGTGAAACGGCTTGAGAAGATTTGGAAAAATCGAAACATCTTCCGCAACACTAAAGTAAGACTCATGCGAACCCTCATATTCTCGATATTCCTGTATGCTGCCGAGACCTGGACACTTAAAGCTAAACTTAGAGCTAAAATTGATGCGTTCGAAATGTGGTGCTGGCGTAAAATGTTAGGCATCTCATGGACTGCTCGCCGCACCAACGCATCAATTCTTGAAGAGCTCAAGATCAAGGAACGCCTCTCTACTACATGCCTCCGACGCTCGCTTACTTTTCTTGGTCATTTGGCTAGACGGGAGCCCGATAATCTTGAGAAGCTCATACTGGTTGGCCACATGGAAGGGAGAAGGAGCCGAGGCAGAGCGCCTACCCGCTGGACAGACTCCATACTTGAAGCAATCGGCTGCAACACACAACAGGCGATACACCGGGCGCAGGATAGAGTGGCCTGGAGACTAACCATCTCTGGA
Source organism: Phthorimaea operculella (assembly GCA_024500475.1). Taxonomy (NCBI): domain Eukaryota; kingdom Metazoa; phylum Arthropoda; class Insecta; order Lepidoptera; family Gelechiidae; genus Phthorimaea; species Phthorimaea operculella. The sequence continues at coordinate 597,637 of JANFCV010000098.1, forward strand.
GCTGCTTTTGGTGGTCACGACCCTCAGCCTTGAGGAAACGACGCAGAAGAAGAAGAAGAAACTAAAGTAGCTACGGGGGGAAGTTACGTGTGGGCCCAACCTTAGTTTGATTGTGCATGCATCACTCAAAAACTAAGGTAGAGAAAGGTCCTAATCAACATCTACGATAGAGAAGTGATAGTGACAATTTTCACCTGACGTCGTCGTACACAAAGAGCGCGGAAATGGTTCTATTAGAAAAGTTGTTAGTATGTGTCGTTTTTGTAGGCACATACCTACCTAGGTAACTATATGCATAGGCGAGACGAAGTTCGCGGGCACCAGCTAGTTTTTAATAATATGAAAATCTTGGATTTTGCCCGTACATAATTTTACGATAAGATTATATTTAATCATGATATTTAACATATTATTATTTTAGATATCTATCACAAGATAAATGAACATGACAGGCAAAGTAAGTTGTAAAACCGCTGAACAAGCATGAGTGAAGCAGGATTCATGTAGCAACCTATCTATCCAGGTCATCAAGGATACAAAAAAACTAAACTTAATCATGCTGATGAAGTACATCTATAAAAAGATTTGTATTAGGGCTTTGCCACAGTCACATCACGGTCACCAAACATGCCAGACGGGCCAGACGGAGAATCTATCCTTCGCGATTTGATCGCCCAGGTCGCGAGTGAACACGACTTTAAGAATTATGAACTGGCCATAAAACCCATAAGCAGTGGAGGTGCAAACTACAGCTCGGTTCTCTTCCTAGTGACTGTGAAGTGTCCCGGAAAGGAAGATGTGGAACTTTTCGCAAAAATCGCTAACATGGGTGAAAGGATGCGGGAGGTTTACAACGCTAAAAGCGCGTTTGACCTTGAAGTGTTCTTCTATACAAAACTATCAAAAACTTACAGATCCCTAGAATTGAAAGCAAATGTTCCCGAGGAGTACAGATTTACTTTTCCGAAGTGTTACGGATGTAAGTCGGACAACTACGAGGAAACTGTCTTACTGCAGAATATGACTGCTGAAGGCTTCAAACTGCACGATAGACGGCAACCAGTAAGTTGGGAATACGCTGTCAGTGCTATCGAAAACTTAGCAAAATTCCACGCACTATCATTCGCGTATGAGAAAGATAATCCGAAGGAGTTTGAAGAATTGTGTAATGGCTCGGTATTATTCAAATATAATGAAGACGCAGCTATGAAGGAGATGTGGGAGAAACAAAAAAAATCATCCTTAAAGATAATTAGGAATTATGGATACAAGCTGCGGGCGGCCAAAGTGTTGAAAAATTTAGGTGAAGATGCCATGTTAGACTTCCGGAAACCACTGGGCACAAAGGTCTTAATTCACGGAGACTTTCGACCTGATAATATGATGTATAGAGAAAAGGTCAGTAGATTTTACTTATTCATCAAAGGTGTGTCTCTGAATTTATCAAAACAATCATGTACTTAACCAGCTTACAGCACCGCATGCGCTCCTTCGAATTCAGATCTGCTGCTTTAGCCGTGCGGTCTGTAAAAGAGATGAAAGTATGAGGATTTGTGGTTTGATACCGAACCACTCACTTTCCCGATTGGCTGTCCGAGCAATTTTCTATGGAAGATCAAATTTTTTTAGGCTTTGATCTTTGGGAGGGTTGTTCAGTTTGACTGTTGAGCTTAGTGTTTTTGAGAATTGGGTCGTTCGGTGCCACCCTGAAGGTATGTGTGCTGTTTGGGATTGAGGCGATGGGTCCTTGGATGCGGAGGTCATATTTGAGCGCCTACGCCTAGTTAAATCAACCCGGTGTGTATGCCGTTGGCGGTTATCGGACGATGTTTTAGTTTTACTGATTGAGTGGCGGTAGGAAATTAGGGGCATAATTGCCAGTAAGTATTTACTGGAAACTCACGTTCACACTGTGCCCCATGAATGGAATAATGAAAGAAAATCTCGTTGCAGGACAACGGAGTCGAGGTGATGACACTGGACTACCAAACCTTGCACATCGGGTGCCCAGCTGCAGACCTGATTTTCTTCATATCCAGTGCCACCGACGGAGCTTTCCGAGCGAAGTACCACGAGCGACTGATGAACCATTACTACGCGGAGCTGTCTGCAGCGATGCGGCGTCTTGGAGTTGACCCCAAGAAAGCTTACTCCCGTGAGACGTTTGATAGCGAATTAAAACAGGTAGATACTTTGAGTTATTGGTGTAATTAATGGTATTAGAATTAGAATGCGTGTTTTAATAATATAGGGTGAAATTTTACTAGTGACCGATAGCGAAAACTCAGAACCGGCTAGTGATAAGGAACAACTTTCCCCAAGGAACATTGGTCGAAATACGAAAAAAAAATTGGCCTCTCCCATAGTAACTGAAATCAGCTGATCGGCAAGTTTGTATGGGAGCTCCAAATTTTTCTTACGTATTTCGACCTATGTTCCTTTGGGAAAGTTGTTCCTTATCACTAGCCTATTCTGAGTTTTCGCTATCGGTCACTAGTAAAATTTCACCCTATATAGTAGGTATAATACTCGCGTCATATTAGTGAGCGCAGTGCAAAATGTTTTATTTCACAGTAAACAAAGTTGTCCATTCTCTGGCCCATTCACCGGTAAAAATGAACTGACATTGACTGACAAAATGTTCTTGTTCCAGATGTTGCCGTTCTTCCTTTTCCTAAGTATGCCCATGCTCCGGCTGATCCTGGTGGATACTGACAACATTCCGCAGGTGGACGGCGGCGACGCGGGGATGGAGACCTTCATGGAGCTTCCGACCACACGAGCCTTCATTGACAGGTTCAACGAAATTGTAGAAGACTGTGCCAGATGGGGTGTTATTTAAAGTGAATACACTAAATATAAGAAAGGAAAGATTTGTTTGTTTTTTGAATGAAATCGATACACTCTGACACTACTGGATCGATAATTCTTTCACCATTATAAAGCTACAACATTCCTGAGTAACATAGGGTACCTACTTTATACCACGAAAACAATCGTCATTACTATAACCTATAAACCAAAACGAGATGGTCAGCCATATTCAAAAACCGGCCAAGAGCGTGTCAGACACGCCCATAAATAGGGTTTCGTAGTCAACGTTTAAATATCTTTTTTTTCAGCATTACAAACTTAATTTTGTTGCTGGTTTGTTAGCAGCAGTATGATGACCAACCGCAAATAGAAAAACTCAATTTTTCCTGAAACCTTTAAGGGTACGATATCCGTTATAGTTTTCATTGTAACTTCAGATTGTAAGCTATATTCCATATTTATTTCAAATTTTTAGCGTTTATACTTTAGAAGTTACAGCTGGAACAAATTATGGGTCAAAAACGCCCTTTTTAAAAGTAAATATCTCGTGACAGAAACATTTTAGAGAATTTGTTTCAAAGAAACCTCACCTTAATTTTAAATGACCTATTCAACGATACCCTACTCAATATTACAGAAGAAAAAAAAAATTTTTGCCCCCCTTTCACTTGTATGGGAGGAGGTCCAAAAAACATTTTAAATATTTTTTTTTAACATTTCTGTATTTGGGTCAACACGATCTATCTTCTCACCAAATTTCATGTCGATAGCTCTGAAACTGACGAAGATATGAGGGCGCGGCATACAGACAGACAGACAGACAGACAGACAGACAGACAGACAGACAGACAGACATGACGAAACTATAAGGGTTTCTAGTAGACTACGAAACCCTAAAAAATATGGAAAGAAAGATAGACTACACATACACATATAGGGTGTAATTTTATTAGTGGCGGATCCGTTAAGGGTGTGTTCTGTCAATGAAACTGAACAACTTTCCCCAAGGAACATAGGTCGAAATACGAAAAATAATTTTGGTCGTCCTATACTAAGGGTGTTGGCCGGCCGGGTCAATGTGTATGGGAGGGCCAATTTTTTTTTCATATTTTGACCTATGTTCCTTGGGGAAAGTTGTTCAGTTTCATTGACAGAACACACCCTTAACGGATCCGCCACTAATAAAATTACACCCTATATATGGACTAGGTACTAAACAAAAAATTGCCGCCAAGAAAAAATACTACTAACCTAGTTTGCATCCTGCTTTACCAAAGGGCTCTGACATGGTTGCGTAGGCGTAGGCCTCTGACATGGTTGTGGAGGTTTCTCACATGATTGCGGGGGACTAGGGTGTTAGGGACAGTGTAACGAAAACTTTGCAGGCGTGCTCAGACCATGAAACTGAACAACTTTTACTATGTAGCCAATGGTGGGAAACGAAAAAAAATTTCCGACCTCCCATACAAAGTCAGTCAGTTGATCGTGAATTTTGTATGAGAGGTCGGAAAATTTTTTTCGTCTCCCACCATTGGCTCCATAGTAAAAGTTGATCAGTTTGATGGTCTGATCATGCCTGCAAAGTTTTCGGTACACCGTCCCTAACACCCTGTATAGAAGGTGAGAATTTGTATACCTACCTACAAACAATTTTTGGGAGTTCCCGTGCGTGTTATAGGTAGTTTGGCCCCGCATTGGAAACGAATCTTTAGGCTATTCCGAGACGGGGCCTTGCTGGCCAACTTACAAAAAAAATAGCAGCCAGTTCAAACTTTTTTTATTGAGCAAAATTTTGTTTTATTGTAATTACTCAAAAACGGTAAATGCCACAAAAATACATTGAATTAAAAATAAATCACTCAAAATTCTGCATAACATTCTAATACTTTACGAGTAAAACGCTACTCAAAATAGCAGTTTTAGCTGGAAACTCACTAACTCAAAAGTATGAATTTGGTCGTGAATTTGAGGATTAAAAAGCTGTTACTATGTGGCCATGTGGGGGATGACGTTGTTCAAGTCCGCAGGAGAAAATTACCCACATCAACCACAATAACCCTGCACGTGTCGTCTGGGTGGTGCTAAACGAACAACAACCTTGGCTGCCGTACCTGCTGTCATCGATAGCCTCACGGCACTAAAACTGTTCTACGAACTAAAATGGATACCAATGCGCAAGAAAATCAAAACGGCCCTTTTGAGGGCCATTTGACCAGAGAAATTGGTACCAATACTCGGATTTGTCAACTTAACATTGAAGGCATAAGCCTGGCAAAGTGTGATTACCTACACAGAATTCTAACAAGACACAAAATTGATGTCCTGCTTTTGCAGGAAACCCACGCAAGGGACGAGCAAGATCTGGTGAAACGTGGTAAAATACCGGGCTACAAAATAATTCAGTCTCACAACCATCCTAAATACGGAATCGCCACCTATATCAGAGATGATATAACAGAAGCCACAGTCCTTCCATATGACCCCAAGCCTGACTTCTTTATGAATCCCATCAAAGTTGGTAATCTTACCATTGTCAATATCTATAAACCACCTGGGAACTCATGGACGGATGGTCTACCTTCTTTTCCGCACCCCTGTTTGATTGCTGGAGACTTCAATAGCCACCACACGTCATGGCGATACAACTCTGATGACCAAAATGGCCTGTACCTAACCAGCTGGGCTGAAGAAAACGATTACCACCTCGTGTTTAATGCTAAAGACAGAGGATCCTTCAAATCAGCTCGCTGGAAAAAGGATTATAATCCCGATCTTGCATTTGTATCAAAGGAACCAGCTGGCACCCCATTTTCTACAGCAAAGCACATCCTGAGCGACTTTCCTAATAGCCAGCATCGCCCTATCTTACTTGAGGTTGGAGAGAAAATCCCCTACGTCAACTCCATGCCATTGCCAAGATGGAACCTTCAAAAGGCTGACTGGACGCGCTTCGCTGAAAAAGCAGATGCTACAGTAAGATGGATAGCACCAAAGCTGGAAAACTATGCCCGTTTCACCAAAATGCTTATTGAAACAGCAAAGAAGTGTATTCCACGCGGTTACAGGAAGACTTTTATCCCCTGTTGGGATGAAAAGAGCGAACTGCTATACAAACAATACCTCAGTACTGGTGACCACGAAGTGGGGCAGGATCTCCTACATAGCCTAAACGAAAATCGCAAAAATAAGTGGGTCACTACGGTGGAGAAGATGTGTTTCAAGACCTCTAGTAGAACAGCTCGGAGAGTTTTGAACAGACTTACTGGAAAAACTTCACTCTCCTCTTCACACTCCGCTCCACATCTGTGTCAGCTACACAGGAACTAGCAAATGGAATCGCAAACAGGATTGCAGACGTCTCCCGCGTTAAAGGAGTCAAAAGCCACACCCAAGCTGTCAAGTGCAGTTTAAAAGAGATGCGTAAAAACCTACACGCCAACGAAGATCTCTCAAAGCCCTTCTCAGGCGAAGAACTAGACCTTGCAATCAAACAACTGAAAAACAACAAATCTGCAGGCATAGATGGAATCTTTAATGAGTTTTTGAAACACTTGGGACCGAATTGCAAGCGCTGGCTGTCTCTATTCTTTACCGATATTATGCTCAGAAACAAACTACCTCCAAATTTCAATACCTCAAAAATAATCGCCATCCTAAAACCAGGCAAGGCCGCAGATGACCCCACCAGTTACCGACCCATAGCTCTCCTAAGCTCGCTTTACAAACTGCTAGAGAGAATTATATCCAACAGAATTACACCGCTCATCGACAAAGTGGTTCCGGTTGAACAGGCGGGATTTAGAAGTGGTCGGAATTGCACAGACCAGGTTTTAGCCTTAACCACGCACATAGAATCTGGCTACCAAAAGCGGTTGAAAACAGTTGCAGTCTTTGTGGACCTATCCGCAGCATACGATACCGTTTGGAGAGAGGGCCTGTGCTACAAACTAACAAAGGCTATACCTTGTAAAATACTTACCAGTCTAGTCAATACTATGCTGTGTAACCGTCACTTCACTGTACACCTAGGAGACAAACATAGTCGCACGAGGAAACTGAACAATGGTCTTCCCCAAGGTTCAGTGCTAGCGCCTGTGCTCTTTAATCTGTATACATACGACCTACCAGACACGGCCTGCCGTAAATTCATGTATGCAGACGATATTGCAATTGCCGGGCAACACCATAGCTTCTTGGAATCGGAGGAAGTGCCAAATCAGGACCTGACGTGCCTCGCTAACTATTTCAAAAAGTGGCGCCTGACACCTAATGCTTTAAAAACGGAGGTTACAGCGTTCCACCTCAACAACAGAGAAGCAAACTACAACCCCCGTGTGGAGTTTGATGGCCGCGTACTGCTGTGCAATCCTCAACCAAAGTATCTTGGTGTTACACTAGATCGGTCTCTGTGTTTTGCCCCACATGTGTCCAAATTGTGCAAAAAGCTCGAAACTCGAAATAACATAATGCATAAGCTGGTGGGAACAACCTGGGGTGCAAGTGCAGATGTTCTCAGAACCACAGGTCTAAGCTTGGTATACTCAGCGGCAGAATATTGTGCACCAGTATGGCTTAACAGCGCTCACACACATAAGGTTAACGCCCAACTCAATAACACCATGCGTTGTATTTCGGACACATTGAAATCTACGCCTGTGCAGTGGCTACCTACGCTCAGTCATATCTGCCCACCTGATATAAGAAGGCAACAAGCGCTGTTGAACGAATCAAACAAAATAAGATCAAGACCGGACCTTCCCTGCCATGAGGAATTTGTTAATCCCCCACCTCATCGACTAAAGTCTAGGCACCCGCCTTACCAAACAGCGGAACTACTCCGTGGTGACTTCAACATCAATAGAGAGTGGGTAAACTACTGGAAACAGAACATCCCTGGAAACATACCATCAGATTTTAACCCAACAAAAAAACCTGAGGGATTTAACTGGCCGCGAAAGGATTGGTGCCAGCTTAATAGGCTACGTACTGGCCATGGAAGATGTGGCGAGTTCTCGCACAGGTGTGGATGGCGGGACTCCCCAGCCTGTGACTGTGGTGCTCCGGTGCAGAGTATGCGACACCTCATCCTTGAGTGCCCAAAAAGAAAATTCACCGGGGATCACCAGGATTTGCTCAACCTTGAAAATAACGCAGCCCATTGGGTGAAGAACATGGACATACAACTGTAGAACAGGGACATTTGCCATACGAATAAATAAAACTATGTGGCCAGACCATGCTGCGGTGTCCTGGCTGAAATTCAGTTACATGTGTTCCGCCCAGCGCCACTTCATTTTTAAGTAAACCATCAAGTTTCATGCATACTTTCATGCTCTGTCTTACCACCTTAGAGGATGTTTGTTTTTAAATCCTTTCGTATTCAAAATTTACCTTCTCTGGTGTACTCTGTGCGAAATTTCAGGGTCCTAGATCTAGTAGTTTTGCCTGTGCGCTGATATACAATTGTTGGGAAATTACCAAAGTTTGTTCGTAAATTCGAAAGAGTTAAGACCGTACTCGTTCAACTTTACGAACTTACGACTGGTTTGAAATGGCTGCCATTTTTTTTGTATGTATGCCAGCAAGGCCCCGGCTCGGAATAGCTAAAGAATAGCCTAAAGATATGTTTCCAAGGCGGGGCCAAACTATATCACGCACGGGAACTCTCACTTAAACGTTCTTGCCTACTAATATGAAAGTTTAATATTTTTACTCCATCCAAAATATTGAAATACTTATGAAGCCTAGTTTCAAACAAAACATCGTTTTAGGTCGTCTTAAAAAGTAGCTCATTTGACCTGTCAGTCAAGTAGCAGATAGTACAGGTGTTAACTTCCAATTTTCACTGCAAATAATCCGAACTATATGGGGAAAGGAAGGCTTGTATTAGCTGTTCTCGTGTGTAATTTGTTAGAGCATGGAACATGATGATGATGATGATGATAAATATGCAAGACGAAATTTTACTAGTGATACAAAATAAAACACAACTATCAATGTTTCACTTTTTATTATCTTATAAATTGATTGTTTTTATATTAATGTAGTATCTATCACAGGGCGAGAAACACACGCAACGTCGGTTTGTGCGTCGTTTGTTCGATTTTCCACCTTATTTTTATACGAATACGGTTTATGTCAAACGATTTGACAGACAACGCAGCGTTGTGCGATGCCGTTTGACACAACCCGTATTCATATGCAGGTAGCTTCGAGCAACTCGATCTTCCGTCCCGGCCCGGAAGGCAGGTAGGGTGGAGAATCGAAAGAACGACGCACAAACCGACGTTGCGTGTGTTCCTCGCCTTACATTACAGTTCATCGGATCGTAAGACGACTCGGTGTCCCACATGAAATGAAAAAGGAGTTACACAGTGATTGATTACCTACATGTCAGAGATAATGACGGATACACGAACGCTAGTACATAACATAATAACATAACATCGGTCCACAGACTTCCACTTATTTATTCGATAAAACAATAAAAATACACGCATTCGTTTTAAACGTAACCGTCAAACGACCGCAGAGTAGACACGACAGCTTTATTTATAAACGTTGGATTCGTTTTGGTATTTAGTTTATATTTATTTATCACAGTTTATATTACAGTCCATCGGATCCGTCCTACGATCCGATGGACTTGGTGTCTCACATGAAAATTAAAAAAGGGTTTACATTGAGTTTACAGTTATTACATGTCAGCAGGTTATGAAGAATGCACGAACGCTAGTAGGTACATAATTGGTCCACAGGCGTTCACTTATTTATTCGATAAAACAATAAAAATACAGGCATCCGTTTCAAACGTAACTGTCTAACGACTATAGACAAGACAGCATTATTTTTACACGTTGATTTCTTTTTGGTATTCATCATTTTATATGAGACCCCATCGGACGCAGTCTTCCACAGCTCCGTTGAATCTGTCAACGAAGGCCTCGGTGGTCGGTAGCTCCATAAAGTTCTCCATCCCCGCCTCGCCATCCACTTTCGGAGCCTTGTCCTCATCCACCAGGATCACGCGGAGCATGGCCATGCATACGAATAGGAAAACCGGCAACATCTGAAATATTTATTATTATTATTATTATGAGCCGGACATGTCCCACTGCAGGGCAAAGGCCTCCCCCTCCTTCTTCGACTTTTCCTGAAATATGATTTAATAAAATTTTATTAGATAAAAGTCCATTTCAACCGGTGAATGTTGAACAGGTGACTAAGGCAGGGATGAAGGGGACGGACAACAGCGTTAACTGTGATAGTCCGAGCGACGGCTGGTCTCATCCATATCTCACAAAAGAATAGAATATTTTAGCTATGTACGGGTAGAGGAGCTCTAGTACTTCGGATTGGTCGTGGTCTGCCGCGGCGCAGCTTGGCACGTTTGGCGGAGTAGCTAAAAGTTTGCCCTCTGAAAAAAGTTAAAAATATCTCATCGAAGAATAGAATGAGACATGGCTGTAGCGATAGAAGCAGTTTAGTAAAGCCTATAAATCTTGGTCTGCCGGCTGCTATCTTGGCACGTTTGGCGAAGTAGCTAAAAGTATGCCCTCTTAAAAAAGTAAAAAATATCTCATCGAAGAATAGAATGAAAATATATCGTACCGATAGCTTACTTGAGTCTGCCTACATATATACTGGTCTGCCTGGCCACAGCCTGGCAGTTTTCCCGGTCCGACCACTTTTACTTTTTTTAGTAAAATTTTTATCTCTTCGAATAATAGAATAAAAATATGTCGTACCGATAGCTTGCTTAAGTCTGCCTATAAAAATACTGGTCTGCCTGACCACAGCCTGGGAGTTATCCAGATACGACCACTTTTACATTTTTTTGAGAAAATTTTATTTCATCGAATAACAGAATGAAACTAAGTTGTAATAATAGTTTATTTAAAGCTGATCACATATCCTTTGGTCTGGCTGAGCTCAGTCCGGTAGTTTCTCCGGTGCGATCACTTTTCACTTTCAGTAAATTTCAATTTTAAAGGACCTTAACTTTGATTATTAGGGAGTGGGCCCCGCCAATAAAATGAAAATTTGTCAGTGTACAGAAGTGAGATTTACAGAGCTGTAATCTCTCAATGTCTAAATGAAGAAAATGTTTTCCCAAGTATTATATTTTTGAAAAAATTACTACGAATACATCTGAAGTTGTAGATTCTTGATATTAACATAATAATAAATAAAATAAATAAAATAAAATAGCCTTTATTCTTGACCAACTAAAATTGATACATGCATTTGATTAATTAAATTGTTGAATATAAATAATAATAATTTCAATCAAAATAAAATAATAAATATAGTGCTAGAATTAATTATATGTCTTCTTGGTCAAGTTGTCCGAAGACATAGGCCTCTCTTCTTATTATTTATATTTATATTCATAATCTTCTCCATCCTTTTGGAAGGTCATCTTCCCATCTTTTTGTTGGTCTTCCAATACTCCTTTTTCCTTCTCTAGGGTACCAGAAAGCTATTTCTTTCGTCCATTTATCTTTGTTAGACCTTATCATGTGACCTGTCCATCGCCATTTGAGTCTACGTATTTTATTGGCTACATTTGTTGTTCTGGTCTTTTTTTTTATTTTTGTCAAGCTCCATTTATCTTTTAGTTTTATTCCTAGCATGCTTCTCTCCATGCTGTTCTGTGTCACCGTGAGTTTGCTTTCGTCATACTAACATACTTATTCTTAATCTAGACATTGAGAGATTACAGCTCTGTAAATATCACTTCTGTACACTGACAAATTTTCATTTTATTGACGGGGCCCACTCCCTAATAATCAAAGTCAAGGTCCTTTTAAATTGAAATTTACTGAAAGTGAAAAGTGATCGCACCGGAGAAACTACCGGACTGAGCTCAGGCAGACCAAGGGATATGTGATCAGCTTTAAATAAACTATTATTACAACTTAGTTTCATTCTGTTATTCGATGAAATAAAATTTTCTAAAAAAAATGTAAAAGTGGTCGTATCTGGATAACTCCCAGGCTGTGGTCAGGCAGACCAGTATTTTTATAGGCAGACTTAACCAAGCTATCGGTACGACATACTTTTATTCTATTATTCGAAGAGATAAAAATTTTACTAAAAAAAGTAAAAGTGGTCGGACCGGGAAAACTGCCAGGCTGTGGCCAGGCAGACCAGTATATATGTAGGCAGACTCAAGCAAGCTATCGGTACGATATATTTTCATTCCATTCTTCGATGAGATATTTTTTACTTTTTTATGAGGGTGACGGCGCAACGTCTTCGTACCATTGTAAAAGCGTGTGCAACGGGCCGGGCGCGTCTTCGCGTCACGCCACCCCGTCGCACCGCCCGGTGTCCGGCCACCTGGCCGACCGGCCGCACGTGCGGCGTCCCCGCCGCACCGCTCCGCCTGGCGGGGGACTACCTGACTTGTTATGGACTGCTTATAAAAGGGCCGACGGGCGGAGCGACTGGGATTCTTTTCGGCCAACCCATCCCGTGGGTAAATGAGACCAAATACCTGGGACTCACACTCGACTCCAGACTAAGTTTCCGTAGCCACATTAGGAAAGTACGCAACCGCGCGGCGTTCGTTTTGGGCAGATTACATTCGATGCTGAATCACAAGAGCAAACTCTCCCTTAGAAATAATGTGAGAATCTACACCACCTGCGTCAGGCCAATCATGACCTACGCTAGCGTAGCATTTGCTCACACCTTCCATTCGCATCTGAATATGCTGCAGGTCATCCAAAACCGGTTCATGCGCAGGGCTACTGGAGCTCCCCTGTACATGCGCAACGCCAACCTCCATATTGACTTAGGTCTCCCCACCATAAAAAACTTTATGAAAGAATAGTCCCGTCGATTTTTCGACAACGCTGCCCATCATAAGAATCCCCTCATATTAAAAGCATCCAATTACTTCCCCCATCCAACTTCGAAATTCAAACGCCGTCCCAGGCACGTCCTTTCTGATGATGACGATCCCATCACATTAGCAGCCGCTGCAGCCAACGCGAGTAGATCACACTCCACAAGCTCTTCAAGCAACCGCCGTCCCCGCCGGCGGGGACGCGGAGGTCCCTCATTTGTGCCCTTCTTTGGCAACTACCGGCATATACCCGGTAGACATAGTCAGATTCGTTCTTCCCAGAACAACTCGTAAGCCCAGTCTCGCCCCAAGGGCGTGATTGGGCTGGTTGTTTGAAAAACCACCCAAATACATCCGGGTGAGCCCTCGCTCCCCACCAAATAGTCAGGTGTAGTTATTAGCGGTCCCGGGACCGATAAATGTAGAGTCCAGCGGTAAAAAAAAAAAAAGCGACTGGGATTCTTGTCTGGACTTCGGCCCGATGCACATGTCGTAGTAGCACTGCTCAGTGTCTAATTATTGTGCTTAGAATCTTACTTATAGTTTTATCAATGATTGTGAATTGGTTGATTATTATTAATTATATCGGTTTTGGACTAAAATCTTGGTCTCAATGTCTGACCCTGACCCCAACTCTATAAGGGCATATTTTTAGCTACTCCGCCAAACGTGCCAAGATAGCAGCCGGCAGACCAAGATTTATAGGCTTTACTAAACTGCTTCTATCGCTTCAGCCATGTCTCATTCTATTCTTCGATGAGATATTTTTAACTTTGTTTAGAGGGCAAACTTTTAGCTACTCCGCCAAACGTGCCAAGCTGCGCCGCGGCAGACCACGACCAATCCGAAGTACTAGAGCTCTACCCGTACATAGCTAAGATATTCTATTCTTTTGTGAGATATGGATGAGACCAGCCGTCGCTCGGACTATGACATAACACGCCTTGAACAGTGCCAGCGGGCTAAGTGCCAACCCTGCAAAGCGGGGTGAATAAGCACTATAGTACCGACGCCGAGAGAAGTCGGTTTTGACAGATGTCGGATTTGCGCAAATGTCATAGCAGAGGGTTCATTTTCCTTTGATGACTTCCCTTTTAGTATGAAACTGACAGATGTCAAAACCGACTTCTCTCGGCGTCGGTACTATAATAGGGGAAAACCCTTGTGTGACTGTTGGGGAGGTAGATAAAAGTAACCTCTAAATTAATTTGTAGATGTAGGTATCGATTGATAGGTACTATAAAGTTTTTATATACAGATAGTCGTATCTTTGGCGTCACGAAATTTCATGACTTAGCCGTTGCTAATGAATGATAGGCAGATAATTGATACGATTTATCGGATATTGAGCATACCTAAAACTATTTACCTACTTTCAAGTTTTTTTATTTTAACATAATAAATGTAACTCATTAAATAGTTCTGGCTGTATGCGACTTCTGGCGGAATAAATAATTAGACTAATATACCTACCTACCGATCTAGGTACGTTACATTTTAAAAGTTATTTATCTACACTATTTTTGTTTTTTTTTTTTGCCGACAGCAGGATAGCCCGTAGCAAGTTTACAAGTAACTGCAGGTTCGAAATGAATTATTGACTATTGAATTAGTCTTACCGCTGCCAGTTCGGCGGCCAGCCAACGATTATAAGGCTTGAAGCCTGTAAGGTCCTTGCCACAAAAATGTAAGATGCGCGTTGAACGCATCTCTTTCAAGCTTTATTTATTTGTATATGGAAATATTTTCAAACACACGCTCTACAGTCCAGCAAAAAAGAGTAGACAAAAAATGAGGGCGCCACTTTGTTTACTTTATTTACTTTTAATATTGTCCTTGGTAAGGTAAATAGGTATATATATTTATATATGTGTAATTTAATATATATTTATATAATATGTTTATATATTAGTGTATAATAGAGGTTAGGTATATATAATTTATATATTACTATTATTATAAATTATACTTTTATTTGTATCATTATTAGGTACTCTTGTACTTGTTTGGTAAAGTTTCAAAACTTTAACTGCACCTGCCCTGTTTTTTTTCTACATGCCCTAAGGTAGACTGGGAGATAACGCCTTTGGCGTTAAGTCTGCCATTGTACAGTTGTGCATTAAGTTTAATAAATAAAAATAAAAAATTTGTATGAAATTTCAAAATTAAATGGCACCATTGACTATGAATGGAATGGCAACAATTTAGTATGAAAAATTTTTAGTTCCATTTATTGGCGGAAATTTCATACAAAGTGGCGCCCTCGTTTTTTGTCTTGGTACTCTTTTTTGCTGGACTGTACATGCGACTTAAAGTTCCATTTTATTTAATTTCTACTCTTTTTTGCTGGACTGTACGCGCTTCTTAGTATTTGTGGTTGAACCAACTAAAATATCAAAATTTACATTAACAGCACTTACCTGTTTTAATTCGATATCAAACAGCTCACGCGAGTAAGCTTTCACAGGGTCAACTCCTAACCGCTGCATCGCTGCAGACAGCTCCTCATAGTAATGGTCCACTAGACGCTCGTAGTGCTTTACTCGAAAAGCGCTGTCGGTGGCATTCGCTAAGAAGTACACCAAGTCCGTGGCTGGACATCCAACGTGCATGGTTTGGTAGTCCAGTGTGATCACCTCGACTTCGTTGCCCTGGAATGAGAATTTGCTTCTTTATTCCATGGGACATAGTACAGACTTACGGCCCTTTGATATAATATTGGCCTCGGTATAAGAGATTTTATAGTTAAGCCTCTAATTACTCGAATTGATTAAAGCCTTTAATTATATAAAATGGAACTAAACATTTTTCATACTAAATTGTTGCCATTTAATTTTGAAATTTCATACAAAGTGGCGCCCTGATTTTTTGTCTACTCTTTTTTGCTGGAGCTGGACTGTACCTACTACCTATGTAACACAATGTAGATAACTGTTATATGAAATAAATAAACTTGAAACTTGAATCAGAGGCCTGATATCCGCTCTAAGATCTCAAAGATAAGACAGTACCTAATTTAAATATTCTATTAGTAATTTAAATATCTTTTATCTTTTAATTTCATTGTAAGTAAAATCTGGGTACATACCTTTCTTCTATACATCATATTATCCGGTCGAAAGTCTCCGTGAATTATAACGTTTGTGCCTAGAGGTTTCTGGAATGTAAACATGGCGTCATCGCCTAGTTCTTCGAACAGTTTGGCCACCCTCGGCTTGTATTCTGTATTCCTAATTATGTCAAGGGTTTCTTTTATTTGCTTATCCCACATGTCCTTAAACGCATCGTCTTGAGGAAAGTCAAAATGCATATCTTTGCACATGTTTTCAAAGTCCTCCGGATTTTCTGCCTGATACGCGAAGGATAGTGCATGAATTTTTGCTAAGTTTTCAATAGCACTGGCAGCGTATTCCCAACTTACAGGTTCCCGTCTATCATGCATTTTGAATCCTTCAGCAGTTAAATTCTGCATTATAACAGTTTCTTCGTATAGCTCTGTCTTGCATCCGTAAAACTTCGGAATAACTAATCTGTCCTCGTCAGCAACTTTTGCTTTCAATTCTAGCATTCTGTAAATTTTTGTTAGTTTTGTATAGAAGAACACTTCTCTGTCATACAGGTTTTTAGCGTTTAATACCTCTCTCATCTTTTCACCAACACTGGCGACTTTTGCAAAGAGTTCCACATCTTTCTTTCCGGGACTCTTCACAGTCACTAGAAAGAGAGCCGAGGTGTAGTTTGCACCTCCGCTGCTTATGGGTTTAATTGCAAGTTCGTAATTGTTAAAGTCATGTTGACTCGCGATCTCGGCGATTAAATCGCGAAGGATAAATTCTGCGCTTGCCATGTTTGGTGGCCGAGATATGACTGTGCCTACGCGCTTGTTTGTTTGAATATATGATTATCAGTATGCATTAGTTTGATTTGATTGTGGCCTTGACGAGCAAGATAGATAATACATAGATCATGTTTTCCTCATGCTTGCTATACTGTTTTGTATCTTAGGTAAGCAGTTTACCTACTACTCTAATGTTGCGTATGATCAATATTTATACGAGCGACATCGACAATACAACAAACTCAAGATAACCGGCAATGTGTATCGAGTTGCATCTGTAACTTTTTGTGACACACGTGAGGTGATACATTGATGATATTTTGTAAACCAGCATCGCATTGTACAGGTACTTATGTAGTTTCCTTATATGTAGGTAAAGCAACCGATCGACTCCGAAACTACTAAATATACCAATATAGGGCGTTAAATTAAGTACAAATATTTTCAAAATATGTTCCACCCTCAAGCAAGAACGAACAACTTTTATTATATATTTTTACGAAATATGAAAAAAATAGATCTTCCGCACTAAAATGTTAAAAAATAAAATTCAATTCGTTCAGTTTTGTGAGAACACATCTCTAAAATATTTATACTCAATTAAATGCAACCTACATAATTGGAAATTACATAACTCAATGTGAGAACATATGATCTAGATCTACAATATTTACAATTACCATACCTACATAGCAAACAAAATAATGAAAATGTTATTAATTACTTCAGCTCCTGGTCTATATCAACAAACTTAACTACAAAATGAAAAATGCGTTGTTTCTTTAATGAAGTCGGGATAACAACCCTTCAACTGCGTACAAAAACTTAATATGATTATGATTACCTACGCAGGCAAATATGGGCAATTTAATAGGCAATTTTAGGTACTTAGTACTTACCAAACATAACTTGGCACACGCCGATAAAACCAATCAAATAGGTATCTTTGAACGGCTCATCGAAGACTGATGAAAGAATTTTATACCTTTAAACCACGCCTTAAACGAGCAAGAATTTGTTATTTACCTACCTCCCAAGTGGCATCCGGGGTTCTATAAAAGATGTATAGTGGTTCACATGTACTCCTTAAGCTGTATAAGTAAGCTGTACAAGGGCTGTATAGCTTGCTATAACTCCCTTATAGAACCCGTTTGGGCACAAATTAGACAGCTTTAGGTTCCACTATGGCTGTACAATAGCAGTACAATAGCATTATAATAGTAGTTTAAGCGGTAACGCCGAACTTAAGGCTGACTTACGGTACTATAGTGGACCCAGTGTGAACCATACAAACTCCATGAGTGTAATAAATAGTAACAAGTGGCCAATTACACAGCCTTCACAGTTATAAAATCCTACAAATGTACCCCTAGGCTTCCTAAGAACCACGGTGTGTCTTTTATATTGCTAATTTTATTTTATTCCCTCATTATTATTAGTTCGAATTGTCAGTGCCACAGGAAACACAAATAAATATCTCCGGCGGACATTAAATTGGATAAAATTCATTGCTATTACTGGTGTACCTGTTTAAGTTAATAAATAGTGTTAAATGCCAAGGAAATGCAAATTTACTGTGAAATACATACATATTTATAGCTAAAATATTCACGCGCCTCGGTAAAAACGCGATATTTAATTTAAAGTACCTATTTAAATCACTGAGGAAAACTATTATTTTACGTTTTTGATATATTGGGCTTTAAATTCATGCCATGGCAATTAGTAATAACATAAAATCAAAACTCAACCAGTCAATTTGCGTTTTTGCGTTAAATCTATATGATAATTTTGGAAATTTCTTTGGTAAATATTTAAGGTTAGTAGAACAAAATGGTGGAAATGAAATACGGCTAAGTGAACTGTTGTAATTCCGATATAACGCATTGAGCTGTATAAGGGTTCACATGTGTTCCGTTAGAATGCCGTTGTCTGTGTGTAGTCCCACATCTGTACCACTACGGAGCCAAGGTCTATACATTAATTCTGATGTGAACCTTTGTACAGCTTTAAGATGTACTTCAGGGTCAATTGTACACTTCTATGCAGAAGTCAAAAAAAGGTTATTTTAATGTACACAAACACTTCCTACTACAGGCAATAGCTGTATAACAGCCCAAAATGGGTTAACATAACAGCCTTTAGCTGTATAACAGTCCACATGTGTTCTATTAAATGCTAGCTCTATAACATCCCACAAGTAGCCCGTTAAACAGCTGTTGCCGTAACTCTACCCCCCTATAATGCTCTTAGTCAGGTGGCTGACTAAGGGATCGTTTTTAGACTATTATAACACCAACTGTCGTATGCTAGCTCTATAAAATCCCACAAGTAGCCCGTTAAACAGCTGTTGCCGTAACTCTACCCCCCTACAATGCTCTTAGTCAGACGACTGACTAAGGGATCGTTCTTAGACTATTATAACACCGATTGTCGTATATAAGTACAAATCTACACTCCTATAAGTCCCTTATATAGGTAAAGGTGTAATCAATTCCAATAATGCAGCTTATAGATTGCGAGTGAACTGAAATACTGCTTCAAGTACACCTGTACACTAAATGTGTACTCTTAAATGGAGTAATATGCTTATTGGGCTAATATAATAGTGATCTCAGAAACGGCTCTAACGATTTAGATATAATAGGTGTTTACGGGGGTGATGGGGGTGCTAAATTGATCTAGATAGGTTTATTTTGTAAACAAATAACGCCATCTGTTGAAAAACCGAGGAATCTCGGTCAACCACCTGGTCACTTAAATAAGCAATTTTTGGGAGTGGCCACTTCTAGTACTTATCGTGGCCCAGCCCAGCCACTCATTATTGTGTCATTTACGTCATTACGTAATTTTGGCAAGGCCACCTAAAGGTAACTATGGAATAAGTATCTTTTAAACGGTGGAGAGACAATTATTTTTACTATTTACAATGATAATAAACAGACTTATGGTATGTTCATTTTTAGGGTTTCGTAGTCTACTAGAAACCCTTATAGTTTCGTCAAGTCTGTCTGTCTGTCTGTCTGTATGCCGCGCCCTTATAATTCCGTCAGTTTTAAAGCTATCGACATCAAATTTAGTGTGAAGATAGATCGTTCTGACCCAAATTTAGAAATGTTGAGAAATAATTATTTTAATAATTTTTTGGACCCCCTCCCATACAAGTGAAAGGGGGGCAAAAACTTTATTTTTCTCCTGTAATATTGAGTAGGGTATCGTTGAATAGGTCTTTTAAAACTAAGTGGAAGTTTCTTTGAAACAAAGTCACTAAAATGTTTCTGTCACGAGATATTTGCTTTTAAAAAGGGCGTTTTTGACCCATAATTTGTTCCAGCTGTAACTTCTAAAGTATAAACGCTAAAAAATTGAAATAAATATGGAATATAGCTTACAATCTGAAGTTACAACGAAAACTATAACGGATATTGTACCCTTAAAGGCTTCAGAAAAAATTGAGTTTGTCTATTTGCGGTTGGTCACCATACTGCTGCTAACAAACCAGCAACAAAATTAAGTTTGTAATGCTGAAAAACCTGATATTTAAACGTTGACTACGAAACCCTATTTGTGGGCGTGTCTGACACGCTCTTGGCCGGTTTTTTACTAATAAACACGGATACGCAATCGCAAAATGCTGCCATTAGTAATAATAATTTGACGTACCCTACTTACCTCAAAATTTGTACCGGAAGTCATCATCAGTATTTCCACCGATTCTAGTTTAAGGTGGATCGTTTTCCATACAAAAGTTAAATGGAGTTACGCCTTTAAATGAGACAAAAATATGATTAAAAAGCTTGATGAGAAGTCCCGTGCTTCTATAACATTTCCGCAAAATAAAACAAATATTTTTTTACCTATCAGATTTCTCAATTTCTCTGTAATAACCGTTTAGCCACTTTATGAACATAAATGGAGCTACTGCTGCGATAAACACGTTTAATTTTTTTGTGGAGAAAATACTTAATATTTTTTTACCATAATCAGTTTTGCGATAAATTTACGTGTGCCTTCATCATTTCACATAAAGTTTTTTTGATAATATTGTTGTTTAGCTCATGTTTAACTCGGTTGAAGTTCAGATTTTCGTTTGTATGACGTGCCGATGCGCCTTAAGCAAGTTACCTGCCATCATGCGTCCCATATTGATGATGATGACCCTATGTCATGTGACGTAGGCAGCAAGCTGGATGGGCTCATGGACTTTACCGGTATCCAGTATTTAGGTTCATCGAGGTCCAAAGTCTGCATGCACTCACTTTTATCTCAGTTCATAATACTTAAGATAAGAGACTTTTATAAGTACTCAAAGTACAAGTTTGTATTTCATTGCAAAAGTAGGTACAAGTAAGTACAAAGTAGGTACAACAAGCACAGAATAAATAATAGTACGTAACGTACAACTACAAAGTTTTTCATTACATTTTCTTTGTAATCAAGATTATGTTCGAAGTATTTTTATTTATTTATTTAACCGTTTATTGTACACAATAAAATACAAAGAACATAACATATAGAACAATACACAACAGGTCAGCTTATTTCTAAAAGAAATCTCTTACAGCAGACCTAGGGTAGTGAGATGGCATAAAGTGAGGCCGAGTGGACGAGTACAACTTACTATGATTATAATGAATTTAGGAATGATGATACTGTGCATACAGTGGTATGCTACTCAAAAATAGGATAGGTACCTACCCTATCAAAAGTTATACCTACAGTGGTTTTGTTATGCCGTATGGTGCCGGCTAGGAACAGAATCACGCCATAATCTTTCCCAAAGGTGTCGTAAGAAGCAACTAAGGGATTATATGTATCGGAATTTTAGGCTACAGGCTGACAACCTGTCACTATGGTGATACACAGTCTTTTGAATGACTCTCAAACTTTTGTCAGGCGTGGTGTAAATGGCCGTTTTTGAAAGCCGTTTACGCTCTATCTACCCCGCAAGGGATATAGGCGTGATGTGTGTAGGTATGTAGGATGCATGTTATTTTGTTACAGTGTAAGCAAACCTTGACTACGGTAGTACTATATATTATTTATTCCGTGCTTTGACGGTTGTATTGACTAATGATGATGATTATATGTTTTTTCTAGTATTTAAGTACACAAGAACCAGGAAAAATATCGCGGAAACCTGCTTACTCATGTTTTGTATTAGAATTAGATAAATATCCACTTGTTTACGCTGCGCTCTCAAGGTATTGGTTTCATCGTATTCGATCATTTGATTTTATCGTAGTTTTTCCGATAAACATAATGTACAGACAGTCACCGTTATAAGGAGTGGCTCAAGGAGTGACGTCTAAAGATAAAATATAACTCCCTCATACTGAGGGGTATCCGAATCAATACAATACAATACAATACAAAAGCTTTATTATCAAAAATACATTTCAACAAATGTTTGAGTCTTCCCAGTAAGTAAGAACACTACTTGTGTAGGGAATGACTCGCTTCTTCCTTAGGTAGTAACAAAGCTGTGCGTTTGTATAGAAACAAACAAATTTAAACAGAATTTAAACCAAAATTTAAACAAAATTCAAACCAAAATTTAAACAAAATTTTAACCAAAATTTAAACAGAATTTTAAACAAAAATTTTAAAAGATAAGAAAATTAAATCTATAGTTAATTAATTTTACAAACTTAATTAGTTAGGTACTTATTCTAAGAAACAAGTTCTTGTGTGTAGTATGCGTGTGTGTGAGTGTGTGTGTGTGTGTGTGTGTGTGTGTGTGTGTGTGTGTGTGTGTGTGTGTGTGTGTGTGAGGTATAGCAGCATGTTTTTGTTGGTTACCATTTGCACCTGTATGCCCTACGGACATAAAATGCGCCTTGGGATCGGTATTAAGTGGCCACATACAGGTGATTTGATATTATTCAAGACAATCGGACTAGGATGCTTTCAACTTCATCATACGTTAGGTCCATTAACCATTGTGTAACTTTAATCTTGCATATGTGTATATTCAAGGGGTAAATGTTTAAAATACGGTTAACTTTGTTATACACATAACCAGATTGGGCAGCGAATTGACGCTGTGCAAATACGGTTCTCGTGCGATATTGCCGGGCTACCTGGTAGCTTCTTCTTTTATTTGATAATGTTTGGTTATAGGGAAGAGTTTTGTGGAGAGTGATAATTAAGTTTAGTAGATAAAGCTTGCGGACTGAAAGTGTCTTGGTAGATCTATATAATGCATCTGTGGGAAAACTGTAGGGCTTAAAATGGATAACCTTTAGAAGTAGTCTTTGCGCAGTTTCTACAGATTTAAATCTTGTCTTACAGGCTCCTCCCCATACTGGGATACAGTATACAGAAACTGACTGTGCCAGCGCATAGTACACGTTCCGTAGCGTTTCAGGAGGCAAGACATGCCTCAAAGATCTGAACACCCAAATCAGCTTCCTCAGCCTGCTCATTATAAGTTCTACACGTGGAAACCAGCTTAAGCGTTGGTCAACCATGATGCCAAGATATTTGATGCAGGGTACTTTCTTTATCGAAGAGCAGGAGCAAGATGACTTATAAGGTTGAGTACAGTTATGTATTTTAATAAGAAAATCATCTCCTGGTATGGAATTTGCATATGGAGCAAAGCAGACGAAATTTGTTTTATCTACATTCAGGGTTAGTAGACTATCATTCAGCCAGCCTGCCACCTTCATCAGTCCCGATTCGGCCGACTTCTTGGCAGCATCCCAGGTATTGGCGGAAAATACTATTGCCGTGTCATCGGCGTAAGTAAAAATTTTACCTCCTACTCCCTGAAGATTGCATAACTCGTTGATGTACAGCAAGAAAAGCGTGGGACCAAGGACACTACCCTGAGGAACACCGTATTCTACATTAAGTTCATCACTGATATGTTGTTCAACTTTAACAGCTTGTTTTCTACCATACAGGTAGCTAGAAAATAGTGCCAGGGCAGTGTCTCGAATACCAACGCTTTCCAGTCGTCGGACAAGAATTGGGACTGATACAGTGTCAAAGGCTTTTTTTAAATCAATGAAGACTACTATACACTTTTTTTTATTGTCTACTTCCTTAACAATTAGCCCAGTGAGTTTGAGAACTGCATCTTGCGTGGATAAACCTTTTCTGAATCCGTATTGATTCTCTGAGAGAACATTATATTTGTTGAGATTCTTTTTCTTTCTTTCTTTCAAATTCTTTATTATCAATAAACATACTTACAAATATGTAAAATTATACAAAAACAATTATGTTGCTAACCATTTCCTAAACTAAAAATATAAAAATATTCTTGTATCATAGGGTAAATAGGTAGCGAACATAACTATTCTAAATAAAATATAATAGGAAAATAAAATACTACTATACACTTAAAATAAACTTAAGTACACCATAAAAAATACGATAAACTAAAACTAAGATAATTTGGGTGCTGCATTCCGTACTCTTCCTCGAAACCGTCGGAATACAACGCCCTTCGGCCAAAACTCTGGCGAGGTGAAGACGTCCAAGTGGGCAGTCGGGACCCGAAGCATGTATGAGTTAAAACCCACCACATACCGCGACTCCAACGCCTCCACAAACACGCCAAGTCTTGGTGAGTCCTTGAAGACACCAGCTTTATGTCTCGCGAAGATGTAGTCCGACACGTCCTGCTTGGTAGTAGATGCGTGCAGACGGGAGACATATAGTGATGTCCTCGGCGTAGCGGCTCGCAGAGGTTGGTTGGGCTCCACAGGCGCGATACCGCACTTGTTCGTGCGTTGCCGCTTGCTGCGCTTCTTTTGGACCAAAGTAAACCCCTCCGCGTCTACCTGGTCAGAGCGCTTGTTGCGGGAAGGCTCGTCAGTTGTTGACCGAGCCTTTCCCGTTTTATTCGCCGCCGGAACAGAGGGCGGGTGAGCTTGCCGATTTGCGATGTTCCGGTGCGGCGCTGGCTGACGTTTAGCTTTGTCAGCAGCCACACCAAGCGCAGGTGGCGGCTGCGGTGCGGCGAGGCGGGGCGGGTCGAGCGGCGCAGCGGCGGCGGCGGGGGGCGCACGCGCAGGCTGGTCGGTTCGCTTGGCAACACGAGGTGATCCGTGTTTGGGCGAATCTGCTGACGGAGCGCTTGCCGCCGATGCATATGATTCACCGGCAGCAGGTACATCACGTCGTACGTTGTCAACAAAATTTGAAGTCACATTCGACCCAATAACTGTATTTCGCAACGAAACTACTTCGGCACGTAATTCAGCAATTGTATTTTGTGCGACTTCAAATTTTTGTTTAAAGTCTTCCAGGCTTGCCTGCAGGGTTGCGATGTCCTTCTGCATCCTGGCGACATCAACATTCTGGTCGAGCGTGTCGGGTGTGCTCCACGGTGGCTCAGATGCGCTGAACTTCGGCAGGCTATCCCGGTCTATCTCCTTCAGGATTTTGATGATGTCCTGAAGGCTCTTCTTACTATAGCTGACTAGTCGGTTGTTTATTAATTTTTCTATTACTTTAGAGATAGAGTTTAGGACAGATATTGGCCTATAATTATTAGGCACTTGTCTTTCCCCACTCTTGTACACCGGAGTGATTACGGACCGTTTCAGAGAATCAGGGAAGATACCAGTGTTGAAGCAGAGGTTTGCAAGCTTTGTAATCAACGGTACTACAAAAGATCTAGCAATCTTGAGAAACTTTGTGGGAATCCCGTCCCACCCCGGAGCACTGTTTGAGTCAAGGCCTGATAGAATATTATCTACTTCCTGCTCGTCCGCATCCAGGAGGACGAACGAGTTAGGAAAATCGCCAGAGCAATTGTAGGAGGTAACAAGGGGTGGAGATTTGTTAAAATAACTTCAGCTAAATTTTTACCGATATCAACAAAAAATCCATTTACTTCATTTACAGAGATAATAGGGTCCGGATTGATATTTAAAAGAGCTTTGTTAGACGTTTTGGGGGGTTTATATTGAGAAATGTCGTTAATTGTTGTCCAGAGTTTACGTGGTTGCTTCAGATTTTTGTTTATTAGGGCCTTACCACAAAACAGTTAGACCAGTGTTGAACGCGTGTCTAAAATAAAACTTCATACAAAAAAAACGCTAGACACGCGTTCAACACTGGTCTAACTTTTTTGTGGTAAGGCCCTTAGGGTTTTGTTATATTGTCGTTTTAATTTCTTAATTAGGTTGGAACAAAAGTTTCTAAATCTTTTAAAAGTAATTTTTAATATTGTATTTTGAGGATTGCTTCTTAGTTTTAGTTGCATTTTATTTCTAAGCCTAATACATCTTAGAGCTCCCAGCGTAATCCAGGGCTTTTTTATACTCCTCCCGTTCGAGATAACTTTTATTTGGCTGTTAGCTAAAATTGCTGCTTTAATCTTACCAATAAGTGCTTTTGAAAAAACATCGGGGTCGTTGTATATATTTAAGTAGGAGACATCAATCTCCATAAGAGTTTCATAGGCTTTTGTGAAGTCAATAATAGTGCTAGTTTTAAGTGTTTTTACCCTCTCAGTAAACATATTTATGCGCAACAAAATCAAATTGTGATCGGTGATGGTAGTTTCTAGTACCGCAATGAATTCAGTGTCGTAATTTTTATCATACTTCATCATAACGTGGTCCAGACAACTATCGAACCTGGTTGGTAGTGAATGAGCTGGTAGTAGACCATGTGAGGATAAGGCATTCAAGTAGTTTAGCCTATTTTTCCGTTCGTGAGCCTGCTCATTAGGTGTTATTAGTAAATTTATGTTAATATCTCCTAGTAGTACCTAATATATTTCTGCAAAATGCCATTGCTTGTAACTGAGTTTCCAGACTGTCTATAATATTCTTAGCATTTGTATGCGAGGGTGATCGGTAGATGCCTAATATGGTATAATTATTAACGACAATCTGGAGACCAGTTGCATCCGTGAGATTCAGTTCCGATACATTGGCTTGGTGCGAATTTTTAATGTAGACATGTAGACAACTACGCCGTCGTTTTGATTTAATAATTTATGTGTCTGAAAACAGGTTTAGTTTATAATTTGAAGTACAGATTTTATTGAATGCAGTCTGCATTCCGTTAGAATTAATATGTCTATCTCGAATTCTAATTCGGATAAAGTAATTTGTAGGTCGTCAGTATTTTTGTACACACTAACTATATTTTGGGTTCGTTCGCTGCTATTCCGTAATGGCGGATGTGATTTGGTTATAATTTTGTTTTTTTTCGTTTATTAGAGTGTTTAGTGAATAATTCTGATAGTGTATTATACAGTAAACTATTCTTAAAGTGAACGTTAAATAGAAAATCGTAATTAAAGCATATATCTGACATTGTGTAATAGTGACGAGCGAATTACCACGTGGCGCAGAAATTTTACTATCACGTTTCTGTTGCCACACAAACTGCGCAGCACAGCCCCTAGTCGAAAGACTAGGTCCTCTGTGCTGTGGACTCTCCCTCGGCGTAATGCCAAACAACTTTACAATTGACTACCTAACCTTACAACTGACTTAACCTAACTTTACTTAAATGGCGAAATACGACTCCATAAATGAGTTGTGAAGCCAGTGGCTCAGCCACGTCCTTAAAAAAAAAAAACTATATTTTGTGTGATAATCGTGAAATTATGTTTTCTATGTTGGGTATAGCTTGGTAATTCTAGTATCTGGCATTTAATTGAATCAGCTACTTGTAGGTTGTCTAATTCTTGATAATTTTTTGTTGCACTATCCATTAATGTTATTTATTAAGAACTAGCTGGTGCCCGCGACTTCGTACGCAAGGTGTTAGAGGCTTTGTGTTAGCTATATTATATCTACCTACATGTTTTAACACTGTTAATCAGTAATTTTGAAATTAGCCACAAGTTAAATGTGCGGCTAGGGCTGAGTCAAATTTCGTCGGGTGCGCGAACTAAAAATAGGTCTTCTTCTTCCTTAGGGTGGGATGCCTGAGGTGCTCGCAGACGAGTAGGTAATCAGCTCCAATCATTGGCATTTGCTGTGCCTACAAATGGCATCAAATGTGAAACGATATACCACCGAATCTAAGATATTATTGTACCATTTGAAGGCAAATAAATAAGTATATGAGTATCCCCAGGACCAGAAGATCTTAGACACAATCTTGGAAGCCCGCGACTCAGTGCGGCGATGACTTGCGATGACTTGGTAATCGTGTTGATCATGTTCTTTGCTAACTTATATATATACCAGGATGGTGATTGTGCGACTGCTCTATTGCGCAAAGGGATTAGCCGGGACTTACATCGCGTTTTGGGTTAGAGGGCAGGAAAATATAGCCTGGTTCTTTCGAAAGTTTTACATCGATGCTTCTTGTAGCACTCAAAGGATCGAATTAACCTCATCATCTTCCTGCCCTTATCCCAATTACTTGGAGTCGGCGCAACACGTTTTGTTGAACACTGTTATGTGGGTTCTTGACAATGGAAACACAGGTTCTTGTTCAGTCTTCATTTTATTAATACTTTATAATATACTAGGACAACCGGCCCGCGGCCATGACGATACAAGACAGAGAGAAGGAGGAGTACGTGCGAGTGAGACGGAACGCTACCTGACATCCCCCTTTTCAAAATAAATAAAATAAATAAAATGTTACACACACTCATGAAACGAAACGTAAGTACTTTTGAAACTTATACAATGCAAAATATTTATGTACGCATGAACGCATCCTTTCCTCCTTTAAAAAAACAATGAATGACAAGTGACATTACAAATTTGTAGGTTATTTACATTTTCCAAAATATTTTCATTATCGACAAAATACGTAAAAATAACAAACTTATTCACGATACCTACTAGGTTTAACAATTGGGCGTCCAAAAGACGAATATTTAATATTTGAGGACGTGCCTACGTCGGGACTACGTGCGTTTGTGATTGTTTGATTTGTGTTTGTTTGTGTTTCAGGTTGGCGAGCTGGAGTGTACGAACAGGAAGGTCTTGGTGTTGTGTACTGCTGAGGAGGTGACTGTGGAGATGAAATGGACAGAGGATATTTCGGCTTCAAAATGTGTTGTCGATTACGACGAAATGAACCATCAGGAGACTGAATAACATAACTACGAGGCTGTGAACCTACCTGAGTTATTGTTCCAGGTGTCCACGCACTGTTGGGTTGTTTCTTATAATAAACTCTATCACCAACATTAAGCGTTTTAAGTGGAGTTGTGTGCTGGTTATAATAAATAGTAGACTTTGATCTTGTTGTTTCAATGTTCTCCTTAATCTTGTTAAGATCAACAGTCTGTGAGGCTAGCTGAGTATCAGCGACTGGTAAGAGTGATCGAAGACTTCTATTCATGCATAACTGTGAAGGTGAATAACCCGTGTCTTTAGGAGTGTTTCTGTAAGTAAGAAGTGCTAAGTATGGATCAGTGTTGTCTGCCTTACACTTTCTTAACATGTTCTTTATAATACCTACTGATCTTTCAACCATGCCATTAGACCTGCTTAAGTATGGACTAGACGTGACATGTTCAATACCCCATTGTAAAGTAAAATCTTTGAACTCTTGGCTATTAAATGGAGGTCCATTATCAGACACAAGTATTGATGGAATGCCATGTCTAGAAAAGATAGACTTGAGGTGAGTAATAACTATCTTAGAATTAGACCCTGACTGTAACAAAGCAATTTCTATGTACTTTGAAAAATAGTCTACAACAATTAGGTACTTAGAGCTTTCAAAATCGAACAGATCTATACCTACCTTATGCCAGGGAAGTAACTTATAGTCATGATGAACTATAGGTTCTTTGGAGTTGCTTCTTCGATAAGTAAGACATACATTACATTTACTTATGTACTTTTCTATGTCCGAATTAATGTTTGGCCAAAAAACTTTATTCCTTGCTAGTCTAATACAGCTGTTTATGCCTTGGTGTCCTTCATGTATGACTTTTAGAATACTTTCTCTCATTGACTCTGGAATAATAATACTACTGGACTTGAAGACTACATTATCAATGACGTGAATTTGATCCTTGAGAGAAAATAATGGTTTGAGTGACTGACTGACTGATCTTTTGTGTTCTGGCCATCCATTTTGACAATAATAAATAACTTGAGTAAGAGTCTTATCCTTGAGTGTTTCTTGTTGTATTTCCTTGAACTTGTTAGAACTACATGGTAGTGTCGACATGAATAAGTTAACATGTAGGTCTATATCCTTCTCTAGGCTTGTAAGTGTACTATCAGTAGCAGGTAGAGCTGCCCTTGATAGAATATCTGCTATATACAGGTACTTACCAGGTTTGTATGTAACAAGTAAATCGTAGGGTTGAAGTCTAAGCATAATCCTTTGAAGCCTAGGTGGTATATCATACAATGCTCTCTTGTATAATGTGATAAGCGGTTTGTGGTCGGTTTCTACCGTTACCTGTCTACCATATATATAGTGATGGAACTTGGTGCAACCAAAGAGTATGGCAAGAAGCTCCTTCTCAATTTGGCTGGAGTTCTGCTGACACTTCGTTAATGATGCTGACGCATAGGCTATAGGCTGGCTTTCCTGTGTTAAGACTGCTCCGAGGGCATCCTTCGACGCATCTACAGACAAAAGAACAGGTTTATTAGGGTCATAATAAGCAAGAACAGGGGCTGAACTTATTATGCCTTTTAATTTATTAAATTCTGCATCGTGTAGCTCTGACCAGTGCCAGACTATGTTTTTCTGGAGGAGTTTCCTTAGTTCAGTGGTTTCCTGTGACAAATTTTTAATAAAAGGACCAAGATAGTATAACATGCCTAAGAATCTTTGTAACTCTGTGACTGAGGAAGGCTTTGCCATTTTGCATATGGCCTCGACTTTAGTGTTGTCTACACTGACTCCTTCACCACTGAAAATGTGACCTAGGTATCTTACCTTAGACTGGCAGAAGACTGACTTTTCTTTGTTGAATTTGAGATTTATTTCTCTTGCCCTTTGTAATACCTTCTCCAGACGTTCATTGTGCTCTTTCAAATCCTTACCGTATATGAGAAAATCGTCCATCATTATCTTTACACCCGGTATGTCTCTAAATTGTTTCACCATTTGACTGTGGAATATTTCAGGTGCTGCATTGATACCAAATGGCAGTCTTGTGAACCTATATCGGCCAAAAGGAGTAATAAACGTGCAGAGCTTGGACGACTGTTCACTCAGCTTAAGCATCCAGAAACCTTTGTTGGCATCAAGTGTACTAAAGTATTTGGCACCAGCGAGATCTGACTTGATGTCATCAAGTGTAGGGAATTGATAGTGCGGTCTCATAACAGCCTGATTTAATTTACGAGGATCAATGCAAAGACGTATTTTACCATTCTTTTTAGTAGCAATAACAATGGAACTTACCCATTCAGTTGGTTCTTCGACTCGTACTATCACACCACTTTCTTCCATTGAAGCTAGTTCTTCTTTTAAGGGCTTTTGAAGCTGCAAAGGCACCCGTCGGCAAGCTTCAACAGACGGCTTCACGTCAGGTTTCAAGGCAAGGTTGACTTCAAAGTCATGAATGCAACCTAGTCCTTCAAAGAGATCCTTGTTCTTCTCAAGGATGCTGTGATGATCTAGCTGTGCTGTTTGGGAAAAACTAACTGTATTAACTCTCTTCACTAGGTTTAACTCTGTGCAAGCCTCTCTACCTAATGTGCTTTGGCAGTCCATGTCAATGATGTGGAAGTTGATGAGGTACGGTCTGTCTCTGTGTGTGATGCTGATCCTGCATTGCCCGACTGTGGGTAAAATTTCACCACTAAATGTAGAAAGTGTACTTTTGCTAGGTTGAATGTCTGTTGTGTCTAAACTGAGGTTTCTGTAAGTGTTGTATGAGATCAGATTAGTGTCTGCACCGGAGTCTAACAAACATTTTACATTTTTGTTATTTATATTAATGTCCGTGAACCATTTTCCATTTTTGGTGTTGTTGGTCACTGTTCCGATGAACAGAGTATCCTCTTCGGGCTCATCATCATCTTGTTGATTGACCATGTTGACAGTTTTCTTCAGCCTGCACATGACGGCAAAGTGATTCGGCCTGTTGCAGACCTTACAGGTCACCCCGATGGCTGGGCACTTGAAGCGATGTACTTGCCCGCATCGGCTGCATACCCTGTGATTGACTTGCGCCTGACGCTGCTGGTTTGATGATGATGATGGTCTTGACCGTGAATTTGACCTAGTTCTGACTGTTTGACCGCTGTGACGACTATCTGAATTTTGTCTAGGCCTGGCTCTTGCGACTACCTCAGCGACAGAGATGCTGGGAGGAGTTTCTATAATCTTTGCTTGAATACGTGATGCTTCTTGAGTTTTGGCGATTTCGACGGCTTTGTCTAACGATTCGGGCTTGTCCTGTAGGATTTTCTCTTTTATGAACTGGTTTTTTGAATTCAGGTTCCAACTGAAAATATCTTTTAGGAGGTCATCTTCGAGCGTCTTGAAATCACACTGACTTGCAATGTTTCTTAGGTCCGTGACGTACTGATCGATAGACTCCTCATCTCCCTGCCTCCGGTTGAATAATTTATGGCGTTCTATTGTTACATTGATCTTGGGCAGAAAGTGACTCTCGAATTTTTTCACTAGATCGTCATACGCTACGCTGTCGATGTCCAGGCCGAATGAGTAAAAGATGGAAAGTGCCTCCGTGCCAATGTGGTGCAAGAGGATCGCAACCTTCCTTGAATCGGCGCTCTTCTCCAGCAGGTTGGCACGTAGGTATATCTTCAGCGATGTCAACCAGTTCTTCCACTCCAGTGGCATATTGTTGGAGTGGACATTTAGCGGCTTCAGTCCGCCGGACTTCATGGGGTGTTGTTGCTCCTTCTCGTCTACCATTTTCAGTTTTTCAGGACTTTTCCGAGTTTTTCAGGATTTTGTTTCCGAACAAAAGGCGAACGTTTTTTCTTCGACGACGATTTTTTTGACTATTTTTTGCCCATGACTGTTCTTTCTTCTATGACGATTCTTCGGCCACTTCTGGCATCATGTTATGTGGGTTCTTGACAATGGAAACACAGGTTCTTGTTCAGTCTTCATTTTATTAATACTTTATAATATACTAGGACCACAGACTAGGACAACCGGCCCGCGGCCATGACGATACAAGACAGAGACAAGGAGGAGTACGTGCGAGTGAGACGGAACGCTACCTGACAAACACAAAATCGTGTTGCAAAGGATTTGGCTTAATTTTACGGCCGGCCGCCTACCAGACGTCAACCCTCCTTGGGAATGCTTTTGTGGTGGATGAACCGCCACCATACGGTTGGCCCTGGCTGTTTGGGTCGGGTTTATCCCTCGGTTGCCTCTTACGATCCTATTACGGTGGTGCCAACCGATGTGGCGCAGTGGTTAGCATGCCTGCCTGCCACGCAAAGGTTCCGGGTTCAATTCCCGGTGGGGTCACTCACAAAGTTGATATTTATCACTTTGTGAATTTGTTCCCAGTCTGGTTAGGACATTGCAGGCTGAACCACCTGATTGTCCGCAAGTAAGATGGTTCCGTGCTTCGGATGGGCACGTTAAGCCGTCGGTCCCGGTTGCTGTCTATGATGGCGGTCGTTACACAGCCATGTCAGAGGCCTGCTACTTGTAGTAGGCGGTTGAAAAACTCTGACACCAGGGTTCATCGGGTCGTTGAACGACTCGGTGTCCCACACGAAAAGAGAGAAGAGACGGTGGTGCTATACTACTCTGCCGCCACCACACGGCACCTTAGCTAATTTTGTTAAGCTTGCTATCATAATTTAATGGTTTACTTGTAACCGATTATTTCTATAAAATCCTAGCATCGTTAGACTGACACCCTTTCGGACACTTAGGTACACGTCCCCAAATGATTATCTCTCCGACCGGTTTTGGCCATGGCGACCACTTCTACTACTAATCAAGTCGACACTGATTCGCCTGTTGGTGGTTTTGTATCCTACATCGTAGTCCATTAGGTCAGTTGCACAGGATATATTAAGGTGCACAGACGTTTGCGCAAACGCAAGTTCAGGCACTTTGTCGTCCTCCTCCTCGATTCAGTGGAACGGAGAACCGCTGCAACTGACAAAGAGGTCGGGTGCAGTGTCTGGCCTACAGTAACTTTCTGCAAGCGCCTTCTACCTTCGCCCTAGGTTGTCCAATTTGCCTTGCTGAGTCG
The DNA here is from genome assembly GCA_024500475.1 of Phthorimaea operculella. Taxonomy (NCBI): domain Eukaryota; kingdom Metazoa; phylum Arthropoda; class Insecta; order Lepidoptera; family Gelechiidae; genus Phthorimaea; species Phthorimaea operculella. The sequence continues at coordinate 631,264 of JANFCV010000098.1, forward strand.
CCGAGTCCACCAAGGCCATTCGCACTATCTGCATTGGGTTACCTTTTTCGCCGAAACAGATTTTGCAGGAGCGAGCTGCTTTTGTTGGATCTAGGAGGGAAGGGAAAGTAGGAACATTGAATGGAAAGGAAAGGAATGTGGTGAGTTTGGGACAGGAACACAGGTAGTAAGCTGTAAGATTCTACTGGAAGGTATTTAACATAGACAGAAGCTCGGGAAGCCGGAGTCGCGTACTCATATACCACATCTAAAATTTCGATCCAGAAGCTGAGATGTAATAGAGTAACATCCTGGCTGAAACAGACATATTACGCTGGTGTATAGATTTTTTTTGTTCTTCTAGTTATTATAAGCAGAACGTCTGCATTTTGATTAATTGATGTTATATTTCAGTTTATTACCAAATCTATAGCCTCACTCACAAGAATCACCGAGCACATACGTAGCGTGAAGAACTGTAACACGGTGACGTCGGCAGTAGCTGAACACTCGCTTGATACGGACACTAACCACTATATTCGGTTCGACAAGACAGCTATTCTGGCTAGGGAAAAGTTCTACGTGCCCCGCAAAGTTCGGGAAGCTATTGAAATAAGCCGTCGTCCGAATTTTAATAGAGATGGTGGTTGGTCGTGGAAGCCAGTGCTAAAAACGGTATTGCCGGTGTCAGTGGACAAAATAAAAAGTGACGATATAGTTAGCGTAGTTTGTTCGGGACTTTTCGATGACTCTACAACTGCAACTCAACCGCATCCACCACAAGAGCCACCAACTGCGGCTACTGCAGCGCCCCCTACCATCTCAGCGCACGCGCAGCGAGCCGCGGCGCGAGCCAGTCGACAATCGCAACTGGCGGTCGCGCGTATGTGATTGTCGTCCTCCGGGAAGAAGGCTGTCGTAACCAGCCGAAACGTAGAGGGCTACACCTTCTACCAACTAATTAACAAGTAAGTCGCGTAAACCTACATAATGAGTGATAGTTGTTCGTTTAATAATAAAATCTATAGCCAATTTGGCCAAATAACAGCTGCTTTCAAATTAACTTTTAGTATTAAAAGAAGAAAAACGACTACGCAGACATACATACTCAAAGGTTTTTTTTTTCTTTGTGTCATTATCAGTTTATATCGCCTTATCGATGACCCGCTGGAATGTAAACTGCCGCTGTTTTCGGAGACAGTTAGGCCTAGACCTAATGTAGGTACTTATTATAATACGGCGGTTAAAACAAACTTGCTGCAATATAACGTTAAGACGTTAGAACTATCTAAACAAATAACAAAATCTCAATCATTATTGTGATAATTTACCTATATAACACGTTACGTTCATAGGTACACGTATCACGGTATTATCCCTTGCATGGTAGGAAAAAGGCTAACACCAACATTTCTCTTGTAATTGACAACACGTAATTATTAAATGAAAGACATACTTTGTATGTAGTTAGTTATGCTCGTTTTCGGGCATCAGCAACTATTTATTCTGTTATCGTAAACAGTGGCTCATCTGTAGCTTTTGCTATTATTTTTACCTTTCACTCTCTTGTTACTACCATAACAGCCACAATAAAGTCCACTAACTGAACATGGGCCTCCCTCTAGTAGGGGGGTATGTGCCATACTCACCATGCTTGGCAGGCGGGTTGGTGAGCGCAATGCAAGATGTTGCAATGCTATTGCGAAATTAATCCAGGGATTGAACCCCTGGATGAATTTATCCCTTAGTCGCCTCTTACGACACTCACGGGAAAGATATGGGGTGATAACATTCTAAGCCGGCATCACACGGCAACGTAACATAACCATCAACCAACAACACCCACATAGACACTACACCTAACTTTTTAATCTACCAAGCATTCGTATCCACGAAGGTTTTCATACTATTTTTTCCAAAGCAAACATGTACTACAAATTAAACAAACAAACAAACAAATAAACAAATAAATCTTTATTGTAAACACAATTCTTAACTTAAACATGGGCGCAGCCTCCTTTTAAGCAAAAATTGCCTGTGGCAGGAGACTACGCTCTTCCGTAGTATTATAACAATGATTTAAATTGTTGTCTACTATAAACATAATTTTAAACAAAAGAAAACCAAAAACAAAATTAAACAAATTGAAGCTATATAAATAAGCAGAACATACTTAAATTAATCATTAGAAGAAAATATCTCGAGACAGTAACATTTAATCGATTTTTTTTCTAAGAAACCTCCACTTATTTTTGAAAGCCCAAATAAGATAGACTGTAAAAAGCTTTGCTGCGTTTTCCCGTGGGAATGAGAGATTTTCCCGAGGTAAAATGTGTCCTAAATGTTGACCCGAGTAATAAGCTCCCAAGATACAAAATTTGGTAACAATCTGCTCAGTACTTTTTGCGTTAAAGAATAACAACCAAACAGACAGACAGACAGACAGACAGACAGACAAACAGACAAAATTTTTTTTAGCTATTGTTTTGAGATCTTTATCTTAACCATAATCCTAAACAAAAATCCTTTTTTGAATCTATTTCATGTACAGACTTGGTACTTGCTACTGTTTTATTATATGTTGTATATATTTGAATGTACGGCGAGTCGGCGACCCGGCTTCTGGTTGAACATAATATAATTATTTTATGTGTCTATCGACCACCCAGAAATAACTCAAAAAAAATGAAATATTTTTTAACTCATCTTAGTGATGTACTTGAACAATAAAAAAATTATACTAAGTGACGGCAATAAAAAAATTATACTCAGCGGAGACTTTAATTTTGTCAAAGAATATTGGAAAATTGGATTGCAATAATATTCTGTTGTTGTCGGACAAACGTGTGCTTTTATTTAGTTTCCACTGGTTTCCACATAATAATACACACCCTTAAAACTAACTCAACCTTAATATCTGGGTACGTTAAATTGTGATTCGTGCGTATCTCCCACAACATTTCAATAGATTTTAATCTAGCGATGTTTGTATTTTTACGGTGACATCTACCTACAATTTAATGAAGCTTGCAAAATGTTCTACTGCAGACAGGATTTGAACCTGCAAGTTTCGTTCTCAGTAGCGAAGCGACGCCTCTAGCCTACTGAGTTTCTGCAGCTTAAGCAAAGGCCGAGTCTCTTGCTCGCGTGTTTTCCAAAACAAGCACGAACGCTAGTACATAATTGGTCCACAGATGTCCACTTATTCATTAATATTCACAATTAAAAAATACGCATCCGTTTTAAACGTAACCATCGAACGACCATCGACAAGACAGTTTTATTTTTAGACGCGGAATTATTTTTGTATTTCATCATATTTTCTAAATTTTATATGAGATCCCATCTGACGCAGTCTTCCACAGCTCCATTGAATCTGTCAATGAAGGCCTCAGTGGTTGGTAGCTCCATAAAGCCCTCCATCCCTGACTGGTCATCCACTTTCGGAGCCTTGTCCTCATCCACCAGGATCACGCGGAGCATGGCCATGCATATGAAAAGGAAAACCGGCATCATCTGAAACATGATTTTTAAAATTTGGTTAGATAAAAGTCCATTTCAACCGGTGAATGTTGAACAGGTGACTAAGGAAGGGGGTAAGGGGGGTGGGAATGCTATCGTAAGCTGATATCTCCGCTATTATATGGTTGACCATGGTCGGCAGATATTGTAGCCAAGGTCGAAACTCTACGTCGGCTTTTACGAAACACCCTTAGCAAAATAGGGTGGCACTTAGGAGAATATAATTAAAGCAAGGTATAGAGTGCGCCTAAAAAGCTGGAACGGTTTGCAGTAAGTAGTCTGCCCACAACCTCTCGGTCTATCAGTAGCTAAGTATATAAACGCCAGTGACAGCACTTATAAACCTCTATATAACTTCTCATACATTTGACGTCTGTCTATCTAGACAGCAACTTTTTTGAGTCAAGCATTCAGACTCGAAAGGTATTAATCCGCTGGCTGTCGACAAAGAGTACCTTTTATATATTAGCTGGCTGTCGACAGCAGGATACCCCGTAGTAAGTTTACAAGAAAATGCAGGTTTTAATTAAATGTATTATTGACTACTGAACTAACCCTGAAGCTGTCAAAGCGACGGCCAGCGGATGATTATAATTCAAGCCTGTGAGGTCCATGCCACAAAAAAGTAAGATGCAAGTTGAACGCGTGTCTAGCGTTTTTTGTTTGCAAATATTTTTAAACTCGCACGAAACGCACGTCTATCTCAGCATTTGTGGTTAAACCAACGAACATTTTTAAATTTACATTATCAGCACCAACCTGTTTTAACTCGCTATCAAACAGCTTACGCGAGTAAGTTTTCACGGGGTCAACTCCCAGCCGCTGCATCGCTGCAGACAGCTCCTCGTAGTAATGATCCACCAGACGTTCGTAGTGCTTCACTCGGAAAGCGCTGTCGGTGGAATTCCCCTATGAAGTACACGAGGTCCGTGGCTGGACATCCAACGTGCATGGTTTGAAAGTCCAGCGTGATCACCTCGACTTCGTTGCCCTGGAATGAGATTTTGCTTCTTTATTCCATGGGACATAGTACGGACGACACGGACGTACGGCCCTTTGATATGGGCCTCGGTATAAGAGTTTTTAAACTTCTTACTAGTAGTAGTAAATTCTCCGATTACTCGGACTCCGCTTTAAAGCCTATAATTTAAAACTAAAACTGGAATTATATTCGCCCATCTACCGCCAGTGCGGCTATGGCACACCATCGCAAGTATGTAACGAACTATTTAAGTCTGGGCCGCCGGTGTTTTAAACAAATAAATATATTTTATCTTTTGAACCACATCAATCCTGGTTGTTGACAATAATTATTGAGTAATTAGGTAATTCAATCGCGAATCAGAGTCCTGATATTCACTCTAAGACCTCAAAGGTCAGAAAGACCTCAAAGACCTTCAAGACAGTAGTTTAAATATCATATAAGTTATTATTATTCTTAATATATACGAAACAAGTGGAAAATATTCACACCACCGGCGGGATTCAAACCCACGTCTTCTGACAAGCCTAAGACTAAACAAATTCATTAAAAAGACTAGACATAACCTGAAACTATTAAGATTAACTGTAAAACAACAACCGAATAGAATTAAGAGAATCAATTTATTGAAGCATACTGATGAATATAAACTGTTAATAAGAAAAATGCAAGAAGAGTTCCATCAAGCAGAAATAAAGATCAAGCAGATGACGATGCAGATAACAGCATCAGAAAGCTTGCACACAAGTAGCGAGTTGTATATTGATCATCTTCAAACGCAGCTCGCTAATGTTGAGACTAAATATGCAGAGAGACGATTAGCACATGAGCAACTCTCTCTTGCAACTTCGGAGCTACTACAACTACAGCAACAGAATGCAGAGTTACTGGACCTGCTGATGGAAGATGAGGAGTTCACCTTGGCATCCGTGAATACTGATACATCTGATGCACTCGCCACACCTGACGCGCCGGCACCACCTGACGCGCCGGCACCACCAGCCGCGCGGGCACCTTCTGCCGCGCGGGCACCTTCTGCCGCGCGGGCACCACCTGCCGCGCGGGCATCACCTGCCGCGCGGGCACCACCTGCCGCGCGGGCACCACCTGCCGCGCGGGCACAACCTGCCGCGACGACACCGCCTGCCGTGCCGACACCACCTGCCGCGCGGGCGCCATTTGCCGCGCGGGCACCACCTGCCGCGCGGGCACAACCTGCCGCGACGACACGGCCTGCCGTGCGGACACCACCTGCCGCGCGGGCGCCACCTGCCGCGCGGGCACCAGCTGCCGCGACGACACCGCCTGCCGTGCCGACACCACCTGCCGCGCGGGCACCACCTGCCGCGACGACACCGCCTGCCGTGCCGACACCACCTGCCGCGCGGGCGCCACCTGCCGCGCGGGCACCACCTGCCGCTCCTGACGCGCCTGCCATCGCGGCTGAAGCACCCACCCGGCAAACTCGACGTGGCGGACGAAGTAGAGGTGCTCCTACACTGCCTACACCAACGACTACGTCACCCACCCGGCGAGGACGACGTGGAGGACACCGCGGTGGACGCGGCAGGGCGCTTCACGTGCTCCTGCCCCGCCGTGCACCAAGATGCGAGGGCACACCAGGTGTCGGTAGCTGACAGCAACGTGCAGCCTGCGGGGTCACCTGCCGCCTCTCCATCGAGATCGAGAGGGCTATAGTGCCGCCCACCCCAGCCGCTGCACCGCGTTCTTCTAGGGCGTCCACCGTCTCAGCCCAAGCTTGCCCGACCCCGAAGGCACGACGTCGTGACCCATGCCCGTGCCCTACCACTCGACCACACGCAGGACCAGTTCTTGACAGTGACAGTGCATCCAGATCGACAAAGGACCTTCCTTCAGCGAAAAATCCCAAACAGACTATTATTTATTCGGATAAATTAGGTGTAGGTTTTGGACAATTATTGAACTATCGTTTAAATCAACAAGTGACAAACGTGTGTTGTCCTGACGCCTCTTTTGAGGATATTGTTAAACAAGTAGCTGTAGGAAATTTGACGAGCACACCACTATAATAATTATGATAGGAAATCATTCCAACATTAGTCGTAGTGCACTAGATAATAGCTTGGAGGTGTTGCTCAATTTACACAATCAGACAAAGTGCAAGTTCATTTTGTGCAACTTTCCATATTGTACGAATTTATCAGCACAACAAAACAAATGTGTGCATAAAATGAACATGCACTTGTACAATATAACATGTCATCATAGCGATGCTATTTCTTATTTTGATGTGAATAATTTTATTCACAAATTTATACTGACTCAGGATACTATGTACCTGTCGGATTATTATAAGAAGCAAGTCGCTACATTGTTAGCATATAATATAAGCGACACAAAATACGTGTCATCATCTACATTAATAAGTAACATTATTAATAATGATTTAAACTAGATTTTAAGACAAAGGAAACCCCGTCTTTGACTGATGTAAATGACATAAACAAACCGGGTCTTCTTGCACTCAGCATAAGACAAAGGAAAAGCTAAATCAATTACAAGTTTTACATCAAAATATTCAGGGCTTTTCCAGCAAGGTATTGGAAATTGAATTGTTTTTAGAAAAGCATAACTATGATGTAGTCTGCTTTACAGAACATTTCCAAAATGATCATGACATTTTAATAAATTATGAAAATTACTGTATTGCCAGTTCTTTCAACCGAAAATCCGCAATCCATGGAGGCTCATTAATACTCATTAGAAATAATATTAAATTCAAGGAACGTAAGGATGTTGTTGGATTGTCGGTTGAGAGTTGTACTGAGTTATCTTGTGTTGAGCTGGAAAGTCATGTTATAGTATGCGTATACAGACCGCCTATAGCTAACAATTTTACTACATTATTAGAAGTTATGGAAGATGTACTCAAATTAGTCACAAAAACAAATAAACATGTTATTGTTGCTGGAGACTTTAATGTAGACATTTTAGTAAGAAATGCGTTCAGTGATAAATTTTTAGGTCTTTTAAATCATTTAACTTGTATAATGTATTTTATGAGCCTACTCGTGTGACGGCTACTTCTGCCAAATGTATTGATAATGTATTTAGTGATTGTGACCCTGTAGATAAATGCATTATTAATTCTCTTCAGTCAGATCACAAGGGTCAATCCGTATTATTTCCGTTCAAATTCCATATTAAAACCATCAAAATAGAAACCAGGCGCATCACTGCTAGTAGGTTAGAAAAATACCAAAATGTATTGATGAAGAAATTACCATTCCATAATTATAACTTAGATAATCCTAATACCTTATACCAAGACTTTTTTAATTTATTAAGTGAAGAATTTGAACTGATTTTTAACATAGACACAAAAGAAATTAATACGAAATTTAAATTCTGTGATTGGGCGACCAAAGGTCTTAGGATTAGCAGAGATAGACTTTTGAACTTTACGAGCTTAAAAACATGACAACTGATGGCAGTTTTAATGAGCTGGTAAAAATATTCCAAAACTTTTAAGATAGCTTGTCTAATTGCTAAAGCAAATTTTATTAGTAATAAAATAAAGTCTTCAGGCAATAAAATTAAAGCTGTCTGGAAAGTTATTAATAGCGAAACAGGTAAAACTAAGCCACGCGAAAATAACTTTTCCTTAATACTGACAACGGCATGATTAGTACAAATTCAGATGTAGCGCAGGAGTTTGAGTCATTTTTCACAAATATACCGCTAAAAACGACTGAATCACTGAACTCTTCACCATCAATTTCATCTATTTTACTGAAACAAAATGTAGATGTCTGCAATTCGGAATTAAAATTTCATCATGTTAGTCCACAGTGTATTTTAAAAACTTTTAAAGATATTAAGGTTAAGAGCACCGAAGATTTATGGGGCATGTCAGTTAAAGTTTGTAAATCAGTGATTGAATTGTTAGCGCCATATTTGGCTGATATCTTTAATGATTGTATTGATCATGGCATCTTTCCCGATTTAATGAAAGATAGCAAGGTAGTTCCGCTGTTTAAAGCTGGCGACAGACAAGATCCCAGTAACTATAGACCTGTATCTATTCTGCCAGTTCTGAGCAAAGTATTTGAGAAGATCATACTCAATCAAATGCTGTCCCATTTTAATAGAAACAATTTGTTACACAACCAACAATTCGGTTTTACAAAGGGACGTTGTACCACAGATGCTGGTGTTGCTCTGATGAAACATGTATTTAATGCCTGGGAAGAATCAAAGGATGCCATTGGTGTTTTTTGTGATCTTTCCAAAGCGTTTGATTGCGTAGATCATGAAACTTTATTGCTAAAGTTAGACCATTACGGTATTCGAAACACAGCTCTAAAACTGATGAATTCATATTTAGATAATAGAACTCAAAAGGTCCAAATAAATGGCGCCAAATCACAGGGGTCTCGTGTTAAAATTGGTGTGCCTCAGGGCTCTATATTAGGACCATTTTTATTTCTAATTTATATAAATGATTTGCCTTACATGGTACAGAACTTGTCCAAGATTGTATTATTTGCTGATGATACATCCCTTATATTTAAGGTTGATAGACATGCACAGAATTATGACGAGGTAAATCACACTCTTGGACAAATTCATAGTTGGTTTACTGCAAATAATTTAGTTCTAAATGCGAAGAAAACAAAATGTGTATTATTTACTTTGCCAAATGTAGTACATTCATCGAGTAATTATGTACAACTTAATAATGAAAAATTAGAATTTACTACCAGCACAGTTTTCTTAGGGATTACTCTTGACTCAAAGCTACAATGGGGTCCACATATTACATCTTTATCAGGAAGATTAAGTTCGGCTGCCTATGCGGTACGTAAAATTAGAGAAGTTACGGATATTGCAACTGCACGACTTGTTTACTTTAGTTATTTTCACAGCATTATGTCCTATGGAATTTTGTTGTGGGGTCGCGCCGCTGATATTGAAACAATTTTTGTACTTCAAAAAAGGGCCATTAGAGCAATTTATAAACTTTGCAGTCGTGACTCCTTAGAGAACTGTTTAAAGAAATTAATATTTTGACCGTACCATGCCAATATATTTACGAAAATATCATGTACGTCAGAAAGAATATAAATACTTTCACTAGAAATTATGAAAGGCATAACCGCAATACAAGGAGTAGAAATGAATTAGATCAACCTAAGTTTAGACTAACCAAAGTTAGGACTTCATTTCAAGGTCTAAGTATACGATACTATAACAAAATACCGGAAGATATATTAAGTCTATCAGAAAGTAAATTTAAGTCTGTTATTAAGAAAACTTTATGTTATAAAGCTTATTATAAGTTAGATGATTATATTAATGACAAAAATGCGTGGACTTCTGAAATTCCAGCGCAGCACAAGAAACACGCACTTGTTTTGAATACCAAATCAGGACTTACAAGGAGTATAAAATTGTCATAATCAATTGTAACTTCGTCTTAATCATAATTTGAATTTTATATGTACCTACTTTTATTATATTTGATTTGTTTAATATTGACATTCTAAAAGTATTCTTTGTGAATCTACTTGGAAATAAAAGTTTTGAATCTTGAATCTTGAAGCCGGGTCAGACGTGTTACCGTTACACTACGGCTGGCTCTACCCGAGGTGGCGAAATTATGATTCACTCGCTTCGTTCATGTAGATTTTTTGTTACTTGACTACGAGTAGCTTTAGCGCCATTTATGACTATTTAGTAGAACTATACAGTCACTCAAGTGACAACATTACGTATATACAAGTTGACGAGAGATGGAGCTTTTTCCGATTTGTGAATGTTTACTATTCTCCAAAATAGTAAACATTCATAAGTTTCTTTTTTTATTATAAATATAAAAAAATATATCTGGACGAGACACACAGCGCCATCTAGCCCCTAAGCTAAGCTTGTACTATAGGAACTAGACAACTGATAAAATACATAAATACTTTTTTTTAATGTAAATAAATAGGGTTGGTCCTATATAGTCTTATTCTCAGAATGACCAGTGACTTAAAACACCTAAATAGCCATTGGACTGAATAGCTATCAGTCCAGATAGTTCATTGACTAAATAGTAACTAGTCTTAGTAGTAAACGGACTAGGTCGCAAAATGACTACATTGTGTTTTGTTTTTCGTTAGGTACAGTTGCAAACAAAAACTGGTATTCACAAAATGTGTGTCCAATGTTTGTTAGCTAAGGAATGAAATGGTCTAAATATGCGAGGATTGTAATTTACTTCTTATATTTATTACAGAAACATAAAATTCAAATATTTATATTCTTATTGTGCAATTTTTCCAAAAATGTAGGTACCTATGCCTATCATTTTAAAATTGTGGTATTCAATTTATCGCAGGTTTTCGCCGTTTTGAAAACCTTCATCTTTATAGCCACAACAGTCCACTGCTGGACATGGATTACTTTGTTATGTACGAGCTATGCGGAAGTCCCTAATCTCGCAGACGCTGTCGACTTGAACCTTTTTGGACGTGATCATTCTACCTACGTGCAAACGTGTTCATGTATGGTAGATTACGGCTCGAGACACTGGAATGCAGGCGGAAGAAAGTGCCCAAGAAGAGATGAATCTGCCGATTCCATCCACGTGCAGATTCAAGCTGACCACGGATGGCCATCGCACGAAGTGCTGAGTCTACAGTTCGACCCTCCAAGACTACAGCTGAAGATCAGTATAAAGCCGGGCTTCAGCATCGAACCAGCACTTCTGTCTTCGCCCATCGAAGGCAAAGTCGCCTAGACTAGTATCTTAGTTTTAATGTTAGACTAAGTTTAAATTGTAACATAGCTTTCACACATCGAAACTATGTTACGTTTTAAATTATTATAGTTTAACTTCATCCTGCATTTTCTTCAAAGTCCTTCCCGCTGCGGTCCCATCATTGGCGCTTCTCGGGGGATATTGCAATACTCGTATTGCCATCCGCTTACAAATTGATACTGAAGAACCTAAGTTAGTGTAAAACTTTTGTACTTGATTATACTAGTCATTTTGCGACTTGGTCGTTTTCCTATTCAGTCGCTTTACGATCTAGTCTATGTAATGACTTGTGCATTTTGAGATATGGACCGACTGATATTTGGTCGATATGACACATGGACAAACTACGATATAGTCTTTATAATATTAAGACTATATAGGACCAACCAATAAATACATATCATACATAGAAAACACCCAGATTAAACACAAATATTTAAAAATGGCTTGACAAATATTTGTGTCGGTGGGAATCGAACCCACAACCCTCGACGTAGAAGTTATTATAATGAAAATTCCATTGTAAGTAAAATCTTGGTACATACCTTTCTTCTATACATTATATTATCCGGTCGAAAGTCTCCGTGAATTATAACTTTTGTGCCTAGAGGTTTCTGGAATCTTTGCATGGCATCAATGCCTAGTTCTTCGAACAGTTTGGCCACCCTTGGCTTGTATTCTGTATTCTTAATTATGTCAAGGGTTTCTTTTATTCGCTTAGCCCACAGGTGCTTATAATCATCGTCTTGAGGATACTCAAACACCATATCCTTACACATGTTTTCAAACTCCGCCGGATTTTCTTTCTGACACGCGAAGGATAGGGCGTGGATTTTTGCCAAGTTTTCAATCGCACTGGCAGCGTATTCCCAACTTACAGGCTCCCGTCTATCATGCATTTTAAATTCCTCAGCAGTTAAATTCTGTATTATATAACAGTTTCTTTGTATAGCTCTGTCTTGCATCCGTAAAACTTCGGAATAACTAATCTGTCCTCGTCAGCAACGTTCGCTTTCAATTCTAACATTCTGTAAATTTTTGATAGTTTTGTATAGAAGAACACTTCTCTGTCATACAGGTTTTTAGGGTTGAATATCTCCCTCATCTTTTCACCTATAATGGCGACTTTAGCGAAGAGTGCCACATCTTTCTTTCCGGGACACTTCACAGTCACTAGGAAGAGAACCGAGGTGTAGTTTGCGCCTCCGCTGCTTATGGGTTTTATGGCAAGGTCGTAGTTGTTAAAATCGTGTTCATTCGCGATCTTGGCGATCACGTCGCGAAGGATAGTTTCTGCGTCTGCCATGTTTGGTGAACGAGATGCGATTGTGGCGGGACTGTGGCAAGGCGCTCCTAAAAAACTCTGTTTATATATCATCAGTTTGATTTTGTTCGATTCGGTTGTAATCTTAATGACCTGGATAGATAATACATGAACAAAGTTTTAATCATAACGACGCTCCAACCGAATAAAGGCGCAATCGATATTACGCCTTTTTAATATTATTCGATTTTTGAGTACCTCTGGGTTTATTACGTCAGCCTATTTATTTTTGGAATTTTAGCTCAACTATTGAAAAAATTATTTATATGACAACTTATTCTTTCGAAATCTATTCCAAAACTAAGTTCAACCTAAAATCGTATGTTATTTTACGGTTTTTACACCCATAGGTTCTTTCTATCAGTTTAGATTACTTTTCTGGACCACTTCCTTATATGGAAGTAAATGGATCTCACTGCTTTGTTGCAATAAAAAGTGTTGAACAATTTGAATGCATCAATACTTTGACACAATTTCGTCAAAATAATTGCAAAAAGTTGTGTAGTATTCATATATTACAGTGGAATTTAAAAAGTTTATAGTCACTGTAGTATATAGTGATCATCACTCATGGTATATATAATAAGATACTCCGCCTGGTATTCCATTCCGAAACTAGTGAACCACGTGACTGACACTTGCCTACGTCATCATGTTTGTGGGTTACCAGAATTACCCGCTATTATGTTTTTTTTTGTTAATCATATCCCACCCAAAACATAAATGTGAAAGGCTGCCAAGTTCGATAATATTGGAATGCTTCGCCTATTTAAAGAAGTGAGATCTAAATAAGTACCAAGTTCCATACACAGACCTCAGTTAAAAATAGTTACAGGAATGCACACTTGATTTTTCGCAGTTTGGAAATAAGAATCTACTTTCTTTAAATCAAGTGTGCATTCCTGTAACTATTTTTAACTGAGGTCTGTGTATGGAACTTGGTACTTATTTAGATCTCACTTCTTTTATAGGCGAAGCATTCCAATATTATCGAACTTGGCAGCCTTTCACATTTATGTTTTGGGTGGGATTTCATTTATTTTGTAAGGTTTATTTTCTTTTTTTCTTATGATTAAGTTGATGATGATGATGATGATGATGAAGTCCTGTTATCCCTCATCAGGGACATAGGGCTCGAAGAAGAGATTTCCACTGCTGTCGATCCTGCGCCGTGGCTTCGAGGTCTTTCCAGCTGAGACCAGTTGATGCAGCTTCTTTTTCAACTGATCGCCTTCAGGTGGTACGGGGGCGACCCGGTCTTCTCTTTCCATAGGCTTGCCACGTTAGACCTTGTTTGGAAATATGGTTGTCTGGTTTCCGCAACACATGTCCAATCCAGCGCCACTTCCTTAAAAGGATCTCCTTGTCGATGGGTTGTTGGTCAGTTATCTCCCACAGTTTCGCATTAGAGATGGTTCGTGGCCAGTGGATCCCCAGTATACGCCGCAAGCATTTGTTCACGAACACCTGGAGTCTACTGGTTACTTCATTCTTGACGAGCCATGTCTCGCATCCGTACAGGAGGACTGACTTGACATTAGAGTTAAATACTCTGATCTTAGTGCGGCGGGTGATAATGGAGGACGTCCAAACAGGCTTCAATTGCGCATATGCTGCTCTGGCTTTGTTGATGCGCGCTTCTACATCGACTTCTGCTCCCCCTAACGGGTCCACGACGCTCCCCAGATAGGTGAATCGCTGTACTTGTTCAACAGCCTCGCCATTTACAAGTATAGGCGCTACGTCAGAGGTATTAAGGCGCATATCTTTGGTTTTTCCACTGTTGATGCGCAGGCCTTCTTTTGCAGCAGCATTAGCGAGGTCGTTAGTCTTGGACTAAAGATGTTCACGAGATGTGGCGAGCAAACAAAGATCGTCCGCGAAGTCTATGTCTTCGAGGGTCTTACCGTGCAACCATGGTAGTCCCCTCCCTTCATTATTTGTTTGGTCATCCAGAACTATTAAGAAAAGCAGCGGTGACAGCAAGCAGCCCTGTTTTACTCCGGCAGTGACTTTTATGGGTTCTGTGAGCTGGCTTTTGTGCATCACTCGGCATGAGGATCCCTCGTACAGGCACTTGATGATGTCAGTGATCTTGACTGGTATGCCTCTCCGCCGTAAAATACGCCATATGCTTGACCATTTCACCCGATCAAACGCCTTTTCGAAGTCTACAAACAGAGCGTAGAGTTCGTTTCGCATTTCATTGCACTGCTCCAAAATCATTCGCAGAACGTTTATCTGGTCAGTGCAAGAACGCCCCGCTCTGAATCCACTCTGTTCATCCCTCAGCGTGCAGTCAACTGCGCTCGTCATTCTGTCCAACAGGACCCTACATAAAATTTTTGAGCAGACCGGCAACAAGTTGATTCCTCGCCAGTTGGAGCATTGCGACAGATCCCCTTTCTTCGGAAGTTTGATGATGATACCTTCTTTCCAGCTGTCAGGCACTTGACCTGTTTCCCACACGGCTTTCATCAGGGGCATCAGTATTTCTGCCGTCGCATCTACGTTGGTCTTGAATGCTTCAACGGGGATGCCATCATTACCAGGAGCTTTAGCAGATTTAAGGCTTCTAATGGCTCGAGAAATTTCAGCTTTATCTGGAAGATCGACTTTGATGTCAAGAACATCAATTTCAGAGTCGTCATCGTCGTCAGCTTCAATTTCATCGTTGAGAGTATGAAATATCTCCTTGAAGTGCTCATGCCATCTTCGCATGATTAAGTTAGGTAAGGAAATATCTCATTTATACTTTACTTTGACTAAATACAAACCTTCGTAACGAATTTTCGGTCGGTACGACGATTGGAAGATATAGATAATTTTTTTGTTTTAGTTCCTTAGGGGTATGAATTTACACCTTCATTATTTTTAAAACCGACTCACACTTGGCCATTTTCAGATTTTTTCCTTTATCTTGACCTAAAGACCTACCTCCATGCCAAATTTCAAGTCAGTACGACCAGTGGAAGTGGTCTAGGTTTTTGATGAGTGAGTCAGTGAGTGTATAGTAAAAATAGCGATTTTCTGACGTCAAATATCTCAAGACCTACAATAGGTACATTAATGAAATTTTGTATTTTAGATAAGTAAGTAGATCTCGACAGATACTAGAAATTTCATATGCGTAGATAAAATAGATTTTGAGTTATAGGTGGGTCGAACTTGGCCCGAAATGGTTCGTGTAATATAACCCACGGCCGGTGTGTCGCTTTTTTTGCTCGAACTTGGCGGACACACTGCCGTGTGTCTAGATAAGATACTGTTAACTAAATAAATAAAATTTAAGTGTTGTTGTAAAGTTCAAGTTAATACACACGTAAATCGAAATATTTTAACTCATCGTTCTGAAATGGAATTTACCCCATAACGTATTTTATTGAAATAA
This sequence comes from Phthorimaea operculella, assembly GCA_024500475.1. Lineage (NCBI taxonomy): Eukaryota > Metazoa > Arthropoda > Insecta > Lepidoptera > Gelechiidae > Phthorimaea > Phthorimaea operculella. The sequence goes on from JANFCV010000098.1 coordinate 647,252, forward strand.
AGTGGCAATACTACAGTGACGTAGGCAAGTGTAAGACTCTGGGAATGTAAGACCATGTTTTATTAGACTATGTGATTACTCATTTAGATGCAATGTATACCGGGAGTAACAGAAAGGGTATAACAAGCCGAAAGAAGGTCAAGGTACTCATGAAACTGAACAACTTTCCCCATGGAACATGGGTCGAAATGTGAGAAAAAAATTAGGACCTCCCATACAAAATCTCCGATCAGCTGATTGATTTACTATGAGATGCCCAAATTTTTTTTTCATATTTAGACCCATGTTCCATGGGGAAAGTTATTCAGTTTCATGAGTACCTTGACCTCCTTTCGGCTTGTTATACTATTTCCGTTACTCCCTGTATAAATATTTCGCCTTTACTGTGGCTTGTATTAGCAGATTTTCACCAGCAGATCTTTCTTTCTCTTCATATTTCAAGCTTTGAAACTATCTTTTATTTCATACTGTGTAGTCCTTTATCTTCTTTTATTTCGTCGGAACCCAAGTTATCAATATTTTCTGTATCACGTGGGACATTGGATTTAGTGCTTTTTAGGTTTATTTGTTGTTTATCTGCAATGTAGTGTCCCGTAGAATTAACAAACCAACAGAATTTGTCAATTTTTCTTAGTTTACATAACAACATTCCATCATAAAATCATTTTTAGGGTTTCGTAGTCTACTAGAAACCCTTATAGTTTCGGTAAGTCTGTCTATCTGTCTGTCTGTCTGTATGCCGCGCCCTCATAACTCCGTCAGTTTTAGAGCTATCGACATCAAATTTGGTGTGAAGATAGATCGTGTTGACCCAAATTTAGAAATGTCGAGAAAAAAATATTTTAAAAGTTTTTTGGACCCTCTCCCATAGAAGTCAAAGGGGGCAAAAAATTTTTTTTCTTCTGTAATATTTAGTAGGGTATCGTTGAATAGGTCTTTTAAAACTAAGGGGAGATTACTTTAACGAGTCTTATCACGATAGTTTTTTAGGTAAATAAGCGATTTACCTGGACACTCGACGTTTCGACTGGGTTGCACCAGTCGTGGTCGCGAGCAGACTGAAGTAGCAGCGAGTTGTCATCAGGGCGGTGGGCAACTAGATTTTCTGCTACCCACATATTGTCTTAATAATTTAAATTGTTTGTAAACATTACACATTAGGCCGGCACACAACACTCACAATGTCCGACGATCGGTCCGATGGTGAATCGCGCGTTTTTATTTTGTCTATTACCGGACTCCATGTTGTAGACAATTTAAATCCGTCCTCCCGATTGAAATTATTGGGGTTCTTTTTGATTTCTATTGCCTCCCTCACCACTCTGGAGTAATAGTGACGTTCCACAGAGAGGACTTTTGGGGCATGAAGCTCGATCCAATGGTTGGCACCAGATGACAATAGGTGTTCCGCGATTGCCGATTTATGCGTCTGTCGGTTTTTCACAGCTGCGATATGCTCCTTGACCCGTTCACTGATACTACGCTTGGTTTGGCCAATGTAAGACTTACCACAGCTGCATTGTACCTTATATACACCTGCATTTTGAAAAGGTATAACATCCTTCGGTGTGCGTAAAGAGTAAGATATTTTGGACAATGGAGTGAAGACAGTCTTAATCGAACCCTTACTCAACACTGTCCCAATTTTATCTGTTACCCCTTTTACATAGGGTAAATACGCTGGCTGTCTGTTCACCTCAGGTTGCTTCGCTTTCTTGTTTTTTATGCGACGTTGAACTCCCTTGTAGCCGTTCTGAACCAGTACTTTATGAACATGGTTCAATTCGTCGTCCAGATGTTCTGCGTCACACAAGTCGTAAGCCCTTTTCGTCAGTGTCGACACTACAGACTGTAGGTGACGCGGATGGTGATGAGAGGTCGCGTGTAGGTATCTATCTGTGTGTGTTGGCTTTCTGTATACAGCATGTGCAAGGGACCCATCTGATCTCACCATTACCTTGACATCTAAGAAGGCCAAAGTCCTGTCTCGTTCAACCTCACAGGTGAATTTGACTTTTGGGTGGATGGAGTTTGTTTAGTTTCGTACCATACGCTCGCGAATACGTTTTATTGTTTCGCGCCATTTCGTCTGACAGACCGCGGCCAGTGACGTTGACGCCCCGGTCGGCGCCATCTTTTTTTCCTTTGTTCGTTCAGTTCGTTCGAGAACCACGCGACTGGCGATAACCTCACTTTATTCACTCGCTCGACCCATGCGCGCCGCGGACCGGTGTTAGGCACATATTTTAATCCTATACAATATCGGATTGTTAGGTGGATTTCTCATGCGGGGAGAAATCCTTTAGTTTTCGCGTCTTGTACAGCGAACTCTTTTGCTGTCGCAAACAATACGAATCGTAGTCAAATGTTGTTCCGAGGCTGATCGACCATTTAGTTTTAGATTTTAAGATAACTTAATTTGCTTCCACTGCGCTAAGATCAGCTTCGGAATCAAACATTTTTTGGTAGCAGAGCGTGGTTGCTTTATTGCAACATAGTTAACCGTAATTTAGTATTAAGCGTGTTTTTTATACTACCCACATATTTTATTAATTTTGGAAAATATTGTTTCGTTTTTTCTTGTGACTATATTGTTTGCCTAGTGAACGGTACCTTATCGGTAAGGTCTAGGCCAGTCAACTAACATTTATTTTGTGGTATTTGTTTATTGGTTTTTCGTTTTTATTAAGTCGAGTGTGTAAAAGTTGGTACCATGGCTCCCTCGATCGCCAGGTATAAGGCTGCTATAAAGACAGAATTAAGGTGGTTTACTACCACAGCGGCAATGATCGGCCGCGAGGACCGGGAGGACGCGCTCTTGAAAAGTGCACTACAGGTAGATGAACGGGTTCGGGTTGTGTCGGAACACCTCACAGAGTGCCTCATGCTCCTTGAGGAAACTCCTAACCCTGAAGATCGGGAGCTGGTCGAGGGCGATGTAAGCCAGTGCTTGGAGCTGGCACAGGACATTGAGCAGGCAGCTGCGGATATAACTAGGCGACGTGACGGAAAGGAAAAGCCATTCCGTGGCAAAAAGGGTCAAGGATTACAGGTGCCTCTTCCGCCTGTTACGGTTCCAGTCTTTGCAGGCGATTACGCCGACTGGCCGGTGTTTGAGGACCTGTATAGCAGCGTGGTCCACACACGGACGGACATAATGCCAGCGTACAAGATGGCTCAGCTGATGTCCAGGCTACAAGGAGAGCCTCATGAATTGCTGACGCATTTGGCTGTCTCGGATAGCAATTATGAGGTGGCGTGGAAGATCCTTACCGACCGGTATCGAAACAAGCGCCTGATTGTGGACAGGCTGTTAGACCAGTGGCTGTCAATACCAACCATAACGCGAGGTACGGACCTCCGCGAGAAAATCTTCCACCCAGTCAGTGTCGCGGTCAGCGCACTAGAGCGACAGGGTTTGCCAGTGGCGGGCTACGGTTATATCTTGGTCCACACAGTGCTTCGCCGCCTGCCGAGCGAAATGGTCGCTCGATTCGAGCAGCTCCATGGGGCAAGTCCTCGGACCACCTCCCGACCTACGAGGATCTGAAGTCGTTCCTCGAGGCCGAAAGCAGGCGAGTGGACGTCCAGGCTGGTGAAGCCCCTCGCAAGGAGACCTCTGCCCCTCGCCACCCGGAACGGCCGGGTGCACCGGCGCGAGGAGGCAACAGTAGGCAACCCAGGCGGTACAACACCGCATTGGAATCAGGGTGTGCCTACTGCAGGGAGACAGGCCACAGGGTAACAGCGTGTCAGGAGTTTGCTGCGCAGCGGGTTCAGAGGAGACGGGGTGTGGCACAGCAGAGGAGTTGGTGTTATCGGTGCCTGGGGCCGCATCAGGTGCGAGAGTGCCCTTCAAACACCAACTGTAGGTACTGCCAGGGTGCACACCATCCGCTGCTCTGCATGAATCGCTCCGGAGACGCCGGGGGCAGCGCTGGATCGGGTCAGCGAAGGGAGCCTGCCCACCAAGGGAGGGAGCAACGCTCCCCACCCCCTCCAAGGAGGAGCCCACCTCCGCATCGGTCACAGGGACAGGCAGGGGGACGTCAACAGACGGAGCCCACTTACCCAAGGACGTGGGGACGATCCCCACCACGGCAGCAGGTGCCGGATTGGGGAAGAACGGCACAGGAACGTGGCCAAGGACACCCATCCTAGGTACGGGATCCAACGGGCGGGTGTCAGGAGAGCACTAGGCAGCCACCAGGGTACATGCAGTATTCTGCGGGCTTGAGCCACCTGGTTGGGTCTCAAGACCCACGCATGCCTCCGCCTATGACTGAGTACCCGCGGCTACAGGCGCAACCTCGGTGCGCACGTTTGCCTTTGGGGTACTATAGAGCTCCAGCCATGGCCTTTATGGGCAGACCTCCCTACCAGCAGGAGTGGGACCCATACACAGGTTTGGGTAGCGAGGGGATACCCCCGCGGGACGCGGCCTCACCGCGTTTAGATTCCCGCTAGGTAATCGCCGCCTACTCATCAGCTTCGGCTCCCCGTCCAATCACGGTACTTTTGCCAACGGCTAAGATTTGGGTATGGGGATACGGTGGCCGGACCATTCAAGTAAGAGCCCTACTGGATACAGGGGCTCAGGGATGTATTGTATTGAGTAAGCTGGTGAGTAGGCTAGGCCTAAATGTACGGCCAAGTGAGGATGAAGCTGTAGGCATCGGGGGCCTAAATGTGCCTGACATTCGGGGTCAGACGAACTTTGAGTTCGCATTAGGTAGCACATGTACAGGGTCAGCTATCAAGTCTCAGCTGTGGTGCTGGATGAAGTGGTTGGGAAACTCCTCAGGTTAGGTTACCACCAACGGTACGAGGGTTAACCACAGGGTTGGAGTTAGCTGATCCTGATTTTGATACTCCTGGTACGGTGGACGTACTTCTCGGGTCAGACGTCCTCGGGAGATTATGGTGCGGTAGGAAGAAGGTACTCCAGGAAGCTGGTTTGGTGGCCGTAGATACCACAGGGGTATGTTGTTTTCGGCCCAGTTTGGAGACCTCAGGACCTACCAGAAGGGATACGGTCCTCTATGGTAGTGTGCTGTCAGAGGTGCTGCAGAGGTTTTGGGAGTCTGAAGAGCCGCCCACGGCGGACAGACGGAAGCCAGAGGATGACGAGTGCGAGTTGTTCTATCAATACAACACTGCGAGATGCTCGTCAGGCAGATTCGTGACCAGGCTACCTTTTCTCCCAAACCGCCCCGCTTTAGGTAGTTCGCGACAGCTCGCGGAACGGAGACTACTCGGAATGGAGCGGAAGATGAGGCGAGACCCAGCACTTCGGCAGAAGTATATAGAATTCATGCGGGAATATATTCAATTGGGCCACATGTCGGTGTCCAGCCTGGATTGGAGGTGTGTCGAGCATTATTACATTCCACACCTGGCTGTCTTGAAGTCACCTGAGGCGAAAATACGGGTGGTGTTTGACGGTTCTGCTCCTACCTCGAATGGTGTGTCTGTGAACCAATGTTTGCACGCGGGTCCTAAATTGAACCGGGACATTGTGGACATTCTCACAGACTTTCGTTTACACCAGGTAGCGTTCGTCGCAGACGTCAAAATGATGTTTCGCCAAACCATGATACATCCGGATGACCGTCGGTATCAGCTGATTTTGTGGCGTGAGAGCCCAGATGAGCCGATGGTCACATACGAACTTAACACGGTGACGTATGGACTTAAGCCAAGTCCGTATTTGGCAGTACGTACGCTGCGAGAGTTGGCCGCACAGGAAAGGGTAAGATACCCTCGAGCCGCAGCAGTACTGGATCGCGACGTCTACGTGGACGATATCTGCACGGGTGCTGATAGCGTGGAGCAGGCGCTAATTCTACGAGACGAGCTGATCGCGATCATGGGTTCAGGAGGTTACGAGTTGCGGAAATGGTTGTCCAGTTGCCCAGAGCTCCTGGCCGGTTTGCCAGGCGAGTTCCATCAGGACCCGCACCTCTTTGAGAACCCGGACAATCCAAACACGTTGGGCATCCTCGGGGTGCAATATAGGCCAACGCATGACGTATTCACGAGTCAACAAGGACCTAACCCACAAGATATTAAAAATATAATAACAATCTATGACCCTGAGGAAGGTGACATTCATATGAGGACAATAGACAATCGAATACCGATAAGTAATACAGATCACCTTGTTATTGCGCCCTGGACCACCAAATATGAAAGAAAGCATTTACAAGAAGGAGCTAATGTTCTCTAATGAAAGACCTATTACTAAAGGAATGACACCACCTGAAGACAAAGGATCATTAGTGCAGCAAACCTATAAATACCTGAATGCACAAAGGAAGATCGACTATTTCTTTCCATCAACCGCGTCAAACACTCGTCTTAGTTTAAGTTTAAATGTATTCTTTATTTTAATTAAAATAAAGTTTTTAAAAAGTTTATTTGAGTTTCGCGTATTTTTACTGGCGCCCAACGTGGGGCCCGGTAGATAGTAAAAGTTTCTGAGTTCCGGAAGTTCGAGTTCTATTCTCCAACGTCGCTCGAAGCATTTTACTCCGACTTTCAAGTTGTAATTCTACCAGGGCAACCTAACAAATAAATTCGTATAGTACGCGATACTAGAGTCAGTGGCAAGTGATGCAGTTACTCCAGGCAGTGATCGGCTGGCAATTGTAAGTAACTTGCGCTTTCCTTAAAACCTCCAAAATTCCACTCCCAATTTTGAAACCCGCCAAATTTATATTTAAACCTAAGACAGACGACGGTGAAGTAGTCCGCTCACCTCCTACTAATATGGATGGGGCACCGAACAACAACGCGGAACTACCGCCTTGTAATAACAATATGGGACCACCACAACAGGTTTCTAATGCTCCAGTGAATCCTTCTGTAGTACAGCAAGCTGTCCCTGTGGTTGACCCGAAAACTCTTATTGGTTTTGTGCCTGCTTATGATGGTGATCCATACACCATTTACAATTATTTAAACAACGCTCGTCAATGGCTACATATCGTGGGAGGAAATACTCCTCAAAATGTTATGCTTTTATTAACAAAGTTACAAGGTAGAGCAGCTACAGTTATTTCAATGATTGATCACCAATTTAACTTTGATAATGTTCAAGCTATATTAAAATCTGAATGCGGAGATAATAGAGACTTTAACACTCTCTTAATAGAATTAGCTAATGTCAAAAAAAAGACCACGTATAAAGAGTTTATATTCGAATTAAAACAAAAATTATTTTTTATTAAGAGTAAGTTGCATGATAAATATGGATTAAATAATAAAACTCTGGTCGATGAAGTCATGGAGCCCTACATAAATACGGCTCAGAATACTTTGCGACACAGTCTACCATATCATGACCAAGTCTATGTAAGTAACTGTCATTTTAATGACACAGTTTCAAAAGTTTTACAACTAGAAGCTGAAGGACGTTTTGATAATATCAAACAAAAATTTTCTAATATTTTACCAGCACCCCGTATTATAAATCAACCATACCCTACACAGAACCTACCACAACACAAACCTTATTATCCACCGCAAGAACAACGACACACTTACCCAATGACACCAAGGTCAATGCAGCAACGTATGAATGCGCAACAGTTTCCGCGACCAAACGTGCCTTACCATAATAGGAACCCTTGGACGCCGAATCCTAATAATGTATTCACACGACCGGTACACCCGTACTTCCAACAGAATAGAGGACAACAACCGCAAAATGACAATCGCAATCAACCTCAGAACGCTCCTAAAAATAATAACCCACCTAAATTAGATACCGGTGATGTTTCTATGCGCACAGCACCCAGATTAAGACCCGGACAAGTAAACATAGGTAGAGGTTATGTAGCAGAGGAAGTGTTTTACCACCCTGAACCTAATGAAGAACAATATGAGCAAGATCCTGAAAACTTCCAAGACTACGAGCACGACGTTTATGAAGAAAATTATCACCAGGAAAATTTTCAAGAAACTCAGCCTCCAGAAGAGGAAACGTAATCGAATTTAACCATGTAAAATCTTTTCTCCCGTATTTTGAAACCGACAATCCTAAATTAAAAATTCTTATCGACACAGGCAGTCAAAGATCTTTCATCACAGAGAAGGTTACAAAAAAACATTTTGCAGAATATTGGAAACCCGAAAGCTTTACTGTCAAAACATCGCATGGAATTACGAGACACAATGGAGTCATTGTAACCCCATATTGGTGCAAATACTTTGGCGAAGACAATGGACCAATGAAATTCCATGTCTATAACTTCAGCGACAAGTACGATATATTAATGGGTACCGATATGATAGAGCAGATAAGTGCAAAAATAGACTTAAAGGAAAGAAAATTAACAATGCCAGAACGAGAAATTCTTATCTTTCATATGACTGAGTACGATAATGAAAACATTCAAGAGCTTTGTAATACCTATGCGGACTTATTTACAGAGGATGTTACACACAGTGCTACGACTAGCATTCAACATCGCGTTAATTTAATTAGCGAAGACCCTATCTATCAGAGACCGTTTAGACTACCTCAAGTTCAACAAGAGGAAGTTAGGAGACAGATAGATAAGCTGTTAAGCGAAAATATTATTAGACCCTCCGAGTCGCCGTGGGCATCACCTGTTCATTTAGTTCCAAAGAAAATGGACCAGTCTGGAAAGCAGAAATGGAGAATGGTTATTGATTACAGAAAACTTAATGAGAAAACTAAATCAGATAAATTTCCACTACCTAACATTGATGAATTATTTTCCAAACTTCAAGGCAATAAATATTTTACTACTTTAGACTTAACATCTGGCTATCATCAAATTAAGATGGACAAGGATTCTATAGAGAAGACGGCCTTTAGCACCCCTGATGGACATTTTGAGTTCTTAAGAATGCCCTTTGGATTAAAGAACGCCCCTGCAACATTCCAAAGAATGATGAATAATGTCCTTAAACAAGAAATAGCAAGAAACATATGTCTTGTTTATCTTGACGACATTATCATATATTCGAAAACAAAACAAGACCATATCAATAGACTACAACAAGTCTTTGAGGCGTTACGAAAGGCTAACTTAAAGGTCAACAAGAATAAGTGCGTCTTTATGGAAGAGGAGATAGAATTCTTGGGGCATGTTTTAAACAAAGACGGATTGAAACCAAACCAAAAGAAGATAGAGGCCATTCAAAAATTCCCAATTCCAAAAACTCTGCGAGAAGTTAGAGCATTTCTCGGTCTAATCGGATATTATAGAAAATTCGTTCCTAACCTCAGTAAAATAGTTAAACCACTAACTGATGCAACAAAAAAGGATGCAGTGATAGATATCAACAATCCAAAATATATTGAAGCCTTCAAAACTTGTAAACATCTTTTAACAAACGCACCTATCTTAACTTTTCCTGATTTTAACAAGACTTTTGTACTAACTACTGATGCGTCTGATATCGCATTAGGAGCTGTATTAAGTCAAGACAACCACCCTATAGCTTATGCATCGCGAGTCTTAAGCAGCGCTGAACAAAAATATAACACGACAGAGAAAGAGTTACTTGGTATACTATGGGCTGTAACACAATTCAGACCCTATATATACGGAAGGAAGTTTACGCTTAGAACAGACCACAAGGCTTTGACTTGGCTAACAAAATTAAAGGAACCCAATCAGAGACTTTGCAGATGGAAGCTTAAACTACAGGACTATGATTACAATATAGAACACGTAAAAGGAAAAGAGAATTACGTAGCTGACGCTTTAAGCCGAATCGAAATTCATAATACTGAAAGTGATTCTTTAGAAGTTAATTTAGAAGAAGATCTGGCCCTTACTGAATCAGAAGATGAAGATATCATGGGACCCCTCCCAAGAAGAAGCCCTGCTTCAGTAGAACATGAAAATGTCAGTCTTCAAGGTACAGTACACTCCAATCAGGAAGATAGCGATGAAGGAATACCTATTATCAACGAATATCCACCTAAACGTCTAAGACGTGTTGTATTTGAAATGGCACCTTACAAAGACGTGAAGCGAGAAAATGGAATCCTGTATTTCTACATCCCACCAGGAGAGGAGGAAGACACCATAAAAATATTTATGCTAGAATATCTTGATCATGAGCATTACGCTTTCATTATACCTGACGATGAACTTTATTACAAGGTATCAGAAGTTTACAGAAAATACTTTGATCACTCAAAACTTAAACCAAAAAGGTACACTAAAAGTCTCATAGAGATACATGAAAAGGAAGATCAGTTACGCTTAATTAAAGAATACCATCTTAAAGATAATAGACACCCTGGCATTGAAAGTATGTATAAACAATTGAGAGAAAAATACTATTGGGAAAAAATGAGAAAACAAATAAAGAAGTACGTTAATAATTGTGAACCTTGTAAACTGGAAAAGTATAATAGACGTCCTAATGTAACGTTAGCAACCGAAACAGAAACTCCACTTGAGCCTATGCAAATATGGCATATAGACTTTATGTCACTCGAAAGACAATGGTATCTGACTATAATTGATAAATTCTCTAAATATGCAATAGTCAAGCCTACAGAGAAAAGTAAAGTCTATGACACTCTATCCGAAATATTTGCAATGATTGGATCTCCCAGAAAAATAGTACATGATGGCGAACAATCATTTTGTAGTGAAGTAGTTTCAGAACTATTTCAGACTTACGAGATTGTTAATCACACTACATCGCCTCAACATCATAAGTCTAATTCAGATGTTGAAAGACTTCATAGTACTCTTCAAGAATTATTTAGATTACAACGAGAATCAGACCTTGACCAAAATCAAAAGATACACTTTATAACACACGCTTACAACAACAGTACACATAGCTCAATTAACAAAACACCCTTTGAGGTACACTTCGGTAGAAAACCCAGACTACGTAACTTTGACGATTTAAGAGTAGCTATTCAGAACTATACAATTCAGCAGAAACAGTTTGTTACGCAATTAAATAATGACGTTCATAATTTGCTACGTGATCAAAAGCGAAAACGTAATGAGAGGTATAATAGAGCCATTCACCAGCGTGAACCTTTTAAGGTTGGCGATAAAGTTTATTTAAAGAACAGCAAAGCCGAAAGACATAAGACCAATTCTAGGTTCTTGGGTCCATTTAGAGTTGAATCCTGTGAACCAAATAATAAATACAAATTAAATAATGGACGGACTTATCACATGGAGGAACTTTTTGTTACAGACTCCTCAGTGTCCTCAGTTACAAGTTCAGGCAGCTGAATCCTAATGAACATGTTATTCTTGTAGAAATGAAATCCTCTAGGATTATGGAAGGAAAATGGAGCATCATACATCAATTAGATATTAAACCTATTTTTGAACACAAAGATAAGTTAAAGGAAACCGTAAGCCGTGTTATGTCTGTGTCCAATCCATATATAGGAGAAGCAAAACATATTTATCATAGAATAAACATTATATTAGATCATGTAAGTGAAATATGTAATCATCTTAATACCCAAACTAGATATAAGAGAGGTTTAATTAACGGTCTTGGTTCTGTTATTAAAGCTATTACAGGTAATTTAGATCAAGATGACCTAAATAACATTCAAAAGGACTTAGAAACATTAAAAGTTGCTTATAATAAACAGATATCTGTAACAGACCAGTCCTTGGAAGAATATAATACTCAAATTCAGAAAATAATTAATGTTCAAAACATCCTTGATAGGCAAAATGTAAAAACAGCCAATAAATTTGAACAAACTAAAATAGCTATGGATATCTTATTGCAAGTTCAATCTCTTCAAGATATAGCTGAAAGGTTATCCACTGCAATAACTTTTGCTGAGCACCATATGTATCATTATAGTATCATAAAGAGTCATGTGTTACAGGAGAATCTTAATTATATTTCAAAAGATGTTATTATATCATATAATATAAATGATATTGAACCTCTTATTAATGTTAATAGTAAGATAATTGATAACATTGTATACTTTATAATAGAGATACCTTTAGTTAAGTCTAAATATTATAAGACGAGAAAAATTGTTCCTATTATCCAAAATACCCCTACCTGTTCCTATCCTATTATGCGCAAAGTTACTATAGCATATGACGACGAAGAAACGTACGAATTAGCCGACTGCTTTGAACTAAAGGAGTTGATATGTAAAGGGACCTTTTTACAAAGAAATACCTGCGAAACCAACTTCTTATCCAAGAAAACCACTGAACAATGCCAAACTGTTCCTATCAAATGCCCAGAAGAAGAAATACAAGAAATATCATCAAAAGCTATCTACATGTATATTAACAAGACCACAGAAGTCAAAATAAAATGCGGCAAACGAGAAGAAACTTCGTGGATCAAAGGACCCTATGTTCTCAACGGAGATAACTGCGACCTCACTATAGCAGGAATAAAACGCTTCCAGACCTCAGAATCTAAGGATAAAATTATTATAACAAGTCTTGAAATTAACCAGACGAAAGAAATTGCTGAAATAGATCTTACCTACGATCCTAAAAAGATAACTTCAACATTGAACCAGCTGAAACAAATAGGAGACCTTCAGACACAGGAAAAACACAACTATATCCAGTATGGTTTAATAACACTCATCACCATAAGCATCATGGTTATAATCATCTATAAATTTTACGATCCAAGGTTCGTTCGAAACCATGGACTCCAAAACTAAGGGGGGACAGTCAACAAGGACCTAACCCACAAGATATTAAAAATATAATAACAATCTATGACCCTGAGGAAGGTGACATTCATATGAGGACAATAGACAATCGAATACCGATAAGTAATACAGATCACCTTGTTATTGCGCCCTGGACCACCAAATATGAAAGAAAGCATTTACAAGAAGGAGCTAATGTTCTCTAATGAAAGACCTATTACTAAAGGAATGACACCACCTGAAGACAAAGGATCATTAGTGCAGCAAACCTATAAATACCTGAATGCACAAAGGAAGATCGACTATTTCTTTCCATCAACCGCGTCAAACACTCGTCTTAGTTTAAGTTTAAATGTATTCTTTATTTTAATTAAAATAAAGTTTTTAAAAAGTTTATTTGAGTTTCGCGTATTTTTACAAGCCCGACCTTTTGGAGAAAACTTGGACTAAGCGGTCGGTGCTGTCGACAATCGCTAGAACGTTCGATCCTAACGGATGGATCGCCCCAGTTACGTTCATGGCGAAGTGCTTTTTACAAAGGTTGTGGCTAGCCAACTTAGGATGGGACGACCAACTCTCCGGAGAGTTGTTGAAGGATTGGCTCAAGTTTGTGACCACCTTACCAGGGATTGTGCACATCGCGATACCCCGCAAGTTAGTCCCATCGGCGGGATGTAAGGCTACCCTACATGGGTTTTGTGACGCCTCGGAGCGAGGGTACGCGGCAGCTGTATACCTTCGGACAGCAAGTTCAACGGGAACTGTGCACGTGCGTCTGGTTATGGCCAAAAGTAAGGTGGCACCAGTCAGAACTAGATGGACCATCCCCAAGTTGGAATTGGCAGGGGCAGCTCTTCTAGCGCGCTTACTAAATCATGTAACCTGCAATCTGCGTGGTACCATCAACTTGGATGAAACGGTGTACGCGTGGACTGACAGTCGGATAGTTCTGTGCTGGTTGCAGACGTCGGTACATACACTTGAGGTTTTCGTGGCAAATCGGGTGTCACAGATTACGGGGTCGGAAACTCCGTTAGTGTGGAGGCACGTACCGGGAGAATGGAACCCAGCGGACTGCGCTTCGCGCGGGTGCAGGGCCCTTGATTTGGTGAGTCACCCACTGTGGTGGGGACCTCAATGGCTGACTGAGTCGCCGCAGGAATGGCCATTCAACGAGTGCAGGGCGCCGCTTGGGCCACCTGATCGAGGTTTGCGAGTGAACGTGGGGCAACTCGTACCGAAGCCTAACCCAGCTTTCTTGCTGGAACGGTATAGCTCCCTCGACAAACTTCTTGGGATGACAGGTTGGATCAAACGGTTCGTGAACAACTGCAGGAAGCCTCAAGCAGAACGGAACTTTACACCTGTCCTCTCGCCTGCGGAACGGAATGCGGCTCTATGCTCATTAGTTAGAGTCGTCCAGGCGGAACATTTTGAAGAGGAGGTCAGGCTGCTCAGGGATGGACGTGGAAAGCTGAAGGGAGGAATTGTGCGCCTCAACCCATTCCTGGATGAGCAAGGTATGCTCAGGGTTGGAGGCAGACTTCGGAACGCTAGCCTGCCCTTTTCGGCTCGGCATCCACTGTTACTTCCAAAAAAGGGACCCTTAGTTGAGCTCTTAGTCAGGGATCGTCATGAGAAAAACTCGCACGCGGGCTGTAATGCGCTATTGGCCATTCTACAGCGCGAGTTCTGGGTCTTATCTGTTAGGCGCAGACCTTTTTGGACAAAATAGTGGCCTGTGCATAGAGCTCATCTGTGTATGACTTTGACTGTGTCAAGTATTGTCGTGTCACAGTGATGTGAAAAAATACTGTCATTGAAAGTGTCTAGGTGTAAACATTGTAAAATTATCTAAATCGAAAATAAAATTTGTTAGTGCTTTTCGAACCCGAATATCATTCCACTGTTACTCTGCATAACGAGTATAAAACTTAATAGGTCACGGACCCGCTAATATTTGGGCGAAGAGTCGCGAATAATTTTTTCGAAGATGGATTTTACAACGAAAATCGACATCGGTAAGCTGGTCGGAAAATCCAACTGGACGACGTGGAAATACAAAATGTCCATAATGCTGGAAGGCACGGAAAATGCGATGGCAGCCGTCGAGGGCAAATTGACTCCACCAACTCCAGTAGAAGGCCCAGAAGGTGACGCCGCCGTAACAGCTTATAATGCGGCTTTGGCCAAATTTAAGAAAACTGAAACAGGCTCTCTTCTAATGCTGACCACAAACATGTCAGAAGACACCTTAACCAAAGTAATGAGGTACAGGAAGGCATCAGAGGTATGGCAGGAGCTGCATAGATTATTTGACGGGAACACGGGTGACAGGGCATACACGCTGTGCATGGAATTCTTCAGCACAAAACATGACAAGGCAGATGACATCGCGACACATATGTCAAAGCTGAAAAATCTGTGGAATGATCTTAAAGCTGAATTATCCAAAACAGACACAACTGCGAAACTACCCGAAATGTTCTTAATATGCAAGATTCTTGATACTCTGGATGACCGGTTCGTCAATTTTAAGTCAAGCTGGCTCATGCTGAAGCAGTCTGAAAAGACAATTGACAGTCTGACGAGTCACCTCTGCACCTTTGAAAGAGACTTAGGCAGTCAAGAGACCACTAGAATGGAAGCCCTAGTGACTGCACCGAGTGGATATCGCAAATGCAAGGACGAGCACCTGATTTGCAACTATTGTCATGCAAAAGGACATAGAGTTCGCAAGTGTAAGAAGTGGATTGGAGATGGGAGGCCACCCAAACCAGTACAAGGCACGTCAGGCAAAAGCTCAGAATCCAAGCAAGTGCAACAGATCTCACTAATGGTGAACGCTTGCTCCAGTGCGAAAGGTCAAACTCAAAATAGAGACAATTGGTTTGTCGACAATGGAGCAACTACACACATAGCTGTAAGGAGAGACTTCTTCAAAGAGTTCCATGAATTCGACAAAGACCACACTGTTACAACAGCTGACGGAACCATAATTCCTGCCGTAGGAAAAGGCTCTGTAGAGGTCGAAGCGAAGGTCGATGGCAAGAGGGAAGAAGATAATGCTCCGAGATGTGTGGCTAGTACCAAGTCTGACAAAGAACCTTTTCTCGCCGCTCGCTGCACATGATAGAATGCAGAATACTGAATTCACGTCAAAGACTACAGAGTGCAAGTTTGACGTTGATGGTACGACAAGAATTGTCGGCAAAAGATCGGCGTTTGGCGGACTGTATGAATTAGAAATGAAGACAGTCATGTCAGTCAAGCGAACCATAGAGGTTAACGTGATCGATGGCTCAAATATGCTGCAGCTATACCATGAACGCCTCGCTCACCAGGATAAGAACCACGTCATTCGCGTAGTGAAACGCGAGTTAGGCATAGATCTTACTCCTGACAAAGTGAAGTGTGAAGGCTGTATCTTTGGGAAGGCACATAGAAAACCCTTTGGTACCAGGGAAAGAGCCTCGAGATGTGGAGAGCTTATCCACACAGATGTCTGCGGACCCTTCGCTGATAGCATTACGAAGTACAAATACTATGTACTGTTCAAGGACGACTACTCGAGTTACCGACTTGTCTACTTTCTTAGACAGAAATCAGAGGTCAAAGACAAGCTCTTCATGATGCTTCAAGAAGCAAAGAAGGCTGGGCACGAAGTCAAGACTATTCTGTCAGATAATGGAGGCGAATTCGATAATGCCGCTGTCCGAAAAATATTACAAGACCAAGGTGTGCAGCACAGGTTAACAATGCCTTACACGCCCGAACAAAACGGCTGTAGTGAGCGAGAGAACCGCACCCTCGTAGAAGCTGCAAGGTCAATGATGCATGCGAGAGGAGAGATGCCGCAAGTACTATGGGCAGAGCTAATCAACACGGCCGCTTACGTGCTAAATAGAACGGGCCCTACTAGAGTGGAATCTAAGTCACCCTACGAACTATGGCACGGAAAGAAACCGAAGATTAGTCATCTGAAAGTTATAGGTAGCGAATGCTACGTCCATGTACCTAAACATAAACGTAAGAAGATGAGCAAGAAAGCCATCAAGGGCATGCTCATAGGCTACGAAGGTGACGACGGCTATCGGATTTGGAACGGAAGAGAAACGCTGAGGTCGAGAGATATCTCTTTCCAAACCGACGTAGAGTTCAAAATCTCCACTAGTATGCCCCTACAATCAGAGGGAGCTGAGAGCGGAGATAGAAACATCACCGAGACCGAGCCTAACGTGGAAACTGAAGACCATGAACTAGCTCTAGAGGGAGATAGAGTGGTAGATCAAGATCAAGTTCATGAAGAAGAACACAGCATTGAAGATCTCAAAGATGCAAACGACGTGATCTTAGAATCAAATGAGGAAGAGCTAGAGATAGCTGAACCTGTCGAGCAGGAACCTCGCTATAATCTGAGAGACAGATCACTAATTGCGAAACCAAGAAAACTCGAGGACTATGTTTGTGGAGTGTGTTCTGTTGTCGATGACAGTTTTCCAGAATCTTACGAAAATGCCATTGCACGACAAGATGGCGAAGAATGGCGTAAGGCAATGGACAGTGAAATAAATTCGCTTAAGGATTTAAATGTCTGGACTCCCTGCTCCTTACCAAAAGGCAGGAAGGCGTTGCCCTGCAAGTGGGTCCTGCGCATCAAGAAAAATCCGGATGGGTCCATAGACAAGTATAAAGCCCGACTTGTTGTAAAAGGCTTTAGACAAAGGAAAGGTATTGATTTTGATCAAACCTTCAGCCCTGTCGCCAGAATGGCTACGATAAGAGCTTTATTGAGTGTCAGCGCCCAAGAGAACCTGCACCTTGTACAATTCGATGTCTGTACTGCGTTCTTGAATGGGAAACTTCAAGAAGAGATCTACGTACAACAACCAGAAGGTTATGCAGACGGCTCGCAGAATGTTCTCAGGCTGAACAGAAGCTTATATGGGTTAAAGCAAGCACCACGCTGTTGGAACTCTTGCTTCGAACAAATACTGCTGGACATGGACTTCAGACAGAGTGAAGCTGACTGTTGTCTATATACCAAGCGGATCAATGGAAAAAAGATACTCATCACCCTCTACGTTGATGACGGGCTAGTAGCTGCCACTGATGAAGAGCTTGCGAACAGCTTCCTGGCTGATTTAAGGACAGTGTTAAAGATTACGACGAAGCCAGCGTCGTACTATCTAGGTCTGGAAATTAACAGAGAAGCGGAAGGTTCTATCTTTATCAAGCAAGAAGCTTATGCCAAGAAGGTCCTAGAACGATTTGGGATGGCCAACTGCAACCCAATCGGGACACAATTTGAGAGTACTCAATCAGGGAAAGTGGATGCTACAGAAGCACACTTCCCCTACCGTGAAGCCGTTGGGTCACTCGCTTACTTAATGACGGGAACGCGCCCAGACATCGCTTATGCCGTCGGAGTTGCATCTCGTAAGCTAGAGTCTCCAACCAAAGAAGATTGGCTTTTAGTAAAGCGTATCATGCGCTATATCAAGGGCACCAGCTCCTATGGAATCAAGTACAAGGCTCACCAAAAGAACCCCTTACTTGAATGCTTTAGTGACGCTGACCATGGAGGGTGTCAATTAAGTGGAAGATCAACCACAGGGCTGATATGCCGTTACGCAGGAGGCATTGTATCATGGCTAAGCCAAAGACAAGCGTCAGTCGCCATTTCTACAACAGAAGCAGAAATCGTTGCTGCTAGTGAAGGAGCCAGAGAAACAGTATGGCTCTCAAGGATCTACAAAGATCTTACTAAACTGAAAGAAGTTCCAGTGCTGCATGTAGACAATGAGGCTGCTATACGGCTGGCGCACAACCCTGAGTTCCATAAGAGAACCAAACACATCCGAATAAGACACTTCTTCGTCAGAGAAGTTGTAGAAGAAGGCTGTTTGGTAGTGAAGAAAGTGAGCTCAGATGAGCAACTGGCTGACTTCTTGACCAAGGCTGTTCCGAAGCCGAAGCAAGCCAGAACGTGTGCCCTATTAGGTGTTTGCAGTAGAAATACCTAAAGTGCAAGGGAAAGTGTTAGGCGCAGACCTTTTTGGACAAAATAGTGGCCTGTGCATAGAGCTCATCTGTGTATGACTTTAACTGTGTCAAGTATTGTCGTGTCACAGTGATGTGAAAAAATACTGTCATTGAAAGTGTCTAGGTGTAAACATTGTAAAATTATCTAAATCTAAAATAAAATTTGTTAGTGCTTTTCGAACCCGAATATCATTCCACTGTTACTCTGCATAACGAGTATAAAACTTAATATTATCGGGACGACGAACGGTACGTAGCGTTGTGTTTAGGTGCTTGCCTTGTTACCGCTTGAAGGCAGCCACAATGCAGCCACAGATGGGAGATCTTCCACCGGACCGGGTGACGGAGGCCTGGACGTTTGCAGGTGTGGGAACGGATTTCGCAGGCCCTTTCATGGTGAAGGCATCACGCCTGCGGAACGCAAAGTCTATCAAGGCGTACTTGTGCGTGTTCGTGTGCCTAGCCACCAAGGCCGTCCACTTGGAGCTCGTGGCCGACCTTTCTACGGAGGCCTTTTTGGCAGCGCTGGAGAGATTTACGTCGCGACGAGGGCGACCAGCGCTGATCAGGTCGGATTGTGGTACCAACTTTAAGGGTGCTGATCGGTGTATGAAGGAAATTGTAACGTTCTTAAGGGAGAACGAAGAAGCCATCAGCACGGGCCTCTCCCGTCAGGGCATTACCTGGGTGTTCGATCCACCAGCGTGCCCTCACTGGGGTGGTATTTTTGAAGCGGTTGTAAAGTCCGCTAAGACGCATTTGTTGCGCGTCGTAGGGTTAACAATTGTTGCGCGTCGTAGGGTTAACAATTTTGACTTTCGAGGAGCTGGCAACCGTGTTTTGTAAAATTGAGGCTGTACTCAATTCGCGTCCTTTGTGTCTGTTCAGCTCAGACCCAAATGATTTAGAGGCCCTGACGCCAGGGCATTTCTTAATTGGCCGCCCACTTAACGCCTTGCCGGAATATCCCTATACGGAGGTGAATAGCAATCGTTTGTCGCGTTATCAGTTGTTGCAGCAAATGACTCAAAACTTTTGGAAGCGTTGGTCGCTTGAGTACTTGCACATTCTGCAGCAACGTCTTAAGTGGACGGACAGGACTGAACCCCCCTGCATTGGGGATCTCGTTCTGGTTAAGGATGCCAACCTACCGCCACTGCGTTGGCGCCGGGGGCGCATTCTCAACCTGTTTCCGGGTAGTGATGTGTAAAAGAAAACTCCGTTTGACTTCAGACACGAACAGTATATTTTCACACAACCGAACAGTTACACGAGTAAACGCCGACTGTCCGACCGTGCCCCGATCCAGGGCGCTCCCAGTGGGGCTCCCCGCCACGCCACGCATTCCGCAAGGCACGACAAGGAGCGACCAATCGGCGCACGGCAGGCAAAACGGCCAACCATCGTACATTTTTCTAAAACTACGTAATCAAATCAGATACTTTAACATAAATTACAATATTTATAAATTCATTTTCATGGCTAATCAATAGTAACTAAATTTATATAAATTTACAAGTAAAATAATCGTATAGGTAATTTAATAAAACTTCACTGATAAATCAGACAATATCAAAAATATTGAATCACTAATAAATTAGCTATAAATGTTAAAAATAGTTATAAATACGATGAAAACTAACAAAATCACAACATTCGGCCATCCGACAGCGTGCTAACTCCGAAGCACGCGCAATCACAACATTCGATTCGTATGAAGTTAATCAAACAGGGTTTATTATTTACATACTACATCATTGATATACACTTTTATGATTTAATTGATAAGTAAACTGTATACCTAAAACATTTAAATAATTAAATACATAATTTTAATTCATGAATGATATATTAATATATGAGAGTGATATTGATTATATAATCTTCATATTTTTATAAGAACCTGGTTCTAATAATATAATAATGTGTGTAAGTAATATAACAATAGTATTGTTTAAGACAAAATTAAAAACGGTGAAAAATAAACACAAAATTTACAATTTGAAGTTTACCTTTAAGGCTATTCCGAGTTAGAGTCAGAGTCTGATCTATCACAAGAAGAAGAGGAGGATCTGTTAACTTCAAGGGCCTAAACATTAATCACGGACGCATTCTGTCCGCAGCTATAACAGTCTCATATTTTTTTGTATTTAATCCTGGCACATTAGAAATTTTATAGCGGTCATTTCCTAAACAATTTATTACTTTATACGGGCTGATAAATTTTGGTAACAGTTTTTTGCTTTTACCATCATTGTTAAAATTAGTTTTAGTTATTTTGACTAAATCACCTACAACGTAACTTTTGGCTGGAGATCTCTTTGCATCATAGGCTTCCTTCTGCCGCTTTTGGTTGAGAGTTATCTTCTCTGAAGCTTCCTGCCTAATTTCTTTTATATTTGTTGGAGTCTTATCAGAGATTGAAGAAGTTTGTGAATTTGGTGTTTTCTCTTGAAGATCAGTTGAGGTCTTCGCTGAAGACTGCCCAATTGATTCTTCATCTTCAACGTTAACAACAGGAGTTGATGGCGAAGCAACTCCATCCTCGAGAACGGTTAACATATTATCCATTGGACAATTAAGTTTAACCTCAAACATTAATTCACTAGGAGTATTTTTAGTAGAGGCGTTAATGGTATTATTTATACCCCACTGTACTTTACC
The DNA here is from genome assembly GCA_024500475.1 of Phthorimaea operculella. Classification (NCBI taxonomy): domain Eukaryota; kingdom Metazoa; phylum Arthropoda; class Insecta; order Lepidoptera; family Gelechiidae; genus Phthorimaea; species Phthorimaea operculella. The sequence continues at coordinate 668,637 of JANFCV010000098.1, forward strand.
CAGTTGCTCATCCCATACACGTTCGTCTTTGCCGAAATTTTGCGTAGACAAGGCTGTAAGGATAGTTCTATTAAACCTTTCAGCCTGTCCGTTCGCTCTCGGACAAGCAACTGCATTAAGCACGTGTTTAATGCCTTTACTGCTACAAAATTCTTTGAATTGTCTTGAGGTGAACGCCGTACCACGATCGGACACAATCCTTCGTGGTACCCCAAAGTCGTTAAAAAGATTCTGAAGTACTTTTATAACGTTTTTCGTTTTGGTGTCACGAACCGGCCTAGCAAAAAGGTACTTGGTGAATCCATCTACGATTGTTAATATGTAGTTGTTGCGTGACTTGCTTCTCACGAAAGGTCCCAAGTGGTCCAGATGTAAAGTATCGAATGGGACTTCGACTTTGGGTATAGGATGCAGGAGACCAGTATGGTTTTGAGGCGAATTGTCCTTGTTATATGCACAGTCGATGCAAGCTGAAACATATTTTTTTATGAATCGCCTCATCTTCGCAAACCAATACTTACTTTGAATCCGCTCCAATGTCTTGGCAAAGCCGAAGTGACCCACATCGTCGTGATTTGCTTTGCAAATTTGCCATCTGGCATCCTTTGGGATGACAAGTCGCGATTCTTCACCTACTATCCTGTGCAGCGAGTGATTTTTAATTACATAATTATTATTTAACTCTTTAAGCTCCTCGTCTTGATTGGGCTTCAGCATCTTCATAATGCGTTCCAGTTCTGGATCTGCCATTTGCAGTGTCTGTATCCAATTTTCTGTGCTTATACTGAGAGTAGTAACATTCTGAATACTTGGTGGGTTTCGACTCAAGGCGTCAACATGAGTCATACGACAACCAGGACGATATTCAATTTTGAAGTTGTATTCGCTAATAAGCAACCACCAACGTGCTATGCGCGGTATTAAGTCTCTTTTTGTTAATGTCGTACGCAATGCATTACAATCAGTATAAACACTGAAATTAAGACCCAAAAGGTAGGGCCGAAATTTCTTTAGGGAACAAACCACAGCTAGGGTTTCCAACTCATAAGAGTGAAAGTATCGCTCCTCAGCTGTGGTCTGCCTACTAAAGTAGGCGACAGGCTTCAACACCCTGGGACTAACCTGCCATTGCATCAGGATTCCGCCCAACCCTAATGAGCTCGCATCTGTATGCACCTCTGTTTCCAGTTCTGGATTATAAAGAGGACGCTTAATCAAATTTATTTTTCAGACTGGTGAAAGATTCCTCTTTTTCTGAATCCCACCGCCATTGTGCATCCTTTTTCAGGAGTGTCGTTAAGGGTCTAGCAATTTCGCCGAAACCTTTTACGAATCGTCGGAAATAGCTAGCTAGACCCAGAAACTGCCTCACCTCGTGCACATTACGAGGCGTTGGGAAGTCTCGCACTGCAGAAATTTCTCTCACTCGGTTTTATTCCCTCTGAAGAAATCTCGTACCCAAGATATTCGATTTTCGTATCGAAAAATGAACATTTGGACAGTTTCAGAGTTAGGCCAGTTCGTTGGATAATTTTAAGTACATCCTCCAGTCTTTCAAAGCCTTCCTCAATGGTGGCTGATGGAATGAGAAGATCGTCCATGTATGCTAAAGCAGAACTGAATCTTTGAGTTCCTAACATACCATTCATAAGTCTTTGAAAAACTGACGGTGCGTTTGCCAAACCGAACGGCATGCGTTTAAATTCGTAATGTCCGTCCGGTGTGACAAACGCAGTCAGATAGCGACTCTCTTCACTCATAGGTATTTGGTAATAGCCGGATGCTAAATCCAGCGTGGTAAAAAATTTGTTGCCACTTAAATTCGATAGCTGGTCATCAATTAATGGCAATGGATATTTATCCTTCACTGTTTTATTATTCAAAGCGCGGTAGTCTACGCACAATCTCGATTCTCCGTTTTTCTTTTTAACTAGTAATATAGGACTGGCACAGTTTGAGTTAGATTCCTGCACTATATCGTTTTTAAGTAAATCATCAACCATATCCCTAACCTCCTCTCGTTCATGATAGGATAGACGATACGGCCTATAAACAACAGGGGATTTGTCGTGCAAGTCTATACGCATTTCTGTACCTTTCGCGCAACCCAACTCATTAAGATTATTGGCAAAGCAGTTTCTGTACTTTTATAATAGTTGGTATAATCTATCCTGTACGGCCTGATCTATATTTTTATTTTTATTTTATTTATTATAGGAAATCTCACAGCATTTAAATTTGATTTAACATATAAGTATCACGTTATGTTTGCCAATAAAAGAGATAACACAAATTAACATTTTGATAAGCTAACAACAACTTAAAAACTAGAACTAAAAACTTTAAAAATGAAAGCAAGTACTAAATGCAATTAAATGAAATACAATAAACTCTTAATAATGATAGAATATGAATTATATAAATGAAAAAGTGTTTTATATATATGAAAGAAGGAAAGATAAGATATGAAAAATGTATTTTAGTTTAGAATAGTCATTCAGCGCATGTGTGTGTGTGTGTGTGTGTGTGTGTGTGTGTGTGTGTGTGTGTGTGTGTGTGTGTGTGTGTGTGTGTGTGTGTGTGTGTGTGTGTGTTATCTGCCTGACCATGTCTCTACCCATTGGCATGGTGTTGAGCCACCATGTCACTTTCAAGTTCATGGCCAGTCTTGTTTTTAATGGAAGACTGCAGAAGCTTTTTGTACCTATCAATTGTGAGATGGAAGATATCGAATTCATGAAACTCTTTAATGTAAGTGTGTACACATCTAGCAATGATACTATTCTGAGCATAATTTGTAAGACATCTAGGCTGGTAGAAAAGATTAGTGTGCCGTGTGCGTTTACCAGGGATACACAGACTTATACGGGCTACAAGTTCGGGGCAGTCCATGAAGTTGTTTATAATTTTATAAAGAAAAACCATGTCAGCTATTTGCCTTCTATCTTCAAGAGACATCATCCGATAGCGCTCAAGCCGCTCATCATATCCAGATGAGGTATCGCCGAATCGACGACAAAGAGTACGCAGGTACCGACGCTGAATTCCTTCTATTCTGCTTACATGATTAGCGTAACTAGGACTCCATATTGAAGAGCAAAACTCTAATATACTTCTTACGTAAGCATAGTACAGAGTATTGATTGCTTGAGAATTTTTAAAAGGCCTGCTGATGCGCATAATGAAACCCAACATTCGATAGGCTTTGTGTACGATGTGGTCATAATGAAATATGAATGACAACTTCTCATCGAGGATCACCCCTAAGTCCCTAACATTTGTGTGCCTTGCAAGTACCGTGCCATCGAGCGAGTAGTTAAAACTAATCTTATTATTTTTCCTTGTGTACGTGATGCAATGACACTTGTTTACGTTTAGGTCCAAGAGATTTATCGCACAATAATCCTTCAGCCGGCCCAGATCGTCTTGTATTTCTAAGCAGTCCTGTTCACTCTTTACACTACAATAAATTTTCATGTCGTCGGCATACATAGAGAACCTCGAGTATCGGAAACATGCGCTATTAACTATTATATTTTCATTAACTTTAATATCCGTCCTATCTAAAGGCTGTAACTTGCTCTCGTCTTTTTCGGTTTGTATGACGAGTGTTTCAGTTTCTGCTATTGGACTTACTCTGGCAACAAGCTTATGAGCTTTAAAATTAAGGGTGCCACTTGTCAATGCGGAAACAAATACCACCGCTTTACTGTCACTAACAGTGTAACAGCCTTGGTGAAGGTAATATTCCTGGCTAGGACTCAATCTGGTGCTTCCATTAATATATATATCACCTGAATAGGGTTCTTTAGTATAAACTTCTACCAAACCCCCCTTTCTGATGTCTACATCTTGGGAGACAAAAAGCTCAATAATTGTATCTCCTACCTCAAGTGCATCAGAAGGAGTCTGATAAAAGAAAAGCCTTTCATTGTCTTTCAATACAGACACTGAGGGCAATTCTGTAAAGTTTCGTCCTACTAACATTCGGGTGTTTAAATCGTCTAAAAACTTATCATCAATGACCAAAACATTTACGTCAGTTTCTGCTTCATCAATTTTAATCTGAACTCGAGACTGGAATTTCGGAATAACCGCAGATTTTCCGAATCCTTTTATAGTTGGTAAGTTGTTATTGCATTCAACGAGACCAAGCCGTTTCGCATCAGAATATCTGATCAAACTACATTGACTTCCATAGTCAATGTAAGCGTTGTTCAGCACAGTCCCATTCACACAAACATTTTTGTGGAACTTTTCATCTGAGAAATCCAGAGTTCCACACGAAATTTCAGTAAAGCCATCATCATTTGTCTGGTCTTTGATGGATAACAAATCATGTGGAGGTGCCCCAGTCAGTACAGATGGTTCACTAATAACCACCTTTAGAACCTTTTTTTCTGTTGACTGGTTGGTTTGGCCTCTACTACCTACTTCAAATGACTGCAACGGTTTTCTATTGCAATCATCAGAATTGTGACCAACCCTGCCACGCTTAGTACATTTTGTTAAAGGCTTTTTACAATTGTAATAAGTGTGGCCCCGTACGTTGCAGTTAAAGCAAGTGACATCAGAGCTTCTGGCAGAGGACGACGCCCTATTGTTATTATTGTTGGAACGGAAATCACGCCTTCTTGAAAAACTTAACGAACCGTTTCCGCGTGTAGAATCCCTCGACTGCGAGGGTTGTTGTGACGCCAGATAGTTTAAAAGCTCTTCAGGTTCTTCGCATTTTAGAGCTTTGGCGCCGTTCCTAATTGAACTATCAGATAATCCATATATAATACAATCAACCGCCTTACGACCGACAATCTCGCACCTACTAAGTAACGACAGTTTATCATAAAAATAATCCCTTAATGTTTCATCTGTGCGAGATTTTCGGTTTAACATTTCTTCTAGTAATTTACCATAATTAATATCATTTGGAAAAGCCTTTATGAATTTTGATTGCCACTCCGCCCATGAAAAATCTAAAGATGGCAAAGATTCCTACCAACGTTTTGCTAACCCGCTTAATTTTTGAAGCGCAAAATGTATAGTTTGATTATCGTCCCAACCATATATAACTGAACATTCATTAACCTTTTTTAGCCATCTTTGCACATCTTGAGATTTATTGTCGGGATTAAATTCTGGTACAACGTTAGTAGCTGGAGTAGTCTTACTTGTGGTCTTTTGCAGTGCAGATATTATCTTCAACAAATCTTCAGTTGTTAACCCTTCTTCTCGCTAGACGTGGATCTACGTCGATGTCTAGAGCTCTTGGGTGTATAACTTCGCTCATCGTTACCTGAAAATGATTTGCACTTAACGTTCTTTTCTAAAATATTCACAATTATTATCATAAACACCTCGGTAAATAATCTTAGATAACTTATGCATGGCAGCATCTACAAGCATGTCAAGCAAAAATAAAAGCTAATCACATAAAATTGGCAAAAGCGAAGACTCAGGAATATAAATTACAGCACACTTGCATGGCTGCCAAAAGTAAAAACTCAAAAAGTAATAGGTGACAGCACACCTACATGGCTATCAAAAGCAGAACCTCGAAGAATAATGCATGACAGCACACCTACATGGCTGTTAAAAGTAAGAATTCAAAGAATAATAGATGACAGCACACCTACATGGCTGACAAAAGTAAAAACTCACAGAATAATGCACGACAGCACACCTACATGGCTGACAAAAGTAAAAACTCACAGAATAATGCACGACAGCACACCTACATGGCTGTCAAAAGTAAAAACTCAAAGAATAATGCACGACAGCACACCTACATGGCTGTCAAAAGTAAAAACTCACAGAATAATGCACGACAGCACACCTACATGGCTGTCAAAAGCAAAATCTCAGAATAATGTAGGACAGCACACCTACATGGCTGTCAAAAGCAAAATCTCAGAATAATGTAGGACAGCACACCTACATGGCTGTCAAAAGTAAAATCTCAGAATAATGTAGGACAGCACACCTACATGGCTGCCAAAAGTAAAATCTCATAGAATAATGTAGGACAGCACACCTACATGGCTGTCAAAAGCAAAATCTCAGAATAATGTAGGACAGCACACCTACATGGCTGTCAAAAGTAAAATCTCAGAATAATGTAGGACAGCACACCTACATGGCTGCCAAAAGTAAAATCTCATAGAATAATGTAGGACAGCACACCTACATGGCTGTCAAAAGTAAAATCTCAGAATAATGTAGGACAGCACACCTACATGGCTGTCAAAAGTAAAATCTCAGAATAATGTAGGACAGCACACCTACATGGCTGCCAAAAGTAAAATCTCATAGAATAATGTAGGACAGCACACCTATATGGCTGCCAAAAGTAAAATCTCATAGAATAATGCACGACAGCACACCTACATGGCTGTCAAAAGTAAAATCTCATAGAATAATGTAGGACAGCACACCTACATGGCTGCCAAAAGTAAAATCTCATAGAATAATGCACGACAGCACACCTACATGGCTGTCAAAAGTAAAAACTCAAAGAATAATGTACGACAGCACACCTACATGGCTGTCAAAAGTAAAATCTCATAGAATAATGCACGACAGCACACCTACATGGCTGTCGAAAGTAAAAAAATGAAAGAATAATCGATGACAGTACACCTACATGACGGTCAGTAATAAAATCTCAAAATAGGTACATGACCGGCCACCTACATGACTGTCAAAAATGAACGCTCGAAATTATAGGTATATAACAGATTAAGAGCGCATTCAATTTTTTCTAGCAAAGGCGACTGGGCGAACTTGGGCTATGGCCATAATTTGAGTTCCTTTAATTCAATACAAACGTGGTCACTGTAGTTATGTTATGTAACCTCATCGTTAAAAAAATTGAGAACTAAAAAAAAATCCGTCCCGGGAGAGTCAAGAAAAAAAATTTTTTTTTTTAGTCCTTGATTTTATACAAACATGGTCACCCTAGTTCTGACGTGTTACTTCTCCTTTATACATAATTACGATAAAATAAAAATCTGCCGTGACAATTTCGAGAAAAGGCTCAAAACGTTTTTCATTGAAATACGGCTTAACTTTTTTTCCTTTGATTCAATACAAACGTGGTCACCTTAATTATGATAGGTGACCTATTAACTATACATATTTGAGAAAAAACAAAATTCTGACCCGGCAGTTCTGAGAAAAAAAATAAAAATATTTTTTCTTTGATTCAATACAAACGTGGTCACCCTAGTTAAAATAGGTGACCTATTATCTATACATGTTTAAGAGAAAACAAAAATCGAACCCGGCAGTTTTGAGAAAAAAAATAAAAATATTTTTTCTTTGATTCAATACAAACGTGGTCACCCTAGTTAAAATAGGTGACCTATTATCTATACATGTTTAAGAGAAAACAAAAATCGAACCCAGTTTTGAGAAAAAATAAAAATATTTTTCTTTGATTCAATACAAACGTGGTCACCCTAGTTAAGATAGGTGACCTTTTATCTATACATGTTTAAGAGAAAACAAAAATGGAACCCGGCAGTTCAGAGAAAAAAAATTAAAATATTTTTTCTTTGATTCAATACAAACGTGGTCACCCTAGTTAAGATAGGTGACCTATTATCTATACATGTTTAAGAGAAAACAAAAATCGAACCTGGCAGTTTTGAGAAAAAAAATAAAAATATTTTGTCTTTGATTCAATACAAACGTGGTCACCCTAGTTAAGATAGGTGACCTATTAACTATACATGTTAAAGAGAAAACAAAAATATAACCCGGCAGTTTTGAGAAAAACATTAAAATATTTTTTCTTTGATTCAATACTAACGTGGTTACCCTAGTTAAGATAAGTGACTTCTTATCTATACATGTTTAAAAGAAAATGAAAATCTAACCCGGCATTTCTGAAAAAAAAAAAATAATTTTTCTGATGCAATACAAACGTGGTCACCCTTGTAAGGATAGGTAACCTCTTAACTATACACGTCTATAAAAAATAAAAATCTGATCCTAGAATAATATATTTGCTTTCATTCAATACAAATGTGGTCACCTTAGAAAAAATAGGTGACTTCTTATCTATAAATGCTTAAGAGAAAATAAAAATCTGACCCGCCGGTTCCAAGTATTTTTAAAATATTTTTTCCTTGATTTAATAGAAATGTGAGCACCTAGTCACGATATGTAACATGTAATCTATACATGTTCAATAAGAAACATAAATCAAATCTGGCAGATTTGATAATAAAAATATGTATTCCTTGATGTCACGCATAACGTGGTCACCCTAGTTAGGATATGTCATTTATTCGTTATACAATATGTCAAGAAAATAAAAATCAACCATGATATTTCAAAAAATGATAGCTCGCTATGCACAGAATATCCATGAAGAATACAAAAGTTGGCAAGTGATTTTCTCGATACTCACTGAACTGATTTTGATGCGGTTTTACACGAAGGCGTAGATAAAATATCGAAATCTAAATATCGTAACATTCTCAATATATCGTCATAGCCCAAGTCCCATACTACCGCCGCCCTGTCTCCTTTGCAAATATTGGCTTTATAAACATGCGAGTTTCTCGAAAACCGTTATGTAAAATTAATATGTTACTTGTACATTTAATCAAGCATATCTTCATCTAAAAAATGTACAATGTAAATATTAGCATTTTGGTTTTAAACATGTTACAAACAGCGATATCTAAAGCGACAAAACCAAAATTCAGGAAAAGACCTCAAATCAAGCGTGAGTTTTAGAGTTTTGGTTCACTGTAAAAAAATATCAATTATACAAAAAAATAGAGTATTTATTTGAGAACAAAGTCTACAGTGAACATTTTACAATTTTATTCAGAAACATAGAATAATACCACGTTTTTATATACGAATTTTTGCAAAATAATGCGCCATTATAACAGCTTCTGTATGAATAAATAACAGTAGTAAAGATTTAAAAAAAATATATGTGTTGCGAATAGGCGTTGGGTTTCGACGAATTTTATTATTTCGAAAGAAAGTGGACTGTAATATTTTAGCGAACGAAAATTTGCCTGTAGATTAGATAATGAATATGACCGCGGCGCGGAACGAACAAGGTACAGAATAGGTGCCGAGGGCAAAAACAATGAATTAAAATACCACTGACCTTTTGATGTACGTTCGACCGTAAGAAAGCGCCTCGACTCGCCGTTCTGGGGATCCCCTCTGCACTATGATCTGTGCTCAGTCTGAATGTTCCTTTAGTCCGATTTTAATAGTTCACCGCATGTAGTTTACATGCAAAACAATAAAGTAAACTGCACTTTTGAGAAAGTCGAATACGAGCAAAACTCGCGATGATGATCGCTTGATAGATCTGGCCTTCTATGCGCGCGAGTTACCGATGAGGCCGTCGGATGTTGACTGGCGATCAAGGGCGTGGAGGTCGCGAGCGCCGATGACCGTTGGGATCGAAACTAACACAAAATGACGGTGGCATATAAAACATTGCCTCCGCGTCTCGAGCGACTACCTGTAACTTGTTCGCATGATTAAGGGTGTTTTACACTCGACGATATTTTCGAAGTAGCGAAGTAAGACCGACAGGCATATTTACGAACACCGCCCACCGTTAAAATGTAATTTTAACCCCGATTCGAACATTTAAATGGCAGCCGATTTTGGATTATTTTATTTAAATGAAATTTGAAATGTACCGATGCGAAAATTACGAAATGAAAAAGGTAAAAAATATTATTATTAATTAAAACTAAATGTAATATAAACTACGAAAACTAGATAAATTAGTTTTTTTATTCGATAGGCAAAGGGACAGCCTGTGTACGGGCCGTTTCATCAGACCCTGTTGGGTTTTTAGGGTGACGGAACGAACGACACCGTCTCTCGAGGGATGTACGTCCGAAACGCGACCCAGTTTCCACTGAAGAGGTGGTACGTTGGGGTCGTTTATTAATACCAGAGTACCAACTATCAAGTTATCGGTGGATTTGGTCCACTTCCCACGCTGCTGCAAAGTATGCAAGTATTCGCGATGCCAGCGTTTCCAGAAGCACTGAACGAAGCGCTGGAGTAACTGCCATCGCGTTAAACGGTTCACGTTTAGGTCCGTGAGATCCATTTCTGGCACCGAATTGATAGGTTCACCGATTATGAAATGGCCTGGAGTCAGAACCTCGAGGTCATTCGGGTCAGAACTTAGAGGGCACAGTGGGCGCGAGTTCAGAGCACCTTCGATTCGAATGAGCACTGTTGCCATCTCTTCGAAAGTGAGCGTGGTACTTCCGATGGTTCGAACTAGATGCGATTTAACCGACTTTACGGCAGCTTCGGCGATTCCCGTGAAATGAGGGGCAGCTGGCGGGTTGAAATGCCAGGTAACCTTGTCTCTCAACATCTCACGGCTGATCTGGCTATTTTCTTTCTCAATGAACTTATAAAGTTCCTTGAGCTCTCTGCTAGCGCCAACGAAGTTTTTGCCGTTATCGCTGAAAATCTCACGACATGGCCCTCGACGATGTGTGAAGCGAAACAAGGCGGCCAGAAAAGCGTCTGTCGACAAATTAGACGCCAGCTCAATGTGCAGAGCTCGTGTAGTGAGGCATACGAAAATGCAGATGTATGACTTTTCGACTCTGGACTTTCGAAGAGTACCTACTTTTGTCATGACTGGGCCCGCATAATCAACGGCGACCTTGACGAACGGTCTGACTTGTTGTATGCGCGCTTCAGGCAGATCAGCCATGATTGGTTCCAGCACAGTCGGACGATGTCTGTAGCATCTCATGCATTTGAATAGCCTCTGCTTGACTACTCTTCTGGCTGTCAAAATCCAGTAGTATCTTGCAATATAAGTCAATGTTGCTTGTAGCCCCGAATGCAAATTTGAAATATGGTAGTGGTCTACTATGAGAACCGTCAGGTGGCTACTCGATGGAAGCAATAATGGGTGTTTTGTGCCGAAATCGAGTTTCGAATACTTCAGACGCCTGCCCACCCTGATGAGCCCAAGCTCATCAAGGAACGGATTAAGACGCTGGAGACCAGTTGAGCAGGGCTTCTTGGCTTTCAGATTTTGAATATCTGCTGCGAACCAGCATCTCTGAACAACCATTACGAGACGAAGCGAACACTCATGAAGCTCACGTACTGTCAACGGTCCAGTTATTTTCGATTTCGTCCGACAAGCTTTAATGAATCGTAGACAATACGCCATTACATTGGTCAACTTTTGGAACGACGAAAACGAGTAACGAAAGAAGGTTCACCCTCAGAGTCTACAACATGAGCCGTTACCTTTTGGACTCGTCGCTCAGGCACCTGCACGCTTTTAAGATCAACGGTGGACACCGGCCATTGTTCTTCCGGCAAACGCAACCAAGACGGACCCGTCCACCACTGTTCGTGGTCAACAATTTGCGATGGAGTGAGACCACGTGAAGCGCAGTCAGCAGGATTATCCGAAGAGCGTACGTGTTTCCATTTCTCTGGGGATATAACCTCTTGGATCTCCGAGACTCGGTTAGCAACATACGTGGCCCAATTGTGAGGAGAAGCTCTCAACCAACAGAGGACGATGCTCGAATCAGTCCACGCGAATTCCTTTTCGATTTTTACTTGCGAAGCAAGCGAACGACGAATATAGTCGAAAAGTTTGGCAAGAACTGTTGCTCCACACAGCTCGAGGCGAGGAAGCGTACGCTTCTTCTCACCTTTGGGCGCGACACGTGACTTTCCGGTCAAAATGTGCACAGACACAGTGTTGTCTGGATGTACGACACGAAAATAAACGACGGCTGCGAAAGCTACTTCTGAGCTGTCGCAGAAACCATGCAGCTGAACTCGGCAGCCTTTGGTGGGTACGAAACGACATATTTGGATTTTGGACAGATCTGGGAACTCCTTAGCCAGACAGAGCCATTTTTGACGAATAGCGTCAGGAACCTCTGCGTCCCAGTCTACACCTGCTAACCAAAGTTCTTGGAACAGAATTTTGGCAGAGATAATGACTGGGCACAAGAATCCGAGAGGATCAAAAATGCGTGCCGTTTCAGACAAAATGACACGTTTCGTCACCTGGTCGTTCAAAGGCCTGACGCTATACGAAAATACATCCTTGTGAGGATTCCAAGCGAGCCCCAGAATCTTCACCGAACCATCCTCGTCCAATGACACCGTAGCTGAATCGATGTTTTTGGTCGAGTCTGGCAGTCTGTCCAGGAATTCAGGACTGTTCGAGCACCATTTCCTGAGGTCGAAGCAACCCTTCTGCAGCAACCCAATCAACTGCCTCTGGAGATTCACGGCGGAGTCGATCGAATCTGACCCACTGACCACATCATCCATATAGGTGAAACGACGAAGAACTTCAGCAGCCTCAGGAAATTCTGACTGATGATCATGGGCGAGCTGTTGCAGCACACGAATTGCGAGGAACGGCGACGACGAAAGCCCATAGGTCACAGTCTTTAGACGAAATGTTTGTGGCTCTTGATCTAGAGTCTTTCGCCACAATATAAGCTGGTAGTTCTGATGCTTTTCATCCACCAGAATCTGCCGGTACATTTTACGAATGTCGGCTGTGAAAGCGACAGCGTGAAGTCGAAAATTACAAATGAGATCTCCCACATCTTTCTGCAGTTTAGGACCAACCAACTGGGTATCATTCAGAGAGGTTCCATCACTCGTTGCAGCAGCGGCATCGAAGACAGTCCTGCATTGAGTGGTAGTCGACGAAGGTCTCAGAACACCTGAATGAGCGATATAGCAATGGTTGCCTTTGATCTCCTCAGTGACCAACTCCATGTGATCAGATTCGAGGTAATCATCCATGAAGTCGGTATACATTTGGCGGAATTTATCGTCACGAACGAATCGACGTTCCACCGAACGAAGACGAGCCATCGCAAGATGGCGTGACTCGCCTAGCGAAGGTTCTCCATCTCGAAATGGGAGCGAAACGACATACCTACCTGAATCCAGTCGTCTGTGTGTTTTTACGAATATTTCCTCACAGCGCTGATCTTCAGGAGACAAAATGGGCTTTTCTGGGACAGATTCAATCTCCCAGAAGCGACGAATGCTTTGATCGAGGCGTTCCTCGATACTCGAACTCGAAATATGAAACGACGAATAGGGCGGAGACATATCTCCATTACGAACGAATTTGTTGTCGACCTTTCCAATTATGAGCCACCCCAATGAAGTGGAAACGGCTGCAGGAGTCCCAGGTGGGCCACGAATCTTCTTTCCTAGTAGGATCTCCTCATAAATCTCACCACCAATGAGAATCTCCACGGGTGATGGAGTATGGAAAGTAGGGTCAGCTAGGACCAAATGCGAAAGAAATGACCATGAATCGGTCTCAAGCGGGAGTCTGGGTTTATCCGAAGTGATATGACCCATGACTAATCCCTCAAAATGAAATTCAGGTCCCGAACCAACGTGGGACTTTATGACGGTAGAGACCACCCCCCGTGACCGGGTCATTACGTCACCTATCCCGTGGATTGGTGTAGCACTTTTACGACGTGGTAGCCCTAACCGCGACACGAGACTCTCGGTGATAAAAGAAGAGTCCGAACCAGGATCGACGAGAGCCCTAGCTTTATGAAAGTTGCCCAACGAATCACGAATTAAGACCACGGCTGTATAATGGAGCATGAACTTTCTTTCAGGCTCATCCTTCCCTGCACAAAGTGACACTATATTTGACGAAGTTCCTTCCCCGGAACCATGCGAATCTGAACCTGACTCTTCCTTTACACCCTCATCCTGCTTTTTGTCTTTTGCAAAATGAAGCAATGCACAGTGGTGTGAAGCAGAACAAATGGAACACCGAATAAGTGCACACTGGGTATCAGTCGAATCATGCATAGGTTTCAAGCACCTCAGACACAACCGATTGTCCTTAGCGAAAATGAACCGATCATAAGGATTCTTCTTTTTGAACTGGTGACATGCTATCAACGAATGAGGTAACCTTTTACACAGGATACATTTGGTCGATTTAGCCCTTCTGTCGACGAACCAGAGACTAAGGCATGTACACGAGGTGTCGACGAACCACTACTACCATTACCATGGTTAGAGTTGAAGTTTTGGTTAACCCTTGAAAAGATCGCGATGACTCCCAGGAGATAATTTCCCTATCCAGAAATTCTCTGAGCTCATGAAACTTAGGAACACGATTAGTAGTAATCGACTTGTCGAAATCTCTACGGGTAGTTGGATCGATTTTTCGATACAGCAAGTAGTAAAGCATGAAGTCCCATTCATCAATTGGGAACCCCATGGATTCAAGAGCACCCATGTTCTCGAGAAAGCCCGTCAAGATGGTCCGCAGACCTGAAGCTGAAGCTACGTTCAGGGAGGGCAACTTGTACAGAGAGTCCATGTGTTGCATAGCAATCAGGCGCTCATTATTGAAGTTGTATTCAAGAATACCCCATGCCTTCTTATAGTTGCTACCTGTGACAGGCAATCCCCTAAGCAGCTTGCTAGCGTCACCACGGACATACGAAAGCAAATACTGAAACTTGGCTACATCCGAAAGTCGTTTGTCGTTGTCGATCAAGGAAACGAAAATCTCGCTGAACGGCTTCCATTGGCGAAAATCTCCCGAAAATGGAGGAACTGAGAGCTTTGGCAGCTGAACCGGGGCAATCGCCTTCTCTTCTTGATTCTTCAGAGTAGACTCATGCGCTGCCTTAGCTTCTTCCTTCCGCGCGCGCTCTACTGCTTCTTCTTTTTGCAGCTCGAATTCGAATTTAATTGACTTTATCTCCCGGATCAGGTCGTTAAAGGCAGAACGAATTTCGACATGATCCTTACTGAGAGTCTGCTTCTCTTTCATCTCGAGGCCTTCAATCGCAGTCTGTATTGACTCGAATTGGTCTTGGATTCGAGGCAGTTCCATACAAGAAACCATGAATTTTCGGTACGAATCTTCATTTGAACTAGCTTCTATGCCTAATTGCACGACAGTGTCCAACTCGGTGTCAATACAGCTCCGCTTATGCATGAGAACACTGAGATTATTTGCGTCCTCCGACATTTTTATTCTTTTTTAATTAATTTGCGAAAAGGAATAAAAAAGAAGAGAAGTAGAACGAAAAAGAAGAAGCGTATAATGATCTTCTGGAGCGACTAAAGCGATAACAAGAATAAAATTAAATTCTATTTTTAATTCGAAAAATTATATCGAGCGAAGTCCTGCGAAGTCGTATCGAAATCGGATGGTGTAAAATCCGCTTAAGCAGACTTTTTCGAGATAGAACAAATTAATGTTGAGTGAAATTAAATGACGAGATGGGAAAAATATAAACCGATACAAATATGAAATATTAATTTTTCACGAAATATTATACCGATTGAACTCAAAACCGCTAGGTACCTACCTATTGTTTGAGGTAAATCACGAATAATGCCACACAAAATGATCGAAATATCCTTTGTGTAACCGAAATGAAACGAAAGTAGAATAACTAGCGTTCAAGTTGACGATATTAATATTTAACGAAATTTAAAACGAGAGAGAAGGACACACAACCCTCTTTCTTGAGCGGTCGGGTAAGTACGTAGAAAACGATGAAAATTTTAACCGAAACTTTTCGAAATGAGTAATTATAACGAATTTAAATTAAATGGCAGTACGAATTACAGTTTGCTTTAACGAAAAATGGCGCGATGCCTCAGACAAAGGACAAAGGATTCTCAGAGCAAAGATGGCGTCCGGAAGGAACGAGAATTTTGCAACGGTCAAAAGGCAAAGTATTACAAATTTTGAATTTCCGAATCAAATAATCCAAAATAAATCCGGCTCGAAGGACCAAAATGTTGCGAATAGGCGTTGGGTTTCGACGAATTTTATTATTTCGAAAGAAAGTGGACTGTAATATTTTAGCGAACGAAAATTTGCCTGTAGATTAGATAATGAATATGACCGCGGCGCGGAACGAACAAGGTACAGAATAGGTGCCGAGGGCAAAACAATGAATTAAAATACCACTGACCTTTTGATGTACGTTCGACCGTAAGAAAGCGCCTCGACTCGCCGTTCTGGGGATCCTCTGCACTATGATCTGTGCTCAGTCTGAATGTTCCTTTAGTCCGATTTTAATAGTTCACCGCATGTAGTTTACATGCAAAACAATAAAGTAAACTGCACTTTGAGAAAGTCGAATACGAGCAAAACTCGCGATGATGATCGCTTGATAGATCTGGCCTTCTATGCGCGCGAGTTACCGATGAGGCCGTCGGATGTTGACTGGCGATCAAGGGCGTGGAGGTCGCGAGCGCCGATGACCGTTGGGATCGAAACTAACACAAAATGACGGTGGCATATAAAACATTGCCTCCGCGTCTCGAGCGACTACCTGTAACTTGTTCGCATGATTAAGGGTGTTTTACACTCGACGATATTTTCGAAGTAGCGAAGTAAGACCGACAGGCATATTTACGAACAATATGTTATTTAAGAAGATGTACTTAATCTAATTGCAGAAAAATATATTTATTTTTACTCATAATATCACTGTAAAAAATATTCAAACATTCCCATGTTTTTCGCAAAACGACGCTCCGAGCGGTCTGGCAGGGAAAATTGTATGGGCTTCGTGAAAACCTCTATAGCGGCCTTAACTACAGGACTGTCAGAAATTAAAACAAAAAGTCACGCCTACACGGCAGGTTTTTACTTCAAATGTACTCGTAAAACATTAATTCTAAACTGCTGTAAAAATGGGCAAGAAAATGTTGCTAAAACATCGATTACTGTATCTAGACACACGGCAGTGTGTCCGCCAAGTTCGAGCAAAAAAAGCGACACACCGGCCGTGGGTTATATTACACGAACCATTTCGGGCCAAGTTCGACCCACCTATAACTCAAAATCTATTTTATCTACGCATATGAAATTTCTAGTATCTGTCGAGATCTACTTACTTATCTAAAATACAAAATTTCATTAATGTACCTATTGTAGGTCTTGAGATATTGACGTCAGAAAATCGCTATTTTTACTATACACTCACTGACTGACTGACTCACTCACTCATCAAAAACCTAGACCACTTCCAATGGTCGTATTGACTTGAAATTTGGCATGGAGGTAGGTCTTTAGGTCAAGGTAAAGGAAAAAATCTGAAAATGGCCAAGTGTGAGTCGGTTTTAAAAATAATGAAGGTGTAAATTCATACCCTAAGGAACTAAAACAAAAATTTATCTATATCTTCCAATCGTCGTACCGACCTAAAATTCGTTACGAAGGTTTGTATTTAGTCAAAGTAAAGTATAAATGAGATATTTCCTTACCTAACTTAATCATAAGAAAAAGAAAAATAAACCTTACAAAATAAATGAAATCCCACAAAACATAAATGTGAAAGGCTGCCAAGTTCGATAATATTGGAATGCTTCGCCTATAAAGAAGTGAGATCTAAATAAGTACAAGTTCCATACACAGACCTCAGTTAAAAATAGTTACAGGAACGCGCACTTGATTTTCCGCAGTTTGGAAAGTAGATTCTTATTTCCAAACTGCGAAAAATCAAGTGTGCATTCCTGTAACTATTTTTAACTGAGGTCTGTGTATGGAACTTGGTACTTATTTAGATCTCACTTCTTTTATAGGCGAAGCATTCCAATATTATCGAACTTGGCAGCCTTTCACATTTATGTTTTGGGTGGGATTAATATTACCGGAGTGTAGCCCCGACCAAACATAATACGCCAATTTACACGAATTTTAGCGTGAAGTGCCCACAAGGGGTGTCTGTGACTCCGGAGAGCGTGCATGTGTATAAGTGAAAGTCTTTGCAGTGTCAATCCTATCGGAGTGTAGCCCCGATCATTGATTTACACGCGTTGACTCCATTTTCGTGTGTAGTGCCCACAAGGGGTGTCTGTGACTCCGGAGAGCATGGATGTGTATGAGTAAAGTCTACGCAATGTCAATTCTATCGGAGTGTAGCCCCGATCAAAAATTTACATGCGTTGACTCCACTTTATTGTGGATGTACGATGTGTTATGTATGTGTTACAACTTGCTTTATTTTACAGCAATTTATCCAGTGTAAAAAGAAATGAAAAATTAAAGATTACTTACGGTTTTTATCCGACATGGCTCGCAGGTCGTAGCACTTCTGACTTGTAAAAGAAAACTCCGTTTGACTTCAGACACGAACAGTATATTTTCACACAACCGAACAGTTACACGAGTAAACGCCGACTGTCCGACCGTGCCCCGATCCAGGGCGCTCCCAGTGGGGCTCCCCGCCACGCCACGCATTCCGCAAGGCACGACAAGGAGCGACCAATCGGCGCACGGCAGGCAAAACGGCCAACCATCGTACATTTTTCTAAAACTACGTAATCAAATCAGATACTTTAACATAAATTACAATATTTATAAATTCATTTTCATGGCTAATCAATAGTAACTAAATTTATATAAAACAAGTAAAATAATCGTATAGGTAATTTAATAAAACTTCACTGATAAATCAGACAATATCAAAAATATTGAATCACTAATAAATTAGCTATAAATGTTAAAAATAGTTATAAATACGATGAAAACTAACGAAATCACAACAGATGGCACTCCTCGAGTTGCAGAAGTTCAGGTGGGGGATTCAGTTCTTAAGCGAGCAGTAGCTACATTATCACGCCTGCCATGCATTGAGCGGACCGATGGGTCGGTCCGGGGCGGGTGAATGTTTAGTTTCGTACCATACGCTCGCGAATACGTTTTATTGTTTCGCGCCATTTCGTCTGACAGACCGCGGCCAGTGACGTTGACGCCCCGGTCGGCGCCATCTTTTTTTCCTTTGTTCGTTCAGTTCGTTCGAGAACCACGCGACTGGCGATAACCTCACTTTATTCACTCGCTCGACCCATGCGCGGCGCGGACCGGTGTTAGGCACATATTTTAATCCTATACAATATCGGATTGTTAGGTGGATTTCTCATGCGGGGAGAAATCCTTTAGTTTTCGCGTCTTGTACAGCGAACTCTTTTGCTGTCGCAAACAATACGAATCGTAGTCAAATGTTGTTCCGAGGCTGATCGACCATTTAGTTTTAGATTTTAAGATAACTTAATTTGCTTCCACTGCGCTAAGATCAGCTTCGGAATCAAACAGAGTTCAGGTAGTCGACATACTGCTTTACCGTGTCCATGTCTCCTTTGATGATGCTAAAGACGTCGTCAACATATCTCTTCCAGAGCTTGATCAAAGGAGACATGGACACGGTAAAGCAGTATGTCGACTACCTGAACTCCATCCACCCAAAAGTCAAATTCACCTGTGAGGTTGAACGAGACAGGACTTTGGCCTTCTTAGATGTCAAGGTAATGGTGAGATCAGATGGGTCCCTTGCACATGCTGTATACAGAAAGCCAACACACACAGATAGATACCTACACGCGACCTCTTATCACCATCCGCGTCACCTACAGTCTGTAGTGTCGACACTGACGAAAAGGGCTTACGACTTGTGTGACGCAGAACATCTGGACGACGAATTGAACCATGTTCATAAAGTACTGGTTCAGAACGGCTACAAGGGAGTTCAACGTCGCATAAAAAACAAGAAAGCGAAGCAACCTGAGGTGAACAGACAGCCAGCGTATTTACCCTATGTAAAAGGGGTAACAGATAAAATTGGGACAGTGTTGAGTAAGGGTTCGATTAAGACTGTCTTCACTCCATTGTCCAAAATATCTTACTCTTTACGCACACCGAAGGATGTTATACCTTTTCAAAATGCAGGTGTATATAAGGTACAATGCAGCTGTGGTAAGTCTTACATTGGCCAAACCAAGCGTAGTATCAGTGAACGGGTCAAGGAGCATATCGCAGCTGTGAAAAACCGACAGACGCATAAATCGGCAATCGCGGAACACCTATTGTCATCTGGTGCCAACCATTGGATCGAGCTTCATGCCCCAAAAGTCCTCTCTGTGGAACGTCACTATTACTCCAGAGTGGTGAGGGAGGCAATAGAAATCAAAAAGAACCCCAATAATTTCAATCGGGAGGACGGATTTAAATTGTCTACAACATGGAGTCCGGTAATAGACAAAATAAAAACGCGTGATTCACCATCGGACCGATCGTCGGACATTGTGAGTGTTGTGTGCTGGCCTAATGTGTAATGTTTACAAACAATTTAAATTATTAAGACAATATGTGGGTAGCAGAAAATCTAGTTGCCCACCGCCCTGATGACAACTCGCTGCTACTTCAGTCTGCTCGCGACCACGACTGGTGCAACCCAGTCGAAACGTCGAGTGTCCAGGTAAATCGCTTATTTACCTAAAAAACTATCGCGATAAGACTCGTTAAAGTAATTATTATGTGTGAAAGTAATCGCGAGTGCTTTAAAAGTTATAAGGGGAGATTTCTTTGAAACAAAGTCACTCAAATGTTTCTGTCTCGAGATATTTGCTTTTAAAAGGGGCGTTTTTGAGCCATAATTTGTTCCAGCTGTAACTCCTAAAGTATAAACGATAAAAATTTGAAAAAATATGGAATATACTTCTTAATTTAAAATTACTATGAAAACTATAACGGATACTGCACCACGAGAAATTTCAGAAAAATAAAAGTTTTTCTATTTGCGGTTGGTAATCATACAGCTGCAAACAAACCAGCAACAAAATTAACTTTGTAACGCTGAATAACCTTATATTTAAACGTTGACTACGAAACCCTATTTGTGGGCGTGTCTGACACGCTCTTGGCCGGTTTTTAACATATCATTGTCTGTCGGCGATCGACGTACATGTCGAACCTTTGTATATAATTAAAACATGATGATTAATAAAGCCCTTTGGCACTGTTGTATATAATAAAACTAATTACTGTAGGTTAAGCTTTCATGATTCTATTTCCTTAGTTTTAAGTCTTTTATTTACCTTTTTTTTTCCCTATGTAAAACCAAATATTTCTACTTGTTTCAATTGGTACTGTACGTCTTAATAAATTATGTAAATAAAGGCACAATAAGTGAAAATATACTGCCCGCCAACTCACGGCATCACCAAAACCCAAAAGTAGGTGACATAGTTCTTATATCTGATGGCACATTGCCCCGAGGACTATGGCCGCGAGGCGAGGTAATAAGCCTAAAACCAGGCCCCGATGATAAGATACGAGTCGTAGAAGTCCGAACCAACACCGGCATCCTACGAAGACCAACATCGCGCCTCGTTATTCTGACCTGACCAAAGCCTAACGACCCCTGGAGACCCACTTCAGCGCACCGTAACCACTTCCTGCAGCCTGAGCCTGGACGTCTCATCGCCTTCGCCGTTTTTCGGTGTTTGCACACAAGGGGGAGTCTGTCGGCGATCGACGTACATGTCGAACCTTTGTATATAATTAAAACATGATGATTAATAAAGCCCTTTGGCACTGTTGTATATAATAAAACTAATTACTGTAGGTTAAGCTTTCATGATTCTATTTCCTTAGTTTTATGTCTTTTATTTACCTTTTTTTTTTCCTATGTAAAACCAAATATTTCTACTTGTTTCAATTGGTACTGTACGTCTTAATAAATTATGTAAATAAAGGCAAATATGCCCAAACTATCATGTACGTTAAGATATAGGCAAAAATCTTACTGTTATTATTTTTGGTATCTTTTCACTTTTTGACTAAGCTCAATTAGTAGGGTACGCAGCGAGGGAGTATCCGATGCCGCTGATTGGCGTATTTTGTTAAGTAGGCGTAGTCAATATTGCTAGTATGATGTTTGCATGTCATCTTGTTGTGCTATTACACCTATTCATGTGATAACGTTAGATTGGCCTTATGCCTTAGTACAATACCTGTAAATTGCATAGTTTTCGTACTGTTGGTTTAAGAACTATTCATACTCAGACTTTATGCTTGTAAATCTAGATTTTCTGTAAGACCTAAGCCCTCTGCCTATAGATTCTGTAGTATTTCATGGCCATAGCTAAGATATAGGTAGCCTTACCTCTAAGTTTTATACCTAAGTTCGTTTTCGCTCCATATCTCCGTCATTTCTTATTAGATTTCGCTGAAACTTGGAATGAACACTCAGATACAATAGTTTTAGACATTTTCAACGTAATTTGCTACCTACAATGTAAAGCGAAGGTTTTATGGCCACTTTTCTGTTTAGGATTTTGCATATATAAATACCTCGATATCTCGATAAGTACTCATCCGATTGGCTTCAAACTTGTTTAAACCTAACTTTTTACCTAGACTTAGACATATCTAGCTTATTAAAACGTAGATTTAGTCAGAAATTAGACCTCTCATTTTCGGTTTGAAATTACGTAAAGCAAAATTGTAAATTTTATTTTCTCGGTATTTCAATGTATGAAGGTTGTGTTCTTACATTATTTTGTACATTATTATGCAATTCTTATTAGAATCTTATCAGAATCTTATTAGAAAATCATTTTCTTATTGGAAATCTGTAAAATGTGTAGTAGCAAAACAAATAAAGATCCAAGTTCGAAAGCGCTCGCAACACCCCCGCACCTCACCGCGGTACCCCCGCGTAACGCCCCTCTCACCCCTAGCCCCGCGAAATGGGCGTTTTAGTATAAATATGGCCGCGATTGGCCTACAAAATCAGTTCGCCACGAGATCCCGAAGAGGAAGCAAGTTGCTAGCGCTCGACAACTAGTTCTACCTCAAGAAGTCTTTTTTCTTCACACTCCCCCTACCCCCTGGAGCTGCGGTTCTACGACCTGGGTCGGAGTGCGCTGCGCCGTCGACTGGAACGTGACGTCGTCGGTGTGAGGCTGGGCTGGGCCGTAGATCGGCGGCCTTGAAGAAGAAGGCAAGGGCGATCAGGGGCTAGTTTCCCCCTGATCGCAGGGCAGGTGGTACCCACGGGTACAGTTCAGCTGCACTATCGGGGCTTCCCGTATCCCCGATACGAGGCGAGGCTCCCATAGTGTAGCATTGGTGGGGTCACTGCCTGGAGTGACTGCCATTCGTCACACGCATAAAGAATCCCCCTCCTCGGTACTGACCTGCTGGATAGGTACAGGGGGGGCGTTCTTTACATGGTCCTTCGAGCCGGATCACTGAATTTTGTGCAGGACCCGGCGAGTACCACCACTGGAAGGAAGAACAAGGCGGCGCGCCACGACAGGACGGCGCGACGAGCGACAGGCTGAGAGGACTGCGGGACTACTACGGTGCGCGGAAGAGGCTGCAAAGGCTTTCTGCTCCACAGCTGGCGGCTGCGGCAAGGACCAGACTGGACGCGGAGGCAAAGGCGGCGCGCACTCATCAGGGTTGAAGACGCAGTATAAGCCTGAGGAAGGCTTCTCCGGGGATCTGCTATAACAGAGCCCTTGCGCTGTTAAGCTCTGTGCATTAACGTGGTCGAAAGCCGCCGGGCCTAGATCACGGTGAGTTACGATCGAACGCGTAACTCCACCCTTTTTAAGTTCCAAGGGTGAAAAGTGGTATCGTTCGGCTGTCCACCTGTGAAGCCCATCGAGGCACTGCACTCACTTGTGGTTCAGTTCCCCCCTCCGCCCCCCCCTCCCCTGTTTCCTCTCACATCCACGAGCGGCATCAATACGGTAGTCCGTCGCTCGCTAGGCAGTAGGGCTTGTAGGGACAGTAGGGACAGTAGGGATAGTAGGGACAGTAGGGAAAGTAGGGACTGATAGGGAAGACAGGAAGACAGAAGAAGAGGACAGCACGTTACCATGGACAAGGCACAGAAGACACCAGAGGACGCCGACGCCGCGAACGTTGAAGGGGGTCTAAGGTTACGGTCAGGGAAGGTAGCGACGCGGTCACAGCAAGTCACGCCGGCACACTCACAGCAAGTATCGCCGAGCAATTCAAGAGCGACCACGCCGATACCATCAAGAAGTCCAAGCAGACATGAAGATGAGAATTCGTCAGAGGATGAGACCAACCGCACGATCACAGAAGACCCAAGAAGTACTACGAAGACATCGAAGTCGGAACCGTCAAAGCGTCAGGCGGACGAATTGTATGATATGGGAAATGGCTCACATGGGAAATTAACATGGGACGACTATATGCTTAGGGAAAAAGAAATACTGCTTCATCGTCGAACCCAGGTGAACGCGGAGAAGAATAAAATGAAATCTCGCGATTCGGGCACCCCGGTCGATGAAAACGCGAATACGAACGAGCGCGCTTCACACCCTCCGGCAGCATCTAATTCGGAACCGTACGCGAATGCGCCCGCGTCTCCGTCCGTGAACGAGTCAACCGCAAGCTTCAGGAAACTGCAAATACTGAAACAAAAGCGAGTAATAGCTGAATTAGATGCGGAAAAGGTACAGGCAGACCGGCGGTTAGCTATGATAAAGTTGCAAGAATACGAACTTACCTTGCAAATGGAAAACGATGAAAGCGCGACTTCGGCGAGTAACTTAGATACGTCGGAACGTTTCCCCTCTCGCCCCCCTCAACCCCCTCGTAAATGCATAGAAGATAAAAAGGGGCGTGGCTACGGGGACCGCGAATACGAACGTAGGGAATCGGAAGCTAGGAGTACCGACTATCGCGCGTCAACAGAAGAGAGAAGCAGCGGCGCTAGCGAAATAGCACTCGCAATGCGCGACGCAATGAACATGATTAAGGATCAAGCAATCGGTTCATCAAGCAAGGCTCCACCCCCTAAATACCTACATGAACTGCCGTACTTCGACGGGAAGTTGACTGAATGGATCGCATTCAAAACAATATACGAAGATACGCGCGCTCTCTTCACTGAAGCACAGAACATAGCGCGGCTACGAAAGGCCCTGCGGGGAGCCGCACGTGAAGAGACCCATTCGTTGTTGTTTTCGGGATCAACGGCAGCGGAAGTAATGAGGGTATTAGAAGACCAGTATGGGCAACCGGAACTACTAATTCTCAACGAATTACATCAAATAAAGAAGATGCCCCGACTGCAAGAGGACGGATCAAATATTGCGTCGTTCGCCAACAAGGTTGCAAATTGCGTAGCAACAATTAAAGCATTGAAACAGCCGAGCTATCTTGACGCGCCCGTACATGTCAGTTATATAGTGGACAAACTGAACATGCAACTAAAGTACGACTGGTGCAGATATAATAGACAGTCGGAAGACCAACCAAGCTTATTGAAGATAAGCGAATTCCTGACGCAAGCTAATCGTGACTTTGGAACTGTAGCAGCAAGAGAGCTACTAAAGAAGGACAGAACGAGTCACAAGCAGCGCTCCAACATAGTGAAGCCAAGAAGAGGTGTCCATACAGCAAGAGAAAGCATCAACTACTCAAGTGAAGAGAGTGACTATGAATCAGAGCATGAAGAACCTCGACCCACAGTTGCATTAGTAGGAAAGGCCAAAGCCAAGAAGAATAGCAGGCCACCCACGTCTGTAAAAAAGCAAGAAGCACCTAAAGAGAAGTCAAAGCCAGAAGAATGTCCGCTATGCAAGAAGACACACGCTATGAAAGATTGCGAACAATTCAAGGCTCTCACCATCGATGAAAGGTGGGAGCAGGCAAAGAATGCAGGGTTATGCTTTAAGTGCTTGACATACAGACATAGGAAATTCCAGTGCAAAGCGAAGCCATGTGGAAAAGATGATTGTAAGCTATGGCATCATCAACTTCTGCACAAGGGGGAGACATCGACGGGAGACAACCATGCACACACGGTGAACGCAGTAACAAACCATCACAGCACATACCTACAGATAGTGCCAGTAGAATTGTATGGACCCAGTGGCTCAACAGACACGTACGCACTGCTCGATGGAGGTTCCACGCTAACGTTAATAGAGGAACAAACGGCGTTAGCAGTCGCACCAAGAGGAAAGCCAGAACCCCTCAGCATCGACGGAGTAGCTGGCAAGAGAACAGAATATAAGGACTCGTTCAAAGTCACTTTGAAGATAAAAGGCAAATTTGAGCGGTCAATGCACAAAATAACAGGAGCTACTACCGGTCCTCTGCATCTGACGTCACAATCAATAACTCGCGATCTCGTACTGAAACATGCGCACCTTCGAGATTTGGAAGACCAGCTCGCTTACGGCTACGCGAAACCAACAATTCTTATTGGACAAGATAACTGGCATCTGTTCACATCCCACGACATAAGGGAAGCCAGCTTCAACGACCCTGCCGCATCACTGACAAGATTAGGCTGGGTCTTGCATGGAAAGAAAGCTGCAGAACAGTCGATAGGGAAAGTCCACTTCGTAAGAACAAGCCCACAGGACAATATAGAAGCGATGGTAAAGGAGCATTTCTCTATCGAGAATTTGGGAATCGAAGCGAAGAAGCCGTCAAACGACATAGAAAAACGAGCATTAGAAGTTCTCGAAGATACGACGCGACAGCTGCCAGACGGAAGATACGAATCAGGGTTAATCTGGCGAAGCAAGAACGAAATAATGCCAGAGAACCGGCAAATAGCGGAAAAAAGGTTGTACTCAATGGAAAGAAAACTAGAAAAAGATGATAAATTCAAAGAAGAGTACACCAAGCAGGTACACAACCTGATAGAGAAGAAATATGCGGAAGAAGCTCCTCATACACCTACGTCGCCGAGAACATGGTATCTACCACACTTTGCGGTACGCCACCCACAGAAAGGAAAAACGCGGCTTGTATTCGACGCAGCAGCCAAAGCATGGGGCCGCTGCTTGAACGACGCTCTCTTACCAGGACCCGACTTATTGCAAAGTCTGTTCGGCGTCCTAGCACGATTTCGAGAGGGCAACGTGGCAGTAATCGCAGACATAAAGGAGATGTTTCTGCAAGTGAAAATAAGAGAAGAAGACAGAGACAGTCTACGATTTCTGTGGAGAGACAACCGAAATGAGCCCGTGAAGGAATATCGAATGACATCACTAATATTCGGCGCAGCATCGTCACCTTGTACGGCGATTTACGTAAAAAACAAGAACGCGGAGAACTTCAGAGATACTTACCCCGAATGTAGAGCGTCACTTCTATATGGACGACTATCTTCAAGCCTTTGAAGACGAAGAAGCAGCACGAAAAGCAGTAAAAGAAATGAAGGAAATACATAGCGCTGCTAAATTCGAACTGCGGGGATGGGCAAGCAACAAGCCTGAAATCTTAGATGGGTTAGAAGAAATGGAAGAGCCACCTAGCACAGCTACACTGGGAGATAAAGAAGAAAGAACTCTCGGTCTGATATGGAAGATAAAGGCAGATACGTTGAGCTTCGCGTTAAACTTGAGAAACACGCCACAAGAAACAATAGAAGGAAGTCGCCCGCCAACCAAACGAGAGGTGACAAGCGCGGTCATGTCAGTCTTTGACCCACTAGGGCTGGCATCACCCATAACAATACAGGGCAAGAAGCTTATACAGAGCATATGGCGCAGTGGCATAGACTGGGACACGAGGATCAAACCAGATCTAGAGCAAGAATGGCTAAGATGGATAAAAGATCTAGGAAACTTGGAAGGACTCGAGATTCCGCGAAGCGTCACTCCGAAACCAGGAAAGGGAGAGATGCACGTTTTCGTAGATGCTAGCGAACAAGCCTACTCCAGCGCCGTATATTGGCTAGATGAAGAGACGAAAGAAGTAAAGCTGATAGGAGCCAAAGCCCGAGTGACACCACTCAAACCGTCAATACCGAGATTAGAACTTCAAGCTGCCGTAATGGGATGCAGACTAGCAGAATCGCTGAAGAAAGAAATGAACAGCACGACCACGTCGATGACCTATTGGTCGGACAGTCGCACGGTTCTATCATGGATACATTCAGATCCGCGACAGTTCAAGCCGTTCGTAGCTCATCGACTGGCAGAGATAGAAGAGAAGTCAACTCCCTTGCAATGGAGATGGATACCAACGAAACTAAACGTAGCTGACGATGCTACTAGAGGGGTGCCCAAAGACCTTTCCACCAATCACAGATGGTTCACCGGTCCACCATTCCTGAAGCTGAACAAAGAAGAATGGCCAAAGACTAAAGAAGAAGAAGAGGTCAAGCTTGAAGATGACAGCGAAGTAAAACGCGCGCACGTTCACGTAGCAACAAACGTTCACAAAGGGCCGCTGCCCGACGTTGATAGGTTTAGTAAATGGGGTAGATACGTAAGAGCCATTGCCCGTGTCGTCCAATTCGTGGATGTCCTGAAAAAGAGATATCGCTCACAAGACACAGAGAAGAAAGGAAAGCTTTACCCACTGAACATAAGCTACATGAAGAGAGCTGAACACTTGATATTTCAACGCGCTCAAAGAGAAGACTTCGCCGAGGAAATAGCGAGAATAAAACGAAATGAATCACTACCGAAAAGGTCGAATCTGAAGAACATATGTCTTGAAATCGATGATAATGATGGATTGCTGAAAGCAAAAGGAAGATTAGACATGTACCAAGATGGTGATAACGTGACAAAACGACCTATAATTCTCCATGCAAAAAACCGAGCTATCAGACTGATGATCCAGCATATACACGAGACATTCATGCATGGAAACCATGAGACAGTGATCAATGAGATACGACAGAAGTACTTCATCATAGGATTGCGAAGCGCAGTAAGAAGACTGATACATGAATGCCAATGGTGCCGGCTTAGAAAACTGAACCCAACAAAGCCGAGCGAAGGAAACATTCCAATAGAGAGACTGAGCAGTCACACACCAGCCTTTAACTGCTCAGCGGTCGACTACTTTGGACCAATGACAGTGACAGTTGGTAGAAGAAGAGAAAAGAGATGGGGAGCGCTTTTCACATGCCTAACTACGCGCGCTATACACATCGAACTAGCGGCAAGCCTCACCCCAAGCTCAGCAATCCTGGCATACAGACGCTTCGCCACCAGAAGAGGCACTCCCAGCGTGATGTTTTCAGACAACGGAACCAACTTCGTAAGAGCAGACAAAGAACTGCAGAATGCAGCCAAAGAAGTCGAAGATTACGCTACGAGCAAAGGTGTCGTATGGAAGTTCATCCCACCAGGAGCCCCACACATGGGAGGAGCGTGGGAAAGAATGATAAAGACAGTCAAAGCCTCGCTAACAGCAGTACTGAAAGAGAAAACTCCAAGAGAAGAGACACTGCATACACTCCTGCTAGAAGTAGAGCACATCGTGAACTCACGCCCACTCACGCCAGTACAACCAGATCTCAACAAGGAAGCACTCACTCCGAATCACTTCCTCATCGGTAGATCGTGCGGTATCACACCAATCGGCAAGTTCAGCGCAGAAGACGCGGACCAACACAGCTGGAAATCCGCCCAACGCCTGGCAGATTTGTTTTGGCAAAGATGGACAAAAGAGTATGTCGGCGAACGGCATCTTCCGTATGGTTTCAGCTGCAATCGTAACTTGGTACATACCTACCAACCTAAAACATATCCTACATCCCTTGCAATAAAATAGAATAACTAGCTATTATTTACTTATACCTACTTACATATTAAGCATTACAATGTAAAGCTCCGGCATGTTATCACACGATAAGCTTTCTCAGACACTAAATAACATCGCCCAGCTAATACATAGCATACATAAGTAATAAACCATGTAAGAAAATATTTTATTGTCACGCCTCCTATGTTGATAAGTCAGATGGCTTTCTTTACAGTCATGCTTTTGAGATACTACCTACTAGCGCCATCTTCAGCCGCTCTCGGAATTAACATATCAAAAACACACCTATGTAACAAACCATGTATATAATAAGAAAGGAGGTGTGGTCAAGATCTAGTGCTGCTATCAGCGGTCGTTTTACGAACTAACATCTCAAAAAACCAGATTTTTGACTAATTTTATTAAATTAGATAAATAAGTAAATAACCAAGTTACGGGCATGCGTAACTCTTAGATATTAATCATTTTTCATTATCTTTTAGAATTAAGTTGATTTATTATTGTATAATCATTTTTTGAATTTATTTCATTTTTGCTACTTTTTTGTTTTGCCTTTTTTCAGTTGATAATCGTTAGTTTACAGTAAAATCAGTAGTTTCTAATCATTTTATACGTTTTTCTGATCCTTATGACAACCTATTACTTAGTCTAGGAAGCCTAGAACCTAGTTTTTCAGGCGTTGTAAATATTTTCACTTTTTATATTTTTACGTATTATTTTAGATTCTTATCTTAGTTCTTAGTTTCTAGTGCATAAAGACATATCACTAATAAATTGGACGATAGATTAAGTTTTGCCAAACTTTGAACTTTAAACTTTAATTAGAGCAATATCGCCCATATCTGGGGAACGTATCATCATATACCACCTTAATACACCTATTCTACACATTTAGTACATAAGTTATATGACCTAGAACTTCTAGGTTCCGAAATAAACACTAAAACCTAGTTATAATTTGATGTGATATGCAAAATGTGTCCATTTATCGTCCAATAAAACGAAACCTGTATTACTTAGATGTTTAAGATTTTTTACCTTGATACCTAATGTTATTATGTACCTACTTATGTAAAAGTTTTTATTGAAGATTATTTTGATATACGGTAAAACGTTGAACAATGGCAAGTTCGTAGAGAAAATTGGTTGCAATTTAATTTCGAAATTGGGGCGGGCGCGGCTCTCTTTAAAGTAAGGCTCGTTAGTATATAAGAAATTGGAATTTTCAAACGACAAGTTTTACAAGTTTACACGGTTCTAAGAAGAAAATTCCAGTTTCCAGCTAGACGTGGAGTTCAAGAGGAAAGCGGCTAATCCAGTATCTTGCCATTGTCTGCGTTGCGCCAACCAAACTGAAAAAAGAAGAAGTTTTATTTTACAACTAAATAGAATCCTCTAAATTCGCGTAAAAGTTACCCCTCGAAAAGTGACCGCTGCGGGCCGGTTTGTCTCACCCGTGTTGCGTGCTGGCACCTTCTGTGCTGGACATAAAAATCACACAAAAGTTATTTAAATAGTTTCTATACTTGTGCTACGGTACTGACCACTGAACTGGCACCGTTTGTGCTACTTACCTGTGTATCAACTGTGAAGTGCGTTTACCTAAGATTTAGGACTTAGGACCTAGGTCTTGGGTAGTGTTAGTGCAGTTGGTACCAGGTCGTTGGAGCTTGACGAGCTGCATGGTCCTTCGAGCCGGATCAGTACTGTGGTATGGTATAGAGATTGTTTTTATATTGTGTGTGATTTTTGTGAATTGTGAGACAAATTTAACCCCGTACCGGTCTTTGAATACGTAACGTAACTAGCGCAACGCAGACCAACGAGGAAGGATACTGAAGATAGCTGCTTCTAGGCTCATGCTACCTTGCTGGTGTTAACTTGGTGTGCCTAGAGGTGGATGGTGAGTTGACATCGGCGTCGGCCGGCCTTGCCGAGGCGGGACTGATAATCCTCTTTGCTGACTTCAGAGACCTAAAGTGGAAGGAGTAATTCATGTCAATTGATGTTAAAGCTAAACTCATTTGAGGGTGTCTTATTTCGGCTTCGTACTACTACACTACGAAGTATTCAGTCTTTGTGAAAGTAAATACTCCACTTTAGTGTACTCTGGGGCCAGTCACGAATAGGGAGCTGTATATTCCCCCAGCTCCTCAGCACCTAGAGGACTCAGTGCTTACCCTCGGAAGGCACCCCCTACCTATCCTACCAATCCTACCTCTACGCGGCTCACAACCAGTAAGAACCCGCGTAGAACCCTAGGGCCCACGATAGGCACACGTAAAGCCACAGTTACACTCCCGTCACAGACAAGCATACGACACTTTATGATGATACGTTCTCCAGATATGGAAAAGCAACGTAGGATGACACGATCGATGTCTCGCGTAGATAGAGACACGGAAGACCCGGCACCAGGCCAATCTAGCTCGCCCGGCACTAACACGTGGAGTGCGCCGTCCGGAGCTAGTGCCCTGCCGCCGTCTACCGTTAGATCGTCGCCACCTCCGAGTAGTAATGATAATGTTTCAGAAGAACATAATTTGTCGAATGCCCAAGGGCAGCAGAATGAGAGCCATGAAGTAGGGAATAATTTGAACCGCGAACAGAACTTGTTAGACTTCGCGGGAAACTCTGATCTCAATAATGCGATATTTGAGACGCGATCCACCGCGAGTCGTAGGTCAACGGCCTCCGCGCGCAAACGGCAGCAGCTTCTTGCTAAGTTAGATGTAGTAGAAAAGCGAGCCGCGCACCTGGCAGCTGAGCGTGAGTGTGCTGAAACTAAACTTGAGATAATGCGTCTAGATTCAGCGGAAAACACGGCCGACGATAGCGAGGTAGATACCGTGACGACGCGAGTTAATCCAGCCGTCCGAAAATGTATACAAACTGAACGATGGATTAGCACGCACACGGTACAAACCCCGGGTCCAACTTCAGAAACGCCCCACCATACCGCGGTCCCTGGGGAGAGAGAGCGTTACAAAGCGGAGATCCCAACCGACTACCGAATATTAGTCAAAATGTTACATTTGAACAGGGTGGCGTCCCCTCGTTCACAGGGCAAGGCCCATCAGTGGACAATAGGTCCCAAATTAATAATAATAACAACAATCAAAATGAGATACCTAACTTACCAAACGAAAACGTAAACAATAACATTCCTCAGCCGCAGGCTAGGCGCTCTAACCCGCCGCCTTATCAAAATAATACCTACAACTCTGCGTTCGCACGTACCTACGAACGCCAGCCGCACGACAATACCTACCGGTCTAGCTCCGGCACGCCGGCGCATCCGAGCACAGGTATACTATCAGATATGGATAGATTAGAATTTTTAGCGAGCTCATTATCTAGAGCGATGACAGCAAATTCACAACCTCGCGATAAATATTCTAAATCGAACAAATTACTACAAGAGCTACCTTACTTCGACGGTGACATCACCGAGTGGGTAGGATTCTCTGCTATTTACCGAGACACAGAAGATTTATTCTCAGATATCCAGAATATAGCCAGATTACGCAAAGCCCTCCGCGGACAGGCTAGGAAGCGGTACGCGCTCTTATCAGCACGGCAATAGACCCGGATCAAATAATGAGCATCTTAGATAAGAGGTTCGGCCGGCCCGAGCATATCGTACTAGCTGAAATTAGCAAACTAAAGGCTATGCCTAAACTTGCCGACGACGGTCGTAACGCAAGCGAGTTCGCGAGTCGCGTCGCTAATACTGTATCAATGATT
Organism: Phthorimaea operculella; assembly: GCA_024500475.1. NCBI lineage: Eukaryota > Metazoa > Arthropoda > Insecta > Lepidoptera > Gelechiidae > Phthorimaea > Phthorimaea operculella. The sequence continues at coordinate 701,764 of JANFCV010000098.1, forward strand.
AAATCTTTAGACCAGAGTAGGTACCTAAACTCGCCCGACCTAGTACAGTGTATAGAGAGTAAACTAACTCAAGAAAAACGATTCGGGTGGGGTACATGGTTACGAGACAACAAAGCGCGACCAGACCTCCAGGTCATGTCCGAATACCTAAGTGATATCGCCGATAGGTACAACGTTATGTCACCTGCTATCGACGCGGTTGATAGGTACAGGCAATCACGTAACGTAGACAAGCGCGGTAAAACTACTAAGTTAATACCTACTCGCCGACCGATTCACGCTACAAGACGTAGGTACGAACGGGATAGTTCTCAGTCGGACTATAGCTCAGACGAGCAAGATAGCACGCCGCGACACTTAATAAACGTGGCTAGGAACCCTAGAAAATCTACCTACAGCGATAGCGAAAACGACCAAGAGGTAGTAAGCCCCCACGTCCTAAGCACGCGCGAGCGGTCCGCTGAAAACCTAAACTCGGCGAGCGACTCCGATAGCGAATATGAACGCTTCAAAGTGTTCTCGGCAGTAGGTATAGGTAAGTCAAAGGAGTGCAAGCTATGTACTAAAGATCATTTTCTGCGCGATTGCAAAATATTTAAAAAGAAATCAATAGCTGAACGTTGGGAGGCGGCACGCGATAGCCGTCATTGTTTTAGATGCCTAAACAGTAATCATCGTAGGGAAACGTGCAAAGCTAAGAGTTGCAGCATGAAGGGCTGCAAGGGCTGCACCACAAACTCCTACATTACTCGAAAGAGGAAGAAGCGTCAAAACAACGTAGTAGTTCAGTCAAGCCGGCCGCCGCCGCGCCAATAAAACCTGCGCCTGCAAAAGATAGCGCAGTGAAAACTGTTCACATTTCATCCGTGAACACACTATCAAAAGATCGACAATCGTATCTTCAAATAATCCCAGTAGAGTTGTACGGTCCTGTAGGTAAAATAGAGACATACGCATTCCTCGACGGAGGCTCCACTAGTACACTCATTGAGCGCGACACTGCACTTGCCGTAGCACCGGAAGGCAAAAAAGAGGTGCTACGAATCGTAGGCGTAGGCGGTAACACGATAGACGAGGAAGGCTCGTATAAGTTAGACTTGAAAATTAAGGGCCTATTCGCACGTACCATCGAATCTATGCAGGCGCAAACTATTTCAAAGTTAGAGATAGACGAGCAAGACATACCTACAGACGTAATAGCTAACTGTAGGCATTTAGACGAGGTTCGAGACGCCCTTAATTACCCGTCAGCGCGACCTACGATATTGATAGGCCAAGATAACTGGCACTTATTAGTCGGCCACAAGTTGCTAAAAGGAAAGAGAAATGAACCTGTCGCTTCATTAACCAGCTTAGGTTGGACCCTGCATGGCTTCTCCTCAGGGTACAATAAAACAGTCGCTTTCGTAAATTACGCAGCAACCACAACTAGATCGAACACAATAGACGACTTAATTAAAGATCAATTCAGCATAGATTCGTTAGGTATTCAACCTAAGCGACCCCAGAACGACCTCGAGACGCAAGCGATAAAAACTTTAGAAGAAACTACTAAACGTTTGCCGGATGGGCGTTACGAGGTAGGGTTGCCATGGAAACCCGAATGCCAAACCATGCCCGACAGTCGTAAACAGGCAGAGCGTCGTTTCTACAATATAGAGCGGAAGCTAGAAAAATTTCCTGCGAGTAAATTAGAGTACCACAAACAAATGCAGAATTTAATCGATAAAGGCTATGCCGAGCTCGCGCCCGCCATACCTACATCCCCACGCGTGTGGTACCTACCACATTTCGTAGTCGTCCATCCACAGAAAAAGAAAGAGCGATTAGTTTTCGATGCGGCCGCAAAGTCAAACGGAACTAGTTTAAACGACGCTTTACTCTCGGGCCCCGATCTATTGCAGAGTTTATTTGGGGTACTCGTACGGTTTCGCGAAGGCCCGGTGGCCGTAATAGGTGACATAAAAGAGATGTTTCTGAGAGTAGGTGTACGCGAACAAGATAGAGATAGCTTGCGATTTTTATGGCGCGATAGTCCGAACGATCCATTGCGCGAGTATCGCATGACGTCACTCATTTTCGGAGCCACCTCATCACCATGCAGCGCGATCTACGTTAAGAATAAAAACGCCGCTAGCCACGCCCACCTTTATCCCGAAGCTGCACGCGCCGTAGAACGGCAGTTCTACGTAGACGATTTTTTGATGGCATTTCCAAATGTAGAATCAGCCGATAGGATGGTACGTGAAGTAGACATTATTCACAAGAACGCGAAGATGGACTTGCGCAACTGGGCAAGCAATGACTCATCCGCATTAGAGTCGGTTAGCGACGCAATTAGCCCCGCCCAGGATGCCCTATTAGGTAACAAAGATCAGTTTGAAAGAACTTTAGGTCTTATATGGAAAATAAACAAAGATTCCTAAGTTTCGCGCTAAACCTGCGTAACACACCGATAGAGGCCATCGAGGGCCAGCGCGCCCCCACTAAGCGCGAAGTAGCCAGTGCGGTGATGTCCGTATTCGATCCCCTAGGTTTAGCATCACCTATCACTATCCAAGGCAAAGCTATTATACAAGAAATATGGCGTTCCGGTATAGACTGGGACGACCCAGTATCAAACGACGTAAACACGCTATGGCAAAAATGGTTGGCACACGTTAAAAACCTACAGGGTCTGGAAATACCTAGGTACGTACCTCCGGGCATTGACCCCGACTCGACCGAGCTTCATGTCTTTGTGGACGCGTCCGAAAGATCGTACTCAGCGGCGGTTTATTTACGTTCAGTTCTACCTAATGACACGGTTAACGTTAGTTTATTAGCCGCTAAAGCTAAAGTAACGCCCTCAAACCCGTCTCCATACCAAGGTTGGAACTGCAAGCCGCAGTCTTAGGATGCCGCCTAGCAACAACAGTTCGTAATGAGATGAGTTACATAGTTAAAAGCCAGACGTTCTGGTCAGACTCACGTACAGTTTTAGCATGGATTCACTCAGATCCCAGGACGTTTAAACCTTTCGTAGCACATAGACTCGCTGAAATTGAGGACTGCACCCGACCGACCGAATGGCGTTGGATACCTACTAAAGATAACGTAGCCGATGACGCTACTCGCGGCGTACCTAAAGATTTTGGTGCTTCACACAGATGGTACACCGGTCCTGCGTTTCTCAAATTAGAACCTACTTCATGGCCAATAGAAAATAAGTTAATTAAGTCGAGTCAACCCCCTCCTTCCCCTCTTGTTACTGGCGAGGAGAAGATCGTCAAACTTCACGCGCTGCGCGAACGACGGCAATCTGCGTGTCTACCTGATGCATCGAGATTCTCGTCATGGCAAAGATTACTACGCACAACTGCACGTGTCTTACAGGCTTCTCAAAAGTTTAAAGCGCTCGCCAACCCAATCACTAAACAAGCAGCGCTCATGACACGCAAGTTCGTTAAGACACCAAGAAAGGTATCTGAGCAACGGCCCACTATCAAACTACCTAAGATGGCCTACACGCCGCTCGAACCCGTGTTTATTGAGAAAGCCGAACGACTACTTATTCGTCATATACAACAAGAAAGCTTCAGCACCGAGATAAACCGCATCAAAAGGTGAACCTATCGAACGAGCATCACGATTACGTAAACTGTGTATGAAGTTCGATGAGCATGATATACTTCGCATAGAAGGACGTATCGACGCAATATCGGACGAAAAAAGTACCTACAAACGACCAGCTGTGATTGACGCCAACCACTACATAACTCGGTTGATTATTCACCACACCCACTGTGAATTCAATCATGGCAATCACGAAACTGTTATGAACGAGTTGAGACAAAAATACTACATCTTAGCACTTCGTCGCACCGTACGAAAGATATTACATACATGTCAATGGTGTCGAGTACATCGCAAGACGCCACAGATGGCACCGCACGGTAACCTACCTATCGAGCGATTAGCACGCAATCAACCTGCGTTCACATGTACTGGACTAGATAACTTTGGGCCGATGGTCGTCACCATAGGACGACGACATGAGAAGCGATGGGGCACATTATTCACTTGCCTTACCACGCGAGCAGTACATATAGAACTCGCAGCTTCACTCTCATCATCTTCCATGATACTAGCCCTCAGAAGATTCATGACAAGAAGAGGCCAACCAGCTGTTATCTTCAGTGACAATGGGTCTAACTTCGTAGGCGCCAATAGAGAGCTCGCAGAGATATGGAGTGAGTGTAATGATGGACTTAAAGAATACGCAGAGAGTAGGCGAATTCAATGGAAATTCATACCCCCTGGCGCCCCCAACATGGGTGGATCATGGGAGCGACTAGTAAAATCAATCAAAGTCGCATTAGCCGCTACGTTGAAAGAAAGAAGTCCACGCGAAGAAGTATTACACACTCTATTGTTAGAAGCCGAGCACACAGTAAACTGTAGACCATTAACAGCAGTATCACTCGAAACCGAAGAAGAAGCACTGACGCCTAACCACTTTCTGATAGGACGCTCAAGTGGCAACATGATGTTCGGTACTTTCGATGACAACGATATAGCTAACGAATCAACCTGGAGGGCTTCTCAGAGACTCGCCGATCACTTCTGGGCGAGATGGACACGCGAGTACTTACCTACTTTATTACCGCGTCAAAATAACAAATCACAACGTTATCAGAACCCAGCCCCAGGTGATATCGTATTAATCGTCGATTCAACACTACCTAGAAACTCCTGGCCAAGAGGCGAAGTCGTCACCGTCTTACCTGGTCCCGATGGACGAGTACGAGTAGTCGAAGTAAGAACAACTGCTGGCATACTACGACGCCCAGCATCACGCCTAGTAATCTTATCTAACCATGACAATTCGCCGCACGATGATTAGTGCTCACTACTTTCGCACCGGGGGGAGAATGTCGGCGAACGGCATCTTCCGTATGGTTTCAGCTGCAATCGTAACTTGGTACATACCTACCAACCTAAAACATATCCTACATCCCTTGCAATAAAATAGAATAACTAGCTATTATTTACTTATACCTACTTACATATTAAGCATTACAATGTAAAGCTCCGGCATGTTATCACACGATAAGCTTTCTCAGACACTAAATAACATCGCCCAGCTAATACATAGCATACATAAGTAATAAACCATGTAAGAAAATATTTTATTGTCACGCCTCCTATGTTGATAAGTCAGATGGCTTTCTTTACAGTCATGCTTTTGAGATACTACCTACTAGCGCCATCTTCAGCCGCTCTCGGAATTAACATATCAAAAACACACCTATGTAACAAACCATGTATATAATAAGAAAGGAGGTGTGGTCAAGATCTAGTGCTGCTATCAGCGGTCGTTTTACGAACTAACATCTCAAAAAACCAGATTTTTGACTAATTTTATTAAATTAGATAAATAAGTAAATAACCAAGTTACGGGCATGCGTAACTCTTAGATATTAATCATTTTTCATTATCTTTTAGAATTAAGTTGATTTATTATTGTATAATCATTTTTTGAATTTATTTCATTTTTGCTACTTTTTTGTTTTGCCTTTTTTCAGTTGATAATCGTTAGTTTACAGTAAAATCAGTAGTTTCTAATCATTTTATACGTTTTTCTGATCCTTATGACAACCTATTACTTAGTCTAGGAAGCCTAGAACCTAGTTTTTCAGGCGTTGTAAATATTTTCACTTTTATATTTTTACGTATTATTTTAGATTCTTATCTTAGTTCTTAGTTTCTAGTGCATAAAGACATATCACTAATAAATTGGACGATAGATTAAGTTTTGCCAAACTTTGAACTTTAAACTTTAATTAGAGCAATATCGCCCATATCTGGGGAACGTATCATCATATACCACCTTAATACACCTATTCTACACATTTAGTACATAAGTTATATGACCTAGAACTTCTAGGGTCCGAAATAAACACTAAAACCTAGTTATAATTTGATGTGATATGCAAAATGTGTCCATTTATCGTCCAATAAAACGAAACCTGTATTACTTAGATGTTTAAGATTTTTTACCTTGATACCTAATGTTATTATGTACCTACTTATGTAAAAGTTTTTATTGAAGATTATTTTGATATACGGTAAAACGTTGAACAATGGCAAGTTCGTAGAGAAAATTGGTTGCAATTTAATTTCGAAATTGGGGCGGGCGCGGCTCTCTTTAAAGTAAGGCTCGTTAGTATATAAGGAAATTGGAATTTTCAAACGACAAGTTTTACAAGTTTACACGGTTCTAAGAAGAAAATTCCAGTTTCCAGCTAGACGTGGGAGTTCAAGAGGAAAGCGGCTAATCCAGTATCTTGCCATTGTCTGCGTTGCGCCAACCAAACTGAAAAAAGAAGAAGTTTTATTTTTTTTACAACTAAATAGAATCCTCTAAATTCGCGTAAAAGTTACCCCTCGAAAAGTGACCGCTGCGGGCCGGTTTGTCTCACCCGTGTTGCGTGCTGGCACCTTCTGTGCTGGACATAAAAATCACACAAAAGTTATTTAAATAGTTTCTATACTTGTGCTACGGTACTGACCACTGAACTGGCACCGTTTGTGCTACTTACCTGTGTATCAACTGTGAAGTGCGTTTACCTAAGATTTAGGACTTAGGACCTAGGTCTTGGGTAGTGTTAGTGCAGTTGGTACCAGGTCGTTGGAGCTTGACGAGCTGCAGAGTACTTGCCTTTGCTTCTACCACGGACGCCCGCCAACTCACGGCATCACCAAAACCCAAAAGTAGGTGACATAGTTCTTATATCTGATGGCACATTGCCCCGAGGACTATGGCCGCGAGGCGAGGTAATAAGCCTAAAACCAGGCCCCGATGATAAGATACGAGTCGTAGAAGTCCGAACCAACACCGGCATCCTACGAAGACCAACATCGCGCCTCGTTATTCTGACCTGACCAAAGCCTAACGACCCCTGGAGACCCACTTCAGCGCACCGTAACCACTTCCTGCAGCCTGAGCCTGGACGTCTCATCGCCTTCGCCGTTTTTCGGTGTTTGCACACAAGGGGGAGTCTGTCGGCGATCGACGTACATGTCGAACCTTTGTATATAATTAAAACATGATGATTAATAAAGCCCTTTGGCACTGTTGTATATAATAAAACTAATTACTGTAGGTTAAGCTTTCATGATTCTATTTCCTTAGTTTTATGTCTTTTATTTACCTTTTTTTTTTCCTATGTAAAACCAAATATTTCTACTTGTTTCAATTGGTACTGTACGTCTTAATAAATTATGTAAATAAAGGCAAATATGCCCAAACTATCATGTACGTTAAGATATAGGCAAAAATCTTACTGTTATTATTTTTGGTATCTTTTCACTTTTTGACTAAGCTCAATTAGTAGGGTACGCAGCGAGGGGAGTATCCGATGCCGCTGATTGGCGTATTTTGTTAAGTAGGCGTAGTCAATATTGCTAGTATGATGTTTGCATGTCATCTTGTTGTGCTATTACACCTATTCATGTGATAACGTTAGATTGGCCTTATGCCTTAGTACAATACCTGTAAATTGCATAGTTTTCGTACTGTTGGTTTAAGAACTATTCATACTCAGACTTTATGCTTGTAAATCTAGATTTTCTGTAAGACCTAAGCCCTCTGCCTATAGATTCTGTAGTATTTCATGGCCATAGCTAAGATATAGGTAGCCTTACCTCTAAGTTTTATACCTAAGTTCGTTTTCGCTCCATATCTCCGTCATTTCTTATTAGATTTCGCTGAAACTTGGAATGAACACTCAGATACAATAGTTTCAGACATTTTCAACGTAATTTGCTACCTACAATGTAAAGCGAAGGTTTTATGGCCACTTTTCTGTTTAGGATTTTGCATTATATAAATACCTCGATATCTCGATAAGTACTCATCCGATTGGCTTCAAACTTGTTTAAACCTAACTTTTTACCTAGACTTAGACATATCTAGCTTATTAAAACGTAGATTTAGTCAGAAATTAGACCTCTCATTTTCGGTTTGAAATTACGTAAAGCAAAATTGTAAATTTCATTTTCTCGGTATTTCAATGTATGAAGGTTGTGTTTCTTACATTATTTTGTACATTATTATGCAATTCTTATTAGAATCTTATCAGAATCTTATTAGAAAATCATTTTCTTATTGGAAATCTGTAAAATGTGTAGTAGCAAAACAAATAAAGATCCAAGTTCGAAAGCGCTCGCAACACCCCCGCACCTCACCGCGGTACCCCCGCGTAACGCCCCTCTCACCCCTAGCCCCGCGAAATGGGCGTTTTAGTATAAATATGGCCGCGATTGGCCTACAAAATCAGTTCGCCACGAGATCCCGAAGAGGAAGCAAGTTGCTAGCGCTCGACAACTAGTTCTACCTCAAGAAGTCTTTTTTCTTCACACTCCCCCTACCCCCTGGAGCTGCGGTTCTACGACCTGGGTCGGAGTGCGCTGCGCCGTCGACTGGAACGTGACGTCGTCGGTGTGAGGCTGGGCTGGGCCGTAGATCGGCGGCCTTGAAGAAGAAGGCAAGGGCGATCAGGGGCTCTCCGCAGAAGCGGCTGAGGCTAGTTTCCCCCTGATCGCAGGGCAGGTGGTACCCACGGGTACAGTTCAGCTGCACTATCGGGGCTTCCCGTATCCCCGATACGAGGCGAGGCTCCCATAGTGTAGCATTGGTGGGGTCACTGCCTGGAGTGACTGCCATTCGTCACACGCATAAAGAATCCCCCTCCTCGGTACTGACCTGCTGGATAGTTACAGGGGGGGCGTTCTTTACATTGTCTGTCTACCAACCAACAGCATACCTACCAACATAATACCAGCCACTGTGCAGATCTAAAAATTCTCAAGAAATATGTGCCAAGAAAATCTAGAGATTATCTGTAGTGTTACCAGATTGAGGTGAATCTCCCCTAAATTAAGGAAATTTTGAAAGTAGTGGGGGAAGAATTTGGGTAGATAATATATTTGGGGGGATTGGTGGATGGAAAAATCGGGAGATTTGGGGGTTTTGAACAAGAAGATGTTACTCTACATGACGTGATTTTTGCATCGATTTTCATAATTTCGAGGCAATTTGAGAGAATGTTGATGAGAATTATCTTACTTTTGTGTGTCGATATTTTCAATTTGATGAATTTTGGTGCTTCTAGGGGAATTTGCTTAAAAATACAATTTTTGGGGGGAATTTGATGATAATTAGACATAACCATGGGTCAAAATTTTGCACTTTAATATATCACAAGCTAATCTCCAGTAATTTCTGATTACTTAATTTCTTATTTCATCAAAATCCGTCCAGTTTTCCCAAAGTTATTGAACTTTAAAAATCAGCTACACTTTCAGAATTTGATTTTGCTGTATTTATAGAAGTGGCACGACGTTTTTAAGTTCTATATAATATATTGTATGGCATTCGTTAAAACATATTTGCAAGTGTCAGGTGAATTTATGCATTTATTGGGACAAAATGGGACAATACAGTGAGGTACGTGACCTCACTGCATATAGGTAGTATTAAAACGTAGCTACTGGCCAGCAAAAAAGAAAAGCGCGCATGGCTGTTTGTGTCATTCCGTTTTCTTTACAGAAGTTCTGTTCAGTCTTTGTGATTGATTTCTGATATATATTAGTGTAAAATGGAAGAAAGATACGAAAAAAGGGATTTGAAATAGATAATCTACCAAAAGTAGACAGTTTTATGGTGAAAATATATTTATCTGAAAACTATGAATATGCATATGCTAAATACATCAATACATAGTGTAAAATGAAGTCGCTTTTTGCGTTTCTCTGTCTGTCTGTCGTGGAATTCGCTAACTCGTCTTAAACCACGCAAAGGATTTTAATAAGGTTTTTCGTCATAATATAGAGTGTTTCAATAGGTAGTTTTATATGTATAACACATGCCAAAATAATGCATTTTACTTGCGGGAAAATGAGTTGTAGCGGGTGAAATCGCTAACGGGCCGCTATTAACCTATAAAAACAACCTCCTTTTTGGTGGTTATTTTTGGCATATGTTTGGCAGGCAGTCGTGTAGGTAAACAAAACACGAGTATGCTTCAAATGTATTGCAAAATATGAAGTGTTTATTGAATGAGGCCTTTTTTGACAGCTATTAAAACAATAAAGACAAAAAATTTGTGGTTAGTATATAACTACTAAGTTTTTCGTTTTGGGGGTTAATGCCTGTCCGCGTCCGTAGGCGACCCATCACGGGCTCATGACTCTTGATACCCTACACGTGACCCCTGGGCAGTGCCAAATGAACAGCACTCTTTCCGGTGGTAGGCTTCGGCCGCGGCTGGTCACCACCCTCCTAACTAAGACATGGCGCCAAGCGGTACCACCGTGTTCCGACATGCAGTTAGGAGTAGCCATAATGGAGGTTGGGTCTGTGCAGTAGTACCGCGGCAGTAGCAGTTCGAGGCGGCTGATTGTTGCGGCATCGAGTGGCTGGTTCTGGGGGCTAGCGGGATCCGAAGCACGGTGCACCGCTGGCCGACCGTGGGAAGTTGGGGGCCCAAGTAACGGGAAAGCCACCCGTGAAACGCTGCTCCGCCACCCAACGAAAAATCCCGGGGTGCTCCACCTTGCCGGTTGGCGACCGGATGGGAGGACCAGGTGGCAATCCCCGAGGAGGTTCGGGCGTCCCCGTAGTCTCCAACCCAGCTATCTTTGTGTGCCATCGCAATCAGACCGTTCTCCAGGCTAAACGCCAAGCGGTACCTCGCACAACTGCCTTCCTCCTGCCTATTCACTTTTCCCCACTTCACACATTTAAAACATGACCAACACAAAGAAACGGATAACGATGAAACAGCGGTTGCACGTCCTCCCACTTAAAGGGCACCTCACAAACATCCGAGGTTTGCACTCCAATCTCATACCTGTCCACCACCATCTTTAGACCGAAAGACCGCATCTGCTGTTCCTCACTGAGACGCAGATTAGATGTCCAGCTGTCGCGGCGTACCTCAGCTATCCTGGCTATTCCTTGGAACATAGGTATTTACCGCGTGCTGGAGTTTGTGTGTACGCTCGCGATGACATCTGTATCAAGCGTCTCAAGAACCTTGAGGCTCCAAGTTTATCCGTGCTGTGGTTACTGGTCAATACTGGAGTAGCCCAAAATGGGTATGCCTGTATTTATCGCTCGCATAGTGGAGATTCGGAGACAACTAAAATATTTGAGCAACTTAGTGATGCTGCTGATGAGGTTCTGCAGAGGTACCCTTCGGCGCAGCTGGTTATCCTGGGGGACTTTAATGCCCACCCTAAGGAGTAGCTGTTCCCACGCCAGGAGACCGATCGTGCGAGAGGCGCGCAAATTGGCACTGTCGCTAAATCTCTCCCAGCTTGTAAGCTGTGCGACAAGGGTTCCCGATGTGGAGTCTCACACAGCCAACTGCTTGGACCTTCTGCTGACGACTGATCCAGACCGATGCTCAGTGTCGGTTGTAGCACCTCTGGGCACATCCAACCATTGTCTGGTGAAATCTGTATCCGTGTACTCACCACCCGATCAGGGCCCTCGTGGTATGAGACGGGTGTGGCGATACAAGTGAGACGAAATGCGCCATTTCTTTGCGTCGTATCAATGGCAGCCGATGCCATAACAGAAGTCCTGCGTCAGGGTATGGAGTATTTCATACCGTACTATGATGTTTCTTCTGGTAGCAAAGCTCGCCCATGGTTCAATGCTGAATGTAACCGCGCTGAAGCGCTAAAACAGACGGGTTACCTAGCCTGGGCTGACGCTCGATCGCGCAAAGCTCCGAATACTCGGTATTTGAAGAAAACCTATAATAAGGCCTCCAAGTCATGCAAAAAGGAATTACGCAGAATACGTTTCAAGCACATCGGCACTGTAGCCGCTCCCATCCTGCTGGCAGTAAGGCATTCTGGTCTCTGGCAAAGGCAGTTGAGACCAATTTCTGCCAGCTTTCTTCTTCTCTTCGCCGCCATTGCAGAAACCTGATGGGACGCTTGCTCACACTGCGGAAGAGAAAGCGAACCTGTTTGCTTCCCTTTTTGCGGAAAACTCGCGTCTGGATACCGCAGGTAAAACGCCATTAACGTTACCTCAAGTCTGCTACAACATGCCAGCCGTCTGTATTCGCCAAAAAGAGGTACTTAAAATCCTGCGAAACCTAGACGTAAATAAAACGAGCGGCCCTGATGGTATCCCAACAATTGTTCTGCGTAACTGTGCGCCTGAGTTGTCTCCGATATTGACACGCCTGTTCCGCCTCTCACTGGAGACTGGTGTAGTTCCCCAATCGTGGAATGTTGCAAACGTGCAATCTGGCCCAAAAAAGGCAGCCGTGCTGACCCTGCCAATTATAGACCCATATCAGTCACCTCTATACTCTGCAAGACTATGGAGCGTGTACTAAACAATCGCCTCCTGGCTTACCTCGAGAGCAATGATCTCCTTAACGACCGTCAATACGGCTTCCGCCGCGGGCAGTCGACAGGGGACCTCCTTGTGCATGCCACCCACTCATGGAGCGAGAGCGAGAGGCACGGCGAAGCCCTCGCCGTATCTCTGGATGTCTCAAAGGCATTTGACAGTGACTGGCACGCAATTCTTATTAACAAGCTTCCCGCCTACACGGGCTACCTGCTGGACTTTGCAACTGGATCGCAGATTTCTTGAGTGGACGGTCAATACGAGTGGTCGTAGAAGGACGCTCTTCAGATGAACAGGCTATTGATGCCGGCGTCCCTCAAGGGTCTGTACTTTCCGCAACCCTATTCCTGCTGCACATCAACGATATGCTCACGCCCGACACCTTTGGGTATGCAGATGACAGCACGGTTGTTGATAGGTACCTGTCCAGTGCAAAGGCCAGCAATGAATCTACTCAGTCTTGTCGAGAGGCCCTAGTGGGTCGCCTAAACTTGAATCTTGAAGCAATATCCGAATGGGGTGATGCAAATCTTGTCAAGTTTAATGCATCTAAAACACAGGCATGTCTATTCTCCACTAAACGGATTCCTTCGACCTGACTCCGACTTTCCGAGGTGTATCCGTACCGATTTCCGACCATCTTGAGCTTCTTAGCTTGAACCTTTCATCTGACCTGAACTTTGGACAATATATTGAGTCTCTGGCCACGACTGCAGCAAAAAGACTCGGAATTCTCTCAAAGGTCAGGCGATACTTCACACCAGTACAGCTTTTACAACTATACCAAGCTTAAGTCCGTTCCTCCATGGAGTATTGCTGTCACCTATGGGACGGATCTGCCAAATACCAGCTGGCAGCCCTGGACTCGATTGAGAAGCGCGCCAAGAAACTCATCGCTGATAGGGCACTTATTGACGCAAAGTTACAGAGCCTCGAACACCGTCGCAAAGTAGCTTGCTTGTCGGTATTCTACAGGATACATTTCGGGGAGTGTGCACAGTCTCTCCATAACCTGATACCTCCGTCACCATTCCATCTCCGGTGCACGAGACGCCGGTTGGGATTCCACCCTTATATCGTAGACATCCCGCAAATTCGCACAAAGCGCTTCGCTTCTACATTTTTAATGCGAACTGCTAAAGAGTGGAACTCCCTGCCTGCGGATCTGTTTCCGGAACGTTATAACCTGGGCCTTTTCAAGTCGAGAGTGAATAGGCATTATCTGGGCGAGCATGTTCCATCATCGTCTGCATCGTCACTTAACATCAGGTGAGATGGCGGACAAATGCTTACCCATAGTTTATAAAAAAAAAAACAACGCCATCTATCGTCGATAGATGGCGCTGATTCACTTGCACAAGAAACAAAACCATTGCTCAACTTCTAGCTTCTGCATCTACTAGCTTCGAGAATCTATGCGCGTATCGGCGACTTTTTTGCTGCGTAGCATTCAGTCCTTTTCATTCGCGTCGGATAGAGAGAAATCCGACTATCGAATTAGCGCGATATGTAAGAAATAGTCCGTAAGAAAATGTGTGGATTGAGTGAACAAATGAAAGTAATTGTAATTTTTCTTTACTTTACTATACGATCAGTAATTTAAGCCACTATTTACTTTGAGTTTCAACTAAAAACTGGTATACAAGCTACATAATATAAACTTGATACATTTGCACGCCCAGGGGGTTCTCTGTGAGAACTGAGTGAGCATACATTACTATTATTTTATTATATGTTTTAACTTTTTACAAATAGAGGGATTTATTTTTGCAATTGTTTTAGAACTTATACAAAATAATTATGACAAATAAACATTTTTTTAAGTGCTCACTCAATTCGCACGCACACGACTTGGATAGAGCGGCTGGCATTAACTGGATGGTGCAAAAAAGGAACGTCACACCCCTTACTAATCCTAGTAAAAGCGTACACATGCTGCCCTTAGGGCTGCCAGTACTCGCAGCTACAGGCAACATGATCTCTTTACCGTTTGAAGATGACAAAAGTATCAAATACATCTTTACAGGTTAGCTTTAGAATAAAGTTTAGTACCAAATCTAGTACATTTCCAGAAGACTGGGATATCTGAACTCGGTCCTTATGTTTAGCTATCTTTCTAATAACAACAGCCGTCTTGACTAGGGAGGAGGTAAAGGGTCAATCAAATGGTTTTTCCCATACAGCATGGCTCTGATCAAGCATTGCTTCATATTATGCTTAAGTTATTATTATTAGATTTTAGGTCTAGTCTATAAATGCCAACGAGACAAATGAAGGTATATAAACATGACAAATTAACTCTCAAAGTATGCCGTGTGGTGCCGGCAGAGTAGAATAGCACCACCCCCTCTCTTCCCGTGGGGGTCGTAAGAGGCGACCGAGGGATAAACCCGACCCAAACAGCCAGGGCCAACCGTATGGTGGCGGTTAATCCACCACAAAAGCATTCCTAAGGAGGGTTGACGTCTGGTGGGCGGCCGGTCGTAAAATTCAGCCAAATCCTTTTGCAACACGATTTTGTGTTCAACGAAACGTGTTGCGCCGACCCCAAGTAATTGGGACAAGGGCCATCAGATAAGAACCCATTATATAGCTAGCTGTAAATAGAAAATCGAAAAGTATTTAGTTGTAAAAACTATTAGGTACTAGATGTCGGTTAATCGTCGCTTCGAGACGAGCATCAAGAGGTTGGGAAATTCACCAGGGTCCGCTAGACGCTCGTAGCTCAGTTGGCGAAGAGACATATACAAAGAAAGACGACACAACAGGACAGCTTATTTTTACTAAGAAATTTCTACCAGCTGACCTACAGCAAGGGAGACTTTTCCAAGACAGGCGGATTGGGCGTGCACATAATACAAATTACCTATGTACTTACTTAAATTCAAATTAACTATAATTTATATACCTACTTATACATACAATACCTACTCTCCATGAAATACCTACATATAACATAAAAAATACTACCTTAAAAAAAACATATTACTATAATAATAAATACATACTAGGGGAACAGGTATAATCATTGGCCCTGTAACTGAACCTTCACCCTCATAAAAATAATAAATATGTGAAAGACATAGTCTTCCACATAATGCTCCTGATCTTAAGTCCTTAACCTCATAAGATCAATGAGATTCACGAATTATCAGCCTAAATGCAATAAAATTCTCAATTTCACTCGGAAATAGAGAGACTCCACTTTATAATGAATGTTTGAATGAAAAACCCAAACTGCTGTTGATATACTAATCAGAAGACAAATGATAAAATCACCCGCTCGACTTTCTATCTTGAAACGGTCTATAAATTAACGTTAGTGCAATTATTGAAATTAACAAATCTCAATAATCACCGTTAATAGACCGACGTTGTTGTCTAATAATCTACACTAATATAATAAAGAGGAAAACTTTGTTTGTTTTTTTGCTTTTTTGTTTTTTTGTTTGTTTGTTTGTTTGTATGTAATCGATAAACTCCGAAACTACTGGACCGATTTCCAAAATTCTTTCACTATTAGAAAGCTACAACATCCCTGAGTAACATAGGCTACTTTTTACCACGGGAAAATTCCTCATTCCTACGGGAAAACGGTTAGCAGCAGGAAAACGGGGAAATAAAGCAGATATTACCCAAATTAGCCAAACCGCTTTACCGATCCTTGCGATTTTTGGCACTGATATTACTATCATATAAAAGACGGACATGGTCAGCCTTCTAGGATCTGGAGTACCATCTGAGTACCTGATGAAGACCACCAGCATCCCATATAAACTATAAGAGATACGGTCATGGCTTCATAGAAAAAGTTGTTCACCATGACGGGCCGCTTCTGCAGGCACATGGTCATCGAGGATCTGGAGTACCTGATGTAGACCACAAGCATCCCATCTAAACTATAAGAGATAGGGTAATGGTTACAAAGTAAAAGTTATTCAGCACGACAGGCTGCTTCTGCTGGCACATGGTCACGAGGGTTTGGAGTAGGTATCTGATGTAGACAACCAGCATCTCATCTAAACTATAAAAGATTCGGTAATGGCTTCAAAGTTAAAGTTATTCAGCATGACGGGCCGCTTCTGCTCGCACATGGCCACGAGGGTCTGGAGTACCTGATGTAGAATACCAGCACCCCATCTAAACTTTATTAGACTCGGTAATGGCTTCAAAGTTAAAGTTATTCAGCATGACGGGCCGCTTCTACTGGCACATGGTCACGAGGGTCTGGAGTGCCTGATGCAGACCACCAGCATCCCATCAAAACTATAAGAGATACGGTAATGGCTTCAAAGTTAAAGTTATTCGCCATGACAGGCCGCCTCTGCTGGCACATGGTCATGATGAGTAACTTCTGCTAGAATGGATTAATGGACTTTTACTACGGGCAAAGATCCCATTTCTACGGGAAAACAGGTAAGTAGCAGCGAGTGAAACCGCTGGGCGGGCCGCTAGTAATACATAAATAAATAGTGATCGTCCCGTGGTCGTCCTCCACGTTGTGTAAGTAAACCCAGATACTTTCGAGTCACTTACCTTGCCATCAGAAAGAATCTACACTTCCTTCAACTACTTCGTCTTTAACTATCTATCGCATGAAAGAAATTATCGAGCCACTAATTTCTTTAAATGAAGAATAAATATTACAATATATTATGCACCCCAAGGTCTATCCCTAAAACACATAATATACCTTAAATAAAATAAAATGTTGTTCATGGTGAGATTTGAACAACTACTCTATTCTGGTTATATCCACACATGGATATAGGAATGCATCTCCTCCATTTTATTAATACAGCTTTTGTTCTTCTTCAAAAGACTTACCATTCAGATAGAAGAATATTAAGGTTACCGGATCCTCTTTAGAGAAGACCCATAAACCATCTTCTATCTTAAATAAAAATAAAATGGGGTGGAGAAGGTAGGGAGACTCCCGACCCGCGTCTCTACGATAATCCTCTACCAGTACAGCACCTTCTGGCGCCATACCTGCAGGACCCCTCCATTCCACCAGAAGTGCCATCGGTTGCTTACAGACCACTGCAAGCTACGAACGTATCCGTTCATGAGCAGTTGGATGCTAGCCAAACAGAATACTTACGTCGGTTGGGCGACATCAGTGCAATGATATCCCTTTTTAGACGGTAAAGTCCCTCAGAGTCTTCAAAGCCTGACAAGTAAACCTGTTCATTAGAATTGTGTGTGCGTTGGATGTTATCCATAACTCCACAGTGTCCGTTAGCCAAATACTTTGGTTGTCACACAGACAGGCCGGTTTCCCAGCAGTATTCTTCAGAGTCAAACAGTTACTATCTGTCTCTAGGACAGGACCAGTAACCCGGTCGTAATGCGTTCAAATGATTGCAGTTTAACCTTAGTTAAACTTAACAAATGTACTCGTTCATGCCGTGGGCCGGCTACAAATGTTTAATGTCTTTTATATTTATAACCCTACAGGGTTCAGACCTGCAATCTAGGTCGTCTTGCGTTCGATATCGTCAACAGCCAAGCTAGTTGTGCGATGCAGTTCTCAGACCGCGATAAAGTCAATTCAAATATCAAATACGGCAGTCACACAGACAGACCAATAAACTGACTATTCAACTAGATCTTACTGACATACTCCAAACAATCATGTTGTATGCTGGAGGGATATTTCTACCACTTTCGAGTAACGAATCCCACTTCTTTCAGTGATTTATTAGGTACCTGCGAGGGATATATTAAACTTTCGCCCCTCTCTTCTGAACCTTCACGTCTAGAAACGCACCTTCACTCGTCCATCAGTTATCCTTGATAGAGTTTATCGGCAGTATTTGATTTGGGGTGAGTCACGTCCCCTTTACATGTTAATATCATAAAATGATATTAACTTGAATTGCTTTATTGTTTATACTCCTTAGAGTGACCGAAAACCGGTCGTTCTGCGTTCGAGTGTACATATTTCTATGTACCAAGTAGAGAAGACTGGCGCTGGCCTAAAGACCGCAAAGCACTCCTCACTTAACCTTTTAAGATGTTGATATTCCTTCTATCTGTTTGTAGTCGGCTGAGTCGATAACGACCTCTCTAAGCACTTTGGGGTATCCGTCTAGGCGCGATACTAGCTTAGAGACTTTTCATATTTTAGGATAACGACGAAATACGCAATCCAACATTGTTCCTTGAGTTACTGTCCTGTCCTGTCTGTAGACGTAGCCTGCCGGCCACAATGTCTCTTCACTCATGTTATAATCTGGTCATGTAACCGTACGCAGCCCCGTTTCCCGATTGAAGGTACTCCTGGTGACCTAGGATGTTGAGGACCTCAAATGAAACACCTCGGGTATCTTCGATATGGACTGTATTTACACTGGTTGCACTACTTTACAAACTATTTAATACAGGGATACTTCACTAGACTGGACTACTTTTCACTTCTACTTTTCACTTTTTCTTCACTGTACTGGATACCGAACTGAACTGTGTCCCACCCAGGATGTACGTCAATATATACAAAATCAGCCAAATCTAGAATATTCTGCACTACCTACGCACATCCGGAGAGGGCGGAAGTTATTATATATTATATATCATAGCTATAAAAATCTAGAACTTTCTTATAAGCATCCAATCAGAATCCGTGATTTTTCGGGCAAAAATCTATGTATCTCTCTCGGTAGGTCTCTTTCTTATGACTAGCCAATCAGAATTAAGAAACATTGGGCAAAACTGGCAATACTGACAAAAAAAAACTTCTCGCCCAAAAGCCATCCAATACAGAACCATCAAAAAGTGATGACGGACCTAAAAGTTCTAGATCTTTCCCAATTTATCAGCCAATCAGGATTAAGGTCAAATTTACAACTAATACGAACGAACTCACACAATGAAATAGCCACGCCTAAAACCATTACAAATAAACAAATCACTCGTCTAAACGCTAGCTAATTCAGAACCAATAAAAAGTAATGACTAATCTGACGAAAGAAATTATAACACAACTATATACATAAACAATGCCAATAATGCCTGTATTTAATGCCTAAACCTAATGCCTATGTATTTTAGCCTAAACCTAACGCCTAAATGCCTAACCTAAGCCTATGTAATCTAGTCTATGTACAGTCTTCAGGGTTTCGAGCTCGCTGTCCGCAACATTCTCCCCCCCCGGCGAAGTCTTCGGAGCCTTCTTGGATCGGTAGGACCGCGAGCTTGCGAACTGGCCGCTTGAATGTTCCTCCCTTCGTTCGCACGTCCACGCAGCGCACGTTGCCGTCAGGTCCTGGGTAGGTCTTGACTACTTCTCCCCGCGGCCAGACGTTGCGGGGCAGGTTCGAGTCGACCACGACGACCAGGTCTCCCTCTTGCACGTTGCGGGAGTTGCTGTTGCTGCCGCCTCTCGGTGTCAGGGTGGGCAGGTACTCGGCGATCCACCGGCGCCAGAATTCGTCGGCTAGCGCCATTGCCGTCTTCCAGGTGTGTCGGTTTGCATGTTCGCAGACGCCGGTGACTGGTAGGCCGCTGGAGGTTCCTATCAGGAAGTGATTGGGCGTCAGAGCTTCCGGGTCGTCTCTGGAAACCGGGACGTGGGTGAGCGGCCGTCCATTTATGGTGTGTTCAGCTTCACAGATGACGGTGGCGAGGACTTCATCTCGTGGGTGCTTCTCATTGAGTGTCGTCGTGAGTGCCGTCTTCACTGATCTTATAAGGCGTTCCCACGCTCCCCCCTGGTTCGGAGCTCCGGGCGCGATGAACTTCCAGTCTGTTCTCTGAATGGCTGCATATTCTTTCAACGCAGGCAGCCATTGGGCGTAGGCGGCTCGAAGCTCGGCGTCTGCTCCCCTGAAGTTGGTGCCGTTGTCCGACCAGATTGTATGTGGCCATCCTCTTCGTGAAGCCATGCGTCTTAGTGCCATAATCGCAGACGAAGTGGATAGAGAGTGAGCTAGCTCGATGTGCACGGCGCGTGTGGAGAGGCAGGTGAAGATAGCCCCCCACCGTTTCTCGTGTCTCCGACCCACAGTGACGATCATAGGGCCGAAGTAGTCCACGCCTGTATAGGTGAAGGCGCGCGTGAATGGCTGTAGCCTGGCCATTGGTAAGTCGCCGTGTGGTGGCACAATCGGCGTAGCCTTCCTGACTCGGCAGTGGCCACATTCTCTTGCTGCGGTTCTGACTGTAGGTCTTAGGCCGGTAATCCAGAAGCGCTGTCTCAATTCGTTGACCACTCGTTCATTGTTGGCGTGATTGGCTCGTTCGTGCTCTCGTGCCACCAGTAGTTGGGTAAAGGGATGTCTTCCTTCAAGGATGATAGGCTTCTTTGCTTCCTCGCTTATGTTGGGCGCTGCGTTGATCCTGCCTCGCAGCCGTAGGATGCCTTCTTCGTCCATCATCGGGTCCAGCTTGAATAGTTTACTCGACTTGCTGATGGTGCCGGTTTTCTTCATCTGGTCCAAGTCTTCTGGATAGGCGTCTTCTTGACTTCTTTTGATCCAAAGTTTTTCGGCTTGACGTAAGTGCCGCACCTTCAGTGTCCGTGTTCGTTTGCGGCAGGCGTCGATGAACAGCAGCACGTACGCGGTTGCTCGTATCAGGCGCTCATATTTAGAGAAGCGCGTGATGTCAGGAAGGGCGTCTTTTATGTTAGCCCTCACGTGCTGTACGTAGGCCTCCTCCGGAACCTCTTCTGGATTGTGAACTTCTTCAGGCCAGTGTTCTTCACTCAATCGCAGGAAGCTGGGTCCGGTGAACCATCTGTCGGTCGCGTCCTTTATTTCGCGGCTGGGCCGGGTCGCGTCGTCTGCCACGTTCTGGTCCGTCGGGATCCATCGCCAGTCACATGGATTGGTAAGTTCGGCGATCTCGGTGACCCGGTGAGCGACGAAAGGCGTGTGCTTCGCGTTGTCGTTTCGGATCCACTGCAGGGTTGTCTTGGAGTCGCTCCAGTATATGGTCTTGCTGGGCTTCTCTCGATGCTCGGTGGTGATAGCGGATGCCAGACGTGCTCCTAGTAGTGCTGCTTGGAGCTCCATCCGCGGGATAGTTTGAGCGCGGAGGGGTGCCACTCGTGCCTTGGCTGCTACCAGGATGACTCTCACGGTGCCGTCTTCTTCTTCCAGGCGCCAGTAGGCCGCTGCTGCGAAGGCTTCAGAGCTGGCGTCGCAGAACACGTGGAGTTGTCTGTCCATTATAGCTCCCCCCGTATCGTAACACCTCTGCAGACGCAAGCTGGCGATGTCGTCGATGGCCTCGGTCCAGTCGCCAAAGTCCTTCGCGATGTCGTCTGGTAGTAGCTCGTCCCAATCCACCTTAAGGCGCCAAACTCGTTGCAGCTGGATCTTAGCTCGTATGGTGAAGAAGCTTAACAGCCCGAGCGGGTCAAAGATTGACATGACCATGCTCAAAGCTTCTCTCTTGGTGGGCGGTCGTTCCCTCTGCTTCACTTCTTCCTTCACCCGTGGTAAGTTGGTGTTGAAACTCAGCTCGTCCGTGGCTGAGTGCCATCGTAGTCCCAGAGTCTTCTCATACTCGTGTGCGCCGGCTCCCAGGTCTCGGCGCTTTGTGTCGGCGCGCAGCTCGGCTGGTACATCCCGTAGCACTTCCTCTTCATTAGACGTCCAGCTTGCCATTACGAAGTTAGCCTTTTCGTGTACTTTGCGCACCTCCTCGACGACGGCTTGGGCTTCTTCAGGTGTGTCATAGCTGTCCACCAAGTCGTCCATGTAATGACTTCTGGTGATGGCGTAGTAGGCGCGCGGGAACTCTGCCTTGTGCTGTTCAGCGTTGTAGTTTCGTACGCTATGGGCCAGGAATGGAGAGCTTCTAGCGCCGAATATCATTGAAGTCATCTTGTAGCGTTTCGGCGGGTCGCTCGCTGAGTCCCTCCACAAGAACAGTTGGGCTGGTTGGTCCTCTTTCCTTATCTTGACTTGCAGGAACATTTCTCTTATGTCTGCTGCTATCGCTACTTTTCTTTCGCGGAAGCGATAGAGTATGCCGGGCAGCGATTGTAGCAGGTCTGGGCCATCCAGCAGTGCGTCGTTCAGGCTCATTCCTTGGCTCGTTGCCGCAGCGTCGAAAACTAGTCGTTCTTTCCCAGGTTTATTCGGGTTGGTGACCGCGAAGTGTGGTAGCCACCATGCTCGCTTGCTTTTCCACTCGTTGTCGCTGCATTCTTCCGCGTAGCCTTTCTGAAGCAGTGCAGCGATTTGGGCGGCGTATCTTTCCCCGAAGTCAGGTGATTTCGCGATCTTCTTCTCAATTGACTTCAGTCGTCTCAGCGCCATCTCGTAACTGGGTGGCATCTCGAGGTCGTCCGTCTTCCATGGCAGGCCGACTTCGTACTGCTTCCCGATGGGCTTGACCGTCGACTTGAACATCTGGACTGCGCGTGTGTCGTCCCTCGCTAATCGCTCCGTGGTGGTCACTCCCATGGCCTCGATCTGGAAGTGGGCCTTCACCATGCCGTGGAGCTCGTCGTCCTTAGCGGCCACAATGCTCGAGTCGGTGTGGGTCCGTAGGTGTAGGACCGTGTCATCGTCGCTCGCGATGAGGGAGGGCACTCTGCCATGAATAACCCAACCCAGGCGAGTAAGTCCGGCGATTGGTTCCGACGGTTTTCCTTCCAGTAGTGTTTGACTGACGATTAGATGCCAGTTATCCAGCCCGATGAGAATCTCTGGTACGGCGTTGTTGAAGCAAACCTCTTCTTCACGTAGCACCTTCAGATGGTTGAAGCGTAGGCATTCCTTTCCTACTGTCTGACGTCCCGTTGACAGCTTGTCAATAGTGCGTGCGCGAAGTTGGTGTTCATCGAGCATCTTCAACCCTCTGATTGTGACGGTGACATTTTTGCTGGCTGCTTGATACTGCATTGAGCCGATCCCGTGGATGCGCAGGCCTTGCCTCGGCCCGTCTGCCTGCAGTCGTTGTGCCAGGTCCTTGTTGATCAGGCTGAGCGTCGCGCCTTCGTCCAGTAGCGCGTGCGTCTTGACCTCGATGCCCGTCGGTCCCTTGACGATGACTTTGCACATTTTCAACAGGATTTTCTCATTGCCTCTGGTTGCAGTCATGACGGTTCCGTCGGTGTCTTGCGGTGCCGCGTTGTTCGGTGGTGCGTTGTCTCGCGATGCTGGCATATTTGGCCGATCACCGTGTAGTGACGGGTGGTGTCCGTAGTTGCAGCCATCCTTCCCGCATTTCTTCGCTTTGCACGTGTACCGGCGATGTTTCTTGTTGACACAGCCAAAGCAGATGCGTTCATCCCGTACCCATTGCCACCGTTCGTCGAGGCTCATGCGTTGATATTTCTTACATGATGGCACGTCGTGTGGTCCCCCGCAGCACAGGCACGTCGCTTCGTACTTCTTGACCTTAGGTCCTTCCTTCGCAATGAATATGGAGTTGCGCGGTCGGTGCTCGTTGCGTGGCGGCGGGACGCGCGGTGGTGGAGCGCGCAGCGTTCGCGTGCGCGGTGTCTGCTCCGTTCGTCGGGATGCGCTGCCGGCGTACTTGGTGCTGTCATACGTGTGTCGAACGGCGCGGTCGGCTTCACGCATCAGGAACTCTGACAGCACTTCTATCTGCGGGCGGTTGCGGTCGGCTTTCTCCTCGGCGTAGTCGCACCATCGGGTCTGTAGATGCGGGGTCAGCTTGGCGGTGACTTCGCGGGCCAGCTTCGGGTTGCGCAGGTAGCCTTGGTCGTCAAGCGTCGACAGTACGCACACGATGTTCTGCAGCTTGACGGCGAACAGGTTGAGGTCGTGCGACGAATTGCCCAGGCGCGGCAGGTTGGACAAGTCCTCCAATGCTTTGTCGATGATGTACTCCGGCCGGCCGAATCGCTGCTCCAATGTCCGCATTATGATCTCTGGGTCGTTGGCCGTCGACATGAGGCAGTACACAGCTTCTCGGGCTTCTCCACGCAGGCTGTAGCGCAGTCGTGCTAAATTCTCAGGCCGGGAGAACTTATACAGGATGGTGGAGTCGCGGTAGGCGGCCTTGAAGGGTAACCAATCCTCTGGGTTGCCGTTGAATATCGGTAGCTCCTGCGCTTGACGTGGCGGCGGGCGCACGGTGCTCAGCTTCACCATAACTTCGGCCAATTTATCTATGGCTCGCTCTCTCGATCGGTACGGCGTTGGCGAGCGCGAGCGTCGTCGGTGGTCGCGGTCGTCATCGTCTCTGTCGCCGTCCCGACGGAGGTTTTCAGCGTCGCGCTGGCGGTCGTCATGACGCTCTTCATGTCTTCTGTCTTCATGGCGCGGAGGTGGCGGCGGGTCACGGCGGCCATCTTCCTCGACGCGCGTTGGTTGGCGTCGCTCATCGCGCGGAGGTGGCGGTAGGACACGGCGGCCATCTTCCTCTACGCGCGGTGGCTGGCGGTGTTCATTGCGCGGAGGTGGCGGCAGGACGCGGCGGCCATCTTCCTCGACGCGCGTTGATGGGCGTTGCTCGGCACGCGGAGGTGGCAGCAGGTCACGGCGGCCATCTTCCTCGACGCGTGCTGGCGTGCGTAGCTCGGCGCGCGGAGGCGGCGGCAGGGACCTGCGGCCGTCTTCCTCGACGCGCGCTGGCGGGTGTTGCTCGACGCGCGGAGGTGGCAGCAAGTCACGGCGGCCATCTTCCTCGACGCGCGCTGGCGGATGTTGCTCGGTACGCGGAGGTGGCAGCAGGCCACGGCTGCCATCTTCCTCGACGCGCACTGGCTGACGATAAGATTCCTTGAGGTATCGTTGCATTGTCTCGTCGTACTGGAAGCTTCGCCTGCGATCGTCTTCAGCGGCGGCGGCTGCTGGCAGCGCGGCTGTCGGCTTCTGCGGGCGTGCATGCTCCGGTGTGCCGAGTATCGTTGAACGTTCGTTCAGCCACGCAGTAAATTCCTCCTCCGCTAGCCTCGGATCTTCATGAAGGACTTGACTTGCCTCTTCTTCGTCAATCGCCTCCATTTCTTGACGCAGGCGAATGTTTTCCGCTTCCAACTCGTTGAGTCGCATTTTTTCCAGTATCCATCGGCGTTTGGCGCTCTCCGTAGAACGTGCGGAGCGCACAGATCCCTCGGGCGAACGGCTAGTGCGCGGCGCGAGGGCGCGGCTGTCGGCCGCGGCAGCTGGCGCTGTGACGGGCTCGCCTGTGGCCCGTAACATGCCGGCGCCAGCTTCACTCTGCGTGTCGTAGCCAGTCTCGTAGGCTCGTCCTGTCCTGGGTGTCCCTTCAGCCGCGGTGGTTGACGGTGATGCCGGCGTGTCGGCGAGCATCTTCCCCTGCCTTGTCAAGACCATCCTGATCGGCGGCTTCCCAGCGAAGAGCTTGAGTATCCCTTGCGGCTGCTTTTTCTGTAGCAACCGCTCCCCGAAAGTAGTGACCGAGGATCACTGCCCGGTGCGGCGTAGAACGGCGGCGGTGCGCGGGCTGTGGTGCTGTGGCAGCGGCGGCGTCGGCGGTGCAGCGGCGCGGTGGTAGCGGCGGCTGCGGTGCTGCGACGGTAGCGGCGGCTGCGGTGCTGCGGCGGCGGTAGCGTCGGCGATGCAGCGGCGCGGTGGCGGCGGCCCTGCGAGCGGCCCTGGCAGCGGCGGCAGCGGTGGCGGCGGCCCTGCGAGTGGCGGCAGCGGCGGCGGTGGTGGCGACAGCCCTGCGATGCGGCGGCAGCAGCAGCAGCGGTGGCGGCGGCCCTGCAAGCGGCCCTGGCAGCGGCGGCGGCGGTGGCGGCGGCCCTGAGAGCGGCGGCTGCGGCGGCGGCGGCGGTGGCCCTGCAGCGGTGGCGGCGGCCCTGCGAGCAGCCCTGGCAGCGGCGGCGGCGGTGGCGGCGGCCCTGCGAGCGGCGGCAGCGGCGGCGGCGACGCGGCGGCGGTGGCGGCGTCGGCGGCTGCGATGCGGCGGGGCTGCGGCTGCAGAGCGGCGGCAGCGGCGGCGGCGACGCGGCGGCGGTGGCGGCGTCGGCGGCTGCGATGCGGCGGGGGCTGCGGCTGCGGAGCGGCGGCAGCGGCGGCGGCGACGCGGCGGCGGTGGCGGCGTCGGCGGCTGCGATGCGGCGGGAGCTGCGGCTGCGGAGCGGCGGCAGCGGCGGCGGCGTCGGCGGTGGCGGCGGCTGCGGCGGTGACCCGGTTCAGCGACGTCTGAGCGGGCCCGGTGAGCAGCGGCAGCGTTGACGGGGTGCGCAGCACGGGCAGCAATCCGGCGCTCGAAGGTCCAAACTTGTTGAGGACCTCAAATGAAACACCTCGGGTATCTTCGATATGGACTGTATTTACACTGGTTGCACTACTTTACAAACTATTTAATACAGGGATACTTCACTAGACTGGACTACTTTTCACTTCTACTTTTCACTTTTTCTTCACTGTACTGGATACCGAACTGAACTGTGTCCCACCCAGGATGTACGTCAATATATACAAAATCAGCCAAATCTAGAATATTCTGCACTACCTACGCACATCCGGAGAGGGCGGAAGTTATTATATATTATATATCATAGCTATAAAAATCTAGAACTTTCTTATAAGCATCCAATCAGAATCCGTGATTTTTCGGGCAAAAATCTATGTATCTCTCTCGGTAGGTCTCTTTCTTATGACTAGCCAATCAGAATTAAGAAACATTGGGCAAAACTGGCAATACTGACAAAAAAAACTTCTCGCCCAAAAGCCATCCAATACAGAACCATCAAAAAGTGATGACGGACCTAAAAGTTCTAGATCTTTCCCAATTTATCAGCCAATCAGGATTAAGGTCAAATTTACAACTAATACGAACGAACTCACACAATGAAATAGCCACGCCTAAAACCATTACAAATAAACAAATCACTCGTCTAAACGCTAGCTAATTCAGAACCAATAAAAAGTAATGACTAATCTGACGAAAGAAATTATAACACAACTATATACATAAACAATGCCAATAATGCCTGTATTTAATGCCTAAACCTAATGCCTATGTATTTTAGCCTAAACCTAACGCCTAAATGCCTAACCTAAGCCTATGTAATCTAGTCTATGTACAGTCTTCAGGGTTTCGAGCTCGCTGTCCGCAACATAGGAACTACCCAGATTATAGGAGCAAAATAGTACAGACATTCCATAACTATAACTCGCGATCTAATGCGTAGCGTGCAACTACACAAACCATTAAGCGCTTAACGTTTCTGGAACTCGTGGAGCATAAGTCATCAGACTCTCCAATTACTAGATCTCTTTGCCATTGAGTTCAAGCCATCGGCATCTCTCAGCCAACAACTAATAAGACCAAAGGAAATCTATATATCAGTTAGAATGGTAATCACTGTATCAGTACATTACATACTGTAATACTGCTCAGGGTCCAGTGCAACCCGATCTCAGCAGGCGGCTGTGTGCCTTCAATGTCCTTTTAAAGAATATAAAACTGCTGATTTTAGGCTCAGGGCTCAGACTTCTGCCCATCTACACCATTAGGAGATTATCCTAATTTTAAGTATTTATCGCCATAAACACTTCCGAAATGCTTTCCAAAGGCAAATCTGATCTCGAGCGATGTCATTCTTTATTACAAACATAGTTTGCAATTTATCATCAAATTTCTCAAAACTTGATTTTTTATTTATATGAAAAATTTTTATTTTCATTCCGAGGGTCTGATGGTCTTCCAAACCATATAAACCAATTTAATTTATGTTTCTGGACATCGCGGATTGGGCGTGCACATAATACAAATTACCTATGTACTTACTTAAATTCAAATTAACTATAATTTATATACCTACTTATACATACAATACCTACTCTCCATGAAATACCTACATATAACATAAAAAATACTACCTTAAAAAAAACATATTACTATAATAATAAATACATACTAGGGGAACAGGTATAATCATTGGCCCTGTAACTGAACCTTCACCCTCATAAAAATAATAAATATGTGAAAGACATAGTCTTCCACATAATGCTCCTGATCTTAAGTCCTTAACCTCATAAGATCAATGAGATTCACGAATTATCAGCCTAAATGCAATAAAATTCTCAATTTCACTCGGAAATAGAGAGACTCCACTTTATAATGAATGTTTGAATGAAAAACCCAAACTGCTGTTGATATACTAATCAGAAGACAAATGATAAAATCACCCGCTCGACTTTCTATCTTGAAACGGTCTATAAATTAACGTTAGTGCAATTATTGAAATTAACAAATCTCAATAATCACCGTTAATAGACCGACGTTGTTGTCTAATAATCTACACTAATATAATAAAGAGGAAAACTTTGTTTGTTTTTTTGCTTTTTTGTTTTTTTGTTTGTTTGTTTGTTTGTATGTAATCGATAAACTCCGAAACTACTGGACCGATTTCCAAAATTCTTTCACTATTAGAAAGCTACAACATCCCTGAGTAACATAGGCTACTTTTTACCACGGGAAAATTCCTCATTCCTACGGGAAAACGGTTAGCAGCAGGAAAACGGGGAAATAAAGCAGATATTACCCAAATTAGCCAAACCGCTTTACCGATCCTTGCGATTTTTGGCACTGATATTACTATCATATAAAAGACGGACATGGTCAGCCTTCTAGGATCTGGAGTACCATCTGGAGTACCTGATGAAGACCACCAGCATCCCATATAAACTATAAGAGATACGGTCATGGCTTCATAGAAAAAGTTGTTCACCATGACGGGCCGCTTCTGCAGGCACATGGTCATCGAGGATCTGGAGTACCTGATGTAGACCACAAGCATCCCATCTAAACTATAAGAGATAGGGTAATGGTTACAAAGTAAAAGTTATTCAGCACGACAGGCTGCTTCTGCTGGCACATGGTCACGAGGGTTTGGAGTAGGTATCTGATGTAGACAACCAGCATCTCATCTAAACTATAAAAGATTCGGTAATGGCTTCAAAGTTAAAGTTATTCAGCATGACGGGCCGCTTCTGCTCGCACATGGCCACGAGGGTCTGGAGTACCTGATGTAGAATACCAGCACCCCATCTAAACTTTATTAGACTCGGTAATGGCTTCAAAGTTAAAGTTATTCAGCATGACGGGCCGCTTCTACTGGCACATGGTCACGAGGGTCTGGAGTGCCTGATGCAGACCACCAGCATCCCATCAAAACTATAAGAGATACGGTAATGGCTTCAAAGTTAAAGTTATTCGCCATGACAGGCCGCCTCTGCTGGCACATGGTCATGATGAGTAACTTCTGCTAGAATGGATTAATGGACTTTTTACTACGGGCAAAGATCCCATTTCTACGGGAAAACAGGTAAGTAGCAGCGAGTGAAACCGCTGGGCGGGCCGCTAGTAATACATAAATAAATAGTGATCGTCCCGTGGTCGTCCTCCACGTTGTGTAAGTAAACCCAGATACTTTCGAGTCACTTACCTTGCCATCAGAAAGAATCTACACTTCCTTCAACTACTTCGTCTTTAACTATCTATCGCATGAAAGAAATTATCGAGCCACTAATTTCTTTAAATGAAGAATAAATATTACAATATATTATGCACCCCAAGGTCTATCCCTAAAACACATAATATACCTTAAATAAAATAAAATGTTGTTCATGGTGAGATTTGAACAACTACTCTATTCTGGTTATATCCACACATGGATATAGGAATGCATCTCCTCCATTTTATTAATACAGCTTTTGTTCTTCTTCAAAAGACTTACCATTCAGATAGAAGAATATTAAGGTTACCGGGATCCTCTTTAGAGAAGACCCATAAACCATCTTCTATCTTAAATAAAAATAAAATGGGGTGGAGAAGGTAGGGAGACTCCCGACCCGCGTCTCTACGATAATCCTCTACCAGTACAGCACCTTCTGGCGCCATACCTGCAGGACCCCTCCATTCCACCAGAAGTGCCATCGGTTGCTTACAGACCACTGCAAGCTACGAACGTATCCGTTCATGAGCAGTTGGATGCTAGCCAAACAGAATACTTACGTCGGTTGGGCGACATCAGTGCAATGATATCCCTTTTTAGACGGTAAAGTCCCTCAGAGTCTTCAAAGCCTGACAAGTAAACCTGTTCATTAGAATTGTGTGTGCGTTGGATGTTATCCATAACTCCACAGTGTCCGTTAGCCAAATACTTTGGTTGTCACACAGACAGGCCGGTTTCCCAGCAGTATTCTTCAGAGTCAAACAGTTACTATCTGTCTCTAGGACAGGACCAGTAACCCGGTCGTAATGCGTTCAAATGATTGCAGTTTAACCTTAGTTAAACTTAACAAATGTACTCGTTCATGCCGTGGGCCGGCTACAAATGTTTAATGTCTTTTATATTTATAACCCTACAGGGTTCAGACCTGCAATCTAGGTCGTCTTGCGTTCGATATCGTCAACAGCCAAGCTAGTTGTGCGATGCAGTTCTCAGACCGCGATAAAGTCAATTCAAATATCAAATACGGCAGTCACACAGACAGACCAATAAACTGACTATTCAACTAGATCTTACTGACATACTCCAAACAATCATGTTGTATGCTGGAGGATATTTCTACCACTTTCGAGTAACGAATCCCACTTCTTTCAGTGATTTATTAGGTACCTGCGAGGATATATTAAACTTTCGCCCCTCTCTTCTGAACCTTCACGTCTAGAAACGCACCTTCACTCGTCCATCAGTTATCCTTGATAGAGTTTATCGGCAGTATTTGATTTGGGGTGAGTCACGTCCCCTTTACATGTTAATATCATAAAATGATATTAACTTGAATTGCTTTATTGTTTATACTCCTTAGAGTGACCGAAAACCGGTCGTTCTGCGTTCGAGTGTACATATTTCTATGTACCAAGTAGAGAAGACTGGCGCTGGCCTAAAGACCGCAAAGCACTCCTCACTTAACCATTTCAGATGTTGATATTCCTTCTATCTGTTTGTAGTCGGCTGAGTCGATAACGACCTCTCTAAGCACTTTGGGGTATCCGTCTAGGCGCGATACTAGCTTAGAGACTTTTCATATTTTAGGATAACGACGAAATACGCAATCCAACATTGTTCCTTGAGTTACTGTCCTGTCCTGTCTGTAGACGTAGCCTGCCGGCCACAATGTCTCTTCACTCATGTTATAATCTGGTCATGTAACCGTACGCAGCCCCGTTTCCCGATTGAAGGTACTCCTGGTGACCTAGGAACTACCCAGATTATAGGAGCAAAATAGTACAGACATTCCATAACTATAACTCGCGATCTAATGCGTAGCGTGCAACTACACAAACCATTAAGCGCTTAACGTTTCTGGAACTCGTGGAGCATAAGTCATCAGACTCTCCAATTACTAGATCTCTTTGCCATTGAGTTCAAGCCATCGGCATCTCTCAGCCAACAACTAATAAGACCAAAGGAAATCTATATATCAGTTAGAATGGTAATCACTGTATCAGTACATTACATACTGTAATACTGCTCAGGGTCCAGTGCAACCCGATCTCAGCAGGCGGCTGTGTGCCTTCAATGTCCTTTTAAAGAATATAAAACTGCTGATTTTAGGCTCAGGGCTCAGACTTCTGCCCATCTACACCATTAGGAGATTATCCTAATTTTAAGTATTTATCGCCATAAACACTTCCGAAATGCTTTCCAAAGGCAAATCTGATCTCGAGCGATGTCATTCTTTATTACAAACATAGTTTGCAATTTATCATCAAATTTCTCAAAACTTGATTTTTTATTTATATGAAAAATTTTTATTTTCATTCCGAGGGTCTGATGGTCTTCCAAACCATATAAACCAATTTAATTTATGTTTCTGGACATCGCCCGATACTTCCCACCGACTGCCTAGTCAATCGGAGGAACTTTGGTTTTCGACCGCTCGGCACCCACGGTCCCTATATATATATCATCATTGGCCTCATACGTCTGTGACAGACGATTTATTCAGTGTCTGAGGCAAGATTTTTCATGGCTGTATAAGCCGATACGGGAGCGGCATGACTTTCCGCACGCTCTACAAACGAAGGTGGAATTAGAGACTGGCACATGCATGTTTAGATGTCGTTTTTGCCTTTTGTTTGCGAGACCAGCGAACCAGGCATCATCGTGAGCTTTACGCCCATCAAACACACGCTTTCTCCATACATCCCTATTCTCAGCAAGCTTCTCCCAGCTTTGATGGTCGATGTCAAACGCAGCCATGTCTCGTTTGGCGCAATCTTTGAAACGTAGCATCGGTCTTCCAACTCCTCTTTTGGCGTTAGCTACGGCGCCAAGCAGGACACGCCGCGGTAGACGCGAAGGTTCCATGCGGTACACATGCCCTAGCCACCGCAATCGTCTTTGCTTAAGCAAAGCGGTAAAGCTAGGCAGCTGTGCAATTTCTAGAACTCGCTCGTTTGTGACTCTGTCCTGCCAAGTTATATGCAAGATGTTTCTTACGCAGCGCATATGAAATGTGTTGAGTCGACGTTCTTGTTTTGCGTACGAAGTCCAGGTTTCAGCTCCATACAAGAGTATGCTTAGAACGCAAGTTTGGTAAACAATTATCTTGGTTTTTGTGGTCAGGTGTTTATTATTCCATACTCTTGTACTGAGCCTGCCGAACATGGTCGCCGCTTTGCCGATACGAGTATTGATCTCAGCATCGAGGGTGAGATTGTTCGACACAGTCGACCCCAAGTAGCAAAACTTGTCAACTATGTTCAAGGGAACGCCACCGAGCAAAATACGTGGTGTTTCTCCACCTTGAGCTAGCACTACTGTTTTTTTGGCATTAATGGACATTGAGAACAGAGAACACGCGTGGGAAAACTTATCAACAATGTCTTGAAGCTCACTTTGAGAATTAGCAACGAAGGCTGCATCGTCAGCGAACAAAAGGCTATCGACGAATAAGTCATCGCGGTTACGCTTTGACTTAAGAAGCGAGATATTGTACAGCTTCCCGTCAGCCCTTGTGTGCAGGTGTATACCCTGTTGGTCATCGCCGAAAGCAACTTTAAAAAGCAATGAGAAGAAAATACCAAACAGGGTAGGAGCCAACACGCAGCCTTGGCGAACACCTCTACACATTTCGAACGGCTCGGATGTATTGCCGTTAAAAACAACAGATCCTTTCATGTCCTCGTGGAAGGATTTAATGAGGCTTAGAAGTTTTGGAGGGCACCCGATGTTTAAAAGTGCAGTATAGAGTCCTTCCCTGCTCACGGTGTCGAAGGCTTTGTTAAGGTCGACGAACGCCACAAACAGAGGTGTTTTCTGCTCTCTACACTTTTCCTGCAGTTGGCGAAGTGTAAAGATCATATCTGTTGTGGAACGTTGGGCGCGGAATCCACATTGCGATTCGGGATATACACGATCAGCAAGTTTCTGGAGTCTTATTAAGACTAACCGAGCAAATAATTTACCTACTATACTTAAAAGGGATATTCCACGATAACAGTTACAGTCACCGCGGTCACCTTTGCCTTTGTATAGGGTAATGATGTTAGCATCGCGCATATCCTGTGGTATATATCCTGCTTCCCAACATTTACACAACAGATTGTGCAGGATGGGTAATATGCACTTGAGCCTGATAATTTCGGCGTGGGTACCATCGTTTCCAGGTGATTTTCCAATTTTAAGCTGCTTAACAGCCTTGTGGTACTCCCTTATGGTAGGAAGATCATCTAACTCAGTCCAGTCCATATATATAAACGTTACGAAACTGGTGTCCGCGTCCGAAAAATGTATGAAAAATTTTATATTCGCTTTTATCACTTTTAGTGATTGGAAGTGCTAGAATATGCTATTTTAAATATGTTTAGAAGGTTTCAGGACATTCTATCGATTGGTTTCGATTTTATAGAGATTTTAAAAAATATTCAAAATTTCGGCTAAGTCCCCATATTACGTTCTCGCAATACGTTGCTCCCGTCCGATTTAGCTGAAAAATCGGCTATGTTAGGAAATCCATTTTTATTTCCTTTTTATATTATTTTTAGGATTAGGGCCGGTAGTTACAGCCCATTAAAAATGTTTTCACTTTGTTCTCATATTTCTTCGAATTTTACCAATCATACTGCTGTAAACGAATACATTACGGCGTGTCCACACGCCTCCGGCACGGCGCCGGCGCCGTGCAACGTCACGGTGCACGACACGGCGCCGTGACGGACCACGACGCCGTGCCGTGACAATCCACGGCGTGACACAATTCTCAGTCACCAAAGAGATTGGGTCTCTCAAAAACAGAAATAATTATTGGTATGCCATAAATTTCAGTTAGCGAAAAAAAGCGACTTACAAACTATTTGGGCAACAATGTAATAACTTAGTCTGGAAAATAACATTAGGGCTGCAAATAATATTATAAGTGATTATGGAGGCAGCAAAATAATAATTTGAGCAGCAAGTTTTTACAAGCAGCTTAAATGTCTTGCGGACAATCTCTCATTTCTTCTATCCTTTCCTAAGGTACATTAGATCGACGAACGACTTAACGAACCCTGATACCAAGAGACCTCTGTCAAGGTTATCTCAACGTTGACTAGGCCTCTAATAAGGTAAAGTAGGCCTCTGACATGATAAAGTAGGTACATGACAGAGGCCTGACTTATCAGAAGACAGGCCTCTGTCATATTCACAGTCCAGCGAAAAAGAGTAGAAATCAAATAAAATCGAACTAAAAAAATAATTCTAAATTGTTGCCATTCATAGTCAATGTTGCCATTTAATTTTGAAATTTTGTACAACACAGTGGGGGCCTCATTTTTTGTCAATTCTTTTTTGCTGGACTGTAAGTATAGTTGAGCACGCCCATCGACATGATTGACATGGCCTCTGACACGGATAATATTGTACTTAGCAAGTACTTTGGCTTTCGTTTTATTTGGACGGAAGAGGAAGACTGCCGTAAGCAATTAAAAACACTACCATTGTGTATTTTTTGAGGTTCAACCTCGACATGTTTGAAAAATATATACTTACGTGCTGTGTAATCGCATAACAAAAATCTTATACGTATGACACGCTCATTGGAGATGTTTTATTACCTATGTTCACATGTGTGATAAAATATATTGTTTTTCAGAAATATTTACTGTTCAAGAGTTGCCTAACGAATAGAAATTTTTGCTTAAAAAAAGTCAATTTTTAGCATCACAAATAGCATTTTTTTGCTGACTGCTTAAATAACACCCAAAATATCTTGCTTTTCATGGATGAAAGGATGATGGTCAAAATGTGCCCCAAAGCTAACAAATGGTAAAATATTGACCTACAGGTTTGTGATGTATGTCAATTAAGAGAACATAGTAAGGAGTTCATTTATTACTATACTGACTGTTTAGTTTCGCATCATGTACGCGCGCGAATGCGAGTTGAGTTTCGCGCCATCTTGCTTTTCGGTGTGCGGGCCCCGCGAACCACGCGGCCGGCCGGCGATATAACCTATTCACATTAGACTCTCGCTCGCCCCGTGTGCACCGCGACCGGTGTTAGGCACATATTTTAATGTAGTTTGGGTGTTTTTATTTTTTCGTGTGTGCTTTTTCCACCAGGGAAGAGTTCCCTGTCCAGTGTGGAAGTTAAGCCTATACAATATCGGATTGTTAGGTGGATTTCTCGTGCGGGGAGAAATCCTTTAGTTTTCGCGTCTTGTACAGCGAACTCTTTTGCTGTCGCAAACCATAGTGAATAGTGGAGAAATCTTTTGTTATTCGCGTGTTAAAAACATTAAATTTAAACATTAAATGATATCTATATTTGATGTCTAACTGTGAACTATAGTGAATATTGGAGTGACGGATTGCGATCCCGAGCTGGTATCCAGAGGCAGTGAGTCTTAGTGTATTAAGTTTCCCCTCCTACTGTGCTCCAAAATTCCCTGATACCTCTTCCCGTCACACTTTGACTCATAAGGGAACGGCGGCGACATACTTGCCAAACGGTAAGCAATTCGCTGTTAGTTTTTGTATAAGTACGTTATTTGTAGTGATTTAGCAACATTACGTGGAGGTCACCACCTTGATGACCTTTAGTACAACCGGAACTTGGTACATATACTTTAGATATGAGCTGCGATAGTGCGGTAAAATATTAGTCATCTTGTAGGAGATTAAGGGCCGTCGCAGACATCGGAAACAAAAATTTCTCAACAGGAAATTTTATTTTCCGGAACAGAAAATTTTCTCATTAAATTTATTTTATTTAGCTATAGTAAAGAGCACTACGAATCGTAGTCAAATGTTGTTCCGAGGCTGATCGACCATTTAGTTTTAGATTTTAAGATAACTTTAATTTGCTTCCACTGCGCTAAGATCAGCTTCGGAATCAAACACTGACATTTCTCTAAGATGTAACGTAATTACTATAATAAACAAATTTTGTTACCACGTATTCATATTACGACACAGAATACTACAAACAGCTGTATTTAAGCACATGTTGATTATACTAATGCTTTCCACCGTCAATGCTCTTCGCCAACAAGGAATAGATGAAACATATGTAACTACTTTTGAAGTAGTTTAAAATTACAGTCTGTTGAGCAAGCTTTCTCCAGAAAACATGGTGCAAGAGCAATTGTTCCAGAAACTGGCATCTACATGGTAGCTTAAATAGTAGGTTATAAACTCATAACCAAGCGCGTTAAGCGTAAAATAGACCAAGAACAGTTAGATACAATAGTCTCCATCCAAAACCACTAACAAGCGCGTTAAGCGTAAACCAAATCCAGCAAGAAAAGATCACCGAATAGAAAAGGTCTGGAAAAGCTACTGATCCATTGAAGACTTAATTAAGGGAGACCCACTTTGCTTAAAAGGCAAACTTATCCACTTGCGCATCCTTCCCAGCTAAAACAATGTCTTACAGTTAAAAAAAACTAATCGGGTAAATAGTTTTACCGTAGGTCAATCAAGGATTTCATGGTATAATAAGATACTCCGCCTGGTATTCCATTCCGAGACTCGTGAACCACGTGACTAACACAAGCCTACGTCATCATGCTAGTGGGTTACCAGAATCACAGATAATATAATAAACTAACGTTTACCAGAATTACCCACTCATATGATGTTTTTTGTAAATCATTTACGATACTGTTAACTAATAAATACAATTTAAGTGTTGTTGTAAAGTTCAAGTTAATAATTAACACAATTACTATCTTGTGGAAAAATTTCTACAAAAATAGTAAACATTCACAAATCGGAAAAAGCTTCATCTCTCGTCAACTTGTACATACGTAATGTTGTCAGTTGAGTGACTGTATAGTTCTACTACAAAGTCATAGATAGCGCTAAGCTACCCGTAAGTAGTCAAGTGACAAAGCAATATGAACGAAGCAAGTGGATCACAATTTCGCCGCCTCGGGCAGAGCCCGCCGTGGTGTAAGCGGCAACACGTCTGACCCGGCTTGTCAGAAGACGTGGGTTCAAATCCCGCCGGCGGCGTGAATTTTTTCCGCTTGCTTCGTTTGTATGAACTTTGTAACCAAAAAGTTAATTTCAAGTTAATACACACGTAAATCTA
Source organism: Phthorimaea operculella (assembly GCA_024500475.1). NCBI lineage: Eukaryota > Metazoa > Arthropoda > Insecta > Lepidoptera > Gelechiidae > Phthorimaea > Phthorimaea operculella. The sequence continues at coordinate 739,626 of JANFCV010000098.1, forward strand.
AATTATAAAATTATTAAGAAATATTTTAGCTCATTTTTCGAGATTAAATTTACCCCATAACGTATTTTATTGAAATAAAGTGGCAATACTAGTGACGTAGGCTTGTGTTTCTCTGGGAATGTAAGACCATGTTTTATTAGACTATGAAGGATTGTTAATGCAATTTGTTTCAAACTTTGTGATTAGATTAAGCAGCTAAAAACCGCAAGTGAAACCGCAGGCAAAGTGATTGACAGATGATATTATTATTATGCATGATAAACCTCCATGTGAGTAGGTTTAAATAGAAAATAATGAAGTATTAAAGGACAAAACACCGTCTTCAGGTCTATGATGCAGATAAATCGTCTGTTGGATGTTCATAGCAAGTTAGTACTGGTAGCTGACTGATGAAAATAAAAGAAATGACTTCACGACATGGAACGACATAAATTCAAATAAAAAAAATTGGTGAATGAAAGTGTAGGTAATGATGACGGATGACGTTTGTCAGAAATATAACGATAACAGTAAAGGTTGTATTCCGAACAGAAGAACCGACAGCCGACAGCCAACAGCCAACAGCACACAGCACTACTGGTTCGTATAGAGTTCTATAAAACACTATCCAAAGGCTCCGGCATTGCAGTATATGCCGCAACTGCCGTGACTGCAGATCAGTCATGGTATAATAAGATACTCCGCCTGGTATTTCTTTCCGAGACTCGTGAACCACGTGACCAACACAAGACTACGTCATCATGCTTGTGGGTTACCAGAATTACCCACTCTTATGATGTTTTTTGTAAATCATTTATGATACTGTTAACTAATAAATACAATTGAAGGGTTGTTGTAAAGTTCAAGTTAATACACACGTAAATCTAAATTATAAAATTATTAAGAAACATTTTAACCCATTGCTCTGAGATTGAATTTACCCCATAACGTATTTTGTTGAAATAAAGTGGCAATACTAAGTGACGTTGTTGTCGGCGAACAGCGATACTCGTCAGGTTTCAGCTGTAAACGTAACTTGGTACTTACGCACCTACCTAATAAAACCCCCCATACCCCCTGGTCTAAATAGAATTAAGCCTAAAACGTATCCTACATCCCTTGCAATAAAATAGAATAACTAGCTATTATTTACTTATACCTACTTACATATTAAGCATTACAATGTAAAGCTCGGGCATGTTATCACACGATAAGCTTTCTCAGACACTAAATAACATCGCCCAGCTAATACATAGCATACATAAGTAATAAACCATGTAAGAAAATATTTTATTGTCACGCCTCCTATGTTGATAAGTCAGATGGCTTTCTTTACAGTCATGCTTTTGAGATACTACCTACTAGCGCCATCTTCAGCCGCTCTCGGAATTAAAATATCAAAAACATACTTATGTAACAAACCATGTATATAATAAAAAAGGGGGTGTGGTCAGATGGCTTATCCTTACGGTAACGCTTTTGATATACTATCTAGTGCTGCTATCAGCGGTCGTTTTACGAACTAACATCTCAAAAAACCAGATTTTTGACTAATTTTATTAAATTAGATAATTATGTAAATAACCAAGTTACGGGCATGCGTAACTCTTAGATATTAATCATTTTTCATTATCTTTTAGAATTAAGTTGATTTATTATTGCATAATCATTTTTGAATTTATTTCATTTTGCTACTTTTTGTTTTGCCTTTTTCAGTTGATAATCGTTAGTTTACAGTAAAATCAGTAGTTTCTAATCATTTTATACGTTTTTCTGATCCTTATGACAACCTATTACTTAGTCTAGGAAGCCTAGAACCTAGTTTTTCAGGCGTTGTAAATATTTTCACTTTTTATATTTACGTATTATTTTAGATTCTTATCTTAGTTCTTAGTTTCTAGTGCATAAAGACATACCACTAATAAATTGGACGATAGATTAAGTTTTGCCAAACTTTGTACTTTAAACTTTAATTAGAGCAATATCGCCCATATCTGGGGAACGTATCATCATATACCACCTTAATACACCTATTCTACACATTTAGTACATAAGTTATATGACCTAGAACCTCTAGGTTCCGAAATAAACACTAAAACCTAGTTATAATTTGATGTGATATGCAAAATGTGTCCATTTATCGTCCAATAACACGAAACCTGTATTACTTAGATGTTTAAGATTTTTTACCTTGATACCTAATGTTATTATGTACCTACTTATGTAAAAGTTTTTATTGAAGATTATTTTGATATACGGTAAAACGTTGAACAGTGGCAAGTTCGTAGAGAAAATTGGTTGCAATTTAATTTCGAAATTGGGGGCGGGGCGCGGTTCTCTTTAAAGTAAGACTCGTTAGTATATAAGGAAATTGGAATTTTCAAACGACAAGTTTAGTTTAGTTTAGTTTTACAAGTTTACACGGTTCTAAGAAGAAAATTCCAGTTTCCAGCTAGACGTGGGAGTTCAAGAGGAAAGCGGCTAATCCAGTATCTTGCCATTGTCTGCGTTGCGCCAACCAAACTGAAAAAAGAAGAAGTTTTATTTTACAACTAAATAGAATCCTCTAAATTCGCGTAAAAGTTACCCCTCGAAAAGTGACCGCTGCGGGCCGGTTTGTCTCACCCGTGTTGCGTGCTGGCACCTTCTGTGCTGGACATAAAAATCACACAAAAGTTATTTAAATAGTTTCTATACTTGTGCTACGGTACTGACCACTGAACTGGCACCGTTTGTGCTACTTACCTGTGTATCAACTGTGAAGTGCGTTTACCTAAGATTTAGGACTTAGGACCTAGGTCTTGGGTAGTGTTAGTGCAGTTGGTACCAGGTCGTTGGAGCTTGACGAGCTGCATGGTCCTTGCGAGACGGATCAGTACTGTGGTATGGTATAGAGATTGTTTTTATATTGTGTGTGATTTTTGTGAATTGTGAGACAAATTTAACCCCGTACCGGTCTTTGAATACGTAACGTAACTAGCGCAACGCAGACCAACGAGGGAAGGATACTGAAGATAGCTGCTTCTAGGCTCATGCTACCTTGCTGGTGTTAACTTGGTGTGCCTAGAGGTGGATGGTGAGTTGACATCGGCGTCGGCCGGCCTTGCCGAGGCGGGACTGATAATCCTCTTTGCTGACTTCAGAGACCTATAGTGGAAGGAGTAATTCATGTCAATTGATGTTAAAGCTAAACTCATTTGAGGGTGTCTTATTTCGGCTTCGTACTACTACACTACGAAGTATTCAGTCTTTGTGAAAGTAAATACTCCGCTTTAGCGTACTCTGGGGGCCAGTCACGAATAGGGAGCTGTATATTCCCCCAGCTCCTCAGCACCTAGAGGACTCAGTGCTTACCCTCGGAAGGCACCCCCTACCTATCCTACCACTCCTACCTCTACGCGGCTCACAACCAGTAGGAACCCGCGTAGAACCCTAGGGCCCACGATAGGCACACGTAAAAGCCACAGTTACACTCACGCATACAGACACGCATACGACACATTATGATGATGCGTTCTCCAGACATAGAGAAGCAACGTAGGCTGACGCAATCGACGTCTCGCGTACATAGAGGCACGATAGACTCGGCAGAAGGTAAAACTGGCTCGACATGCACTAGCACGTGGAGTGCGCCGTCCGGAGCTAGTTCCTTGCCGCAGTCTAACGTTAGATCGTCACCACTTGTAATGGATGATAGGAATGCTTCAAGGGAGCATAATTTGTCAAATGTTGTCAGGCAGCAACCACAACCGAACCGAGAAACTAACTTCACCGTGATTAGGCACGGCAAAAATGACCTATTAGGAAATTCTATCCCGAATAGCGTGATATTTGAGACGCGATCCAACGCGAGTCGTAGGTCGACACAATCCGCCCGCCAGCGGCAACAGATAGCCGAAGCCGAATCAGAGCTTCAGCGTATAACTGCAGCACGCATAGCAGCAGAAGAAGCGGTAGCTAGAACTTTGCTCGAGCTCGAACGTTTGAACTGCGCGGACGCGGCCATCGAAAGCGTCACTGAAACCGGGCCACGTAGGCTATCGGTACCAGTCCCGGATCCAACTTCAGAAACGCCCTACCAAACCGCGGTCACTGATAGGGAGAGAGGAACACTACCGGGTAGAAACTCCACACGACTACGCGTACATAGTAGTCACCCCGAGCGATGCAATCGCAACTTGGACCCGAGGTCACAAACTGGGCAAGTCCCACCAAAAATAGTTGATAATTTAGTTAATTTAAATAGAATAAATAGTCAAAATATTAATCGAAACACGAAAACTAACTCGCCCCCGCGAGATAATACCTACCAACCAACCGCCACCGGGGCGAACGAATTCACCGCCACCGCGCGACAATACCTACCGGCCGCCGCCGCCCGCGCCGCCACGCCAGCGCCACGCGATTATACCTACCGGCCGCCAACATACGCGTACACGAACGCACCTCACGAAAATACATATCGGCAGCAGCCTAGTCTACCACAGTTCGAACGCGAGTCCGCACACCCGCGCGATTGTACCTACCGGTCTAATGCAGGCGCGCACGAACATCCGAGCGTAGGCATATCAGACACGGACCGATTAGAATACCTAGCGAAATCACTAGCAAAGGCAATATCAGTAACTTCCCAGCCACACGATAGGTATTCTAACTCAAACAACCTACTACACGTCTTACCGTACTTCAATGGTGACATCACCTACTGGGTAGGTTTCTCTACAATATACAGGGAAACAGAAAGTTTATTTACGGACATACAAAATATAGCTAGATTACGTAGAGCCCTCCGCGGGCAAGCTAGAGAAGCGGTACGCACGCTCATCAGTACCGCTAGAAACCCGGAGCAAATAATGTCTGTCCTAGACAAGCGATTCGGCCGACCCGAACACATAGTCTTGGCCGAAATTAGTAATCTAAGTTATATGCCTAAACTTGCCGAGGACGGACGCAACGCGTGCGAGTTCGCAAGCCGCGTAGCTAACACGGTTTCAATAATAAGGTCCCTAGATCAAGATAGGTACCTAGACTCGCCCGACCTACTTAAATGCATCGAGAGCAAACTCACGCTTGAGATGCGGTTCAGGTGGGGTACGTGGTTACGGGACCACAAAACGCGCCCAGACTTACTAGAAATGTCTAAATACCTAAATGATGTCGCAGATAGGTATATTGCAGTTTCGCCTGCTATCAAGGCGACTGATAGGTATATGCAACATCGTAGTTTCGATAAGCGCGACAAAATACGACAATTCAAATCTGCTCGCCGTCTGGAGCACGCCGCTAGACGGAACTATAGGCACGAACGCGAAAGTTCCCCGTCGGCGTCAGTAAGTAGCTCAGACGAGGAAGGTAGCCCGCCGCGACGCCCGTTAAACCTAGGTAGACCTAGGCATCCTAAGACGTCCAAATGTAGTGACGATAGTGAGGATGAGCAGGTAACCCCACTTTCCTAGGCGCGCGCGCATTTTACGGCCAGACCTAACGAAAAAGCACTAAGCTCATTTAGTGACTCGGATAGCGAGTATGAACGGTTTAAAATATTCTACGCAAACACCGCAGTGGGCGTTAACAATAGTTTGGACCACCAGATATCAAGTACAGAGTTAGTACCTATGCCTCAATGTAATTCTGTTAACTTTACTGCGCCAATCGTGGCTCCGCCCCCAATTATTATTCCCGCGAAAACGATCCGAATATCGTCAGTTCAACGTGTAAATGCACTTCACGCTATAGAATCGAATTCGGTATCCGATTCAACCAGTTTAGTAAAATCTGATTACGTACATCCTACCTGCCAAGCGCAAGCGACTTCCAGTTCGAGCACAGTTTTAGCATTTCGTAGATCGAAAGCTGTATTTCCTATGTTAATGCACAGGTTAGCCCGCACAACTCGTAGATGCATACCTACTACTCGTGTCGCGACTACGCACAGCGTACCTATACCTACCGATCTTATCCAACCGCATAGGTTGTATCAAACGCCGAATCTACCTACGTTGAAATCCGTTTCTTGGTCAATAGAACGTAAGTTAGTTAAGTCGAGTCAACCCCTACCTTCCCCTCTTGTTACTAGCGAGGAGAAGATCGCACAGATTCACGCGCTCCGCGATCGACCACCACCTTCATCTGCATACCTACCAGACGCAAGAAGATTCTCGTCATGGCACAGATTACTTCGCACTACCGCACGAGTTTTACAGGCTATTCAGAAATTCAAAGCGCTTGCCAACCCATCTAACAAACAAGCAGCGCTCGTAACACGAGAGTTCGATACGACACCTAGAATGGTATCTGAGCAACGGCCCACCGTCACCCATAAGATGGCCTACACGCCGATCGAACCCACACTCGTACAGAAAGCCGAACAACTACTCAATCGTCAGATCCAGCGAGGAAGCTTCATTACTGCAATAGATCAAATCGACTCATTCGAATCTATCGAACCGACTTCACGACCACTAGATCGATGTATGAAGCTAGATGAGCACGACATACATCAAACAGAGAGACGAGATGACACGATATTGAACGAGCTTCAAGTCTACGAACGACCCGTGATAGATGCCAATCACTACGACACACAGCTGATTCACCACACTCACTGTGAATCAAACCACGGCAATCACGAAGTGGACACGAACGAGCTACGACACAAATATTACATGTTAGCACTACGTCACACCGTACCCCTTGAAGTACGAATGTGCAAATGGTGTCAAGTGCATATTAGTGCACCACATATGGCACCCCAAGGGAACATACCTACTAGGAGGCTAACATGTAATCAGCTCGCTACAACTTCAGGAGAAACAGAGACGTCAATACCTATCCATACTCCAACACCAGTGTACAACGAAGAAAAGGTACCTACCTGGAGGGCTATACAGAAACTCGCCGCACACTCATGGGCGAGACGATTACGTGCATACCTACTTCATCTTCACGGTTGCCGTAAAAACCTATCACAATGGTTTCAGAACTTAGCCCCAGGTCACATCACACCAGACTCTTCAAAACCTAGATTACCATGGGATAGAGGTAAAGATGCGACGTTCCCACACCCGGACGGACGAGTACGAGTAAGCTGTAACGACGACAGTGCGAATGCGATACCTATGAACAGTAATCACCTCCCTGCCATGATAGTTCGCCGTACGAAGAATTGTGCTTGCGCACCGGGGGGAGAATGTCGGCGAACAGCGATACTCGTCAGGTTTCAGCTGTAAACGTAACTTGGTACTTACGCACCTACCTAATAAAACCCCCCATACCCCCTGGTCTAAATAGAATTAAGCCTAAAACGTATCCTACATCCCTTGCAATAAAATAGAATAACTAGCTATTATTTACTTATACCTACTTACATATTAAGCATTACAATGTAAAGCTCGGGCATGTTATCACACGATAAGCTTTCTCAGACACTAAATAACATCGCCCAGCTAATACATAGCATACATAAGTAATAAACCATGTAAGAAAATATTTTATTGTCACGCCTCCTATGTTGATAAGTCAGATGGCTTTCTTTACAGTCATGCTTTTGAGATACTACCTACTAGCGCCATCTTCAGCCGCTCTCGGAATTAAAATATCAAAAACATACTTATGTAACAAACCATGTACATATAATAAAAAAGGGGGTGTGGTCAGATGGCTTATCCTTACGGTAACGCTTTTGATATACTATCTAGTGCTGCTATCAGCGGTCGTTTTACGAACTAACATCTCAAAAAACCAGATTTTTGACTAATTTTATTAAATTAGATAATTATGTAAATAACCAAGTTACGGGCATGCGTAACTCTTAGATATTAATCATTTTTCATTATCTTTTAGAATTAAGTTGATTTATTATTGCATAATCATTTTTTGAATTTATTTCATTTTTGCTACTTTTTTGTTTTGCCTTTTTTCAGTTGATAATCGTTAGTTTACAGTAAAATCAGTAGTTTCTAATCATTTTATACGTTTTTCTGATCCTTATGACAACCTATTACTTAGTCTAGGAAGCCTAGAACCTAGTTTTTCAGGCGTTGTAAATATTTTCACTTTTTATATTTTTACGTATTATTTTAGATTCTTATCTTAGTTCTTAGTTTCTAGTGCATAAAGACATACCACTAATAAATTGGACGATAGATTAAGTTTTTGCCAAACTTTGTACTTTAAACTTTAATTAGAGCAATATCGCCCATATCTGGGGAACGTATCATCATATACCACCTTAATACACCTATTCTACACATTTAGTACATAAGTTATATGACCTAGAACCTCTAGGTTCCGAAATAAACACTAAAACCTAGTTATAATTTGATGTGATATGCAAAATGTGTCCATTTATCGTCCAATAACACGAAACCTGTATTACTTAGATGTTTAAGATTTTTTACCTTGATACCTAATGTTATTATGTACCTACTTATGTAAAAGTTTTTATTGAAGATTATTTTGATATACGGTAAAACGTTGAACAGTGGCAAGTTCGTAGAGAAAATTGGTTGCAATTTAATTTCGAAATTGGGGGCGGGGCGCGGTTCTCTTTAAAGTAAGACTCGTTAGTATATAAGGAAATTGGAATTTTCAAACGACAAGTTTAGTTTAGTTTAGTTTTACAAGTTTACACGGTTCTAAGAAGAAAATTCCAGTTTCCAGCTAGACGTGGGAGTTCAAGAGGAAAGCGGCTAATCCAGTATCTTGCCATTGTCTGCGTTGCGCCAACCAAACTGAAAAAAGAAGAAGTTTTATTTTACAACTAAATAGAATCCTCTAAATTCGCGTAAAAGTTACCCCTCGAAAAGTGACCGCTGCGGGCCGGTTTGTCTCACCCGTGTTGCGTGCTGGCACCTTCTGTGCTGGACATAAAAATCACACAAAAGTTATTTAAATAGTTTCTATACTTGTGCTACGGTACTGACCACTGAACTGGCACCGTTTGTGCTACTTACCTGTGTATCAACTGTGAAGTGCGTTTACCTAAGATTTAGGACTTAGGACCTAGGTCTTGGGTAGTGTTAGTGCAGTTGGTACCAGGTCGTTGGAGCTTGACGAGCTGCAGTTGTCTTGTGTTTCTCTGGGAAGGAAAGACCATGTTTTATTAGACTATGAGATCAGTATTGCTGCAGCGGCCGTGCGATACGCACGCGACGTATCTATTTTTGCTATTTTGCTATAAATCGTAAAATGTGTGGTTCAGAAATAACTAAGCAGTAAATAACTATCAAAATTAATTATTAAAAATATGACAGCGGTAATTTCAAAGGTACCAATTATACCTACGTAGGTTCGAGTTGCCAGTAAACTGAATTGTACCAACTAAGTTCATACTTACAGTTTGTGCGTGAGTTATCGGTAGGTACCTATGTACCTACCTGCTACTCTGCCGTGTGATGCCGGCTTAGAATAGCATCACTCCATATTTTCCCGTGAGTGTCGTAAGCAGCGACTCGAAAGTAACATGGGTGTTGCAATTTTTGGCGATAGGCTGATAACCTGTCACTATAGTGATACAAGACAATAACTCAAATGGCCCTCAATATTGATAAAGATGGCGATAACGACCGTTTTTTACGGCCATTGAAGCTCTGCTTACCCCGCAAGGGTTTAAGGCGTGATTTATGTATGTACGTTTTTTATTATTATTATTTATTTCAACAAACTGAAACAGTTTGTTGGCGAGACGCGCGCTTATTAACTTATAACTATATCTATAACCTACCAACTAAGTACTTCCAAGATTTAATAGCTTGTTTTTTATAGGGAAGGCTTGTATGGGAACGTATATTTTTTTGCGTAGAGCAAAGCCCTATAGGTACGGGTATTCTATACATCTACCTGAGCCAAAAACGCCCGGATGGCCGGATTCAACACCGTGCAGGGAGGGGGGGAGGGGGGGTTAAAGTACAGTCCTCCCGTCGCTCAGAAAAAAAATCTGTTGGATTATTTTGGACCTTTGAGACAAGTTTGGTGTCATTTTCAGGTAACTAGATGATGCCTAATTCATTCCCTATACCAGTTTTTTAGGGTTCCGTAGCAAAATAAGTCGCAATACTTAAAATAATAAATTTTTTGTAGTTACAAAATGTAAACAAACCAGCATATTTTCATATTTTTGTATGCAACTTGCTTTATAAAAAATACTGTCTGAAAGCCCATTTAATGCAGATTATTTGAACATTAACATTATTTATATTTTCAATTATTTTCTGCGTTAAAAAAATAATCCTACACGTACCTAACTGATTCCTGCGGGCGGGGCGCAGGTTTCGCTCGGTTTTCTGTTGGAAAATAGTATAAGATTTTGAAGTAAATCAACACTATTTAGTATGAATGGTTAAAACAGGTCCACTTGAGTCGAAATCGACTGATAGGAAGCTTCAAATCTGTGACAGGTAGGAGTAGGAGGATTTCAAAGTACCGAGGCCTCGGCGCTCAGAAATAAAAATGTGCTGGTATCGTTTTAACCTTTGAGACAAGTTCGGTATCGTTTTCAGGTTACTAGATGACGTCCAATTAATTCCCCATACCAGATTTGTAGGGATCAGTAAAAAAATATGACGCAATACTAAAAATATTATACTTTAGTAATATACAAAGCAAAGAAACCCTCATGCTTTCATACGTTTGTATCAATCTTAGATAAAATTTATTAAATACACTGTCTGACAGCACACATAATGTAGATTCAAAAAAATTACAGGAGATATAAATTTGACAATCATTGTAGAATGAAACATTGAATTGAAAGTGATTAGTTTCCGCTTGGTTTAGGTGTTCCGCTATGGCTGACTTCTGGGCATCGTTGTTTTTTACAGCTCTGATAAGTTCCTTCATGCGGTCGACTATTGTTCTTTTGGTCTGACCAATGTAAGAACTCCCACAGCTGCAATTAACTTTGTAGACGCCGGGAGTTTGAAGAGGAAGCTGATCTTTAGGCGATTGTAGTAGCTTTCCAATTTTGTTAAAGGGAGTGAAAACAGTTTTTATGGAAAACTTTCCTAATAATCTGCCTATTTTATCATTCACTCCCTTTACATAAGGCAAAAATGCTGGCTGTTGTTGCGCTTCTTCTGCTTTCCTCTTTTTTGTTTTCTTTTTAGTCTCGCAAGCTTTGACATTATAACCGTTCCACTGTAAGACCGTCTTGACATGATTCAGCTCTTTAGCTAGGTGGTTCACATCACACAAATCGTGAGCCCTATCAACCAACGATCTAACAACAGAATCCAGATGCCGTGGATGATGATGTGACGTAGAATGCAAATACTTGTCGGTATGCGTTGGTTTTCTGTAGACCGAATGACTTCAAGATCCATCTTCTTTGACCTCAACTCACACATCTAGGAAGGCGAGCTTGAAGCTAGAAGAAGCGCAACAACAGCCAGCATTTTTGCCTTATGTAAAGGGAGTGAATGATAAAATAGGCAGATTATTAGGAAAGTTTTCCATAAAAACTGTTTTCACTCCCTTTAACAAAATTGGAAAGCTACTACAATCGCCTAAAGATCAGCTTCCTCTTCAAACTCCCGGCGTCTACAAAGTTAATTGCAGCTGTGGGAGTTCTTACATTGGTCAGACCAAAAGAACAATAGTCGACCGCATGAAGGAACTTATCAGAGCTGTAAAAAACAACGATGCCCAGAAGTCAGCCATAGCGGAACACCTAAACCAAGCGGAAACTAATCACTTTCAATTCAATGTTTCATTCTACAATGATTGTCAAATTTATATCTCCTGTAATTTTTTAGAATCTACATTATGTGTGCTGTCAGACAGTGTATTTAATAAATTTTATCTAAGATTGATACAAACGTATGAAAGCATGAGGGTTTTTTTGCTTTGTATATTACTAAAGTATAATATTTTTAGTATTGCGTCATATTTTTTTACTGAACCCTACAAATCTGGTATGGGGAATTAATTGGACGTCATCTAGTAACCTGAAAACGATACCAAACTTGTCTCAAAGGTTAAAACGATACCAGCACATTTTTATTTCTGAGCGCCCAGTCCTCGGTACTTTGAAACCCTCCAACTCCTACCTGTCGCAGATTTGAAGCTTCCTATCAGTCGATTTCGACTCAAGTGGACCTGTTTTAACCATTCATACTAAATAGTGTTGATTTACTTCAAAATCTTATACTATTTCCCAACAGAAAACCGAGCGAAACCTGCGCCCCGCCCGCAGGAATCAGTTAGGTACGTGTAGGATTATTTTTTTTAACAAAGAAAATAATTGAAAATATAAATAATGTTAATGTTCCAATAATCTGCATTAAATGGGCTTTCAGACAGTATTTTTTATAAAGCAAGTTGCATACAAAAATATGAAAATATGCTGGTTTGTTTACATTTTGTAACTACAAAAAATTTATTATTTTAAGTATTGCGACTTATTTTGCTACGGAACCCTAAAAAACTGGTATGGGGAATGAATCGGGCATCATCTAGTTACCTGAAAATGACACCAAACTTGTCTCAAAGGTCCAAAATAATCCAACAGATTTTTTTTTCTGATTGCCGGGAGGACTGTACTTTAACCCCATGCACGGTGTTGAATCCGGCTACCGGGCGTTTTTGGCTCAAGTAGATGTATAGAATACCCGTACCTATAGGGCTTTGCTCTACGCAAAAAAAAGTACCTTTTCCCTATAAAAAACAAGCTATAAGAATGTTTGATTCCGAAGCTGATCTTAGCGCAGTGGAAGCAAATTAAAGTTATCTTAAAATCTAAAACTAAATGGTCGATCAGCCTCGGAACAACATTTGACTACGATTCGTAGTGCTCTTTACTATAGCTAAATAAAATAAATTTAATGAGAAAATTTTCGTTCCGGAAAATTTCCGGCCGAGAAATTCTGGGATCCGTCTGCAACGGCCCTTAATTTCCTACAATATGACTAATATTCTACCGCACTATCGCAGCTCATGTCTAAAGTATATGTACCAAGTTCCGGTTGTACTAAAGGTCATCAGGGTGGTGACCTCCACGTAATGTTGCTAAATCACTGCAATTAACGTACTTATACAGAACTTAGCAGCGAATTGCTTACCGTGCGAATTATGACGCCGTTTCTTTGTGAGTCTAGGTATGACAGGAATCAGGTATCAGGATATTTGAGGAGCACAGGAATAGAGAATAACCTAAACTCACGGCACTGGAACATCCGCTTGATCTCGAAATCCTTTACTCCAATATTCACTATAGTTCACAGTTCGACATCAAATAATGTTTTTAACACACAAATAACAAAGGATTTCTCCACTATTCACTATGGTTGCGACAGCAAAGAGTTCGCTGTACAAAACGCAAAACTAAAAGATTTCTCCCGCATGAGAAATCAGCCCGTTGGCCCCAATCAAGAAAACAATTAAAAATATGTGGCTATCGGCAGCCGCGACGCGAGCGACGAAAAAGTGAGGTTATATTGCCGGCGGCCGCGTGATTATCGAACGGACTGAACGAACCAAGGAAAAAAATGGCGTCGGCCGACGTCAACGTCACAGGTCGCGGTCTGTCAGGCGAAATGGCGCGAAACAACAAAACGTATGGTACGAAACTAAACATTCACCCGCCCCGGACCGACCCATCGGTCCGCTCTATGCATGGCAGGCGTGATAATGTAGCCACTGCTCGCTTAAGAACTGAATCCCCCACCTGAACTTGTGCAACTCGAGGAGTGCCATCACTACCCGGAAACAGGTTGAGAATGCGCCCCCGGCGCCAACGCAGTGGCGGTAGGTTGGCATCCTTAACCAGAACGAGATCCCCAATGCAGGGGGGTTCAGTCCTGTCCGTCCACTTAAGGTGTTGCTGCAGAATGTGCAAGTACTCAAGCGACCAACGCTTCCAAAAGTTTTGAGTCATTTGCTGCAACAACTGATAACGCGACAAACGATTGCTATTCACCTCCGTATAGGGATATTCCGGCAAGGCGTTAAGTGGGCGGCCAATTAAGAAATGCCCTGGCGTTAGGGCCTCTAAATCATTTGGGTCTGAGCTGAGCGGACACAAAGGACGCGAATTGAGTACAGCCTCAATTTTACAAAACACGGTTGCCAGCTCCTCGAAAGTCAAAATTGTTAACCCTACGACGCGCAACAAATGCGTCTTAGCGGACTTTACAACCGCTTCAAAAATACCACCCCAGTGAGGGCACGCTGGTGGATCAAACACCCAGGTAATGCCCTGACGGGAGAGGCCCGTGCTGATGGCTTCTTCGTTCTCCCTTAAGAACGTTACAATTTCTTTCATACACCGATCAGCACCCTTAAAGTTGGTACCACAATCCGACCTGATCAGCGCTGGTCGCCCTCGTCGCGACGTAAATCTCTCCAGCGCTGCCAAAAAGGCCTCCGTAGAAAGGTCGGCCACGAGCTCCAAGTGGACGGCCTTGGTGGCTAGGCACACGAACACGCACAAGTACGCCTTGATAGACTTTGCGTTCCGTAGGCGTGATGCCTTTACCATGAAAGGGCCTGCGAAATCCGTTCCCACACCTGCAAACGTCCAGGCCTCCGTCACCCGGTCCGGTGGAAGATCTCCCATCTGTGGCTGCATTGTGGCTGCCTTCAAGCGGTAACAAGGCAAGCACCTAAACACAACGCTACGTACCGTTCGTCGTCCCGATAAGATCCAGAACTCGCGCTGTAGGATGGCCAATAGCGCATTACAGCCCGCGTGCGAGTTTTTCTCATGACGATCCCTGACTAAGAGCTCAACTAAGGGTCCCCTTTTTGGAAGTAACAGTGGATGCCGAGCCGAAAAGGGCAGGCTAGCGTTCGAAGTCTGCCTCCAACCCTGAGCATACCTTGCTCATCCAGGAATGGGTTGAGGCGCACAATTCCTCCCTTCAGCTTTCCACGTCCATCCCTGAGCAGCCTGACCTCCTCTTCAAAATGTTCCGCCTGGACGACTCTAACTAATGAGCATAGAGCCGCATTCCGTTCCGCAGGCGAAAGGACAGGTGTAAAGTTCCGTTCTGCTTGAGGCTTCCTGCAGTTGTTCACGAACCGTTTGATCCAACCTGTCACCCCAAGAAGTTTGTCGAGGGAGCTATACCGTTCCAGCAAGAAAGCTGGGTTAGGCTTCGGTACGAGTTGCCCCACGTTCACTCGCAAACCTCGATCAGGTGGCCCAAGCGGCGCCCTGCACTCGTTGAATGGCCATTCCTGCGGCGACTCAGTCAGCCATTGAGGTCCCCACCACAGTGGGTGACTCACAAAATCAGGTGCCCTGCACCCGCGCGAAGCGCAGTCCGCTGGGTTCCATTCTCCTGGTACGTGCCTCCACACTAACGGAGTTTCCGACCCCGTAATCTGTGACACCCGATTTGCCACGAAAACCTCAAGTGTATGTACCGACGTCTGCAACCAGCACAGAACTATCCGACTGTCAGTCCACGCGTACACCGTTTCATCCAAGTTGATGGTACCACGCAGATTGCAGGTTACATGATTTAGCAAGCGCGCTAGAAGAGCTGCCCCTGCCAATTCCAACTTGGGGATGGTCCATCTAGTTCTGACTGGTGCCACCTTACTTTTGGCCATAACCAGACGCACATGCACAGTTCCCGTTGAACTTGCTGTCCGAAGGTATACAGCTGCCGCGTACCCTCGCTCCGAGGCGTCACAAAACCCATGTAGGGTAGCCTTACATCCCACCGATGGGACTAACTTGCGGGGTATCGCGATGTGCACAATCCCTGGTAAGGTGGTCACAAACTTGAGCCAATCCTTCAACAACTCTCCGGAGATTTGGTCGTCCCATCCTAAGTTGGCTAGCCACAACCTTTGTAAAAAGCACTTCGCCATGAACGTAACTGGGGCGATCCATCCGTTAGGATCGAACGTTCTAGCGATTGTCGACAGTACCGACCGCTTTGTCCAAGTTTTCTCCAAAAGGTCGGGCTCGATCTTGTACGTGAATACGTCATGCGTTGGCCTATATTGCACCCCGAGGATGCCCAACGTGTTTGGATTGTCCGGGTTCTCAAAGAGGTGCGGGTCCTGATGGAACTCGCCTGGCAAACCGGCCAGGAGCTCTGGGCAACTGGACAACCATTTTCGCAACTCGTAACCTCCTGAACCCATGATCGCGATCAGCTCGTCTCGTAGAATTAGCGCCTGCTCCACGCTATCAGCACCCGTGCAGATATCGTCCACGTAGACGTCGCGATCCAGTACTGCTGCGGCTTGAGGATATCTTACCCTTTCCTGTGCGGCCAACTCACGCAGCGTACGTACTGCCAAATACGGACTTGGCTTAAGTCCATACGTCACCGTGTTAAGTTCGTATGTGACCATCGGCTCATCTGGGCTCTCACGCCACAAAATCAGCTGATACCGACGGTCATCCGGATGTATCATGGTTTGGCGAAACATCATTTTGACGTCTGCGACGAACGCTACCTGGTGCAAACGAAAGTCTGTGAGAATGTCCACAATGTCCCGGTTCAATTTAGGACCCGCGTGCAAACATTGGTTCACAGACACACCATTCGAGGTAGGAGCAGAACCGTCAAACACCACCCGTATTTTCGCCTCAGGTGACTTCAAGACAGCCAGGTGTGGAATGTAATAATGCTCGACACACCTCCAATCCAGGCTGGACACCGACATGTGGCCCAATTGAATATATTCCCGCATGAATTCTATATACTTCTGCCGAAGTGCTGGGTCTCGCCTCATCTTCCGCTCCATTGCGAGTAGTCTCCGTTCCGCGAGCTGTCGCGAACTACCTAAAAGCGGTTTGGGAGAAAAGGTAGCCTGGTCACGAATCTGCCTGACGAGCATCTCGCAGTGTTGTATTGATAGAACAACTCGCACTCGTCATCCTCTGGCTTCCGTCTGTCCGCCGTGGGCGCTCTTTGAACTCCCAAAACCTCTGCAGCACCTCTGACAGCACACTACCATAGAGGACCGTATCCCTTCTGGTAGGTCCTGAGGTCTCCAAACTGGGCCGAAAACAACATACCCCCCTGTGGTATCTACGGCCACCAAACCAGCTTCCTGGAGTACCTTCTTCCTACCGCACCATAATCTCCCGAGGACGTCTGACCCGAGAAGTACGTCCACCGTACCAGGAGTATCAAAATCAGGATCAGCTAACTCCAACCCTGTGGTTAACCCTCGTACCGTTGGTGGTAACCTAACCTGAGGAGTTTCCCAACCACTTCATCCAGCACCACGGCTGAGACTTGATAGCTGACCCCTGTACATGTGCTACCTAATGCGAACTCAAAGTTCGTCTGACCCCGAATGTCAGGCACATTTAGGCCCCGATGCCTACAGCTTCATCCGCACTTGGCTGTACATTTAGGCCTAGCCTACTCACCAGCTTACTCGATACAATACATCCCTGAGCCCCTGTATCCAGTAGGGCTCTTACTTGAATGGTCCGGCCACCGTATCCCCATACCCAAATCTTAGCCGTTGGCAAAAGTACCGTGATTGGACGGGGAGCCGAAGCTGATGAGTAGGCGGCGATTACCTAGCGGGAATCTAAACGCGGTGAGGCCGCGTCCCGCGGGGTATCCTCGCTACCCAAACCTGTGTATGGGTCCCACTCCTGCTGGTAGGAGGTCTGCCCATAAAGGCCATGGCTGGAGCTCTATAGTACCCCAACGGCAAACGTCCGTACCGAGGTTGCGCCTGTAGCCGCGGGTACTCAGGCATAGGCGGAGGCATGCGTGGGTCTTGAGACCCAACCAGGTGGCTCAAGCCCGCAGAATACTGCATGTACCCTGGCGGCCGCCTAGTGCTCTCCTGACACCCGCCCGTTGGATCCCGTACCTGGGATGGGTGTCCTTGGCCACGTTCCTGTGCCACTCCTCCCCAATCCGGCACCTGCTGCCGTGGTGGGGATCGTCCCCACGTCCTTGGGTAAGTGGGCTCCGTCTGTTGACGTCCCCCTTCCTGTCCCTGTGACCGATGCGGAGGTGGGCTCCTCCTTGGAGGGGTGGGGAGCGTTGCTCCCTCCCTTGGTGGGCAGGCTCCCTTCGCTGATCCGATCCAGCGCTGCCCCCGGCGTCTCCGGAGCGATTCATGCAGAGCAGCGGATGGTGTGCACCTTGGCAGTACCTACAGTTGGTGTTTGAAGGGCACTCTCGCACCTGATGCGGCCCCAGGCACCGAAAACACCAACGCCTCTGCTGTGCCACACCCCGTCTCCTCTGAACCCGCTGCGCAGCAAACTCCTGACACGCTGTCACCCCGTGGCCTGTCTCCCTGCAGTAGGCACACCCTGATTTCAATGCGGTGTTGTACCGCCTGGGTTGCCTACTGTTGCCTCCTCGCGCCGGTGCACCCGGCCGTTCCGGGTGGCGAGGGGCAGAGGTCTCCTTGCGAGGGGCTTCACCAGCCTGGACGTCCACTCGCCTGCTTTCGGCCTCGAGGAACGACTTCAGATCCTCGTAGGCCGGGAGGTGGTCCGAGGACTTACCCCCATGGAGCTGCTCAAATCGAGCGACCATTTCGCTCGGCAAGCGGCGAAGCACTGTGTGGACCAAGATATAACCGTAGCCCGCCACTGGCAAACCCTGTCGCTCCAGTGCGCTGACCGCGACGCTGACTGGGTGGAAGATTTTCTCGCGGAGGTCCGTACCTCGCGTTATGGTTGGTATTGACAGCCACTGGTCTAACAGCCTGTCTACAATCAGGCGCTTGTTCCGATACCGGTCGGTAAGGATCTTCAACGCCACCTCATAATTGCTATCCAGAGTCAACTTCCAAGTCCAAAGCACTTAAACTTACTTCTCTTGTCTCTTCTCTTAACTTGCATATTCTTCCACTATCTCCAACTCATCATTTTCCCAACTGTAGACCTTCTCTTATAGATATCATTATCACCTCCAAACCTAATTCTGTTCTGTCTCATGGGCAAATGACTGCTCCATTTTCTTATCATGATCTCATATTTCTGGCCTATAAAGTGCGTCCTCCCAAAATTAAAACCAAAGTTACTCTTCAGCGTAACTGGTTCTGTCCCAGGTCGGTGCACAGCAGGGTGATCCCTTGGGCCCTCTTGTCTTCAGCCTGGCCATTCACAACATCATTTCAGAGTTAAAGTCCCCACTCAACATCTGGTACCTGGATGATGGTACCATCGGGGGCAAGCCAGAAGAAGTCGAAAGGGATATCTCTTTTCTTATTCCGCGTTTAAAGGAGGTAGGTCTGGAGGTGAGCACAGCTAAATGCGAGTTTTTCTCTTGCAGTTCAGAGTCCACATCTTGCTTTGGTCACTTCGGTACACTGATCCCGGGGTTAAAAGAATTAAATAAGTCTTCTTTTAACCTTCTAGGTTCCCCCATCTTCCCCGACGGCGTCCCACTTGCAATACAGGAGAAAGCACTCATGTTGCAATCTTCTAAGGAGCGCCTTAGAAATCTTTCCGCACACGTGGCACTGATTCTGTTACGTGTTTGCTTTGCCACACCTAAAGTGACGTATTTGATGAGGACGTCTCCAACTTGGTTATATCCAGCAGAAGTGTCACTGTTTGACGATGCACTCAGGGATACAGTAATGACTGTTTTAAACGTAGCGCTTGGGGATGTGCAGTGGAGTCAGGCTGCTTTGCCAGTTCGGCATGGGGGTTTGGGAGTCAGGAGTATGCGTGATGTGGGGGTCCCAGCATTCTTGGCGTCTGCGCATGGAGTCAGTAACCTTGTCGCTGCTATATTACCCGTTTATGGCGGCAGGGTTGATATTCCATTCGCGGCTAATGCCTTGAGCGCTTGGTCCACCCGCAATACCGGAGCTTCTTTGCCTCAGGAGGTTAGCTCGCAGCGTGCGTGGGATGATGTGGGTGCAAAAAATATGCTGGATCAGTTGGTTGAGGGTGCGTCTGGCGTCGACGTGGCAAGACTGCGTGCAGTGTCTCAGCCAGAAGCGGGTGCGTGGCTTCACGCTTTACCATCTCCCCACATGGGGACACTCCTCGACAACGATTCTTTGCGTGTGGCCGTTGCCCTTCGCTTGGGTTGCAACGTGTGTGAACCGCATGTTTGCGTTTGCGGCTCTATGGTGGAGGCCAACGGTTACCACGCTCTCAGTTGTGGTCGATGTGCGGGGAGGTTCCCTCGTCATCACGCCCTCAACGACATTCTGCGCAGAGCACTTGTTTCCGCCCAGGTTCCATGTGTTCTCGAACCGCCCGGACTTAGTCGATCTGACGGTAAAAGACCGGACGGACTTACTCTGGTGCCATGGAAGTGTGGCAGGTGTCTTGTGTGGGACGCAACATGCGTTAGCACATATGCCGCTTGCCACATTGGTGGTACCATGAGAGCACATGGGGCTGCCGCTGAGACTGCGGCTGTTAAAAAACGACGCAAATATGAAGCCCTCCTACAAAACTATAATTTCGTTCCGTTTGCTGTGGAAACGGCCGGATGTTGGTGCAGGGAGGCAAAAAGTTTTGTGGAAGAGCTAGGCAGCAGAATAAGTGAAAGAGGTGGTGATCCCCGCGCTGGTTCTTACCTGGTGCAGAGGTTGGCCATAGCGATTCAACGCGGTAACGCTGCGAGCGTTATGGGAACCTTTGCACCCGGTTCGATAAAAGGCGGGCTGTTTGACTAGTGTTTAAGATGTTTATGATGTTGTAAAGTTTAGTTTTAAAAAAAAAAAAAAAAAAACTTTCGCAATATTAATCTGGATCGCTTAAGGGAGGATGTTAAAAATATTGACTGGTCACCAGTGCTATCAGCTGATAGTGCTGACGCCAAGGTTTCCGAATTTAATATTATTCTTAATAAGCTTTTTGACATTCATGCGCCTGTTCGCCCCGTGCGGGTTAGGCATGCACCAGCCCCTTGGCTGACCGATGCAATTAGGCGAGTTATGTCTAAGCGGGATAGGGCTAAGTCTAGGCTCAAGAAGGATCCAACAGATTTAAATTTAGCTGCCTATAAAAAACTACGAAACATTTGCAACAGGATGTGTAGGGATGCTAAACGCCGCTACATTCATTCCTCATTAGATTCTTTGTCACAAGCTCAAACCTGGAAATTTTTGATGTCCTTAGGTGTGGGCAAGACCACGAATACTGCTGTAGGTACCGTGGACTTAAATTCCCTCAATGCACATTTTTCAACTCCACCAGTTGTACTTGATGACGCAACTAAGTCTGCTTCTCTTTCTTACTTATTAAATCTTGCCCCACCAGATTGCCCCCCTTTCAATTTTCAGTCGGTCGCGGAGGAGGATGTTAAAAAGAGCATCCTATCCATATCCACAAAGGCCGTAGGTGAGGATAACATAAGCCTTAATATGCTCACACCTGTGTTGAGTGACATTGTACCAGTCATCACACATATCATAAACTTTTCTTTGATGGTCAATGTCTTCCCCACAGCATGGAAAAAAGCTTTTGTTATTCCTCTACCGAAAACCTCAAATCCCACCTCTCTTTCCCAGTTTCGTCCAATTTCTATCCTTCCTGTCCTCTCTAAAGTCCTGGAGAGTATTGCTCATAAGCAACTCTATTCCTTTCTCGTCACCAACAACCTACTTTGTCCTTTCCAATCCGGATTCCGTCCCTCACACAGTACAGTTAGTGCTCTGCTGAATGTCACAGAGGATATTCGCTTGGCGATGGACAACACAAGACTCACTATTGTCACACTTCTGGACTTCAGCAGTGCATTTAACTCAGTGGACTTTGACTTCCTTTTAGCTTCCCTCCGCTCTATTAACATTTCTTCTCCTGCGATCGATTGGTTTCATTCTTATCTTCATGGTCGTCAGCAGTGTGTGAAAGCCAATGACGATTCGTCGGATTGGTCTAACTTAACTGCTGGCGTACCACAAGGCGGTGTGCTCTCTCCATTACTTTTTTCCATTTTTATTAATAATATCTCACGAGTCATCTCTTCTCCCTACCACCTGTATGCGGATGACCTGCAAATTTATAGACACTTTTCTCTGCTTGAAGTATCTCAAGCTATTGAGGCTATTAATAATGATATGGCATCATTTCACACTTGGGCTAAAACCTTTGGGCTTCTTGTGAATCCTAGCAAATCACAAGCTTTAATAATTGGTAGTAGTAGGCTAAGGAGTAGGCTTGATCCTGCAAGTATTCCACTTGTTTATTACGATGGCATAAGTATCCCATACACTGACAAGGCCAAGAATCTGGGCGTCATATTTGACTGTAATTTATCTTGGTTATCTCACATTAACGGGGTGAGCAAGCGCATGCACTTTTCCTTTCACTCTCTTAAGCGACTCCAAAACTTTCTTCCGCTCAAAACTAAAATCATGCTTGCACAGGCACTTCTTCTTCCTATTCTTGACTACGCTGATGTCTGTTTTCTGGATGCGACGGAAGAATTACTCAATAAGCTTGAGCGACTACAAAACCTAGCTATCAGATTTATTTTCGGTCTACGTAAGTTCGACCATGTATCAGAATTTCGTGCTCAGCTTAAGTGGCTTCCAATTCGTCTTCGTCGTGATGTGCACATCCTGTCCACTCTCTACAACATCCTTAACAATCCCGCCACTCCCGACTATCTCCGCTCCCGCTTCCATTTTCTTCCTCCAGATCCCCGCCCTAGGCGCGCCTGCATCACTAAGGTGCTGGAGTGTCCTAGAGCGAACACCAAATTTTTCTTTAACTCTTTTTCTGTTAAAGCTGCACAGCTGTGGAATGATCTTCCTAAGACTATACAGGAAAGTCCCTCTATTTCTGTTTTCAAAAAGCGAGTAAAAGAGCACTTCATTTCTCAACAACTTTGATATATATTTATGTATGTTTATGTTTATTTAGGTATTTATTTATGTAGGTATGTATATTTATTTATGTACGGTATATTGTATTTAGTTAGTTAATTGTTTTAGTTAGTTAATTTTTCATTTTCATTTTATATTGCCAATTTGCCCCAAAAGTGTAAACTCTCTCACAAGACATGGGTTGGCTGGAAGAGATCTCTTTTAAGAGATAAGCTCGCCCTTGCAACAAATTTTGTTAATTAAGTTTCTGTATATTTGATGCAATAAAGAGTATAATAATAATTGCTATCCGAGACAGCCAAATGCGTCAGCAATTCATGAGGCTCTCCATGTAGCCTGGACATCAGCTGAGCCATCTTGTACGCCGGCGTTATGTCCGTCCGTGTGTGGACCACACTGCTATACAGGTCCTCAAACGCCGGCCAGTCGGCGTAATCGCCTGCAAAGACTGGTACCGTAACAGGCGGAAGAGGCACCTGTAATCCTTGTCCTTCTTTACCACGGAATGGCTTTCCCTGTCCGTCACGTCGCCTAGTTATGTCCGCAGCTGCCTGCTCAATGCCCTGTGCCAGTTCCAAGCACTGGCTTACATCGGCCTCGACCCGCTCCTGATCTTCAGGGTTAGGAGTCTGCTCAAGGAGCATGAGGCACTCTGTGAGGTGTTCCGACACAAACCGAACCCGTTCATCTACCTGTAGTGCACTTTTCAAGAGCGCGTCCTCCCGGTCCTCGCTGCCGATCATTGCCGCTGTGGTAGTAAACCACCTTAATCCTGTCTTTATAACAGCCTTATACCTGGCGATCGAGGGAGCCATGGTACCAACTTTTACACACTCGACTTAATAAAAACGAAAAACCAATAAACAAATACCACAAAATAAATGTTAGTTGACTGGCCTAGACCTTACCGATAAGGTACCGTTCACTAGGCAAACAATATAGTCACAAGAAAAAACGAAACAATATTTTCCAAAATTAATAAAATATGTAGGTAGTATAAAAAAAAACACGCTTAATACTAAATTACGGTTAACTATGTTGCAATAAAGCAACCACGCTCTGCTACCAAAAAATGTTTGATTCCGAAGCTGATCTTAGCCCAGTGGAAGCAAATTAAATTATCTTAAAATCTAAAACTAAATGGTCGATCAGCCTCGGAACAACATTTGACTACGATTCGTAGTGCTCTTTACTATAGCTAAATAAAATAAATTTAATGAGAAAATTTTCGTTCCGGAAAATTTCCGGCCGAAAAATTCTGGGATCCGTCTGCAACGGCCCTTAATTTCCTACAATATGACTAATATTCTACCGCACTATCGCAGCTCATGTCTAAAGTATATGTACCAAGTTCCGGTTGTACTAAAGGTCATCAGGGTGGTGACCTCCACGTAATGTTGCTAAATCACTGCAATTAACGTACTTATACAGAACCTAGCAGCGAATTGCTTACCGTGCGAATTATGACGCCGTTTCTTTGTGAGTCTAGGTATGACAGGAATCAGGTATCAGGATATTTGAGGAGCACAGGAATAGAGAATAACCTAAACTCACGGCACTGGAACATCCGCTTGATCTCGAAATCCTTTACTCCAATATTCACTATAGTTCACAGTTCGACATCAAATAATGTTTTTAACACACAAATAACAAAGGATTTCTCCACTATTCACTATGGTTGCGACAGCAAAGAGTTCGCTGTACAAAACGCAAAAACTAAAAGATTTCTCCCCGCATGAGAAATCAGCCCCGTTGGCCCCCAATCAAGAAAACAATTAAAAATATGTGGCTATCGGCAGCCGCGACGCGAGCGACGAAAAAGTGAGGTTATATTGCCGGCGGCCGCGTGATTATCGAACGGACTGAACGAACCAAGGAAAAAAATGGCGTCGGCCGACGTCAACGTCACAGGTCGCGGTCTGTCAGGCGAAATGGCGCGAAACAACAAAACGTATGGTACGAAACTAAACAAAGAATATCCCGCATGCTCGCGATAGTAAAAAAGAAACACATGAATGACTATGTTCTATGTTCATACAATTCAATTCTGCTGATCAATATTTTTTATATTTAGTTTGAGGAAGAGTATAGTTCTCATACAAAAATGATCCAAGTCCTTTAAAGAACAATATCTTAACTATATGACTGACGTAGCTTGTCATGTGGCCTGACATGCGCTGTAACAATTATGCCAAAATAAGAAAATTAATTGTTAATGTGATGTACCCTCGCCCTCGATAACAGATTTGTCGATATCGATAATGGTTGGTGAGGACTGTTCTTCCTCTGAAGAATAGTATGCTTTTCGGAAGTTTTTATGTAGGTATGTATGGGTTGCATAAGTAAATACATTCGTTAGATTAGTCTCAGCAGCGCATATGACATTGATTGTATGGGGTGAAATTTTACTAGTGACCGATAGCGAAAACTCAGAACCGACTGGTGATAAGGAACAATTTTCCTCAAGGAACATAGGACGAAATACGAAAAAAATTTTGGACCTCCCATACAAAAATGCCGATCAGCTGATTTGAGTTACTGTGGGAGGGCAATTTTTTTTTTTCGTATTTCGACCTAAATTCCTTGGGGAAAGTTGTTCCTTATCACCAGTTAGTTCTGAGTTTTCGCTATCGGTCACTAGTAAAATTTCACCGTATATAACTATTTCTTAAATTACAAATGGCCGATTTGAGACAAAAAAAAGCTTTCGAAATTACTGCAATCGGGTTTCTTTCTATATTTTTGTTATGATCGTTTAACCCTAGATTGGTCGCGTGGGGTCTTTAAAAGCCCTTCGAATAAACAAATGCATTTTTTGTCTTATAACGGATTATCTTAGTAGCTTGGAAAGGTTGAAGAAACGGGTAGGTAGGTACCGATGTAGCAGCGGGTGAAATCGCTAGGCATTGATTGATTGATTTAATAATGTTACATTTCATCAGGCTACACAGGAAGTCATGGATATTACCCGAGAGTATTTTTCATGCCTATACTAGTATCATAGCATTTGCATTAATTTTTTTTCTTCGACTGGGACAAGAAGTCGTCCATTACTAGATTATCTTCATCACATTTTATACACACTCGTGTTTACAACAGGCTACTGGTAATATGCAACGATCAAATTAATGGCTAAACCAGCTCATGAAATTAAACATGTTTCTAATCTGATTCGTAAATGAAAAATAAAATTGTTTGGTATAAATAAATTAACTTTTAAAAGTACCAATCTATAGTTTTTTCAAATCTTATGCTAATTAAGTACTATTGGCTTGTGTAGCAGTTTCACTGATACATAGTTGTAGATATTCGCAAGACTAATTAACAATGCTACTGCTCATTCTCTGGTTTCATCCCTTGGTCACCTTTTACAACACCCACTGGTAGAAATAGGTGATGCTATATTGATCCGGCATCACGGGGTCAACGATATGCTATCGCCAGCAAATCCACCTACCCATTTTAGGGTCCAACTAATACTGGTTTTCATATACATACTTAGAAAAACCAGTATACGTTGAACCCTTAAATGTGTAGGTAGATTTGTTGGCGACAGTACCGTACCTACTTTTTTGGTTAGATACACAGCAGTATTTTCGATGAACAACTTACCTATATAGGATTACATTTACCTAATAAATACAAATCTCTTAAGGAGTCGGTCTACACACAAAACAGAACAACTTTAGTTAGAAACTATTCTTCGGAATATAAAAAAAAATGGGCCTCCCATACAAAAATGCTGAAAAAGTGTGTCAGGCCCAAGGCCTAGTATGGGAGGCCCAAATGTTTTATTTTTCATATTTCTAAAGTTGTTCAGTTTTGTGAGTAAAACAGAGTTTGACACTGACATCTGTATTCCTATATTACTCATGATTTACAAATAAATTTATTTATATTTAACACACCCTTATGAGATTTGCACTTAATTAAATGTAACTTTATATAAGGTCCTATTAAATTCACTGCAAATATTTTAGGGGCAGATCAAATAAAATATAAGCATGTACTAGGCAAATTTTTAAAGAAATCTACACGCTAGTTTTCGAGGAAATTGCATTTAACTAAAAATAAACACAACGCAAAAAGTGCACCCTGTTTGTCCTAGAAACACACACATCGATGAATTTAAATTACGCGCCAAAAAAAGGTGCTGTGATTGGTTGGTTGTTAGTGTGCGTGCCGTGTAAGTGAATCGTGTCTACGTGACGGAACGTCAGTCGGGACAGTCAAAGGATGTTCACATAATTGATTAAAAAGTTTGTTTGAAAATGAAAAAGAAAATGTAGCGTGTAGATTTTTTTTAAAATGCCTTAGATGTTTTTCTTATACATATTTACGCATGCCCTTAAAATATTTGCAGTGAATTTGATAGGACCTTATATATCGATAAATTAGAGGCAACCCTATCGTTCCATTTTCAAAATGAAAACATGGATTCCTATTAAAAACACTTTCATGTAAAATGTCGCCGGGCAAGAGCATACAGTCAATTCGTAATCTTTGGGTCATTTATTGAAGAAATTACATCATGATCAGCCTATGCGGGAGGCCAAGTTACGGTGGTCGCAATACTTAGATACTACGCGTCCAACGTAACTTAGCCTTCCGCTTAGGCTGGTCATGACTCATAACACTATGGTTTTGAATGGACTATACCCTGTAAAAAAGATATATAATCATAAGCAGAGTCAAGCATCTCAATCTATACGCCCTATTACACTATTACATATGTCTGCATACCTAATATCTGAACTCTAGTGGAACTCTAGCATAAAATTTGTGGTGGAGAGGAGATGAGAAATTAATACAAATCGTTTTTTTGCCACTAAATTTTAGTTTACACACGTAATTTCAGCTTCTTTACTTTAGAAAGTCATTGCCTCTTGAATATAAGTGTAGACAGCCAGAGCTGTGGTGCATTTTTTCCTAGAGCCGTATTGATCATTATCCAATAATTTATATTTTTCCAGGAAATCGTTGATTTAATTTGCCATTGCCTGTTCGAATATTTTTGATACTGATGGTAAAATCGCAATTGGCCTGTATTGACTAATATTATTTGCATCGCCGCCTTTTTTGAGGATAGGTTTAATTATAGCTATTTTTAACGCGTCGGGAAAAATGCCTGATTCAAATGACTAGTTGATTAGAAAGGTTTGCGAAGGTAGCGAAGGTGAGTACGTTTGCACATTTTTTATCAGCATGTGGAGTATCATCCACATAGGGTTTGCAATCCGGATATCCGGATATCCGTTTTATCCGGATATCCGCTACTTTTTAAATCCGGATAGTTGTTACCTAAATATTCGGATATCCGGATAATTCAGTTATTACTTTGGAGGAGTTATTTTAACCAAATGATGACAGAAAGTACACACTATCTCATCACATTATTCATACCATATTTGCCTGCATTGAAAATATTGTAAAACTAAGAAAATAACAAATTTTTTGTGATTGTGGCACTAATCAATATTAGGCTTTTCCTTCATTATATATAAGAATGTATTTATTTCCACTAAGACTGTTGTTGAAACAGCATTCAATAGGTTGTTTGTTTGTCTTGTCAGTCAGTTCCATAAAAATATAAGCATTTAAGTATGCATTTCTGTGATGCAGATGCTCTCATTATAGATGCAAGCATGATTTACGATTCTGATTACTATGTACTTACTAGCAAAAATAAATTTACTAGTTTAAAAACACTAAAAAACACGCTTTTATAGATGCACTTAAAAGTAAAAAATAAATTACGGATCGTTCAAATTGTGTCTTTTTCTGGGCTGAAGTGTAAACTACGTGCTTTTAATTATAATACCTATTTGATTGCAAAAGCGTGGGGCGCTGGAACAACTTAACTTGGTTTCTCAGCAAGGTACACAAAAATCTTTCCTGCAACAGCGCCCCACGCTTTTACAATCAAATAATATAATTAAAAGCACATAGTTTACACTTCAGCCCAGAAAAAGACACAATTTGAACGATCCGTAATTTATTTTTTACTTTTAAGTGCATCTATAAAAGCGTGTTTTTTAGTGTTTTTAAACTAGTAAATTTATTTTATACTTTTTAGTCTTTGCGGCATATTTTAAACATTTATTTTAGACAAACTTACCTTTACCCCCTTTTTTACCCAGTTAAGGCAGAATTTCCAAAAATTCTTATTGCATCATTCTTAATTTCTAACCAAATAGACAAATATTAATTTTAATCGAATTATCTTCAAAAAAAGACGGAGTTTCATACAAACTTCTCCCCTCTTTTTTACACCCTTAAAGAGCGAATTTCCAAAAAAAAGATAGCCTTTATGTTAGCGAGGACTAATAGCTATAAAACGGATTGGAATGATCCGTATCCGTTTTCTATGGGCCGCTATTGCAGCGGCCAGATAAACTCCAGAAGGCTTTTTATCAGTTATATTTAGTGCCACAAAATTATAATACAATCGGTACAATCTCAAAACCATGTTACTCCAAGAGCGATAGTCATATGAATAAACAGAACATCGAAACAGAATTCAAATTCAAAACCGTGACGTCACGGCAACGACGTCGTGGGTGTACATCCAGCCAGGATTACACCAAGAAGGATGTACATCACACCACCCCCCCACGAAGAAAACAAAACTTGGCTGCACACCACCGTGCGCCTAAATCATAAATCAAATGGTTGAGCAAAACGTACTCTTCTGCCCGACCGAGTAATGTATGAATGAGGTGAGGAGGATGGTTGGCGAGCTGAATTTGATGGATGAGACTGAGAATGTGTAACTAATGGAGTCGGAACAGCAGGAGTAGAGTCAGTCAGTATGTCAGGAGAATGAGAAGATGACTGAGATGAGTGAGTATCAATGTAAGCTGGTTTAACACGATCTATACTCACCACCGTTGTCCTGTTGCCGACGATAATAGTGAAAGTCTTGTCCGTGCGACTTACTACGGCATGAGGTCCCGAATACGGCGACGTTAGCGGCGGTTTAACGGAATCAATGCGAAGAAACACATGCGAGCAACTGTCGAGATCTTTGGAAAGAAAGACGTTTTTGCTACCGTGTCGAGAGGCAGGGACAGGACTCAGGTCAGCCATGACCGCTCGAAACTGTGACACGAAATCTACTGGATCAGCGGATAGTGCAGGAGATGGGGAACCGACCAACTCACCAGGAAGATGTAAAGGCTCTCCATATACCAGCTCGGCTGCAGATGCTTTGAGATCGTCCTTCAGCGCTGCTCGCATGCCGAGTAGGACGATTGGCAAAGCTTTGATCCAGGGCTCATTCCGACACATAAGAGACGCCTTGAGTGTCCTATGAAGGCGCTCGACCATACCATTAGCACAAGGATGGTAGCTGGTGGTACGCAGCTTCTCCGTTCCAAGATGAACCATGAGTCTACGAAATAGGTCTGACTCAAACTGTCTTCCTTGATCAGATGTGATGCGGGAAGGAACACCAAACCTCGACACCCAGCCAAAAACCAAGGTATCAGCTGTCTCCTCAGCGGTGATGCTACGCATCGGCCAAGCTTCAGGCCAGCGGGTAAACCGATCCACGATGGTCAACAGATACCTGTATCCCTCGCAGACTGGAAGGGGACCAACAATGTCAATGTGGATGTGCCTGAAACGGCCAGCTGGCGCTATAAAATCGCCCAACGGAGACATGGTGTGCCTGGTTACTTTGTTTCGTTGGCAAGGAACACAAGACTTAACCCAAAAACGAATATCTTTTCGAATGGAGGGCCAGACAAATCTGCTGGTAAGCAAATTGGAAGTTGCACGAATGCCGGGATGACTCAGGTTATGAAGCCTGTCGAAGAATTTCCGACGAAAAGGAGTAGTAAGGAAAGGACGGGGCTTGCCGGTTGACATGTCGCAAACTATAGTGACGTCAGTACCAGGCAAGGTGACGTTTTCCAACTTGAGACTGGAGCCACCATCTTGGATAAGACGCTGAAGCTCCTCGTCGTTCCTTTGCGATTGAGCTAATGCTGAGTAGTTATCCTCCAGCGATATGGCATCGACTCTGGACATAGCATCCGCCACGACGTTATCCATACCTTTTATGTATGCAATATCTGTCGTGAATTGCGATATAAAAGAGAGCTGGTTAAGCTGCACGGGAGGCAATTTTTCTCGGCGCTGAGAAAATGCGTACAGCAGCGGCTTATGGTCCGTGAAGATTGTGCAATGCTGAGCCTCCAAAATATGGCGGAAATGCTGCACAGCTTCATATGCGGCCAAAAGCTCTCTGTAGTATGCCGGCCAGGAGGATTGGCGTGCAGTCAACTTCTTGCTGAAAAACGCAATGGGCTGCCACTCGGTGCCTGCACGTTGCTGCAAGCATGCACCGACATGAGTACTTGAAGCATCCGTAAATAACCCAAGCTGAGCATCGGGAAGCGGGTGTGCCAACAGAGTTGCTTGCGCCAGACTGTCCTTGCAAGCGTGGAAAGCGCGCTCCAGCTCAGAAGTCCATGGCACGGGCTTAGCACCCTTGAGTTTGGAGTCAGCCAAGACGTTCACCAACGGCGCCTGCATTTCAGCCGCCCGTGGCAAAAATCGTCTGTAATAATTAATCATGCCAAGTTTTCTTTTCTTCGTGGGGGGGTGGTGTGGTGTACATCCTCCTTGGTGTAATCCTGGCTGGTTGTACACCCACGACGTCATTGCCGTGACGTCACGGTTTTGAAATTCAATTCTGTTTCGAGGTTCTTTTTATTCATCTGACTATCGCTCTTGGAGGAACTTGGTTTTGATATTGTACCGATTGTTTAGAATAATTTTGTGGCACTAAATATAACTGTTGAAATAGCCTTCTGGAGTTTAACTGGCCGCTGCCATAGCGGCCTCATAGAAAACGGATACGGATCATTCCAACCCGTTTTAGCTACATAACAAAAAAAGTTTTATCAAAATCCGTCTAGTAGTTTTTGCGTGAAAGACGGACAACAAACAGACAGACAGACTGACAGACAGACACACAATTTTTTTTAAATCATATTTTTGGCTTCTATTGGTTATAAGAAGATCCCCCATTTTAGTTTTTCTTTAATATTTTTAATGTACAGACATAGGGTTGTTATAATTTTATTATATGTATAGAATAGATAGATGAATGAGCCCGCATCGACTTCATCTCTATCAGTGCATCTGTATAGCGTGGTGTCTTACCTGTTAGCTTAGAACCATCTAACTCTACCATCTGGAGACAACTAAGTGATTTTACTCGACTTATCGCCAGTTGCCACAAAATGCCTATCCATCCGAAAAGTACGAGACCCTAAGTACACCACGGCGTGGTCTACCGCATAGCCTTGCGTCTTAAGTAGATGCCTAACTTAAAATCACTGGGAGTATGCGTCTTTCCACCGTACCTTACCTGTACTACGCCGAGAATTGAATGCCTATAAGCTGAATTAGGCGCTGTTTTTACCGAAATAACCTGTGATGGACGGGATGTCAGTTTCTAATGCCTATCCATCCGAAAAGTACGAGACCCTAAGTACACCACGGCGTGGTCTACCGCATAGCCTTGCGTCTTAAGTAGATGCCTAACTTAAAATCACTGGGAGTATGCGTCTTTCCACCGTACCTTACCTGTACTACGCCGAGAATTGAATGCCTATAAGCTGAATTAGGCGCTGTTTTTACCGAAATAACCTGTGATGGACGGGATGTCAGTTTCATACATTTGGTCGCGTTTAAACTGTGGGCAGTCTTTAATATCACGGTAAAACCGATACTCCTATTCACGAGCCCCTTCTCTACGTTTATATTGGAATGCTGAATCGCTGGGAAAAACAGACTCATCTTTTGTCTCAGTTCGACTAATGTGAAAAGCCGCCACAAATGAGTTGCTGGTCTCATGTGATCCGGCTATTCAACCACCTGTTCTCATGCACTAGCGGAAGCTGTATGAGGTCGCCAAAGAGCATCACATTTATGCCACCAAAGGGTTCATCGGAGTTCTTAAGCTGGTGTAAACGAGGGCCTATCATGATCAACATTTCATATGGAACTATATCTCGTCTACGAACAAAAACTCAACATTTTGCCACTTAACGACGCATAATTGGACGCTGTTTAGCATTCATGTACTAACCCACATAAATTGAGGTTTTGAGTTATGAATGCAGTTCTATGCGTATTCACATAAGCTTTCAGATTCTTCAACTTTTATTTTTATAAAAAAATTATATAATTAATAAAACTCAAAAAATTGTTATTGCGAAATTCACAACACCCCTACTTAATTTTGCAATAATGTACTATGCACATACACTGTTATTGCAAAATAATTTTCGGAAATTTCAAAAAAGCAATAATGTTCTATACCATACAAGGTTAAGGTCAACAATATTAGGCAATGTTTTTAGTGTGGCCTGTGAGCGTGGCCTAGAAGATAAATACAAAATATTAGTTATTCCTGGAGAAGATAAGTTCATGGGCGGGTTCTCCCCGCACTTAATAAATGTCGTGGAGCTGATTAGCAAAGGGTCCATAGGAAAGGTCCACTTTACGGTTAAGGCTATACGGACTATCTGGCTATTGTTTTTCCGGAGCCGTTTGAGAGTATCTTCTGCAGCTGATCACTGAAGAACTTCAAGAATTGTGCACAAAGCATGAACTCATTATGTTCACCCACAAACGTATTCTGGGTGTCCGCGGGTTCCGTTAATTAACAAATCAAGCATACAGTTTTGGAAATGCAGAAGACTCCTAAGGAAGATCTGGGGCTTATCGCCGAAGAAAACTCCATGAACTATGGCTTTACAGAGGGTGCAGTCGTTTGGTGGCCTAGAAACGAACTCATAACCATGAAGAAAAACTGCTGTCATTTCAGTGACTGGCCTGCTAGGCCGTTGCTAAATGCGTACGAACAACGTCGTCTGAAGTCTTGGATACACTGATCGGCCTGCCTGCAGTGGACATCTTCATTCAGCTATCGGGCTCAAGCATACAGACTTTTGGCCCAATTGCAGGGGTCATGAGGAAAACACGCTGAATCACTAACCACTCACTGAAGCGCGTTGTAATAAGGTCCCAAAACTATATACGTGTTTGACTAGCTATACTAAATCTTCGAGAGAACTATCACTTCAGTTCCAGGGATTCTCGCTGAATTTGAGGATATGAGCCAAAGCCTCCACCCAACGCGATGAACCCGCCATTTCTCGCCACTTTACAGATAATTTCCCGGATGCAGATAGATAATGACTACATCGGGGTGGCCTTAGGCGGCTCAAAAATAAACAAGCACCTCCAGCAGCTCTGTGGTAACACCCCTGTCTCCATATTTGCTCGACGCTTTGATGACCTGGAGCCAGTCATCAGAACCTGCATGGCTCTATAGAATGACTTTCTTTCGAAGTACTCACTCCAGTAACTTGTCTCTGAATACTTGCTCACCGCATCGCCTCGCCTGACTGAAGCACCACCATCAACAACATGACGTCACCAATTTCAACGGACATCAGTGAAACTTAGATCCCACAAACTCAACGCATCATCAAGCCACTTGGTCCTCGGCATACATCGCAGTACCAGTAATGGGTGTTCTGTGCGACATGAGCTCTATCCTCGGTTGCCACTCAAGAATCTCAGTCACACACTCCAGCGTGCAGCCTGCTCTACCATTGCTACACGCCTGCTAGCCTCAGTGCCTGACAGCATGATGAAGCAGCAACTGCCGCAAGACATCAACGGCTGAACAGATTCTTGAACATTTCAAAAGGAGGAGTTAGAAGGTGGCGCGCATGTAGTCGACGACGAGGTATACAGTCCTAAAAAACGCAGTATCTAAGTGTTGTTGCCGATCGCTAAAATACAACTTCCAAACTTGTCAGTCCCCTGGTCACAGCACCCGACCAAGCGGATAGCCTACCCTTTTCCCTCCTCCGTCGTCACTCGGCCAACTGACCCCATCATCACTCCTCCTAAAGATGTCTTCAAGACTAGGCATCATCATCAACAGCGAATAAGTCATCCATCTTTGCTTTTCTGAAGATATTCATAACAGCTGAAACGCAACGACCTACAACCAAAAAATGATATTCTGCTGCGAGATGAACTTGGACAAGACTGAGGTGACGCTCAAACAACAATTCATCATGGTTACAAATTCATCTATCCACCCAAACCCATCATACAAAATTATAGTTCTTTATTTCTTAATTTAAAATTCCTGTTAAGTATTTAGCAATAATGTGTTAAGCCACATAGTACATTATTGCTTTTTACGAATTACGATGTTTTAATTTTGAAATAACAGTTTTTCTTGTTTATTTAAATAAATAACCATTTAAAACTTTAACTAATAAAATAACCTAAATCTACTAATTTAAATGCAACTAGTGATACCAAACAATATAAGCTCACGTTTAGGGACACTGAAATAAATCGAAAAATCTCTTAAAAACTTTAAAGGCGCGTAGCTTATTTTAGTCCAAGTGTGGGTTAGTACATTAATGCTAAACAGCGTCCAATTATCAAGTGATTGCCGGAGAGTTGAGGCATGTTCACTAAGATGCCATCTCATCGAACTGGTAATTTTGAGCAGGCTATGCAATGTAGGTAGAACCATCTACTAGGCGTGCTGCCACTCCGAGTCAGAGCCAATCTTTGCAACATGCTTCCCGTCATTTATCTATTTACTTGATTTTTCAACAAGCTAAACAAGAATGCTTTCCAGTTTATATCTTTCGGCTCCATCATCAGACCTTCAAACCTAATCATGGTCAATGTTCATTACAAGGCCTTTCTAACAAATCCATACACCTTTCTAACAAGCCCAAACACGGCTATGATACGAGCATCCATCATAAAGTTCCAGTTCATGTCTTCCGGCTCCATCATCAGATCAGCTCGACAGTACCATATGTTTGTATTTAGACCTTGACACCAAATCATGGTCAATGTTCATTTCAAGACCTTTCTAACAAGTCCAAACACGGCTATGATACGATATTTCATCATGGAATGCTAGTGCCTATCTTCCGGCTTCATCATCAAACCTTGAAACCTAATCATGGTCAACGTTCATTACAAGACCTTTCTAACAATCTCAATCACTTATATAATACAATCATCAATCATGAAATGAAGTTCCAGTACATATCTTTCGGCTCCATCATTAGACCTTGAAACCTTATCATGGTCAATGTTCATTAAAAGGCCTTTCTAACAAGTCCAAACACGGCTATGATACGATCATCTATCACGTAGTTCCAGTTCATATGTTCCGGCTTCATCATCAGATCAGCTTGACAGTACCATATCATTGTATTCAGACCTTGAAACCTACTCATGGTCATGTTCATTACAAGACCTTTCTAACAATTCCAAACACGGCTATCCTACTAATATTATAAAGGCGGATGTTTGTGTGTGTGTTTGTTACGACATCACGCTAAAACGGCTGATTAGATTGACATGAAAATTTGTACGAATATAGAAGAGTATCTAGAATAACACATAGGCTACTTTTTACCGCGGGAAAATGTCTTATTCCTACGGGATCACGCATAATCCAATATTTTTGCATAGGTGGCGTGACTGTGCCGATCCGCGTTTTAAACGTTTTCGCCGAAAACTAACAGCGACATCTCTTGGCGAGTAAGTAAGGCATAATTCACGTTCATCGCACATAATACGTAAAGAAAATATATGCCGGTGAAAATGCTCTTGGCGAGTAAGTAAGGCAAAATACACGTTCATCGCACATAATACGTAAAGAAAATATATGCCAGTGAAAATGTTTTACCAAATTATTTTAACTTTCTGAATATTAGGCAATTTCAGAAATTTCTTCCACTATAGGTAATAGCGTATAAGGTGTTATGTTACGGCCACGGGTGAGTTTTAATGCGCGATCGGAGATCGCTAGATAGGTATGTTCTTTAATACTCACTGCTGGGTTTCTGTGAGTAACCTTTTCTTATTTTGTTCCTATCTTTCGAAATCATCATTTTTTTTTTGGCGTGAAAGGCATATTTTGAAATTACGGACATTTTGTGGGAAACATATCCGTTAATTCAACAGGCATTTTAAAGACACGTTGGCAAAGCGGTAGTGCGCTTGCCCTCTATGCAAGACGACTCGCGTTCGAACCCGAATAAAATGATCCTTATTTTGCTTTTTTTATCGAACTTTTGATTAATTTATGTTTTGTCTTACGATATTTGCCAATGGTACACACTGGTCTTGCTGTACTTGTCACATAAAAATTTAAGCGCGTTTCAGGGGTTTTCGATTTATAACCCCTCATCATCATTGACCTCACACGTCTGTGTCAGACGATTTATTCAGTGTCTGAGGAGGCAAAATCTTTCATGGCTCTATAAGCCGATACGGGAGCGGCATAGCTTTTTGTTGCCTGGGACGCAATTATGGAAAACACAGGGCTGCCCAGGACCTGCGCCACCCTCTCGACCTTCCTGGCTGACTTCACAGGAACGACGGGTCGATATGTGCGGAGCCAAGTCGGCTGCAGGAGTCTGCCGCACGATTTATTACCAGTCACTCGCGCCTGACGAAAACCCCGTTCCGGGTTTGTATGTGGAGTTTTCCTTCTCCAGGAGCCTGATTCGCTTGGGTCGGATTTATTCCTCGGTCGCCTCTTACGACCCCCACGGGAAGAGAAGAGGTGGTGCTATTCTACTCTGCCGGAACCACACGGAACCTAAAGAAAGAGTTTACAAGTAGATGTGTTAAAAAACAAAAAACCCGACTGCGGTAATTTTAAAGTAGTATTTTGCTGCACAAATCCGCCATCTTGAATCTATAATTTTTTTAAATAGCCAGTATCACTCGCGCTGCTGAGACGAATCTAATGACACCTCATAATATGTCAAAATCTAACTATCCGTTTGGGCTGTAGTCCGTGAAAAATAATTTTCTTGTCCACATACATACATACATACATACTCTCGAAAAACATAACCCTCCTTCTGAGGCAGTCGGGTAAAAATGGGGTAAAAAGTTTGTATGGATCATAGTGATTTTATATGCGATCTGTTTTAAAATTTGCGACAAAGCCAAAGAGCTAAAAAAAGGTAAATATAATATGTCTCAGGGGTTTGATTTTCAAACCCCTAAAGTATTAAACTTTTATCAGTTTTAACCAACACCATCCAAATAAATTACAATCATGCAAAGCCGGGGCAGGCCACTATATAGGAACATAGTATAAAATTTACCACGAGAAAAGAAACCTTGATTCATACAGGAAACAGGTTATAAGTAGGTATTATAAAAGTGCGTGAACTCTGAGGCGATAATGCTATTTTCCCGCGGAATAGGTAATAGGTTGCAGCGGGTGAAACCGCTGACGGGCAGCTAGTGATACAATATTTCATCACGGCATGCTAGTGCCTATCTTCCGGCTTCACCATCAGATCTTGAAACCTAACCATGGTCAACGTTCATTACGAGACCTTTCTAACAAGCCCAAACACGGCTATGATACGATCATCCATCATGAAGTTCCAGTTTATGTCGTCCGGCTCCATCATCAGATCAGCTCGACAGTGCCATGTGATTGTATTCAGACCTTGACACCAAACCATGGTCAATGTTCATTACAAGACCTTTCTAACAAGTCCAAACACGGCTATGATACGATATTTCATCACGGAATGCTAGTGCCTATCTTCCGGCTTCATCATCAGAAATTGAAACCTAACCATGTTCAACGTTCATTACGAGACCTTTCTAACAAGCCCAAACACGGCTACGATACGATCATCCATCATGAAGTTCCAGTTCATGTCTTCCGGCTCCATCATCAGATCAGCTTGACAGTACCATATTACTCAGTTCGGCCGCACACTTCATTAGGAGTGGACGAGTGAATAGTTACCTGTGATAGGCTTTTATTCATTTATCCGAGCCGTTAGCTGTGTGCGTCGTACACTTCTACGGTCATTAGTGCCAATTTCGCGCGTGCGCTATTATGACACTTATTAGTGATGTTACATGATCCAGACTTGCATAAGGAGGGCGTAACGAATGCGGAGGTACATGTGGATGCCGGACAAACAAATGAGGAAAATAACATGAATTCGAAGAAGGATGATGTTATATTGGAAGAAAGTACTATGGAAGTGGAGGACATATCAAATAAGAGAAGGAGAGAAGAAGAATTTGACGATAAAAATGAATGGGAGACAGTTGGAAGTAGGGTGACCAGAAGTGCGAAGAAAAGATCATTAGAGGAGATACGATTGAGTGTTACTTGCAAAGAGAAATTACCCAAACAATTTGCTTTGGCAAAACTATTAAAGGAGCAGAATATAATGGGGGTTTTAAATATCAAGTTTGCAAATCCATACAAATTTTTCATAAATTTTCGGTCAGAAGAATGCGCAGAAAAATTTATTGATTGCGAGAAATTTAAGAATTTGAATTGGAAATGTCAGAAAACATGGGAGGTTGGAATTTCATATGGAATAATACGGGATATAGATATTGAATTAAAAGAGGAAGAGCTGGAAAAACTGATAAGCAGTACGGTTGATTTGGTTTCTATTAAAAGATTGAATCGCAGATGCGAGGACGGATGGACACCATGCGAGTCAGTTCGACTAGGATTTCTAGGTCCAAATTTACCAGCCTATATTTATTTGTATGATTTACGCATAAAAGTGGATGACTATGTATTCCCAGTTACTCAATGTGGAAGGTGCTGGCGTTTTGGTCACGTGACTAAATTATGTCCTCGAACAAAGTGATTTGCCCGAAATGCACTAAATTCCATGCTAACTGCGAGACCACAAACTTCAAATGCGTAAATTGTGGAGGTTCTCACTTGTCGCTGGCAAAACATGCCCGGTTTACACCAAAGAAAAGAAGCTCCGCGAATTGATGAGAGAGTTCAAAGTGACCTATCGTAAAGCGTT
Source organism: Phthorimaea operculella (assembly GCA_024500475.1). Lineage (NCBI taxonomy): Eukaryota > Metazoa > Arthropoda > Insecta > Lepidoptera > Gelechiidae > Phthorimaea > Phthorimaea operculella. Next base: position 779,249 of record JANFCV010000098.1, read on the forward strand.
GAGTTTATATGTGCCACCTACACCTCAGCAGAATTTTGAGACCCCAATTCGCATAAATACGCGTAATTCTTTTGATGGACTAGACACCCCGAGCAAACCGGCTCCGTCCCAACCTTTGTTTACATCACCGATCCGTACCTACGCCGGAGTAGCCGATATGACCAGAGGTAGCCGTCAGTCTACGCCTGCATCCGCCGCCCCGCAGCCACCGCCGCCGCCGCCGCCCCGCATCCCCCTGCCAGCTAGTGGTACTACAAGGAAGAATAAGGCGCGGAAAAGCAAACCGCCAATCTATGTAGATAAGGGCGAAATTGGAATGGCCGGCCAGATTCCGACTGCTACGAACGAATCGGACAGTGAACATAGTACGGATTCCGACTGTTCTCAACCTGGCGAATCGAAGGACAGGAAGAAGAGGTTAATTTCTCTAAGAGAATTAATTGAAAGACTAAAAGAGGTGTTTTTGTTAGGAGAGTTAGACATTTTGTCCAAATTTAAAGTGAGTTTTGAAATTATTAGAGATTGGGTATTTATGGTTGTGTATGAGCGTATTAATGACTGGCCTATTGTTAAATTGCTAGGATCATTATGGTAATTAATCGCATAAGGAAATTAGCGAACCTAAATATTTGTCAGTGGAATGCACGCAGTCTTAGAAGTAAGTTAAATATGTTTAAGCAGTTTTTGATCCAGGAAAAAATTCATATTGCGGCCATTTCTGAGACATGGCTGGAGGAAGATGAGTCTTTGAAAATTAGGGATTATTCAGTATATAGGCATGATAGAAATATACCTAACCGGTTGGGAGGGGGAGGAGTATCGATTTTAATTCATAGGTCTATTAAGTCCGAATGTCGTCGTTTATTGCACAGTAATTCCGGATTAGAATTGATACACATTCGAATTTTTTATTGCAATGAGATAGAAAATATTATTTGCGTTTACTGTCCTAGTGAAGTTAGTACTACAGACAGAGATTGGGATACGTTATTTTCTTCATTTTCTCGTAAAACTCTAATTTTAGGTGATTTTAACGGTCATCACGTGTCTTGTTCTTATAAGACGGATACTAGAGGGAAACAATTATTTGATAGTATAATAGAAAGCAACTTCGTAGTCATGAATGATGGGTCCCCTACACGTTTTCAGTTGGTTCAGGGGATTTTAAGGCAGTCTTCCCCAGACTTATCATTAGTTTCAGCTGATGTTGCATCATTTTTCAATTGGTCGGTTACTAATGAGACATTGGGTAGTGATCATTTTATTTTGAAAATACGTGCTGAATTAACTTTAGATGTGTGCGTTGAAAAGAAACGGAATTTTAAAAAGGCAGATTGGTACAAATATTCTACATATTTAAAAGATTCATTTTCCGAAATTGATTTTACAATTAATGATATACAAAAATCGTATAACATATTTGTTAAGAATATTAACGATGCTGCCGATTTATTTATTCCCTTTATTAAATACTGCCAGTTCCCAGACAACAATTTTAAGCCTAGACCATATTGGACTCCCGATTTATCTAGATCCGTGGCCTTACGTCGATTGGCCTTAGCAAATTTCAGGGGTAATCCAATTCCCAATAATTATGACATTTATTTAGATAAGGTAAGAGAATCCCAACGTCTCATACGTATTGCCGAGCGTAAAGGTTGGCAAAGTTTCTGTGATTCAATTGACGGTGAAATTTCCAACAGTCAGATGTGGAGTAAAATGCGGTGGTTTAAGGGTCGTTTTACTCCACATAGGCATGTAGACGAAAATAAGGCAAATATGCTGCTACAAAATTTATGTCCAGATTTTACTATGTCACGTGACTAGGGATGGGCCGAAATTCGTTTCACATTCGGTTAAACCGAATTTCGGCAGGTTTTACCGAACTTCGTCATTCGGCCGAAATTCGGTTCACACTGCCGAACTTCGGCCGAAATTCTGCACATTATCATTAAACTACATACCTGGGCAATCAACAAGAAAAAGTATGTTTTACATTATAAATGAATTACGTATATTTCGTGTGGGAATAGCATCACCCTATTTTCTACCCGTGAGCGTCGTAAAAGGTGACGAAAAAATGGGCAGCAGCGTTCCCTGTGAATATCTACTAGACTTTGCACTACGTTCTCCAATTCGCTCACTAAGCGTAGTGAGTATGGCAAATACGTCACAATATGTAAGTGCCCATGTCAAGGTGTGGACTGTTGTCGCTGTTATACGACACGAGTAGTTGTAATAGAAGTAGTTCAAATAGAGTAATTTTAGTTTTGTAATAAACTACTTTTATAGTTCTTTGAATGCAGATACTCGCTGTAATTAATTTAATACAATATTTACGTATTTTTTTTTATTATCGGGATATGTTTTATTAATATTCATCATACCATAAACCATAAGAGCTACAACAGTTCACTGCTGGACATGGGCCTCTCCCTCGGAGGGTATTGCCATACTCATCAAGTCATCACAATTCGCAGACGGATTGGCGAGCGCAGTTCAATATGTCTCATTTAAAATGAATGCTGCTGCCCGTTCCCTGGATTATTATCCCTTAGTCGCTTTTTACGACACCTACGGGTAGAATTGGGGTGATGCTATTCTAAGCCAGCATCGCACGGCACTTAGTAATAACAAGCACTTATTTTTTATTAGAATAGAGAACAAGATAAAATAACCTGATAAAGCTACTCATAGCTAAGAAAAGGCATTTTTTACACTTCAATGATAAGCGCGGAGATGTCAACCGAAATTCGGCCGAAGTTCGGCCGAAATTCGAATTCGGTGGCTTTGCATACCGAATGTTCGGCCGAAGTTCGAATTCGGTCAAATCCACATTCGGCCCATCACTACACGTGACCCGACATTCCGTTCTTCAAACACGTTAATTAATATCCCCATTACTCTTCATGAATTAGAAAACAATATTAAAAATAAAGATACGGCTCCTGGATATGATGAAATATCTTACTCTATGATTAAAAATTTACCTAAACTAGGAAAATTATATCTTTTGAAGTTATTTAATTACATATTAGAGTCAGGTATTGTCCCAGTACAGTGGCGAGACATTAGAGTAATACCTATTCCTAAACCAGGTCGTGATTCTGAAGATATTTCGTCTCTTCGTCCTATTTCGTTGATCTCTTGCGTTTGCAAAATATTTCATTCCATAATCAATAAAAGGATAGAATGGTTTTTGGAAAAGAAATTAGTTTTCCCCAGTGTTACTTTTGGCTTCAGAAAATCTAAATCTTGTTTAGACAAGCTTAGTTTGTTAGTTTCACACATTCAAATTGGTTTTACTAATAACTGTGCTACATTGGGTTGTTTTGTCGATATTAATAATGCATACAATAACGTTGACTTACTTTGTTTGATGAATATTTTGGATCGACTTGAAATTGGGAGTTCTTTATGCAATTATTTGTGGAATTTTTTAAAAGATAGGAGAATAAATTTGAAAGTTAATAATAATGTTTTGTCTAGAAGGTGTGGTAAGGGCTTAGCCCAAGGCGATCCTTTGTCGCCACTTCTATTCAATATTGTAACTTTAGATATTTGTAAACAATTTTCAAATGTTAACATCATGCAATACGCAGACGATTTAGTTTTATACATTACCGACAAAAATATTCAACGGGCACTTTCGGAATTACAGGCTGCATTAAATTTGTTAAATGTTTTATTGGCTGATTTAGGACTGAGTTTGTCTCCGTCTAAAAGTAAATTATGTGTTTTTAAAAAACGCCCCCTGAGAGAAATAATTGAGTTAAAAATTGACAGTTTTCCTTTAGAAACAGTTCAGTGTGTTAAATATTTGGGACTTTGGCTGGATCGTTCGCTTACTTGGGGAAAGCACGTAAATGAAACATACGCAAAATGTTCAAAATTTTTAAATGTTTTTAAAGTTCTTGCAGGTTCAGGATGGGGGATCCATCCTTCTTACCTAAGAAGACTATACATTTCTATAATTCGTAGCAGAATGGATTATGGTAGCTTTTTATACAATGATGCATGTTTCTCTAATTTAAGAAAGTTAGTATTAATTCAGAACCAAAGTATGAGAGTAATTGGCGGATTTATTAAAAGCACTCCTATTCATGTAATGGAGAGTGAACTAGCTCTTTACCCATTACACATTCGGCGGCAGTTTTTTGGCTAGAAAATTCATTTTGAAAGCTAAATCTCTGAAATCAAACCCCGTGATTGATACGATTCATGAATTATCTGTTAAGTGTGCTGATAACCAATGGCGAAGGCGCAGATTACCGTTGTTGGTTGAGGCTTATGATTCTTTGTCCCAAGAAACCATTCATATTAGTAATATCCTTGACATGTTTTCTTTAGATATTTGGGTTAGTTACATTAATGTGTCGGAAGTTATACGAACATCTGTTTTAGATTTGACGCAACCAAAATCCAAATATAAGCCTTTTGAATTGGATAATTTTTTCATCAGGATGTGTAACAGTCAGTATGTTGGATTTTATAGCATCTATACTGATGGTTCTAAAGATGGGATGGGTTGAGGAGCGGCAGTGTATGATCCACAACTTGATATTCAGATCAAATTCCAGGTTTCATCTCATTTGTCAATTATGCACACTGAGTTGGTAGCGATTGCGGAGGCCCTTTCTTATCTTCAATCTATCTCCTTTGATAATTTGGTAATATTTACAGATTCTAAGAGTGCCTTACAACATTTGGCTCGGTGTTCCTCGAATTTTCGAGGACTCCCGATTGCCTATACAGTTCTAAAATTAATTCATGATTTGCAAAATTCGTTAAGAAAGGTATATCTGCAGTGGATACCATCTCACAGTGGCATAGTTGGCAATGAGAAAGTAGATGTATTGGCCAAGCAAGCTTCTACCGACGGTATATTGATATCATGTCTTCCTTTCTTTACTGAACGTTTGCCTAATACGAAGAGACAGTGTATGCTTATGTGGAAAGAATATTTTGACGAGCGTTCTAAAAGTATTGGAATCTGGTATAAGACTATACAACCTGAACCTTTGAGTGTACCTTGGATTAATAACTGCTTAAAAAGAAACGATTTGGTATTAGCATTAAGGATTCGTTCCGGTCACATTCCTTTAAATAAGTTTGCCTTTTTAATGCGTAAATCTGATTCACCAAACTGTTCAGAGTGTGATGTGATTGAAGACGTGTACCACATCTTGATGGAATGTGTCCGTAACCAATCAGAAAGATTAAATTTTTCTATGTTATGTAAAATATTTACAGAGGTTGGTGGATGTAATAGTGTTTTGGCTTCTCCTTTATCAAAAGAGGCCAAAGCGCTATATAAACTTGTTCGGGTGGGCTTGAGATTGAGACAAGTATAATTCTTGTTTTAGTGTCAAGTTTACCGACTTTGTTTTTGAGGCTGTATAGAGTGTCATAGTCGCTTTTTGTGACTCAGCTCTTTAAATAAAGATATAAAAAAAAAAAGTACCATATTACTGTATTGTCATCCAAACCACATAAAACTGCCAATTTTCATAACGCTACGATCTTTAGAAGATGGTTAAATTCGTTTTCTTAGATTTGTTTACATAGTTACATACATACACGTCGACCTAATAAAAGCGTGTTAAAAAAATAGTTCTAACTTCTAATAGAATAGGCTGGTTGATAATGTCACTTCATTATTTATTTGACTGACAGAAAAAAAAAACTAAAACAAATTAAAACAAAAGTCATTCGTTGGTCACTCTTGTGCACACTATGGAAACGCCAATATGATGACATATTCCTTATTAAACCCATAGATTAAACCACAGATAACAGCTATCAAACAGATGATTTTTACGACGGCCATTTCTTATTTTTCAAAAAAGAAAACTTTACTACTTTTCAAGAAGTTTTTGATCAAAATATAAAACAAATCAAACAAACCTATTTATGTACAAACTTATTTTTCTAGTTTGTGGACTATCACGCCAGTTGTCTTTGTCAACGTCAAGTCAAAGCGTCAGTTATTTAATTTATTGTTTTATTCCTTAGTTTTATTCTTTTTATTATTAATCTCAAGTTTTATTAAATTTAACTTCAGTTCTAAGCAAACAAGTTATTCGGAAGTTGTAGCAAGTGAGTTTTTCGTGATTTCAACGGACAGAATTGCCACGGATAAAGCAAAGAGCACAGCAATATTTTGTTGTACAGGCAGTGTTTGTTACAATATGTTAGCCACTTTATCCACTGAAAAGGTGTTGTGGGGAATTAAAGTTGGGGACAGCAGCACCACATCGCTGCCCGCGAGCCACGACCAGCAAATCGGGCACCTAAGATAGACCTGTTTGCATGCACGCACGGGAACACTACAAACCAGTGAATTATGTAAGAACAGTGTATTCTCCAGTTACTTAAGATTTGTATTGCACGCTATAATAAACCTCTGGGGTTTAGTTGCCTTTAGGTACTCATAAATATGTTCATGATGATAACGTGAGCTTAGTGTTAGATACTTCCTTTACAAACAATTCATGCTTATTTTGTAAATATTGTTTGTTAAATCGAAAATTTTATACATTTGTTTTGAAGATGTTTTGAAGAATGAATAAAATTATGATAAAAGTGGGAATGTTTATTTTCTTTTTATTTAATCGAAACTAAGAAAAAATGTATTGCGGTACAGTAAGGTACTATAGTACTGTCATTCGAATAGGCCATATTTAACAGCTGTCCAATATGGCCTTATATCGAGTGACCGTACTACAAAAAGAGGTATAACCAAGGTGTCTACGCTTAGGAGCTAGACATATATATTTTGTATTGTATAATTTTATCATTCTTTAATGCAACTTTAATATTGTACCTTCTGTACGCATAGTCTATTTAATTTTGGCCCTTCTGGCGCTAACTTATCTACATCGTATGACCACGACATACCGGGTCTTAACCAATAGCGTCTCTCTACGTGTATGGATTGTAAATGGTAGGGATCGCCTTATACTATTTGTTTTTGTATAATGTCATCTGTGTGTATGATGTTAAGGTTTATAATTTGGTTCATATGGTATGTCAAATGGTTAGTCAAAGTCACCTTCTAAAATTGTATCACTCTCTACTACTGACGGTCGCCTAAAGCACTTGTCCCTGTCAAACATTACCATTTTTAAAGAAATAATAATTTATTTAAATTATCCAAAAATCATCTTTCATTTCACTTGTTCCCGTAGCGAACAAAGTTTTGGCGACCGTGACAGGACAGTGCCTTTTTAATCGAAGCGATTTTGCTGAGTTTTGCAGAGCCTTTGTTCAGGTCGAACAGAGGTCACCGCCACGCCTTAGCCACATCGAGCCCCTTCTTTGGTTTGGAGGTCTACAAGCAGCCCTTCAAGCCCCTTCCTGTGCTGTGTGTGCCTGCGTGGAAGTGTGCGCGCCCTACAATCTGCGCGCATCCAGCAACTCTACTGAAATCCCGTGACGTCATCAACAGAGCAGACTACGTGTCCCCGCGAGCCTCATCGTCTACCTGCAGCGAGTCTACCAGGGCGCATCTACGGCTGCGCATCCACTTTCTCCTGCCTTTCTTAAAGTGAGCCCGTTCCTTTACTATTCCTTTGTCTAAATTCCCCCTTGATTTGCGAATCTAGGGCCTAGTATCTCAAGGGTCAAGTCATATACCTATTTGCAAACGCTATTTATCGTGCCTTACCTGCTATGTGGCTATTTTACATCTAATTGTATGAATTTAGGTGCCTATTTTTCCACATACGCCTTCTACGCACGCCTACCTACTGTTGCAAATAATTACCAAGTACCTAGTGCTAGTACCCATTGCTCGTGTTTTCTATTTGCTGTGTGGCTATTTTACACCTAGTAGTAGTTACTTAGGTGCCTACCCATCCACACAAGCCTACTCGCACGAAATAAATCTATTTAGGTATCTACCTATCATAGCAATTCCCTACTATTTTTAAGTGAATCTGACTTACTTGCTTATCATTGCACTTTCACTAGCACTTTCACATGTAATTTCACTATAATGCCCATATTTTGTCACTAATCACTGCACAGTTGCACTTTTAATTTGCATTTTTGCTTGCAACGCGTGACCTCATTGCGAATTAGAATCCTACTGGCAAATAAACCCCATCGATCGATAGCCGCCGCATTCCATAGCTTATCTAACCAGACCCTGCGCTAACGCACACTCTCAGCCGCTTTGCATCTTCTATTCCAGCGCTCGTGATCTACATTCCTGCCTGTGGACACCGCTGGCTGCAGCGCTGTTGACTGCTTTGGGTGCAAGGCTCATCTACGTGCATCAGCTGATTTGGCCCGGCTTGCAACAAAATAAGGAGCGTATCGTATGCGATTTATTTTATTTAACTTATTGCTTTACCTATTTGCATTTTTAGTACTTTTTCTAATTTATGTCAGACACTGAGGGCGTGAAATCGGAAGTGAAATTTAAGAAAGTTATTAAAAACATTTACGAGATGGATATCACCGAATTAAATTCAAAACGTAGCTCGATTAAGGGCCGAGTAACTAAGTTTAAGAATTATTTAGAAACGTTGACAGAATTAGAAAAATTTTCAGAGTTTGAGTTAACTAAACTTAAAACTAAATTATCTAAATTTGAGATTTTATTTAATGAGTTTGATTCGGTGCAGAGCCAAATCGAGGTGATTAATGTCGCTACCCAGGACAGCGAATTAACTGTTAGGGATTTAATGGAGCAGGATTTTTATAACTGCATTGCCACTGCCCAGCAGTTGATAGGTAAAAATGCGGATGATGATGATAGATCTGTATCTTCTCGCCGGTCTAGCTCACACTGCCACCACCACCATGATGACCACGAGCCGTTAGGTTTTAAACTGCCCGTCATCAAAATTCCAAACTTCGATGGTACCTACTATAGATGGTTGGAGTTTAAGGATACGTTTACGTCACTTGTGCACGGGACAGATAAAATTAAAAGCATACACAAGTTTTACTACCTAAACTCATATCTCGAGGGGAGAGGCGGCGCGTGTTATCAGTAACTTAGAAGTTACTGATAAGAATTACCCCGGTGGCGTGGCAGTTATTATGCGATCGGTACGATAATAAGCGGCAATTAATTAATAACCATTTAAAATCATTTTTCAGTCTCGAGAGCGTACGGGAAACCGAAAAATCTTTGCGTTTTATTATAGACCATGTTAATAAAAACCTGCGCGCTCTCAGCTCATTAGGGCTCCCAACTGATAAGTGGGATGTGTTAATTATTTACATTTTAGCTGAGAAGTTAGATTCACACACGTATTTAAAATGGGAAGAGCACCGTAACACGTTAGGCGATATACCTACGCTTGATGAATTCTTTAAATTTTTACGTAGCCGGGCTGACGTAATTGAGACGGTTAACAGTAATAAGCAGCCTAGTAAACAAACTACGTCACATAACAACGCGATTAGGACGCAGCCTAGGTCTCATACGAAAGTGATGTTAGGTACTACGTCTGCAGGTGAGTCACCCGCCCCTTCGGCATCGACGTCGTGTTTGGTGTGCAGCGGTTCGCATCGCATTTATGAGTGTCCCGTTTTTAAGGCTAAATCGAATGCGGACAAAATGACAGCTGTCACATCCCTGAAGCTTTGTGGTGTTTGCCTAAGACCTGGGCACAAGATACAGCGGTGCAGACTTCCAGGTGCTTGCAAGGTCCCAGGCTGTAAGCAACGCCATAATTCCTTACTCCACGATTGTTTGTATAGGTCGGATAATGTGACGTCACCCTCGTCAGCTGTTGCCATGCCTGCGTTGTTACCTACAGAAAATCTTCTTTGTACGGCTGTGGTAGATGTAATTAACCCAGTAAATAATAAGACTGTTCAGGCACGTGTTGTGTTGGATAATGCGAGTCAATCTTCAATGGTTACCACTCGTATTAAGGACCTTTTACAATTGAACTCTATGCCTACCAACACTAACATTGTAGGTATTGGTGCCTGTCCAGCGGCAACGGCCATTGAACGTTGCACATTACGCATCAAATCTAGGCATAGTTCTTATAGCGCTGATCTCTGTTGTCTAGTGTTGCCAGTTCTGACTAACAAATATCCCACAATGACTTTTAGCATTCAAAATTTAAATTTAGCGGGTTTCGAGCTTGCTGATCCTGATTTTCACAAGTCGTTGGAGGTGGATATGATGATTGGTGCAGATTTGTTTTGGAGTTTGATAGGTTTCGAGCAGTATTCGTTAGGTACTCCTGGCCCCATTCTGCGTAGCTCGCCGCTCGGCTGGCTTGTGGCCGGTCCAAACACACCTACACATAAACCTGCAAATCCGGTTCGCTGCAATTTGTCACTCAATCAAGAAATGGCAGAGCTCAACACCAACATGACAAAGTTTTGGGAATTGGAGAATGTCCTACTAAGTCGACCTTGTCTGAGGAGGAGTCGGCTTGTGAACAGCATTTCCTCGCTAACACTACACGTGATAGTGATGGCCGCTTCATTGTTAGGCTTCCCCTTCGTACGGAACCAGACTGCCTAGGGAATTCTTTTTATTTGGCGAAAAAGCGTTTTTTAAACTTAGAGACACGATTTTCGAGACAGCCAGCTCTTAAGGAACTTTACTTTGCCTTTATGAACGAATATGCCGATCTCGGCCATTTATCCGAATATGATTTTATACCTGCGAACGAATATCCGCAAAATGATTTCTTTTATTTGCCTCATCATCCTGTCTGGAAGGCTACCAGCGAGTCGACTAAGCTTCGCGTCGTGTTTGACGCCTCGGCTCGCACCTCTTCTGGATTTTCTATTAATGACGTGCAAATGACGGGTCCTACGATTCAGGATTCCTTGTTTAACATTTTACTTCGTTTTCGTTCTCACAAATTTGTCATCTCCGGTGACATTGAAAAAATGTACCGGCAAGTAATTATTCACCCTAACGATCGCAATCTTCAGCTGATTTTATGGCGAGATAATGAGTCTCAGCCTTTGCGCACTTTAAGGCTAAATACTGTTACCTACGGTTTTGCCAGTGCTAGCTTTCTGAGCACTCGTTGTCTCTGGCAGTTAGGCGAAGAGTCTAGTGATCCTACAATCAAGGAAGTTATTCAGAGAGATTTTTATGTGGACGATTTATTGACTGGAGCTGATTCAGAAGAGGAGTTACGACGAATTCAGCAAGCTGTAGCAGAAGAAGTAGCTAAGGGAGGTTTTCATCTCAGGAAGTACCGATCTAATTTGCCCTCGGTGCTCGATTCCAGCGTCGATAGCAGTGCTGGTGATCTCATGATCAGTAACGCCACGAGCACTTTAGGTATTGGCTGGGTACCTTCGTCTGACAATTTGCACTTTCCCATAGATGTCCCATCTTCTGACGTCGTAACAAAGAGGTCAATTCTATCCTCCACCTTCAAGGTCTTCGATCCTCTCGGTCTCTTGTCCCTCTGCACAATAAAACCAAAAATGCTGCTTCAAGAACTTTGGGCTGAGCACAAACTTGGCTGGGACGATCCTGTTCCAGATAATATTAAGTCTTCGTGGCTTAACTTTGCCAATGGTCTTGCCAGTCTCGCTGATCTTCAGTTACCCAGGCACGTCTTGATAGACGAGCCAGTTAATGTCGAGCTGCACTGCCTTTGTGATGCCTCGCAGAAGGCTTTTGGTTCTTGTGTCTATTTAAAGTCCACAAATGCTCAAGGTGAGGTTAAGGTGAGCCTTTATGCTCAAAGTCGCGTGTATCTCCTATCACGCCTACAACGATTCCCCGTCTGGAATTGTCTGCTGCTCTGCTCGGAGCTCAATTAGCAGCAGCTGTGATACAGGCTTTGCGACTCAAACTTGACCGTCTCGTTTATTGGACTGATTCTCAGATTGTTCTTGCGTGGCTGAGGACTTCAAAAGGCTTGAAGACCTTCGTGGCTAATAGGATCGGAACAATAAAGGAACTTACCGACCCTGGTGATTGGCGTTACGTTCCAACGTCGCAGAACCCCGCCGATCTGGTGTCTCGTGGCATCGATCCTCAGGATCTCGCTTCCTCTGACTTGTGGTGGCATGGCCCTTCTTTTCTGCTACATGCAGAGTCTTCCTGGCCATTGGCTAATGTTGAGGAGGAGGTGGAGCCATTGGAAGTTAAAGCGTGTCCCGCTTTGGTGGGGGGATGCTCCTATCGATCTTTCAAGGATCTCACGGCTGGTGATTGCACAACGCGCTTATGCTCGGATTTTACGGTGGTTCCACAATTCTAAGGTTTCAAACCAAAACTCTAAACTCACCGGTCCACTACAAGCCTCGGAGCTCGACAATGCTATGAAAGCATTAATCAAAATGTCTCAAAAGGACTTCTTTAGTAAGGAGATCAACCTTCTTCTTCAGAATCAACCTCTGAAGGCCAATTCTGATCTCGCTTCTCTCAATCCTTTTGTAGACTCAGATGGGATTTTACGTGTTGGAGGACGCATCGCCGCCTCTAACTATGATTTTGATAAGAAGCACCCCATGCTACTGCATTCTCGAAGTCGTCTCACGCTGCTTCTATTTCGTCAGGAACACGCTCGACTTTTGCATGCCGGACCACAACTTTTGCTTGCCTCCATTAGGGACCGTTTTTGGCCTGTAGGCGGGCGTAACTTGGCCCGACGAATAGCAAAGGATTGCGTTGTTTGCCGTCGTTTCAAAGGGCAGCAAATGTCAAATATAATGGGTGATCTACCGTCCGAGCGCATTAACCCTGACTTTGCATTTTCTAATGTAGGTACTGATTTTGCCGGACCCTTCCTTATCACCGACCGTAAGACTAGAGGTTGTAAAATAACAAAGTGCTACCTATGTATATTTATTTGTCTTAACTATAAATGCATCCATCTTGAGGCTGTTAGTGAGCTGTCCAAGGACGCATACATGTTGGCTCTAAAACGCTTTATTTGTCGCAGAGGGTTGCCCAAAAAGATATTTAGCGACAACGGCACAAATTTTGTTGCCGCGGCTCGTGAAATCAAAGAGTTTTTTGAGTCTAAGGACGTTCTCGATGCCATTTCTGATTTCACGGCTCAGCAAGGCATACAATTTAAGTTTTCGCCCGCATACGCTCCTCATTTTGGTGGCCTATTTGAAGCTGGTGTCAAATCAGCAAAGTTTCACTTGCACAGAGTAATGGGAACGCACACTTGACCTTTGAGGAACTGAGCACCCTGTTTTCGCAAGTCGAGGCCATCCTCAATAGCCGCCCCCTTTGTCCTCTCAGCCCATCACCCACAGACCTTCAACCTCTTACCCCGGGACACTTTTTGATTGGCAGGCCACTCACCGCACTGCCTACGCCTGACCTGACGGATGTCAAGACTCACCGCCTCGACCGGTACCAGCGCCTGGAGCAAATTCGGCAGCACTTCTGGAAGCGATGGTCCAACGAGTTCGTCAGTGAACTGCAGCAGCGCACAAAGTGGAAGACCCGCTCAAGAGATCTTCAGGTGGATGACTTGGTGCTGCTGAAGGATGACAGCGTACCCCCTCTGGAAGAGTCAGCAAGATGTTCCCCGGCCCTGATGGTGTCCCTCGCGTCGCTGACGTCACTACAGCGCGTGGCGTGGTTCGTCGCGCCTTAAATCGGATATGTTTATTGCCAGCGACTAGCGCTGACACGTCTTGAAGGCCTTTTCTTAATGCCTCCAACGCCCCGGAGGATGTCTACGCTTAGGAGCTAGACATATATATTTTGTATTGTATAATTTTATCATTCTTTAATGCAACTTTAATATTGTACCTTCTGTACGCATAGTCTATTTAATTTTGGCCCTTCTGGCGCTAACTTATCTACATCGTATGACCACGACATACCGGGTCTTAACCAATAGCGTCTCTCTACGTGTATGGATTGTAAATGGTAGGGATCGCCTTATACTATTTGTTTTTGTATAATGTCATCTGTGTGTATGATGTTAAGGTTTATAATTTGGTTCATATGGTATGTCAAATGGTTAGTCAAAGTCACCTTCTAAAATTGTATCACTCTCTACTACTGACGGTCGCCTAAAGCACTTGTCCCTGTCAAACATTACCATTTTTAAAGAAATAATAATTTATTTAAATTATCCAAAAATCATCTTTCATTTCACTTGTTCCCGTAGCGAACACAAGGGGTACATAACCTATCATATTTCTGAACGGTTTTTTTTCTAAACGAACGTAGTAATCAATAAGATTCTGATATATTATCTTCACTGGTAGTTTTTAATTAAAAAAAAACCTGGGATTCTATATGCTGGCACCTTTATATTGAGCGTCTCCTATCTGTCCCGTTAGGGACATATATATAAGTGATCTGGGCTCTTGTGGGTCACTCTACCTATGCTCCACTCGTGATTTTTTTCAGCGAATGTGAGGTTAGTGTCAATAGTAAATGACCACTTCTGAAGTGATTGAATATTAAGGTGAGAATTATTATTGTTTATTGGGCGGCTTCAGTTCAGACGTATACGCGTGTTGCGTGAGTGTTGAGTGCCGTGCTAGTACCAGAGTTATACGCGCAGCTTACGCGTTCACCACGACGTGTTCACCCTGCGCTCAACCAGCGCACTGGCTGGGCGCGGTGGGCGCGTAGCCTGCGCGTGTAACTTAGACGCGTAGCCTACAGCATTCTGTATCCGCCCTAAGTATTCTTTTGAAGGAAAATTTCAAGTAACTACCTATCTGCTCTTTTAAAAGCGTAGCATCTCGACCTCCGAAGCTCGAATTATTACCAGGACTAGGTCTCGTTTTCCCCCCCCGCGACCTCCCATAGTAAATCAATCAACTGATCGGCGATTTTGTATGGGAGGCCCAATTTTTTTTTTCACATTTCGACCCATGTTCCATGGGGAAAGTTGTTCAGTTTCATGAGTACCTTGACCTCCTTTCGGCTTGTTATACCCTTTCCGTTACTCCCGGTATAGTCCACCAAATTATATTCCGCTTTGTGGTTCCGTTGAAATTAAACACACACACACAAAGAGCTACATTTCTTTTTCATTAGGTATAATATTTCCTTTGTTCTACGGTAGAACAAGTGGAAACTTTTTTTCCCACTAGGGTCAGGCGGGGTAATTATGAAACAAAAATATGAACTTTACAAAGTTAAATAAAAAAATGCGCTTATAAACGTCTGCAAACGCATTCATATTGTGAAATGCCGCACTATCTATCTGGCATGACTGTCAGTTTGCCACTATGTGCACTAATTAATATAGTTTGGCCACAAAATGTGTGTCTCATTTTTTTCCGCCTCTATGGGGAAATAATGAGACACCCGAGTTTAAAAATAAGACAGCGAACAACTTCTATAGTTTAGACATTTTTAAAGCGGCTGGGTAATTTTAAGACAGAATGGGAAAAAATGATACAACGTGTATAAGTAATTTTAAAATATCTTTTATAATGATGTTTTTTTTGTCAATAAACCAAAACTTATACATTATGCTTATTTTTTAATAAGCCTTTGGAAAGCATTTTTTAGGAAATTGAATTTTATAAAAAATAACAAACTAGAAAAATATGCGACTACGTTATTGAGGTCACAAATTATTAATAGGAACTAGAAAATTGTCAACAAAAAGTATTTATAAAATCAAAATTTTTCAAATGCGGTCAATTATAAGACATTATAAATCTATTTTATATTATACTTTTCAAGGTCTACATCGGTAATTAGGGTACCTCTTACATTATTTTGCACTGGTAATGGCAATTTCATGATGATTTCGTCTTTATGTACTGAATAAATAATAGACGAAGTATATATTTTTGTTCGCTTCAAGTAAATAACTGACAAGTTCATCTATTCTATTTATTTATTTATTTATTTATCTATTCTATTCTTGCTCTATTATAATATTTATGTTTCTTTTTAGTTGTATGAACCATAAGAATGAATCACCAATTAAAAATCGAGATCTACTACCGGTTTCTTTACATAATTTCTAGACATTTATTTCACTAGTCTGTCTTATTTTTACACTGTGTGGTGACTTATATTTTCCCGACGGGGCGTCTCATATTTTCCCAAAGATTAGAAACGTCCATTCCGTGCTCTAGCCCATAAGAGACAGAAATGGCGGCGCGAACGCGGGAGTATCTTCCCAGCCGCGAGCGCCGGACGGTAGGTAGCGCGCACATGATGCGCCGGTGAGGTACAAGGTCAAAAGTTTGTTGACCTTTAACGAAAGTTTTCGCGCCAAAAATTGCAAGCAAAAATGAAATGTCATAAAATTTATAAATAATAATGAGACAATGTAATATAAATTTTGTACCCTCTTGTATAAACACTAAGGCTTATTTTTGTATGAAAAGAAACTAATTAATACATAATTTTAAGTTAGATTTTCAAGTGTCTTATTTTTACCCAAAATATCAGGTGTCTCATTTTTACCCCACTTGACCCTAGTTCTACGGTGGAACAAGTGACCATATTTTAAGTCCCACTTGTTTTAGAAATTTTATTTTGCATGGAAAATTTGCTTGGTGTCGTGGAGCTTTTTGTCACAAAAAACTAAACACATTCACATTTGGAAGCACATTTTTATTTCAAAAAGTCAGTGTTTTGGAACGGATTATACCTATCGACGCTTGAAAGGCAAAATTATGTAAGCGACATTTTTGGCCAAACTGAGTTATATACATTGTTGGAATCGCCTGATTTTTCTGCGTCGTTTGGTCTTAAGGCGAGGAACACACGCAACGTCGGTTTGTGCGTCGTTCATTCAATACTCCACCCTACCTGCATATGAATACGGTTTGTGTCAAATGGCATCGCACAACGCTGCGTTGTCTGTCAAATCATTTGATATAAACCGTATTCGTATAAAAATAAGGTGAAAAATCGAACAAACGACGCACAAACCGACGTTGCGTGTGTTCCTCGCCTTACTCACGACTTGAAATTTTTTTGTCGCTAAGAAATTTTGAAATCCGCGAAAATCCACTTTTTTCGGTTGACTAACCGTCACAATTTTCGACCATTTTTGAAAATTTGGTGGTTATCGAAATTAAATAATGCTAAATTTGACTTTGGTCAAATTTTACCGTTCCCTTCGTACAGTATTTTCTCCACTTAGTCAATTTTGCCTCAATCTGACAACACAGTGTAAGGCGCATAGCTATTTTTTTCCTTACAAAGGTCTCGTTTTTTCATCACTTATGTAATTTTTGCATACTCGTTTTTCTGCGTGCTTGGCGTTTAGTTAAAAATGCCTGTTATAATTTTTCTTTATTCAGTTGGTTCACTATTATTACCTGTCTTAATAATAAATCTGATTGTCGCTTAGTCAATTTTTACCCGCCGTTTTCAAAGGTTCTTATTTAGACAATTTTTACTTGGCCAAATACGATTATCCAATGTCGGTTAGAACCTATGGTAGCATCACGTACAGGCGCTTGGAATATTTTAATTTAAAGTAGTTTACATAAAAATGTTGGTTACTCCCTAGTCTCCCTACGGATAACGCACGAACAGTCGCTTGTGCAAACAGTGAATCTAGAGTTTAAGTTACTTAGATAATTCAGTGCATGATAGGGCGTCGCTTGGGATGCACGCGCGCGCTTCGATTGGTGTTTTTAGGTGCTAATTAAAGGTGTTTTTCTTCTTGTAATAATATTTTGTTTTGTAGCCGGTTCAAGATTTAAGAAGAAGAGTGATTGGTACCGTAATGACCTAAAGTTGTTCATACATTATTTCTGTGTTTGCTTAGCGAATTCTGATGATTCATTATAATAATTATGTAATGGATAGGGTGTAGGCAGGTTTATTTCCTTTGTCCCGTTAACACTATCCTATATCTGTTTACCAAGCATAACTGATTGATTGATTGATATCTAATTTCTCCATAATATGTTAGTTAATTTGAAGCTCCGTTAAATATTTTAAAGGTCAAATCGCACCAACGCACCGCGCGGAACCGCGGCGAAGCCGCGCGTTACAACTAATATTGTTAACATCAACGTGAAACCATACTACAATATGGCTGCAGAGGATTGGCGTGGTGTGGCGCTATACTGGGTGTTAGGGACGGTGTAACGAAAACTTTGCAGGCATAAGCAGACCATCAAACTGCACAACTTTTACTATGGAGCCAATGGTGGGAAACGAAAAAAAAATTCCGCCCTCCCATACAAAATTCACGATCAGCTGACTGACTTTGTACGGGAGGTCGGAAAATTTTATTCGTTTCCCACCATTGGCTCCAAAGTAAAAGTTGTTCAGTTTCATGGTCTGAGCACGCCTGCAAAGTTTTCGTTACACCGTCCCTAACACCCCGTATACCTATTTATTTGCGGAGTATATATTTTAGGTGATAACAATTGGCAGAGGAGCCGCGGCGCGGCGCGAATTTGGTTCTTGTAGAAATATGTTACGGATCACATGCAAAAATGGCCGAGCCTCTCCGCTGCCACGCCGCTATAAGGCTGACGTGCACAACGTTTTAACTGTCACTGTCGCCATCTCCATGCTGTGAAATGAACGATACGCGCTTAAG
Organism: Phthorimaea operculella; assembly: GCA_024500475.1. Taxonomy (NCBI): domain Eukaryota; kingdom Metazoa; phylum Arthropoda; class Insecta; order Lepidoptera; family Gelechiidae; genus Phthorimaea; species Phthorimaea operculella. Next base: position 797,722 of record JANFCV010000098.1, read on the forward strand.
GGCGACGACTTTTTCCTTTAAAGTAGCCGCAGTTGGATGAGACACCTTGTCTTCGTGATGAACCCATTTACGAAAGTACGTGACAACTTCCGCAGCCACGCCCTCCAAACCGAAGTTGCCGCTATAGTCATGGTCCTTAGCAAAAAAATACTGTTTTGCCGGCACAGTTGATGCCGCTTTGCTCAGTGATACTAGGGACCATTGTGAATGATTCCATCCGAGGAAATGAAAAATCCATCCACTGGATTTCAAAATGGCGGACCCTCGTTTTTTTGTATGGCACTAAAAAATAATTTTTCTGGAGCCCATCGTGTGGGGTATCAAATGTAAGGGCTAGACGAGACAATTTCAAAAATATATCGTTTTAATACATTTCAGTTACCCCCTTAGAAAAAAATTAGGTTTCATTTTTAAAAGTAGTCATAACATGCCAAGTTTGAGGTCCAGTAGGTACAAAATAGCTGACATATAGTTTCATAAAAGTACGCCAAATGATCCACCATATCCTTAACTCTAACGTGACGAAAGGAATTTTGAAAATAATAAGATTTAATGTATATTTTGCAATGGAAAGTATATCATTGAGAACTGCAGTAGGTTGGTAAGAATTACTGCTTGTGCGCCTCCATAAATGTTTAAGATGCAATTCTCTTCATGATTGCTTTTGCACTTAAAACTAGATTATGATGTGCCGGATCATTTTAAATCTTCGGGCACGGTTGTGCCCCCGCCAAGTCGAGTAAAAATTGGCTTTGCCGTACCATATCCCCTTCCCTCCGCACCTCGAAACTGTTTGGACGTGTGCCCTTATACCTCCGTATTTTTAAATATTTAAACGAAATCATCACTAATTTAATACTCGTGAGAAAATAGGAGTGCATAAACGACCAGGAGCTCGTCAGTCCAGTGCTGTGGCGGCCGATCGACATCAACACAGCTACACAAGCGCAAGCGCAAGCGGAGTAAGAACCTAGAAAATAGTGCCATCTCTTTCGCCCGCAATAAAAACTCGATCTACGCGTGTCCGTGCGCCGCGCAAAACAGGTATTAACCTCACACACACAGTGCGAGTTTCTCCTGCGTGTGCCTGCCTAGCCTACGCGCACACAGACACATCAGCATCGCGCACGCATAGCACACATCTAATATAGCAGACGACCGCCGGCCGACTACGACTACGAATACGAAGCCTCTTCGCGCTTATAATATCCTGGTACCCCACTGGAATATAACCTTTACTACGAGTATAAAATAATTCTGAACATCATAGAGACTACTTGTTCCTAAGCAACCAGATTACTGCTACAACTTGCTGCTTTCCTAGTACCTATATCAAGAACACTCATAACGTGAAACATGGAAAAATGCAACTCACAGCCTAATATCTCTAATATAGGTGATCAAGGCGATAATGTTAGCGGAAGCTACGAAACGACACCGCCTAATTTCTCGGACGCCCGTAGGAAAAGATCCCGAGACGAGTTGTCCCGGGATGATTTTCTGGAATTCCGGGAGTACATGAAAAATCTACTGAACAACTGGAAGGCTGATCAGGACCGCAAGATGAAGGAAAATCAAGAGTCAATGAAAAAAATTGAAAACGCTGCAATTTTTATGTCAAAACAATATGAGGATCTACTCAAGAAGGTCACGGATCTTGAAAATGAAAACAAACTCCTGAAACAAAATGAACAAGAAAATCGCAGCCACATCCGCATCTTGGAGGACAAAGTTGAGCAACTGGAACGATCATCTAAAAACATTTTTGTTGAAATTCGCAACGTCCCAGTTAAACAAAATGAGAACAAGGAGGACCTCATAAACACAGTAAAAAAAATATCACAGGCACTAGCTGTGAACACTCAACCTTCGGACATAAGGGACGCTTTTCGCAAACAAAACAAGAAAGGTCCAACGAGACCAATCGTCGTAGAACTATCTAGCACAGCAGTGAAATTCAATCTGCTAGCAGCAGCTAGAAGGTACAATTTGAGCAACCCACACAATAAACTGAATGCGTCGCACATTGGATTTACTGATAACAACAGCGAACTATTCTTGTCGGAGGTTCTAACCGATAATGCTGGAAAGTTATACTTTCTCGCCAGGAACCTAAAGAAAAGCAAGCTTATTGATTACTGTTGGACGACGAATGGAAAGGTCTACATCCGCAAAAGGGCTGGTGAACCTGCTGTTCTCATCAGGGATGAGGCGCAGATTGAAGCTATCAAAAAAGAAGATTGACTATTCACTTCTGATGTTACTTACCTCTGTCTGTTGGTGACGCTCAACAGTTGCTATTCTGCCGTGTACTCTAGCCTACAAATAAGTAAATCTTTTTTAAATTGGTATATAATCCGTAAACACTATATTTTACACACTCATACTCATACTCCCATCAACTTTTGTATGCATTTAAAACCAGACACATCTTGGATCCGGCTCTCCCATATTCCACGGGTAAATATTAGCGCGACTTATTTAATTGTTATCAATGTTTGATAAAGTAATAAATGATTTAGACAGCACTATATTAATACCAAACACTAAAGTACAAACGCCCGAGGAATGCATTACATATTTGGGAGAACCTAGATCCAAGCTAACTTTTCTAACCCAAAACATACGTAGCATACGTAAGAACTTTGACAATCTGTTATTATATATAAGTCGTTTAAAATTTAATCCCGATGTAATCGTTTTGACCGAGTGCCGGTTGGACTCCTCTTTCAATGGTCTACAACTGAACAACTATAAGTGCAATTATTCAAAAAAATACATAAACCAAAATAGTGGGATTGTTATCTTTACCAAGAATAGCCTTCACATAAAAGTAACTGAACCCTCCTTTGAGGATGCGGACTGCTTACTGCTTGAAATTAACAAAATGATAACTGTTATTGCACTCTACAGGTCTCCGTCGATTCAGCAAACCACTAAATTCTTAAACTCAATAGAATCAACACTTAAAAATATCAATACTCAAACTTCTATAATAACAGGAGATATTAATATAGACATTAAAGAAAGCTCAATTGATACCAGTAAGGATGACTACTTATTCCTAACCGCGCATTATGGCTACTATCCAGGCCATCTCTTTCCAACTAGGGGACCCAACTGTTTAGACCACTTCCTTATCAAATCAAAAATACCTGCGCGTGTCGTTGTATGCCAGTCAGACCTCACAGATCATCTAACATTGCTCCTGAGTATTGACATTCGAATTGCTTCAAAACAAAAACGTACTAGACAAAAAGTAAAAATTGATTACGAAGGTTTAATAAAGCACCTATACCAGATAGACTGGTCTCCAGTTCTCCTAGAAACTGACGTTAACCTAGCTACTGATATTTTCATTAAAATGTATCAAGAGTCCCTTATTAAATTTAAAACGATAAAAAGTGTTCGTCACTCTGATGTAATTTTAAAGCCTTGGATGACCATTGGAATTCTGAAATGTATCAGGCGTCGAGACGAACTGCACGCAGAAACCCGCATGAATCCAAATAATGAAGATCTTAAAAACAAATACCGGCTTTACAGAAATTACTGTTTCAACATAATAAAAAACCTCCGAGATGAACATGACAAAAACCTACTTCTCACAAATAAAGGTAACAGCAAAGGTACCTGGGAGGCAGTTAAATCTATCTGTGATCTAAAGAACGTTAAGACTAGTAGTGAGGATCTCTTAAATCTCAGCGCTAATCCGACAACAGCTCTAAATACAGTAAATAATTATTTTGCCAATGTTGGCACCGAATACGCGCAAAAAATAATGGACAGAATAGGAGAAAATGAACAAGATTTGGCACTTTCGTTGAAGTCGCCGTATCCAGGCATGGTTCACTCTTTCTTTCTGGCTCCTACAGATGAATCTGAGGTGACTAGAATCATAGCTGGACTTAAAAACAACTCCGCTACGGGCTGGGACAATATCAGCAATCATGTGCTTAAACAAGCCAAGCAATCTTTGGCTCTTCCTATCGCTCACATCTGCAATCTAAGTATCTCGTCTGGTATTATGCCGAACTCTTTAAAAATTGCCCATGTTGTGCCCATCCATAAATCGGGAGACACACTTAGCCCTAGCAACTACAGGCCGATCTCGCTCTTGAGCACGTTGTCGAAGATCCTCGAAAAAATAGTAAACAAGCGTCTAGTCAAATACTTAGAGCAAAAGAATATTCTCTCAGATAATCAATTTGGCTTTAGGGTTGGGAGATCGACCGAAGATGCAGTGCTTGCCTTAACTGACTTTGTATTTGCCAAACTGGATCAAAAGCTTAGGTGTGCTGGCGTCTTCTTAGACCTAGCTAAAGCATTTGACACCGTTTCTCGACCGATCCTTCTAAGAAAACTTGAGTTTATGGGTGTGCGTGGTGTTGCACTTGATTGGTTTTCCTCCTATCTAGATGGTAGAAAACAAAAAACGATTGTGGGGGAGAACAGCAGTGATTACACTGATATAGCATTCGGTGTACCCCAGGGTAGCGTTCTGGGGTCAACGTTGTTTCTTGCCTACATCAACGACTTATGCTCTACTGTCATCCCCAACATGAAACTTTTCGCATTCGCTGACGATACAGCTTTGGTATTCACAGGTAAAACCTGGAAAGATGTAAAAGTTTCGACAGAAAAGGGATTACAGATAGTCTCAGCATGGCTCCAGAACAACCTCCTGACACTAAATGCGATGAAAACAAAAGTGTTGACTTTTTCCATCACACAGCATACTGCTCCACCACCTCAACTTGATTTTACACTGCACTTGTGCAAAGATCTGCGGAACTGCGACTGCTCGTGTCCGAAACTCGACATTGCCGATCGCATCAAATACCTTGGCGTTATAATTGATCCACACTTGAGATGGTCACTACAGATTGAAGCACTAAGTTCCCGAGTCCGTAAACTGCTACATATCTTTAGGCGATTGCGGGATGTGGCTGATGGCGAAAGTATTAGACTTGTCTATACTGCTCTCTGTCAGTCCCTACTGAGATACTGTAGCACCTCGTGAGGCTCAGCCGACCAGACATACCTCCTCAAACTTGAACGGGCTCAAAGAGCAATTCTTAAGGTTGGCTTTAAGAAACCCTACCGGTACCCAACCAATGACCTATACGCGGATACTAAAGTACTGCGGGTCAGGCAACTTTTTATCCTATCAACTGTACTGCGGTACCACAAAGTTGCCCCTCATACTGTCATCGATACTACCTCACGAAGACGCAGTTGGCCTATGCGCCGCCTACGCACCAAATTTGCTCGGAGATCTTACAGCTTCCTTGGACCGTATCTATACGAAAAATTAAATAAAATATTAAAAATACTGTTACTGTCGAAATTTAAAGCTAAAAAGTAATCACATCCTGGCTTCTGTCACTTTGTTTTAGGGAAACTGAAAAACTACTTATACCAATTATATAATTTAAAATGCAATTCAATAACATATCGTTTACTAACCTACATCAATTTGTTACACGGAAACCTAATTATTAACTATACCTACCTACATTATATCACTTAGTTATATTTTAAACAAAATTAACACCTATCTTAATTACTTATTTATCTACTTACTACTTAATATACATGTCACCAACCCACACTTACACCTATAAAATATATAAATATATTCGTTTCTCTAATTTTAAGATTTAAGGGTGCACTAGATTTAGCTATAATTTAAATATTGTTTCTATCCTGCAAAATAAAATGTACTCTGGAAGGAACTAGCCCTCGCGACACAGGGAATCCTAGTGCGAGGTCTAGGTCACCGCTGTAATTAGACATAAGATTATAATAAAGAATTTTCATTTTCATTTTCATTTTCATATTTCTCTTAAAGCAGTTTCGGCCAAAGTTGAGACCCCTTTAATGATGGATAAAAATAGAAATATTTAATTTAGCAGATATAGAAGCTCTAAATGGAGTAAAATACTTAAGTTTAAGAATAGAAAAAAACAATTAACTATGTGATTCTATGTGAATAGTGAATACGCAGGATTACCATTTTAAATTTACAGCGAAACAGCATTCATTGCAGTTTTAATTGTAGAATCATGTTAGTGTTTAGTGTTAAAATATGAAATAAAATGACTCGTATAAAGTTATTTCGTACCGACGACGTCGTGGATTGCACAACGTTTCTGGTGGAGTGGCAGACTTGGCTGTCTTTAACAAAATATATCTTGCAAGTAGGAAGTATATGATTATTTGTTTTTGCAATTATTTAATGTCGGTCGCTCAAATAGGCCATATTTGACAACTTTCAGATATAAGGTATTATATTTTTCTTTGATGATGTTTTTTTTAGTATGGACTGTCAAATATGGCCCATTGGAACGACCGTACTCGAAGTCAATATTTTATGTACGAAAACTCTCATTTTTTTGCGGTAGATGTACCTAATGAGAGGTGAGACTTTCTTTTTTTTGAATTGTGTTTTGATGGTATCTCATATCTTTACATAAAACTTTTTTGATCTCACTTCATTTATATACCTAGGTACATGTCATCTAAAAGTGCTTTAGAAGTTTTATGGTCGGTCGAATGAGTAACAGATTCAGGGGAATTGAATGAATTTTTGAAATATTGAATGTTTATGTAATGACTGTTTGGGTCCTTAACACACAGGTTTCAAAAGTTATCCAAAATATCGTTGTTTTGGGTGTCGAAATTGGCCTGAACTGTTTCGAGAGAAACAATTTTATTTAATTTAATCATTTATTGTAGGTACCTACACAAAAACAAATACAGGACAAATATAAAAACAAAAACGATACAGCAGGCACTACTTATTTCTAACATGAATTTTTCTTACAGGCCTACTAAACTGAGATAGCATTCATAAGTAAAGCAACATGGTACCTATGGCAAATACGCTTTTTATTCGACTTGGCGGGGGCACAACCATGCCCGCAGATTTAAATGATCCGGCACATCATAATCTAGCTTTAAGTGTAAAAGCAATCATGAGGAGAATTACATCTTAAACATTTATAAAGGCGCACAAGCAGTTCTTACTAACCTACTGCAGTTTACAATGATCTACTTTCCATTGCAAAACATACATTAAATCTTATTATTCTCAAAATTTCTTTCGTCACGTTAGAGTTAAGGATATGGTGGATCATTTGGCATACTTTTATGAAACTATATGTCAGCTATTTTGTACCTACTGGACCTCAAACTTGCCATGTTTTGACTACTCTAAGAGGGCAACTGAAATGTACTAAAACGATATATTTTTGAAATCGTCTCGTCTAGCCTTTTCATTTGATACCCCACACGATGGGCTCCAGAAGAATTATTTTTTAGTTCCATACAAAAAAACGAAGGTCCGCCATCTTGAAATCCAGTGGATGGATTTTTCATTTCCTCGGATGGAATCATTCACAATGGTCCCTTGTATCACTGAGCAAAGCTGCATCAACTGTGCCGGCAAAACAGCTTTCGGGTGATATTTGACCGTACCCGCTTAGACTACTAGCTGATGAGCACAATTTGGGCATCCCTCCTAATGGGGTATCACCGATATCACCAAACTGGTACGATCTCACCGCGGCGTGATGTTTCACCTGCAGGACAGGTGCATGGCTAACTAGAGTAAATCAACCCATGTCGTACTACGCAGCGCGGCCACGGTCACGTATCGGGTCCAAATTCCGGCCTCTTACCATCGAAACAGCAGAGACCGGAATTTTTGGCACGCGAGGGACGTTTGCTAAGACCAGGGACTGTCGAAAAAGATAATTCAAAGCTTAGTGGCGGGGAAACCTTCAAGAGCAGCATTGGTTTCCATAGATGAACTGCAAATGCATATAGGTATGGGTTTCGTATTGCAACCTAGGACGAGGCACTGCCACACGGAGAGAGTGACTGGCTAGAAGTGTTCCGAAGTGTGGGGATAGCCACGCCGTTGACTTGCTCTGAGATACTGCCAGATCCACGCCCAAAGAGCTTTCCTATCGATCAAGTGTGCCCTTGGCCTCACTATGATCATCCCACGCATGCTGAAAAATACGGTCTTTAGGAGGTGAAACACCTGCCCCAAAGGGAATACTGGCCCTGCCACCAGCAATAGATAAAATATCAGTGACAGGGTACGCTACCCTATGCGCCGATGCCAAGAAAGCATTGCTCCGGGGACGACAAGGGGCAGGTTATTCGCCTGAAGAAAGAATAAAAACCTTGTGGTTTGCTTGCGAAGTGGCGTACTGTAACAGAAACATTCAGTACAACATTATTCGATGCAGAAACATTCGATATGGGGACTTTCGATGTAATGCACATTCGATGTGGCGGCCTTTCGATGTGGTGGCTTTTCGATGTGGCGGACTTACGATGTGGCGACTTTTAGATGTGGCGACCATGCGATGTGGCGACCATTTAATGTGGCGACCTTTCGATGCAGCGTTGTCGATGTTGCGACATACCATGTAACGACCTTTGATGTTATAATCTGGACCCATAATAAATTGTTGTAGGTGCTTTCAGACTTCACTAATTTTATCCACCCCAATAGATCACCCTGTGTATTAAGATACCTAGCTTACGTTTAAATCTGTTTTTTTTTTAGATTTTTACATAGGTACTACCACGCAGTAATTGAACACCCTGTATACTACCCAAGATTTAAATTTATTTGAGATAATACTGTTTGCCTATGTCCTGTAATTATACTTGCAGGAGATTAGAATTTCAATAAAATGTAGCCGTTGTCGCGGCAATCTCATGTATCTTAGATACAGTACCACGCGTAACACGATTTGTATGAGAATTAAAGTAGCAAAAATATTAAAATCGTTATATTTCACTACACACTTAAAAATTAGAAAAAATTTAAATGAGGAATGCATTTCATGATTGCTCTGTTCCAATTCCTATGAAAAAAAACTTCATTGATTCAATATTTTGTAAGTTATGAGCAAAAATTATTTCCAAAATAAAAAGTGGATTTGTGGCAAATGGCAGTTTGAGAGATACATGAGATAAGCGTAACAGGGCAGTGCTACACTATTGGTTTCTTTGGGAAAGTTGTAGGCCTTAACGAGATCTACATGACAGGTGTCAACTGTCATACTAAAAAGTCGTTTATATCGGAAACTATGCGTGCTAGACTATTGGTTTCTTTGGGAAAGTTGTTGGCCTTAACGCGATCTACATGACAGGTGTCAGCTGTCATACTAAAAAGTCGTTTATATCGGAAACTATGCGTGCTAGACTATTGGTTTCTTTAGGAAAGTTGTAGGCTTTAACGAGATCTAAATGACAGGTGTCAGCTGTCATACTAAAAAGTCGTTTATTAAACAACTGTACCGTCCTATAATCATACTTAACATGAGAGAAGCAACTCATCTACACCTACAGCTACGGTCGCACCTATCTGTCCTTGCTCGTGATTGGCTGCTCCCACCTCCCCGCTCCTCACTCCGACAGGCAGGGCGGGGCGAGTCGGCCCGCTTGGCTTCATTGGCGATTTATCAACGCCGGCGCGCGGTCGCCTCAGAAGATAATTTTTTGAATTTCGCCAAAGTTTTATAATTCAAAAATTATAAACTTTAATAAATTATTTTAATTTAACTATTTCATTTTTGTGTTATATGGCGTTTTCAAAAAAATTATTTTCTTTTAAATTTTTTATTAATAACGGTTTTACACCGTTCGTTTTTTAAATTTTATATTTGTGTAATGTCTGTCCTTTTTAAATTGTAAATTCAGTGAGTTTGCAAGATGGGTAAGTCCTTTCTATTTTATTGAGCATGCACTTGGAAAATCAAATTTCTGAAGGCGGTTTTCCGTCGAACACTACTTTGCAATTTCATACCACTGTTCATAATTTAGACCAAGCTCAGTCTAAAGTCCGTTTACGAGTAAATAAATTGTTCAGGAAGGGCGCCGAGCCCGTGATCTAAATAGATAACTATTTCAGTGAATTATTTATCAAGAGTAAGATCCCAATTAAATAACCAAAGTGTGTTAAAGAAATTTGGTTGTTATCGAAGTAATAAATTCGTTCTCTTCTTTTGAGGACGATCAAATGAAAATCCAGTAATCATAGTGCCTTTCATAAGCCTTGAGTGACACGATTTAAATATTTTCAACACAAAATGTTGATCCGTTGTAGGCTGCTAGTTATCTGTAAGTGATGATACATTTTGCCTCAGGGTAATATATTTTTAGTTATAAGTATTATTCGGTCGAAATATTTGAAGATGGCGTCCGTGTACGCCACGGAGTGAAGTAAGGTCACTGATTGATTTATGGATTTTCATCAACAAATTTATTATTTAATTAAAACTTCTGTCTGTAATCAGACACGTGGTTTTTAAGTTTGTGTTTTGTTTGACACGTCGCAACGTGTTCGACGCTATAAACACGTGGTCCTCACTTTAAAAAAATGTTGACTTGTATATTTAATTTCTACCTCCAAAGTTCTTTTTCTTTGAGGTGTTTCTTTAAAATTAAAGAATTTCATTAAAAGGGTGTCGCTGTGACCCCGAATAATGCAGTGAGTTTACGGCACACCTAGTCCGTAGAACGTCTTACAAAAAAGAACAATCAAATCTCAGCAAGGATATTTTGTAAGGTATATATACCTAATTTTATTCTATTGCAATGACAAATTTGATATTATATGGCTCCGCGAACTAGGCCATGTTCCCTTGTTTTTATATGTTACCTCTGCGCAATGCAAGGTTATACCCTATTTTAAAACATCATTAGGAGTACCTTGGCCGCCAGCGCATGGTGAGCCCTTTGACTCCTACATCCCCGCGCAGGGGTTGTGCTTTTTGATGTCATGCAGATTGCTCTCGCCTGCACTTGCAGGAGTGCCTTAATTTTCGTCCTAGTGTCTTTCGTATACGTGACGAACTGATATTTTGTAATGCGAGACAAATATCGCAAAATATAGTGATAAGTATATTGTTGCGTTTCGGTACTACATACTCCTCAAAGGACGGGGTCATCATGGACCCAAAAGTTTCGAAACGTACCTACATATTATTTTAATACCTCGCGCAGAGAGAGTCGGCCAGCGAATTTCATAAAACTGTGTGACTTATGATATAAACTGTACTGTATTAGGTATTACTCTTATACCTATCCCATATCAAACAAAGAAAGTTCAGTGACATTCGGCGCAGGCACGATATGTCTTACCTACAAAATAAAGGGTTCTCCCTTTTACTAATTTCGAAGTATTCTATAAAAACAAATAGTACACCGTCAGGGCCTTGCCTCAGACGAAATTAACGAGTGTAACGAAGGGTAGTGTGTGTGTTAGTGAATTTCGCAGGTTCGAATCTTGCATGTGACATTTTATTTAGATAAGAATTCTAATTGAATACCTACCCGACACGTTTTTGTTTACAAAGTCCATAATCCGATGGACGCATCCGAGATAATTATTTTCAATGAAATTTGCTTTGAAATGGCTATTACAATTTCTAGTAAAAGAAGTTTACATCTTAGCTTATGTAGAGGCATTCCAAGAAAATGTTCTGAGACTTCTAATATTTCCGTGTAAAAGATTTGATATCAACATAAAAGCTTTAAAAAATTTCACATACAGTAGCTTTGTATCATTCATAAGGATAACATAAGCGTAAAGTAGATGCTAAACGTCACGTAAGCGACAAGAAGTTGATGTTTTCATGGAATGCCCCTGCGTAGCTTTGAGCTAGTTAGAAACACCTACGCAAGGAGATTGTCAATAAAGACATTACCATAACCTCAGGGCTGAAGTTCTTGCAGGTTAATGTCTTAAACAGTTTCACTTTGTGATCATTACAGTGGCTCACTGGGCCATGCAATAAAAAATAAGTTACAACATTGTTCTTGTAATGGAACGACCATTTATGCATTTCCCTTGCTCACTATCATAAGTAGCAAGAAATCACTTCTATTAAATAGTTATCTCTTACTACAGTGTCAACTGTGTCCCCTAAAAATGTAATACGATGGTACTAATGTCATGCTAAGGGATATCCCTTACGCTTGTCATTCGTTTACTTCTTTGAACTATGGTCAAAGAGTGCCATTAAAGTACCTATTTCAAATAGGTACGTGCTGTATTTTTCGCAGCAAGTAACCCCGGAGGGAAATACCTATGTACAATCTGAAGAGCTCTCTGAAGAGTTAAGTTAAAGTTTTCTTGTGTTAGCGAGATTTTAAGCAACATGAAAACAAACAAAAGTGGGGAGAGAAAGAGGCCGTATTGTAATGGCCTCATCTCAAAACGGATAAGTAAATAACTACCTACCTATTCAATAAATGTCACACCTAAACTATGAAAAGTTTTTGCTTTTTCAATTCATTGAGAGAAAAGTGTGTGTTTGGGATACAGATTTATGTAATGTACCTAGGTGATTTACTTAATCCATCATGTTGCAAATTTATAACTACATTCTGTTGTAGATTCACAAGCTATGAAACATCAAAACTGGTGGTAAATTGTCTTAACTAGTCTAACTACTGAAAACTAGTACCTAATGTCTACATGTCATATCATAACATAAGGTAGGTATACTTGAAGTACCTACCTCCTCGGTTGCCATGACCTTGGACATGATATACGTAATGTTACTTTAGAAAGTTTGCCTACCCGTAAAGGTTTAGGCGTGATATATACGTATATGTATGTATCTAGGATGTTTTTATACTTCCTACCATAGGTACCTACTCAAAGTGTTATGATATGAATGACATGTTTATTACGTAATGTGTCTAACCATCTGCACTAGAGATAAAAAGTTGTAAAACGATATCAAAATAATCATTTTTCTTAATACCGTCTCGATCGGTATGAGTTTTTATTTTCCTCATGTGTGGTCATCTTGCTACCTACTCTATTTATTATGAATGAAAGCTTATGCGAAAATAAACAAAAAACTACCTACAGTCTATGCGGGTACTTTTATGGAATAAACAACACTACAACACGTTTCAAAACTAATGATTTCAAATAGAGGGTACTTTCGCAAATTGACATGTTTTATGTCACGAGTGAAAGACTCCTGACTGCCGTGCATAAGGTGTTTTGAAACGTAAAATGGTGAATAAATCTGTCTATTTTTAGACGTACGTAACTCAAAAGATGATACCGTTTGTTCCAATATACTTATTTGCTCTGAATGTCAGGCATTCGTGAAAGTACCTACCTATTAGGTTATTATGTCTATTAATTATATTTTTTGCAAAACAGATAGCGGAAATGCTATTTCGAAGAAACGATGACGAAACGAAGGTGCGATGGTAGTTTATAATCGTACAGATACATTGTGAACTAACGGTGACTGTTGAACTATGCGTACACAGGTGCACTTTGAGATGGATATCAATCTATTACCAATTAAGAGATTTACAATGAGTTGTTTATGCTGACTACCTAAAAGACGTTAATGTCGTTCTACAGGCAGATAGTTTTGTTTTCCTCGGTAGGTGGGCTATCTTATATGTACGTTATACAGACAAGTTCATGCGCTTTTAATAAATTTTAACGGTTACTTGGGCTTTTCAAGGGACGGTCAGAGGTAGATAGTCTGTTATTAGAGGTAATAATAAATGTATTCACCTCTTTATTTGTACTTACAAGATTATACCAATAGATTCATACAATGAAGTTTCTGTGACAGCCAGAGTGATTGTGTTTTTATGAAGCTTGACCGTTACTCCGACAGACTAAACAAGGTTAGTTTTATAATTTTTGCTAATCACGTAAATATTATGGCAAGCCCATACGTATTTGGAAGTCATACGAAGATATGATTTTACAATAGTTATTAAATTAAGAAAGTTTATTTCATTTGAATTAAGGTATTTGATGGCCAGGTTTTCTATCTGCCATTGCCTAGTTAGGACAATGCATACCTTAAGATTTACCGTTGACCTTTTAGTAAGGTATTCAGGCTACCCTATTACATTACCTACAGCTTGAGCAATCAAGCACAGTTGAAATGTATCAGCTTTGTTTTTCTGTGTGCAACGGTTGCTGACTTACTTACTATCTTATTAGATAGGTAGTTAGAATAGAAGATTATATAAATATTACCTATTTTGCGAATCCTACCGCTAGCTAACGGTGGTTACCTTCCTCTTTTCTTTATTATTGGGTTTTAAAAAAATGGTACCTATTATATTTTTGTTGATTGGTTCGAAAAACTGCAATTGTGTTTCCGTGTATTCACTATTTATTCACAACGGATTAGGTAATGTAAGTCTGTAATTTGTGCATTTGATTTCAGATACGAGGAAAATTTTGGAAAGGCATTATGTCATGTGCTAAATACTCTAGTATTTATCATTATTTAATATGCTTGACTAGATTGCCATAATACAGTAAATGAGATTTGTAATAACATTTATATTTTAATAATTTACGCTTATTAATCGTCATTTAAGAGTGAGCTTCTGGTATGACGAAATTTGGCATTTTATATATCCTTTGATGATTGTTTAATTCATTAATATAGTGGTTCAATATCATTGAATTCAACAGATTCTATATTATTAATTATTTAACAATATTTGAATTCTTTATAGTTAATCACATTGGCGATAGCTCCCACTCCTCCAGGCGATAGGAAACATGTCTCATGTTAAGTATGATTATAGGACGGTACAGTTGTTTAATGACAGCATTTTACCTACCAATAAAATGCTTATTAAACTACTTACCTCCTATAATCATACATTTTTAATTCTGCCTGGGATATTTTGTAAAAAATTGAAAATATTTTCTACAAAATAATTATAATATTCTAATTAGAATATTATTGTGAGACGCAATGAAGCCAAGCGGGCCGACTCGCCCCGCCCTGCCTGTCGGAGTGAGGAGCGGGGAGGTGGGAGCAGCCAATCACGAGCAAGGACAGATAGGTGCGACCGTAGCTGTAGGTGTAGATGAGTTGCTTCTCTCATGTTAAGTATGATTATAGGAGGTAAGTAGTTTAATAAGCATTTTATTGGTAGGTAAAATGCTGTCATATCGGAAACTATGCGTGGTAGACTGTTGGTTTCTTTAAGAAAGTTGTAGGCCTTAACGAGATCTAAATGACAGGTGTCAGCTGTCATACTAAAAAGTCGTTTATATCGGAAACTATGCGTGCTAGACTATTGGTTTCTTCGGGAAAGTTGTAGGTCTTGCCAAGATCTACATTTTAAGTGACAGCTGTCAAACTTTAAACTCGTTTATCTCGTTAACTGTGCATGCTACACTACTAGTATCTTTGGAAAAGTTATAGGTCTGGATGACATCTACATTTTAAGTGACAGCTGTCAAACTTTAAACTCGCTTTTAAATTGTCACTTCAAATGTAGATCTTGGCAAGACCTACAATTTTTCCAAAGAAACTAGTAGTGTAGCATGCACAGTTCCAGAGCCACAATCAAGTTGTAAGTTTGACAGCTGTCATCCAAAATGTAGCTTTCATCATTTCCTATAACTTCCCTTAAGAAAGTAGTACTCCAGCACGCGTAGTTTCCGAAATAATCAAGTTGTAAGTTTGAGAGCTGTCATCCGAAATGTGGCTCTCATCATTTCCTATAACTTCCCCTAAGAAAGTAGAACTCCAGCACGTGTAGTTTCCGAGATAATCTACTTGTAAGTTTGACAGCTGTCATCCGAAATATAGCTCTCATCATTTCCTACAACTTTCCCTAAGAAAGTAGTACTCCAGCACGTGTTGTTTCCGAGATAATCAAGTTGTAAGTTTGACAGCTGTCATCTGAAATGTGGCTCTCATCATTTCCTATAACTTCCCCTAAGAAAGTAGTACTCCAGCACGCGTGGTTTCTGAGATAATCTAGTTGTAAGTTTGACAGTTGTCATCAGGATCAGGAATAACGCCCGCGTCATAAGTAACGGGCAGGGGTTTTTATTTTCGCTATGGCAGTTGAGTGTATTTTGAAATCGCCATTTTGTCATTTTCGACCAATGGGACCTCTACTCCAACTCATACATACTTGTTCATTGAAATCTTATTAAATAGGTCCTCGCTATCATAGTAACATGGCCAGCCTAAGCATGAGGTCAAGTTATGCTGGTCGCGTACTGTCTGAATATTGCGACCTGAGCGTAACTTGACCTCCCTCTTAGACTGGTCACGGCTCTACGGCTTTTCCAAAGGAAAATTTGGTGTATGGGAAAGTTTGTGATCATTTTTTATGGACTATCCATTTAGCTAGATTTGTGAGATTGGGTATTTGGGAGGTACAATTTAGGCACATTTTTTTGGCATATCTCGCTTTCGATAATATCTAAACATTCGTGAGATATAAGCGTGGCCGCGCCAGGAAGGATGCTTCCAGGCGCGGCCACATTAAAGTATCAATAACTCAATAAATTGCGAGGTACAATTTTTTTCTCTTTAGGTACTAAATAGTACAATTTAGGTACAATTATTCTACAAAATTTGGACCCGATACGTGACCGTGGCCGCGCTGCGTAGTACGACATAATACATGCACACCCGCCATTCTAACGTTAGGATGGCGGGTGTACATTTTTATTTCGGTCTGTAGAAACCTATTTTGCTTTTATTCTTTTGTACTTTTGTGTACCTGCAGTGTACCTGTACATAAAAATATAAAATAATCAAAATGTTGACAAATACCAGTAAAAAACGTGTAAAAACGATATAGGGGAAACTGGGGGCACTTGAGCCCTAGGGGAGGCTTTGTAAACGTTATTTCCAGAAAAGCAGAAGACTTAGAGAGCTACTTTCCAAGTACTTGCAGTGTACCTTAGTGTACCTTCAATGATATCCAGTGTACCTCTTTAGATAAAAAGTTATTTGATGAAATATGCTCACCCGCCATTCTTACGTTAGGATGGCGGGTGTACAAGTTTATTTCGGTCTGTAGATACTTATTTCGCTTTTCGTTTATAGTAATTTGGTGCACCTGTAGTGTACCTGTACATAAAATTATAAAATAATCAAAATGATGACAAATACCAGTAAAAACGTGTAAAAACGGCATAGGGGAAACTGGGGGCACTTGAGCCCTAGGGGAGACTTTGTAAACGTTATTTCCAGAAAAGCAGAAGACTTAGAGAGCTACTTTCCTACAAGATGGTGGTACCTGCAGTGTACCTTCAATGAAATCCAGTATACCTCTTTAGATAAAAAGTTAGAATGGCGGGTGTACATATTTCATCCAATAACTTTTTATTAACTGAGGTACACTAGATTTCATTGCAGGTATACTGAGGCACATTGCAGGTACCACCATCCTATCATGAACACCTGTGGTCGTAACGCAACTTTTTCGTGTATGTTAGGACCACGGGTGTTCATGATAAGATTAAGCTACTTTTATAGAGGATGGTAGGTAGTACCTACAGTGTACTTCAGTGTACCTGCAATGAAATCTAGTGTACCTCAGTTAATAAAAAGTTATTTGATAAAAATATTTACACCCGCCATTCTAACTTTTTATTCAATGAAGTACACTGGATTTTAATATAACTATACAAAGGTACACTGCAGGTACCAACCATCCTGTAGTAAAGTAGCTCTCTAACTCTTCTGCTTTTCTGGAAATAACGTTCACCAAGTCTCCTCTAGTGCTCAAGTGCCCCCAGTTTCCCCTATGCGATTTAACACGTTTTTTACTGGTATTTGTCAACATTTTGATTATTTTATATTTTTATGTACAAGTACACTGCAGGTACACAAAAGTACAAAAGAATAAAAGCAAAATAAGTATCTACAGACCGAAATAAAAATGTACACCCGCCATCCTAACGTAAGAATGGCATGTGAGCATATTTCATCAAATAACTTTTTATCTAAAGAGGTACACTGGATTTCATTGAAGGTACCCTAAGGTACACTGCAAGTACCACCATCCTGTAGGAAAGTAGCTGTCTAAGTCTTCTGCTTTTCTGGAAATAACGTTTACAAAGTCTCCCCTAGGGCTCAAGTGCCCCCAGTTTCCCCTATATCGTTTTTACACGTTTTTTACTGGTATTTGTCAACATTTTGATTATTTTATATTTTTATATACAGGTACACTGCAGGTACACAAAAGTATAAAAGAATAAAAGCGAAATAAGTATCTACAGACCGAAATAAAAATGTACACCCGCCATCCTAACGTTAGAATGGCGGGTGTGCATATTTCATCGAATAACTTTTTATCTAAAGAGGTACACTGGATTTCATTGGAGGTACACTGAGGTACACTGCAGGTACTACCATACTGTAGATAAGCAGCTCAATCCTAACTTGTACACCCGCGGTCCTAACGAACATGCTTAAAACTAGGTAGTACGACACGACCACTTAAGTCAGACCGCGCCCGCGCGGGCAGAGAGGCGCGGGTGTAGGCGTCAACGTGAATGTGCCCGACGCCCGCTACCCTCTCAGTCACCTTTGTTGTCACCCTCCCCGCCTCTTTACCCGTGCAGGCGCGCACTGACGTAAGCGGTCGTACTATAATATGTGTTTTAATGGCGAACTTAACTAATTTTAAAATAATTAAATGCAAGAAACCTGTCATTACCTGAACCCGAACTCAAGATCAAACAGCAATTCAACCAGGTGACTTATATTATTCCTTCTTCGAATACTAGCTTGGTACTCTGTTTGTAACTTAAGATGGTAACTATAAATCACCAAATATTTTTTGGACGCTGACTCTTAGACTATAAAATTTCAATCGTTAATATCTCGTGAAATATTAATGTTACAAGCTGTATAAAGGTATTTTCGGAAGGTACAAATTTAGGGCTCTCCAAAAATATGTTTTTTTAAAGTGTGGGTTGTACTTTGACATGGGGTCCCGCTGGCTTGACGCTGACTTTAATCGGTTATAGCTCCTAGACTATTCGCTTCAGGAGAATGATCGAATAATATTTGGAAGGTACAAATTCAGGGCTTTCCGAATATATGCTTACTTTGAGTCTAAACTATCATTTTAAGTGGGGTCCCGCTGGGTTGACGTTTTGCAAATTGGTCCACAACTTTTTTTTTACAGAGGTACAAATTTTTTTATTTCACATTTCTGTAGGTACAAATTAATACCTACAAGACCACATAAGTTTCATTCCATTCTGGCTTAGGGTCCCGCTGCGTATACGTACATCAGCATTCCTTAGTTTTTAAAACTTCGCGTGCAATTAATTGTAAATAATAATATTAGCTGCTAACCCACTTTCTGATTATCTTGCCGTCTCGATATATATGTTACAGTCAAAACCCTTAACCAGTCAATAACGTTAATGACTGGCAAAACCAGTCAATAACGTTATTGCCTAAGGTACTCAGTCAAAACCCTTATTGACTGATTATGTCTAATAAAATCAGTCAATAACGATATTGACTGACGTGCCTAGTCAAAACCCTTAATAGGTATGTCCTGGTTGGTCTTAGATCACCATCAGGACCGTTAGATGGTCGCTGCCAGAGTGGAAGTCTCCTGTCTCGCTCGCCGGTTGTTATTCCATAAGGACAACATGCCCAAGTCGCTGACGGCTCTTCACTTATGTTGACGGCTGCAAAAACGTGGCCTCCCCTCCCAGAAGTCATAGACCACCCCCCGGTCGTTACTCGAGGACTCGGGCTCAGTGCCACCGGCGAGCGAAACAGTAGACTTTCACTCTGACTGCCTCCATCTTCTATCTTCTATAAGATGCATTTCAATGAGCGTGCACAATCGCCCCACGACCTGATTATCCCCATTCCACCTCCGGGGATCGCGTAGCTGATTAGGATTACACCTTTTATCAGCTGGTGAGATAGCAGACAAATGCGAGCCTATCTTATTTAAAAAAATATATATCGATCCTGACGGTTACTATGCAGTAACCACTCCTACCCGCCGCATCGCACCGTAGCTCACCGCACCGTACCTACTGCTACCCGCCGCATCGCATCTAAACTAACCGCACCGCACTGCTACCCACCGTATCGCTCATAATCTCACCGCAAATCAGTGCTACTCGCCGCATCGCACATCGAAACTCCCCGCACCGCACTGCTTTCCTCCGCATAACACATAAAATCACCGCAATTCAGTGCTACCCGCTTCATCACACACCAAAACTTCCCGCACCGCACTGTTTTTCGCCGCAAAGCACATAAACTCACCGCAATTCAGTGCTACCCGCCGCATCACACACCAAAACTTCCCGCACCGCACTGCTTTCCGCCGCATAGCACATAAACTCACCGCAATTCAGTGCTACCCGCCGCATCACACACCAAAACTTCCCGCACCGCACTGTTTTTCGCCGCAAAGCACATAAACTCACCGCAATTCAGTGCTACCCGCCACATCACACACCAAAACTTCCCGCACCGCACTGTTTTCCGCCGCATAGCACATAAACTCACCGCAATTCAGTGCTACCCGCCGCATCACACGCCAAAACTTCCCGCTCCGCACTGCTTTCCGCCGCATAGCACATAAACTCACCGCAATTCAGTGCTACCCACCGCATCACACACCAAAACTTCCCGCACCGCACTGCTTTCCTCCGCATAGCACATAAACTCACCGCAATTCAGTGCTACCCGCTGCATCGCACACCGAAACTCTCCGCACCGCACTGATTTCCGCCGCACTGCACATAAACTCACCGCAATTCAGTGCTACCCGCCGCATCACACACCAAAACTTCCCGCACCGCACTGCTTTCCTCCGCATAGCACATAAACTCACCGCAATTCAGTGCTACCCGCCGCATCGCACACCAAAACTCTCCGCACCGCACTGATTTCCGCCGCACTGCACATAAACTCACCGCAACGAAGTGCTATCCGCCGCATCGCACATAAACTCACCGCAACGCAATGGTTACTGCATAGCAACCATCAGGACCGTTAGATTTTTTTTCAAAACCCTTAATAGGTACGTTCGACCCCACTGCCTGGCTGGTCTGAGATCACCATCAGGACCGTTAGATGGTCGCAGCCAGAATGGAAGTCTACTGTCTCGATCGCCGGTTGTTATTCCTGAGGACATGCCCAAGTCGCAGACGGCTCTTCACTATCTAATGCTGACATTAGCGTATACGTGGCTTCACCTCCTAGATGTCATAGACTTCACGGGGCAGAAGTACTTATTAAGAGGGATCTATAGTCATTATTTTTCATACAAACGCTTTCAACGTATCCCTCTGCCAATTCGCAACCGATCGACTCAATTTTTGGCACGGTAACTCTTCTGGACTAATTCTATGCTCCATATTCTTTTTCTGGTTGTAATAATGCATTTTAAAAAAGATATGGCCCTGGCAAAATGCTCTAAAATTATCACCAAGTTTAAGCCTTGGTATCTTCTAAATATGACAATAATTTCAGCAAAACAAATGATACGGGCATAGAATATTTTATTAGCAGCAAAATATTGCCACTATCAACAAATTTGGTGGCGATTTCGAACGGGGAACCTGGTAAACCCAGAACGCAAATTTTCCGGTAGCGAGCTATAACTGTCTCTTTTACGGCTGCGGGATGGGTGGGAAGTATAAATGAGATAGAAATATTTTTATCAACTGACAGCTCACGATCTTTCAGCTCGGTATAGTAGCCTCTTAAGGGTTTTGACTGGGCCCGTCAGTCAATATCGTTATTGACTGCTTTTAATAGATAAAACCAGTCAATAAGGGTTTTGACTGAGGCCCTTAGGCAATATCGTAATTGACTGGTTTTTCCAGTCAATAACGTTATTGACTGGTTAAGGGTTTTGCCTGTAACATATATATCAAAGTCACTATTTACATTGTCTATCAAAATATCAATCAAGCCTAATGGCCTTTAGATCTAAGATCAAGGAGTTCGTAACAGTACCTATAGGTAACTATCGATAACTTAGTCGATAACCTGCAGTCAATCCCTGGTCTAAATAAGAAATTATTTTATCCCCAAATATTATGAAAATTACTGACTTATACGCTTTTACGTGTCGAAAATACGAAAGGAAATATAAGGATTTGCGTATTTTATTATTTTACTTACAAAAAAAGGCACATTCAAACAAAAAAATCACGTGTTATCCCGGTGACGACTCGCTGAGAATTTACCTGTGAAATATGCAGTTTTCCGGGTAAATGTGAAGATTTGCACCAAATTCGCATCCTCAATACATAACCATCGTTGCACACCAATCAAATTATAAAAATAAATCAGGATTTCTGAAAAAAAACACCAAAATAATGTACAGGTAAAAACCAGCGGGTTGAATTTGGACGATCTGCCATACAAAACAGGTCACACTGACATAAGGTTCGCTATTCTTTTCTATCTTACTGAGTTTCCATAAATCATTTTCTTCTCTTTTGCACACTATGTTCGTCTATCGTTTCTATGTCTATGCCTCCGACGGAATGTGCTAGAATTGCTCGTGTTGTCGTGTTACTTAGGTTCTAAGAGTTACCGGTACTCAAGAAACCGAGGTAACCGCAGGTGTAACTTAGTAGCTAGGTATGGAAGGGTGGAGTGGTCTCGCTAGCACGAGTGCCTGTGACCCCTAAGGGGCGTGAATGAGTAGGTGTAGATCATAGACTTATATATGTTACCGGCCAAACCCGATTTTAGGATTAACTAGTTTTTCCTAGGCCAAAGTAGTTTATCCTACATGCGATTGGATAAACCGGTATAGACTAGGCTAAACCGGTTCGTCCGATGGCCGATAGGAGAAACTAGTTAATCCTAGGCTGAACTAGTTTAGCCTAAAATTAATGAATACGCTTCAGGATAAACTGGTTTGGCTTAGTAAAAATGATTACGGCTACAGTCACGGAGTTCTAAAGGGGAGAGGGTAACGTTGGACATCCTGGAGACATCGGACACCCTAGAGGGTGGAGTGTAGCATCGGACATCCTGAAGGCTCAGACGCCCTGGAGGGACGCCGTACAGTGATGTAGCTCTAGATAGATCGAAAAGGGTATAATCCCACGCCCTGGAGGCATCAAACACATGTGAGGCTCGATTGCCCTGGAGGGTGCGGGTTAGCGTCAGACGCCCTGAAGGCTCAGACTCCTTGTAGGCCCTGATGCGAGCATTTGCAATTTCGCTGTCGCCGATAGCTCTGACGAGGTGTCACATCACAGGTGTTGTTGAGCCTGTGATGTGACACCTTGTGAGAGCTATAATAAACTAGGGTGAGAGGATAAACTAGGTTGCCTTAGTTAAAAATGGTTAAGGCTACAGTGACGTAGGTCTAAAGGGTAAAGAGTAACGTCGGACATCCAGGAGACATCGGACACCCTGGAGATACGAACACCATAGAGGGTTGGGTGTAGCATTGGACACCCTGAAGGCTCGGACGCCCTGGAAAGTTGATGTACATTATTCAATTTGGAGGGTTATCGATAATTTCAAATAAAAAATGGTATGAAAATTTCAACTTTATTTATTTGTTCAATTAAAATGTTGATATAATGCTTTCTTTGCTGCGGCGGGTCATTTCCATTTTTGCAGTCAGCGTATTTCTTACGTAGGTTTCTTTATAGAATTTGCTGAAAAGGTTGTTCGTAAGAATCCTGGTCAATCAATAGGCGCTATCTTCACAAATAAGATAAGACGTGCGAAACGAGAAATAGAATGACATCTGTCAGACAAGTGATCGCCGGTGGTCATCGATGCAATGCACGTCTTATATGTACAATAGACGGCGTCTCTTCTGTTTCATATATTTTATATGGAAACGGTTTCAAGCGTTGCGGTCTCTCACATCTCACGTCCAAACTCTCATTAATACGACTCTGAAAATAATATTAACAAATATTTCGTATGAGTCACCGAGTTAATCTCTAATAACTGGATCTAAAGTGTATCTGTTGGATGTAGTTGAAAATAATGTTATATGTCTATCTATCTATCTATCTACATCAGCCGACATCTACCCACTGCTGAGTATAGGCCTCTTCTCTTGTACGCCAGCTCCTCCGGTCCTGTGCCTCCCGCAGCCACTGTTTACCGGCAATGGCCACTATATCGTCCGTCCACCTGGCTGGTGGTCTGCCTACTGGACGCTTAGTTGTTCTTGGTCGCCACTCCGTTACCGCCTTGGTCCACCGTCCGTCTTCCCGACGAGCCAAGTGTCCCGCCCACCCCCATTTTTGTGCATGGTCTCCTTTGTGAGCGTCCATGTTTCAGCACCATAATGTAAGAGTGGGCAAGACACATTGATCAAACACTCCGGTCTTTAGGTTTTGCGGGATTTTAGCGTTAAATACGTCTTTAAGTTTTCCAAACGCGGCCCAACCCAACTGGATACGACGTTTGATCTCTTTTGTTTATGCTTGGCCAAAGGATAAACAATGTCCAAGATAAACATAGCTTTTCACCGCCTCGATAGGGCTGTTACCAATAATTATGTGTGGTACAGTTGAATGGCTTTAATGTTATATGTATTTGTAAAAAAATATGTCGGAATTGTTCAAGTAACTATTTAGCGAAACTTTAAAATTTGCATATATTTTTGTTGTTAAATCATTTAAAGTATGTAAGGTATCTCTAGGTAACTATCGATAACTTAGTCGATAAATTGCAGTCAATCCCTGGCCTAAATGCGAAATAATTTATCCCCAAATATTATGAAAATTACTAACTAATACACTTATATCGAATATACGAAAGAAAATATAAGGATTTGCGTATATTAAAAAAGGCACATTTAAACAAAAAATTCACTTGTAATCCCAGTGACGACTTTCTGAGAATTTACCTGTGAAATGTACAGTTTTCCGGGTAAGTGTGAAGATTCGCACCAAATTGGGACGATCTGCCATACAAAACAGGTTACAGTGACATAAGGTTCGCTATTCTTTTCTATCTTACTGAGTTTCCATAAATCATTTTCTTCTCTTTTGCACACTATGTTCGTCTATCGTTTCTATGTCTATGGTGTAGATAGAGTGTCCTGTGTGTAGGCGCCCTAGCAAGCCTGGTGCCCTCACGCGCAGTGAGGGGCCGGGGCAGGAAAAGATAGTGGATAAAAGAGGGGTATTTTATTATCTGTAAATAGCTACAAGATTTCCTGGTACGAGAGAAGGCCTTGACGGGTAACGCGTGGCACACGTAGGGGTTCCTCTTGACACTCGCAGGGCAGCTGTAGAGCGTAGGGCGCAGGCCGAGAGCAGGCTCGGAGGGCTTGAGTCTTCAGCGCGGTGAACTCGACGTTATGGACTTCAGCAGACATAGTTGCAGATTTGGGGTATTAGACTTTCTTGTTAGAATTCGTACTCTTGAGTTTCCTGCTGGAGTATTCAGTGGCAGATCAAGAACTGTCAGGTTGGCAGCTGACGCGGCTTTTATATGCTTGCTAGGCGTTCGGGAATGTTCCAGTCTTCTTTCTGATTTCGAATTTTAAAACCTTGAGGTTTGTCAGTGGCCAGTCTCCTAGCAAGTTGCCAGTGTTGATGTGGAGATTCGTCGCCCTGATGATGTACTGGTTTGTCCAGGCGACGAGGGCAGTCCTGTGGCTCCGGAGGGGTTGGAGGTCTCGTTCTAGGAGTAGTGGATGAGTGCCAGCGCGAGATTCGATATATAAATTTACGATAGGTAAATATTTGTCCTTGCATCAGTGATACACATTACATTATACTTCGCGCCTCGTCCTCAAGATAAGTAACTCTGTAAATAAATTCTGTTAGGTATTATAGTACAACTGTAGTCTCGCGCTAGTGATCGCCACAACGCACTATTTGAGATGTAGCTTAGTAGCTTGTTTACATCTGTTTTTTTTTTTGTGGGTAACTTTATATATTCCTCGCACGACCGCTCGGCTCATTCCGGCGGTGGCAGGACATTCATTCGCAATTTAGTGCTCAGCCACCTAGCACGCGTAACTCAATCTATAAAAAAAATAATTTTTTATTGTGATTTCTAAATCTTTACGTTTTATTTGTTCAGTTTTACCCCTTCCGGACTATTTGGACAACTGTGCCATTTCACCAACTGTGTCAGTTGGACAACTGTTTCAATTCGCCTACTTCCCAAAAGGACATAAATCCCAAATGACCTATTTCCCTTATGGACAACATCCCAATTGATCTAATTTCCCATAAGGACAACTTCCCAAAAGGACAAAATTCCTAGTTAATAGGCTGAAGGGAAGATGCCAATCTACTAGTACTTTTTTCCGTAGAAAAAAAATGATCTGATGAGATCATAATTTCGTATGACAGCTGTCAAACTGTAAACGTGTTTTTCTCGGAAAATATGCATGCGAGACAACTAGTTTCTTAGAGAAAGTTGTTGGTCTTGACAAAATGTAAATTTCAGGTGACAGCTGTCAAACTCAAAACCCGTTTTCTCGGAAACGATGCATGCTAGACAAATAGTTTCTTAAGAAGTTGTTGGTCTCGACGAAATATACATTTCAGATGACAGCTGTCAAAATTGAACATCGTTTTTTTCGGTAAACACCCACACTCACATACACCGCACACACACACACACACACACACACACGCCACACACACACACACACATACGCCACAACACACACACACGCCACACACACACACACACACACGCGCCACAACACACACACACACACACGCCACAACACACACACACACACACACACGCAACACACAAGCACATCACACACACACGCCACAACACACACACACACACACATACACACACACTCACACACCACACAAACACACCACACGCTCACACACGCCACAACTCACACACACACACACACACATGCAACACACAAACACATCACACACACACACACTCACACGCAACACACAAACACATCACACACACACACACACACAAACACGCAACACACAAACACATCACACACACACACACCACCAACACACCACACACACCCACAAACATACACTCGTATTGTGGGAAGTTGGTGAACTAGGAAGTTGTGAAGTGGAAAGTTGGTGAAGTGGGAAGTCGGTGAAATGGGAAGTAGGTGAAATGGGATGTTGGTGAAGTGGGATGTTGGTGAATTGGGACATAGAATTAGCGAGTTGGCTATTTGGGAAGTTGTCCTTTTGGGATAGTTGTCCAAATGCTCCGGAGGGGTTTTACCTTTTTCTAAATAGGAAAAAGTGTCTACTCGGCTAATCAGCCGAAAAATGTATTCTAAGTGAAATAATTTGAGAGTGGCCTACGGCCACGCCTTGGCCACGCCTTGGCCAGGTGTAACACACCAGGATTGATATCCAGTAAGCGGAGAAAAAGCTAAGTACCTACACCCGTTTCTTTTGTTCGTAATTTTACATCTAAATCTATTCGTTCACGTGCTCACGCATGCGGTGCAAACGCAACCCGACGACCGACCTCTGTTCTATTTAGGCATATTCACAAGGTCGATATTTAATTGAAATACTCTTAGATGTATGTAAAATATAAAGTATAAACGCCATTTTCCCTTCGGAGCATTTGGACAACTGTCCCAAAAAGACAACTTCCCAAAGAGCCAACTCGCTAATTCTATGTCCCAATTCACCAACATCCCACTTCACCAACATCCCACTTCACCTACTTCCCACTTCACCAACTTCCCACTTCACAACTTCCCTGTTCACCAACTTCCCACAATACGAGTGTATGTTTGTAGGTGTGTGTGGTGTGTCGGTGGTGCGTGTGTGTGTGTGCGCGTTCGTGTGCGTTTGGTGTGTGGTTTATGTTTGAGTGAGTGTGGTGTGTGTTTGTGTGTGTGTGGATGTGTTTGTGTATGTGTGTGCGTATGTGTGGTGTGTGTTTGTGTGTGTGTGTGTGCGTATGTGTGGTGTGTGTGTGATGTGTGTGTGTGTATCTGTTGTGTGGTTGTGTGTGTGTGTCTGATATGTGGTTGTGTGTGTGTGTTGTGTGTGTGTGTGTGCGGTGTATGTGAGTGTGGGTGTTTACCGAAAAAAACGATGTTCAATTTGACAGCTGTCATCTGAAATGTAGATTTCGTCGAGACCAACAACTTTCCCTAAGAAACTATTTGTCTAGCATGCATCTTTTCCAAGAAAAACGGGTTTTGAGTTTGACAGCTGTCACCTGAAATGTAGATTTTGTCAAGACCAACAACTTTCTCTAAGAAACTAGTTGTCTCGCATGCATAGTTCCCGAGAAAAAAACGTTAAAAATTTGACAGCTGTCATCTAAAATGTAGATTTCGTCCAGATCAACAACTTTCTCTAAGACACTAGTTGCCTAGCATGCATATTTTCCGAGAAAAACACGTTTACAGTTTGACAGCTGTCATACGAAATTATGATCTCGTCAGAACATTTTTTTTCTACGGAAAAAAGTAGGTACAAGTAGTTTGGCATCTTCCCTTCAGCCTATTAATTTAATTTAATATTACTAGGAATTTTGTCCTTTTGGGAAGTTGTCCTAATGGGAAATAGATCAATTGGGATGTTGTCCTAATGGGAAATAGATCATTTGGGATTTATGTCCTTTTGGGAAGTAGGCAAATTGAAACAGTTGTCCAACTGACACAGTCGGTGAAATAGCACAGTTGTCCAAATAGTCCGGAAGGGCCATTCCCTCCGGAGCATTTGGACAACAGTCCCAAAAAGACAACTTCCCAAATAGCCAACTCGCCAATTCTATGTCCCAATTCACCTACATCCCACTTCACCAACTTCCCATCTCACCGACTTCCCACTTCACCAACTTCCCATTTCACAACTTCCCAGTTCACCACCTTCCCACTATACGAGTGTGTGTTTGTGTGTGTGTTTTTATGTTAGTGTTGTGAGTGTGATGATGTGATGTGTGTGTGGTGTGTGTGTGTGTGTGTTTGTGTGTGTGTGTGTGTTTTTATGTTAGTGTTGTGAGTGTGATGATGTGATGTGTGTGTGTGTGTGTGTGTGTGTGTGTGTGTGTGTGTGTGTGTGTGTGTGTGTGTGTGTGTGTGTAGTGTATGTGTGTGTGGGTGTGTGTGTGTGTGATGTGTATGTGAGTCTCTCTCTCTCTCTCTTCGTGTGGGACAACGAGTGGTTCAACGACCCCAAGTAGCAGGCCTCTAACATGGTTGTGTGAATACCGCCATTATAGATGTTGCCCAGACCTACAACTTTCTTTTTCTATAAGAAATTATAGTCTAAGCGGGTACGGTCAAATATCACCCGAAAGCTGTTTTGCCGGCACAGTTGATGCCACTTTGCTCAGTGATACTAGGGACCATTGTGAATAATTCCATCCGAGGAAATGAAAAATCCATCCACTGGATTTCAAGATGGCGGACCTTCGTTTTTTTGTATGGCACTAAAAAAATAATTTTTCTTGAGCCCATCGTGTGGGGTATCAAATGAAAGGGCTAGACGAGACGATTTCAAATATATATCGTTTTACTAAATTTCAGATGCAAT
Organism: Phthorimaea operculella; assembly: GCA_024500475.1. NCBI lineage: Eukaryota > Metazoa > Arthropoda > Insecta > Lepidoptera > Gelechiidae > Phthorimaea > Phthorimaea operculella. Next base: position 827,036 of record JANFCV010000098.1, read on the forward strand.
TTTAGAAAAAAGTCACGTAACATTTTTAAAAGTAGTCAAAACATGCCAAGTTTGAGGTCCAGTAGGTACAAGACGGCTGACATATAGTTTCTCTAAAGTATGCCAAATGATCCACCATATCCTTAACTCTAACCTGACGAAAGGAATTTCGAAAATAATAAGATTTAATGTATATTTTGCATTGGAAAGTAGATCATTGGGAACTGCAGTAGGTTAGTAAGAACTGCTTGTGCGCCTCCATAAATGTTTAAGATGCAATTCTTCTCACGATTGCTTTTACACTTAAAGCTAGATTATGATGTGCCGGATCATTTTGAAGCTGCGGGCACGGTTGTGCCCCTGCCAAGTCGAGTAAAAACCGGATTTGCCATAGGTACCTTGTTGCTCTACTCATGAATGCTATCTCACTTTAGTAGGCCTGCTGTAAGAAAAATCTTGTTAGAAATAACTAGTGCCTGCTGTGTCGTTTTTATTTTTGTATTGGTCCTGTATTTCTGTTTCTGTGTACAATAAATGATTCATTTAAATAAATATGTTTCTCTCGAAACAATTCAGGCCCATTTCGACACCAAACAACAATATTTTGGATAACATTTGAAACCTGTGTTTCAAGGACCCAAACATTGAATATTTCAAAAATTCATTTAATTCCCTTGAATCTGTTACTCATCCGACCAACCATAAAACTTTTAAAGCACTTTTAGATGACATGTACCTATATGAATGAAGTGAGATAAAAAAGCCATATGTAAAGATATGAGATACCTACTATCAAAACACAACTCAAAGAAAGCAAGTCTCACCACTCATTACATCTACCACAAAAAAAAATGAAAGTTATCGTACATAAAATATTGACTTAGAGTACGGTCGTTCCAATAGGCCATATTTGACATCTCACCTTATATCTCAAAGTTGTCAAATATGGCCTATTTGAGCGATCGTAATTAAATAATTGCAAAAACAAATAATCATATACATACTTACTACTTGCAAGATATATTTTGCTAAAGACAGCCAAGTCCGCCACTCCACCAGAAAAGTTGTGCAATCTACGAGTCCACGACGTCATCGGTACAAAATAACTGTAGCATCATTGATTTCATATTTATACACTAACATGATTCTACAATTAAAACTGAAATGAATGCTGTTTCGCTGTAAATTTAAAATGGTAATCTTGTGTATTTACACAGAATCGTATAGTTAAATGTTTTTTTTTTATATTATTAAACTTAACACTTAAGTATTTTACTCCATTTAGAGCATTCTATATCTGCTAAATGAAATATTTCAATTTTTATCCAACATATCGTTAAAAGGGTCTCAACTTTGGCCGAAACTTATGGTACAGCAAAGTCGCTTTTTACTCGACTTGGCGGGGGCACAACCGTGCCCGCAGATTCAAAATGATTCGGCACATCATAATCTAGCTTTAAGGGTAAAAGCAATCATGAGAAGAATTGCATTTTAAACATTTATGAAGGCGCACAAGCAGTTCTTACTAACCTACTGCAATTCCCAATTATCTACTTTGCATTGCAAAATATACATTAAATCTTATTATTTTCAAAATTCCTTTCCTCAGGTTAGAGTTAAGGATATGGTGGATCATTTGGCATACTTTAGAGAAACTATATGTCAGCCGTCTTGTACCTACTGGACCTCAAACTTGGCATGTTTTGACTACTTTTAAAAATGTAACTTGATTTTTTTCTAAAATTAAATCTGAAATTTAGTAAAACGATATATTTTTGAAATCTTCTCGTCTAGCCCTTTCATTTGATACCCCACAAGATGGGCTCAAGAAGAATTATTTTTTTAGTGCCATACAAAAAAACGAAGGTCCGCCATCTTGAAATCCAGTGGATGGATTTTTCATTTCCTCGGATGGAATTATTCACAATGGTCCCTAGTATCACTGAGCAAAGCGGCATCAACTGTGCCGGCAAAACAGTATTTTTTTGCTAAGGACCATGACTATTAGTAGTCTAGCATGCATAGTTTTCGAGATAAAAACGTTTAAAGTTTGACAGCTGTCATCCAAAATATAGATTTCGTCCAGATCTACAACTTCCTCTAAGACACTAGTTGCCTTGCCTAGCATGTACATTTTCCGAGAAAAACACGTTTACAGTTTGACAGCTGTCATCTGAAATGTAAAGGACATTGGGACTTTTAGTATGGACAAAATACCCACTACTGCAAACATTAATGAATTATGTCTCATTTTAAAGACTAAGCCGCCTAGTTATAGCAGGCAAAGGCGCATTATTGTGAGGGATGGGAATATTAAGATATTTAATAATATCGACGGGTTCCGGGCTATTTGTATTAACCGCCATTTTTGAAACTTTACACCAGAGCAATTTAAAGTTACGATTTTCAGAAAAAAAATCATAACTTTGGCAAATTGCATTATTTTTTCAAAGCAAACGAAATTTCTGTTTTGTTACAAATTATTTATAATCTGATTATTTTGTTCCGGCGCAGCACTAGTTGCTGCGAACCGTAATGAATCGACAACCATGAAACGCGCGGTCGCATCACTATCTCTTGTCAAAAAGGTCTTTGAATCGTGCGCACGTAGCGACCACCAAAAAATACAAATTTAAATGCATGCATGCATTTAAACAACCCCAACGGAGTCAGATCAAGCGGAAACCATCATCCTCGACATGTAAGGAACATGGTGACCCCGACGTGATATCTACGAGTTTGCGAAAAACAACAGCGCAATTTCAACAAAGGAACGACGCCATTTTGTCGAGTCATCCTCGTGGTAAATTGCAGCAGTATTGGAAGCGATAACCTGAGTTCTGAAGCCAGCCGGTCAGCCAAAGCTTATGAGCAGCGCCGCAGCCAGTGCTTGAACAGGAAAGTGCCCCATTCCATACCCTTTTTACCCAAAAAGTCGCTATACAGTTCATTCCTTTGTCTGCAATTCTTGGCTATCTGTATGCAGACAAAGAGAAGTTCCATCAAGGGTCAAATCACAAAGTTCAAAAATTTCTTATCAGAGTATATGGATAAGGATGGCCTCACGCGGCCTGATTTCCATGCTGTGTCCACACGTTTTGAAAAATTTCGTGAGTTGTCATTTAAGTTTGACGAAATGCAGACCCAAATTGAATTTTTAAACTCGGATGCATTAGAATCAGAGCTTGAAATTCGTGAAGAAATTGAGAATAACATTGCTATTCAAATGGGGTTGGCGATGTCTATTTTAGATACTTTCGAGGAAGCAAAAAAGAATGAAAATAAATTTCAATCGGCTGGAGGGTCTACAAAATCTTCATGCTCTGATAAGAAATCATCTTGCTGTAATAATCATAACAAACAGATTGGCTTCAAATTACCTATACTGAAAATATCTAACTTTGATGGAACTTTCTACAAATGGCTTGAGTTCAGAGACACTTTTACATCTATTATTCACAACAGTGAAAATATCGAACCAATTCATAAATTTCACTATCTCAACTCTTACCTTGAGGGAGAGGCTTCTCGTGTCATCAGCAACCTAGAAGTTAGTGCAGCTAATTATAGTGAGGCTTGGCGTCTTCTCTGTGAGAGATATAACAATGAAAAACAACTAATTACAAATCATTTAAATTCATTATGTAATATTCAACCAGTTCAACGGGATTCAGCAAAGAGTTTACGATTCTTGATTGATCATGTTTCTAAACATTTACGGGCTCTCAAAACGCTGGGTGAACCAACCGAATCTTGGGACACTTTGATCATCCATTTGATATCAGCAAAGCTTGACAGTAGTACCAGTTTCAAGTGGGAGGAACATAAATGTAGTATAAAAGGTAGCCCAAAATTACAAGATTTCTTCAAGTTTCTCAAGGGTAGGGCTGATATTTTTGAATCACTTCAGAACAACAAGACTGAACGCCAGGTTAATACAAAAAATAACAACAGTTTATATTCTTCTCAACCAAATAACAAAAATGCAAAATTTTCTTATAACTCCAATCCAATTAACACAAATGAGAGATCACAACCAAAATATTTTGCACCTGAGAAACCGCTCACAAAATGTTTTGCAGTTATGGCTTCCAATGCCTCTTCTCTCGCATGCGTGCTTTGTAATGGGAGTCATCGGCTGTACGATTGTGCATCCTTTTTGGCAAAGTCAGTAGAGGATAGGACGGCTGAAGCAATGCGTCTTAAGCTATGTCTCGTTTGTTTACGGTCAGGGCACACGTCTCGTCAGTGCAAATTAGGAACTTGTCCCATTTCTGATTGCCAATCCAGACATAATCGTCTATTGCATAAGGACTCTTCAGTTACTGCAAATACGTCCAATGTAAACACAACCACAACTTATGAAACAGAATTCGCTCAAGAATCTGAAGCGGAGGACAGCTCTGTCACTATGACCGTCTATGCAAACAAAAATAATCTGTTATCAACAGCATTAGTTAAAGTTTATAATCCTAATTCAAATGAATATACAACCGTCCGTGCTCTTCTAGATGCCGGGAGTCAGTCATGTTTAATTTCAGAAGATCTAAAAAACAAATTGCAGCTGGTTCCTCAGGCCACAAGGGTGGGAATTGTAGGCATAGGCAATGTTAAGTCATCCCATGCAACACAACGGTGTAATTTAAAATAATTTCCCATAACAACATATATGAAACAGAATTAGAGTGTCTTGTTGTACCATGTGTTTCCACAGTACCAAACAGGACATTCGATGTCGAACATTTAAAGATACCAACTGACTTGAAACTCGCTGATCCAAACTTCAATGTTGCAGCTCCAGCTGACATCTTGATAGGGGTGGATGTTTTTTGGAATCTAATAGAATTTGGGTCGGCTCCAATTAAGCTTGGACCCAAGCAACCCATGCTGGTCAAAACTAAATTAGGTTGGATAGTGGCAGGGAAAATGTTACTAAATAGTTCATCTTACAGCAACTCAATTCAATGCAATCACTTGGCTGTTGAGCAAAATTGTTCCAGCACTATTTCTAATGAGGTGTTAAATGATAATTTAAACAAATTTTGGGAAATAGAGAATATTCCCCAACCAAAAAATCAAAAGACTGTAGAGGAGATGGAGTGTGAGAGTCATTTCCAAAATAATACATACCGTAACGAGGAAGGCAGGTTTTGTGTCAAGTTGCCTCTTCATACAGAACCAGATTGCTTAGGTGATTCATTTAAAGTAGCTAAGAGACAGTTTTTAGCGTTAGAGAAGCGTTTTAAGAAAAATCCCGAATTAAAATCGAAATATTCAGAATTCATTAAAGAATATGGTGATCTCGGTCACCTATCTGAGTCTGCCGTTTTGATTCCAGGGACATCATTTTTTGTCACTCATCATGCTGTCCTGAAACCAACAAGCGAGTCTACCAAACTCAGAGTCGTTTTAAACGGTTCCGTCAAATCCTCGTCTGGGTATTCGATCAACGATATCCAGATGGTAGGGCCACACATACAGGACTCCTTCTTCAATATATTGATAAGGTTTCGTCAATACCCGTATGTTTTGTCTGGCGACATCGAGAAAATGTATAGACAGGTGTTGGTTCAGGACTGTCATCGTGATCTGCAAATGATACTGTGGCGTGATAACGAAACTGATCCTCTACGGTCACTTAGGTTGAACACAGTTACATACGGATTCTCAAGCTCCAGTTTCCTTGCTACACGCTGTTTGTGGCAGGCTGGCCAAGAATGCTTGGACCCAAAAATAAGACAAATTATTCAAAATGATTTCCTAGTTGATGATTTATTAACTGGCAGCGACAGTTTGGACGATTTAGCATATATAAAGAAAGAGATAGAGAGTGCCTTATCAGCATGCTGTTTTAATTTGCGAAAATATCGTTCAAACTCGCCATCAGTTCTTAAAGAATCACTTGATTCACAACAAAATCTCATGATAAGTTCCTCCTCTCATACATTAGGTGTAGGATGGAATCCTAACCATGATTTAATTAACTTCCCAAACAATTACGAAACAAATCGTAAATGCATCACAAAACGATCGATACTTTCGGACTCATGCAAGGTGTTCGATCCACTTGGTTTATTGAGTTTATTAACTATCAGGCCTAAGATTTTAATTCAAAGATTGTGGATCGACAAATGTGACTGGGATGAACCTGTGCCCCATGACATTTGCCGATCTTGGATCTCTTACGTAGATAACATGAAGTATTTACAAACATTACAAATACCTAGGCACGTTCTGTGCAAATCGCCAACCAAAATAGAAATGCATTGTTTTTGCGATGCATCGCAGAATGCTTATGCATCCTGTGTCTACCTAAGATCCATTAATGAAAATGGTGACGTCACATGCCGTCTTCTTTGCGCCAAAACTATGGTCGCCTCGGTAAAGCCCACCACCATACCTCGGTTAGAATTGTGTGCTTGCTTATTAGGAGCTCAGCTCGCGGGGGCCGTGTGTCGCACTTTGCGATGTGTGATCGCCCGTAAGGTCTTCTGGACCGATTCTACTATTGCTTTATCGTGGTTAGGAATGAGGTACGATAGGTTAAAAACATTTGTTGCTAACCGCGTAGGCAACATTTTGGAACTTACTGACGGATCTCAATGGCGTCACGTTCCCACGGATATGAATCCCGCGGACTTATCATCACGTGGAGTAGACGCATCCAAAATTATAGACAATACATTATGGTGGAACGGTCCATCATTTTTATGTGAGCCTGAACATTCATGGCCCGACACAAATTTAAACAAGTCACCTACTGACAAAGCTATCCCAGAAATAAAAGTAAACGTCACTCTGTGTGAAAATTCAGGACAAGGCGTGATTGACTTCGATCGATTTTCTAAACTCAGAACACTGCAACGCTCTTTTGCATATGTACTTCGTTTTCTGAACAATTGTAGAAATCCCGCTAATAAACGAACTGGGTTATTGCAGCCGGAAGAGTTATCTTTATCTTTCGAAAAGCTTGTACGCTTATCCCAGATTGATTCGTTTAACAAGGAATTAAATATTCTAGAGTCAAACAAACCTCTTGGCTCCAATAATCCAATTCTATCCCTCAGTCCTTACCTTGATGAAAAGAAAGTTTTAAGGGTTGGAGGCAGGATAGATGCACCTTGCTATACCTATGAGAAACGTCACCCGATGTTGTTACATGCTAAACACAAACTTACCAAGCTATTGTTTCGACAGGAACATTTTAGACTTCTTCATGCTGGACCGCAGCTACTCTTATCATCCATTAGGGAGTCAGTTTGGCCAATCGCTGGACGAGATCTGGCTCGGACAGTAGCTAGGCAGTGTGTAGTGTGTAGAAGAGCTAGCGGTAGAACAAGTGCGCCTTTAATGGGCTTGTTACCCCAACAACGCGTGACACCGGATTTTCCCTTTTCTAGCACTGGCTGCGACTTCGCTGGACCCTTTCTGATAACAGATAGGAAAACCAGAGGATGTAAAATTAGCAAATGCTATTTGTGCATATTTGTTTGCCTAAGATATAAATGCTTGCACTTGGAGGCCGTAAGCGAGCTTTCAACAAATGCCTTTATTTTAGCTTTAAAACGTTTTATCTCTCGTAGAGGCAAACCCAAAGAGATATTTTGTGACAACGGTCGCAACTTTGTAGGTGCTGCAAGAGAATTATCAGATTTTTTACAATCGCGTTCTGTTGCTGATGACATAAGTAGTTTTTCCACCGAGGAAAGCATCGTATTCAAATTTCAACCGGCGTACGCTCCACACTTCGGAGGTCTATGGGAAGCGGGGGTTAAATCGGCCAAATTCCATTTGAATAGGATTTTAGGAAATACTCACTTAACCTTCGAAGAGTTGGCTACTCTGTTCAGTCAGATCGAAGCTGTTCTTAATAGTCGACCTCTCTGCCCCCTTTCCCCAAGCCCGAACGATTATCAGGCTCTCATCCCGGGGCACTTTATCATTGGACGCCCACTAACGTCTCTGCCTTCCGAGAACCTCGAACAAACAAAGATGAGCAGATTGGACCGTTTCCGGCGGCTAGAGTTACTGCGACAGCATTTTTGGAGTCGTTGGAGAAAGGAATACATTGCCGAGCTGCAACAAAAACATAAGTGGCGCGTACCAAGTAAACCGTTACGAGAAGGAGACCTGGTACTTCTAAAGGATGATAATGCCGCACCCATGCATTGGAGATTGGGTCGCATAACTGCACTTTTCCCAGGACGGGATGGCATTGCCAGAGTGGCTGAAGTCAAGACAATTACTGGCACCTACCGACGCGGTGTGAAGTATCTCTGCCCTCTCCTGGATCCTGAGGATGACGACACCAATTTGGAACCAGAAGCTTCCAAGGCCCGGGAGCATGTTCCGGCGCAGCACTAGTTGCTGCGAACCGTAATGAATCGACAACCATGAAACGCGCGGTCGCATCACTATCTCTTGTCAAAAAGGTCTTTGAATCGTGCGCACGTAGCGACCACCAAAAAATACAAATTTAAATGCATGCATGCATTTAAACAACCCCAACGGAGTCAGATCAAGCGGAAACCATCATCCTCGACATGTAAGGAACAATTTTTTTTCTCTGATATTTCTATTTTTAACGAAATTAAATGTCGTTTAATACAAAATGGCCCATTTTTCACATTTTTTTGTTCCAGGCTAAATGACTTAACCGCCTAGGTTTATAAATACATGTTCCAAGCTACTTGACTTAAGTGCCTAGGATTGCAAATAAAAGCTCTAAGCTAAGTGCTTTAACCAACGAGTTGGTCATATTTCACACCTAAGCTAATTGATTTAAATACCATATCTTAAACTTATTAGTTTTTTTAAATTGTTTGTAATCATACTAAAATAATGAGATATGAAGAAATTGACGGTTAAAACATTAATAAATTTCAAGGCACATTGATATGATAGGCGGTTAGGTCAACTTTTTAATTATGCAAACTTCTTAATTATAATAATTATAAATTCGGAAGTTACTTTGTCTGTCTGTTACGCTTTCATACCTTAACCACTGAACCGAAATTTGGCACAGAGATTGCTCGCACACCCAGAACGGACATAGGCTACTTTTGGTTCCACTCGAGGGTCTAGAGTACCTGATGTAGTCCACCAGATGCAATAACAGGAGCCTGGCTAAACTAAAGGAGGTAGAGATATGACTCCAAAGCAAAAGTTGTTTAGCTTGATAGGATGCTTCTGCTGGCGAATAGACATCAAAGGTTTGGAGTACCAGGTGCACCGACAGGAGCCCAGCTTAACTATAGTGGTATGCTTAAAACTATAGGAAATACAGCTATAAATCCAAGGCCAAATTTGTTCAGATTGACAGGGCACCTAACAGAAGCCGAGCTAAACTATAGGACAGCTATAAGTCCAAAGCAAAAGTTTTTTAACTTAATGGGACGCTTCTGCCAACGCTAGACTTCGGAGGTTTTGAGTACCTGATGTAAACCACAAGGTGCATCAACAGGAGCCCAGGTAAACTAGAAATACAGTTATGACTCCAAGGCAAAATATGCTCAGATTGACGGGACGCTTCTGCTAGTCAATAGATATCGAAGGTTTGGAGTACCTGATGTAGATCACCAGGAGTACCAACAGGAGCCCTGCTAAACTATAGGAGATACAGCTATAAGTCGAAAGCAAAAGTTGTTCAGATTGACCGGGCACTTCTGCTGGCTAAAAGACATCGAAAGTTCTGAGTAGGTACCTGACATAGACCACTAGGTGCACCAAAAGGAGCCCACTTAACTATAACAGATACTGCTATGACTCCAAAACAAAATCTGTTCTGATTGGCGGGGCGCTTCTGCTGGTCAATAGATATTAAAGGTTTGGAGTACCTGATGTAGATCACCAAGAGCACCAACAGGAGCCCTGCTAAACTATAAGGAGATACAGCTATAAGTCCAAATCAAAAGTTGTTCAGATTGGCGGGGCACTTCTGCTGGCTAAAAGACATCGAAAGTTCTGAGTAGGTACCTAACGTAGACCACCAGGTGCACCAACAGGAGCCCACTTAACTATAACAGATACTGCTATGACTCCAAAACAAAATCTGTTCTGATTGGCGGGGCGCTTCTGCTGGTCAATAGATATTAAAGGTTTGGAGTACCTGATGTAGATCACCAAGAGCACCAACAGGCGCCCTGCTAAACTATTAGGAGATACAGCCATAAGTCCAAAGCAAAAGTTGTTCAGATTGGCGGGGCACTTCTGCTGGCTAAAAGACATCGAAAGTTCTGAGTAGGTACCTGATGTAGACCACCAGGTGCACCAACAGGAGCCCACTTAACTATAGCAGATACTGCTATGACTCCAAAGCAAAATCTGTTCTGATTGGCAGGGCGCTTCTGCTGGTCAATAGATATTAAAAATTTGGAGTACCTGATGTAGATCACCAGGAGCACCAATATGAACCCACCTGAAGCAAAAGCTTGATGTAGATCACCAGGAGCACCAATATGAACCCACCTGAAGCAAAAGCTTGATGTAGATCACCAGGAGCACCAATATGAACCCACCTGAAGCAAAAGCTGTTCATCTTGATGAGACGCTTCCGCTGCTGAATAGGTATCGAAGGTTAAGAGTACCTGATTTAGACCACCAGGTGCACCACCAAACTCTTAACTAAACTAAAACAGATACTGAAATGGCTTCAAAAGTTGTTGAGTTTGATGGAATGGAAGGCTTCTGGCAATGCAACTACTGTTATAGGAAAGTGGTTCCAACAATAAACAACAGAACATAAACAGGATTTGAGAAATGTGGTTCCAGCCATAAATACATAATTAGCGTAATGGATTTAAATTTAAGAAACTGGTGTGGAATTAAGAATTTTTCAAAGGTATAAAGAACAAAACGAAACTAAGTTCGAGGGTACCAGCTAGTTATAAAATAAAAAAAACAATTAAAATAACAAAAGTTTTAAGATATGATAAGACCGGCTCAAAATTTTAATTTTAAAAATATTATGTATCGCTAAACGGCGGAAACTGCAAACGTGTGTCAGTCATTCATCTCATTTACAGAACAAACAAGTATTCGAACTCACGCGTTTGATCGCGTTGGCGATCAGTGTTTTAACCGACATATTAATAGTCAAACCATACAAAATTTTGATTGTATTAACGTGGATAATATACTAAAATATGTTTTTGTTATAGCTGAAACGACAGCGCAAATCAACTGCGGACTAAGAAAAATTGGTTTAACCATCAGCTGTACATGTTTACTGTAGACATCATAAATAGTTCAAGCGACCGGTATACCATTAGCTACTACGAGCTAAATGGCTGAAGTGACAACATCTAGCATTTTAAGTACCAAAATTAATGTATGAACCAACACTGGACATAAATTTGACTATGAGGCTAATTGTATTAAGCGACAATGGATAAAAATTTAGCTAAGAGGCTAATTGTGTGAAGTGACATTTCTTTATATTTATAAGGTCAGGCTAAATGCTTGAACGTAAGCTGCATGTAAATTCTTGCTCCAGAAAAAAAGGTTTAAACGACTATCTGTTATTTAATAGTGAGCTTAAGTACACAAGTCTTGAATTTGACAATATTTTGTGTCGGTCCATACATTGCAGTACAAAATAGGCCCCAAAAATGCGGTTGTATTAAGCGACATTTTTATGCTCCGATTGTCACCTAACTGAGCTCAAACGACGCAGAAAAATTCGCTGATTCCAAATATGTATAAAAGTCTATATCGCAAAAAATGGCGGTTAATACAAATAGCCCGGAAACCGTCGATATATATATCTTAACACTATACTCCAGATTAGCCGCCTAGTCGCTCTCGCGTTCGGAAGTTTTTGTTTACGTTTCCCGCCTACCTTCGGTAGTCATGTAGGGCTCTGTCGAGCACAAGTAACCACGGCCAGCGAGTCTCACCTGGGGTACTCCAGAGTCTTGCGCCCCGAGGGCAGGCTACGCTTCACGCTTATTATTAGGCTTCTTATTATATTCAGCTTCGAAAATGCCCTTCAAGTGCCACCAGCGCCCCGCAAATGGGTTGCGAATGTTTGTCCGCACGAATCCGCAAGCCGCCTTGCAGCGCGTTATGAACGAACTCGCGGCTTGTGCCATCCCTCGACGCCATTTACGCTGGGATCAATAGACCCCCCGCTGGTATCTACGCCACCGACGGCCGCCGCAGCAGCGATAACCACTGCCTTCGCCGCCGCGCCCCCACTACCGCCGCTGCCTGCTTCTCCCTCGCCGTCTCCGCTGTCCCAGCGTAAGCCGAGGGACAAAAAGCACTTCGACCTGCTTGCCCTACAGCGCACCTGAACGCTCTCAGAGAGAGTGCCACAGCCGTACAGGTGCGAGCGCAGACCGCATGGATCAACCTCACCGACCCCACCGAGGACCCGCACGGTTCCGGATACGAGGGTCACACCGCCGCTGTCCAGTTCCATGCTGAACAGCTCGGGTACTGGAGACAGCCCAGCGATGACATCACAAATATCCTATGCGTCCACGCTAACGACGCCGAAGTGTGCGCCCAGCAAGCCCAGGAAAGACGCCATTAAGACGCCGCCACCTGCACCAAAGACATCCATGAAGATAACTGGGTGCATAAAGAAGCCGCCGCTTATGGTAGTCGACCTGCTCCCAAACTGGAGCCACCACTTCGCCGAGGTAAAAAAGGAGCTTTTTCATGCGCCAAACGTGCGGCCCTATGAGGCCCTATGGGCCCACAGAGTTCCGATTCCTGGCGCAAGGCGAACAGGAATTCCGCGTATACAAGCGCTACCTAACCGTGCTGGAGGGCTCCGGTACCAAAATGTCCTGGTCCGTCTACGCACCCCCAAAAGAGCAGCCAGCCAGGGTCGCGATCAGAAGCCTCCCATGTGGACACGGACCCGCAGGAAATCAAGAACTAGCTGACCACCCTGGGCTACGAGGTGGCCTACATGCGCCCCATCAAGGCTCGCGGAGAACGCCCAGTGTGTATCAACTTAGCCCAGCTTATTCGCACGCTAAACCTCACCCCGGCCGGGCATCTACAACGTCACAGAGCTAATGTGAATGCTCGGCGTGAAGATCGTGGGATGGCGTGGAAAAACAGGGCACTCCACAATGCCATCGATGCTAGCTATTCCGGCACAGCAGCAGGCACTGTTAACGTAAGCTGCCATGCGTGATCTGGGGCGGCGAACATCCCGCCCTGAATTGCAGAAGACCCCGAGAAAAACCGGCCGCATGTACCAACTGTGGCGGATCGCACCCGGCTAACAGCCTCGATTGCTTCGTACCGCGCAGTGAAGTTCGAAACAAGAGAGGGGGGCACAGCACCTCTTACGAAGACGGAGGCTACACCGCAGGGGGAAACCAACGCAGCTGAATCCCTTATGGTGGCTGCCAAACGGCCCCTCCGAAACTTCGACGACAAAGAAGCGGAAGCCGAGGAGGCGTAGGAGGCGAGCAACACCCCCGCCGCCCCCAGGACGGGAAAGCACCGGGCCAGCCACGTCAAGAGTCACCCACGGGTCCGTTGGATGTGGTCGGCTCCCCTCAGGGCACACCTCAGGGGGAGAAGCCGAAGCACCAACCGGCCCCAAGACAAGAGAGCGCACGAGCAGCCGTCCTAGAAGAGGACAGAAAGGTCCTGATCACGAGGGCGGACGCGACTTTTATCGTCGAAAAGAGCCTCCAGCGACTCGAGCCATACGGCGGGGTCATGGCTGCCAGGGATAAACCGGAGGCTCTGGGACCCAGATAGGCTGCTCTGGGTGGTGCTGTCGAGCACAGTCTGACGTAGACATCACCTGTCCACATCCATATAGTGTCATAGCTGTATTTTTATTTAAAAAGTATAGTACAAAGAGAATTTTATTGAAAGTAGCGTTATATACCATGAAAATCTTAAAATAGAAAAATATAATTATTTCGACTTTCCCATGGAATTTTAGAAAAAAAACAACATATTTAGGAAATACCTAGATAAATCTAATAATTTACGTATGTTTCATCAATGTTCGCTAGGTGGGTCAGAAAGGTCCCAATATCATTTCGTCCAGATCAACAATTTCCTCTAAGATACTAGTTGCCTAGCATTAATAGTTCGAGAGCCCAGGGGGTAAGTGGCTATCTCATAAGGTACCACGATAGGCTAGGTTTGGATCGTTAACCAAGACTTAAACAAGTCGTATGACCCAGGTCTGCCAGAGCCAATCCTGCCGAAACATAAAAATAATCGATATTTTTCAGAGTCATTTTTTCGTAAAAAATATGTCATAAGGTACCACAATGAAAGTGCTGGCATCAGTTAACCATTGAAAAATTATGTAAAAAAAGCTAGGTCTGCCACTGCGCACCCTGCCGGAAGTGCTTGCCAGACCTCTCCAAAGATGCCCTTCCGACACCCCTAAACTATCTCATCGGGTACCACGACGCGACCACCACAACATAATAGCCAAGATCACTCTGACAATAGATCACAAGGTCTGCCAGGCCTAAACTTGCCGCATCCTAGTGTTTCAGACATTTGAAGTTGTAGGTCCAGTGTATGAAAAATGACCTATATCTTTTTCCCCCCGTGTTTGATTTTGATGGTGCCTTAATACGAAATGCTCTCCATAATGAGGAGCTTCGAGTCATATAGGACAGTTGGGTGGAGGGTTTCAGTATTGAACGCAATCCTGTCAAAAAGTTTGAAATGGAGGTTTGGTCTATGAAAACTGGCCTATATCTTATTCCCCCCGGGTTTGATTTTGATGGCGCCTTAATATGAAATGCTCTCCATAACTAGGAGCTTTGAGTCATATAGGTCAGTGAGGAGGAGGGTCTCTGTATTGTACACAATCCCGTCAAAAAGTGTGAAATTGTAGGTTAAGTGTATGAAAACTGGCCTATATCTTTTCCCCCACTGGTTTGATTTTGATGGTGCCTTGGTATGAAATGCTCGTAATGATTAGGAAATTCGCTTTGTATAGATCAATTGGATATAAGGTCTCTGTTCTGTGCACAATCCTCCTAAATATGAAAATATTCGATAACTTCTGCAGATTTTATCAGTTAAAATTGTCGTATCATAAGGAACTCGAATAAAAGTGCTTGCATCAGCTTACCATTGACAAATTATGTTAAAAAAACTTGGCCTGCCACTGCGCACTCTGCCGGAAGTCCTTAGATGAGATAGGTTAGGGGTGTCGGAAGGGTATATTTGGAGGGGTCTCCCAAGGGCTTCTGGCAGAGTGCGCAATGGCAGACCAAGTTTTCTTAACTCAATTTATCAATGGTAAGCTGATGCTGGCATTGTCATTCGGTTACCTTATGAAATGACAATGTTAACGGAAAAAATCTCAATCCTGCTAAACATGAAAATATTGGATATGTTCTGCAGATTTTTGCCGTTAATATTGTCATATCATAAGGTACCCGAATAAAAGTGCCGGCATTAGCTTAACATTGATAAATTGAGTTAAGAAAACTTGGTCTGCCATTGCGCACTCTGCCGGAAGTCCTTGTCAGACCCCTCCGAATATGCACTTCCGACACCCCTAACCTATCTCACCCCTACCTAACCACTGGTTTGATTTTGATGGTGCCTTGGTATGAAATGCTCGTAATGATTAGGAGATTCGATTTGTATAGGTCAATTGGATAGAAGGTCTCTGTTCTGTGCACAATCCTCCTAAATATGAAAATATTCGATAACTTCTGCAGATTTTATCAGTTAAAATTGTCATATCATAAGGAACTCGAATAAAAGTGCTTGCATCAGCTTACCATTGACAAATTATGTTAAAAAAACTTGGTCTGCCACTGCGCACTCAGCCGGAAGTCCTTAGATGAGATAGGTTAGGGGTGTCGGAAGGGTATATTTGGAGGGGTCTCCCAAGGACTTCTGGCAGAGTGCGCAATGGCAGACCAAGTTTTCTTAACTCAATTTATCAATGGTAAGCTGATACTGGCACTGTCATTCGGGTACCTTATGAAATTACAATGTTAACGGAAAAAAATCTCAATCCTGCTAAACATGAAAATATTGGATATGTTCTGCAGATTTTTGCCGTTAATATTGTCATATCATAAGGTACCCGAATAAAAGTGCCGGTATCAGCTTACCATTGATAAATTGAGTTAAGAAAACTTGGTCTGCCATTGCGCACTCTGCCAGAAGTCCTTGGGAGACCCCTCCAAATATACCCTTCCGACACCCCTAACCTATCTCATCTAAGGACTTCCGGCTGAGTGCGCAGTGGCAGACCAAGTTTTTTTGAACATAATTTGTCAATGGTAAGCTGATGCAAGCACTTAAAATAAAATAACTTAGAATAAAAGTGCTTGCATCAGCTTACCATTGACAAATTATGTTCAAAAAAACTTGGTCTGCCACTGCGCACTCAGCCGGAAGTCCTTAGATGAGATAGGTTAGGGGTGTCGGAAGGGTATATTTGGAGGGTCTCCCAGGACTTCTGGCAGAGTGCGCAATGGCAGACCAAGTTTTCTTAACTCAATTTATCAATGGTAAGCTGATACTGGCACTGTCATTCGGGTACCTTATGAAATTACAATGTTAACGGAAAAAAATCTCAATCCTGCTAAACATGAAAATATTGGATATGTTCTGCAGATTTTTGCCGTTAATATTGTCATATCATAAGGTACCCGAATAAAAGTGCCGGCATCAGCTTACCATTTATAAATTGAGTTAAGAAAACTTGGTCTGCCATTGCGCACTCTGCCAGAAGCCCTTGGGAG
The DNA here is from genome assembly GCA_024500475.1 of Phthorimaea operculella. NCBI lineage: Eukaryota > Metazoa > Arthropoda > Insecta > Lepidoptera > Gelechiidae > Phthorimaea > Phthorimaea operculella. The sequence goes on from JANFCV010000098.1 coordinate 843,730, forward strand.
ACCCCTCCAAATATACCCTTCCGACACCCCTAACCTATCTCATCTAAGGACTTCCGGCAGAGTGCGCAGTGGCAGACCAAGTTTTTTTAACATAATTTGTCAATGGTAAGCTGATGCAAGCACTTTTATTCGGGTACCTTATGATATGACAATATTAACGGCAAAAATCTGCAGAACATATCCAATATTTTCATGTTTAGCAGGATTGAGATTTTTTCCGTTAACATTGTAATTTCATAAGGTACCCGAATGACAGTGCCAGTATCCGATTACCTTTGATAAATTGAGTTACTAAAACTTGGTCTGCCATTGCGCACTCTGCCAGAAGTCCTGGGAGACCCTCCAAATATACCCTTCCGACACCCCTAACCTATCTCATCTAAGGACTTCCGGCTGAGTGCGCAGTGGCAGACCAAGTTTTTTTAACATAATTTGTCAATGGTAAGCTGATGCAAGCACTTTTATTCGAGTTCCTTATGATATGACAATTTTAACTGATAAAATCTGCAGAAGTTATCGAATATTTTCATATTTAGGAGGATTGTGCACAGAACAGAGACCTTCTATCCAATTGACCTATACAAATCGAATCTCCTAATCATTACGAGCATTTCATACCAAGGCACCATCAAAATCAAACCAGTGGTTAGGTAGGGGTGAGATAGGTTAGGGGTGTCGGAAGTGCATATTCGGAGGGGTCTGACAAGGACTTCCGGCAGAGTGCGCAATGGCAGACCAAGTTTTCTTAACTCAATTTATCAATGTTAAGCTAATGCCGGCACTTTTATTCGGGTACCTTATGATATGACAATATTAACGGCAAAAATCTGCAGAACATATCCAATATTTTCATGTTTAGCAGGATTGAGATTTTTTCCGTTAACATTGTCATTTCATAAGGTAACCGAATGACAATGCCAGCATCAGCTTACCATTGATAAATTGAGTTAAGAAAACTTGGTCTGCCATTGCGCACTCTGCCAGAAGCCCTTGGGAGACCCCTCCAAATATACCCTTCCGACACCCCTAACCTATCTCATCTAAGGACTTCCGGCAGAGTGCGCAGTGGCAGACCAAGTTTTTTTAACATAATTTGTCAATGGTAAGCTGATGCAAGCACTTTTATTCGAGTTCCTTATGATACGACAATTTTAACTGATAAAATCTGCAGAAGTTATCGAATATTTTCATATTTAGGAGGATTGTGCACAGAACAGAGACCTTCTATCCAATTGATCTATACAAATCGAATCTCCTAATCATTACGAGCATTTCATACCAAGGCACCATCAAAATTAAACCAGTGGGGGAAAAGATATAGGCCAGTTTTCATACACTTAACCTACAATTTCACACTTTTTGACAGGATTGTGTACAATACAGAGACCCTCCTCCTCACTGACCTATATGACTTAAAGCTCCTAGTTATGGAGAGCATTTCATATTAAGGCGCCATCAAAATCAAACCCGGGGGGAATAAGATATAGGCCAGTTTTCATAGACCAAACCTCCATTTCAAACTTTTTGACAGGATTGCGTTCAATACTGAAACCCTCCACCCAACTGTCCTATATGACTCGAAGCTCCTCATTATGGAGAGCATTTCGTATTAAGGCACCATCAAAATCAAACACGGGGGGAAAAAGATATAGGTCATTTTTCATACACTGGACCTACAACTTCAAATGTCTGAAACACTAGGATGCGGCAAGTTTAGGCCTGGCAGACCTTGTGATCTATTGTCAGAGTGATCTTGGCTATTATGTTGTGGTGGTCGCGTCGTGGTACCCGATGAGATAGTTTAGGGGTGTCGGAAGGGCATCTTTGGAGAGGTCTGGCAAGCACTTCCGGCAGGGTGCGCAGTGGCAGACCTAGCTTTTTTTACATAATTTTTCAATGGTTAACTGATGCCAGCACTTTCATTGTGGTACCTTATGACTTATTTTTTACGAAAAAATGACTCTGAAAAATATCGATTATTTTTATGTTTCGGCAGGATTGGCTCTGGCAGACCTGGGTCATACGACTTGTTTAAGTCTTGGTTAACGATCCAAACCTAGCCTATCGTGGTACCTTATGAGATAGCCACTTACCCCCTGGGCTCTCGAACTATAATATTTTCCGAGAAAAACACGTTTAGGGTTTGACAACTGTCATACGAAATGATGATCTCGTTAGAACCTATAATTTTTTTCTACAAATCTAAGTACAATTAGTTTGCCATCTTCCCTTCAGCCTATTAACCAGGAATTTTGTCCTTTTGGGAAGTTGTCCTAATGGCAAATAGATCAATTGGCATGTTGTCCTTATGGGAAATAGATCATTTAGGATTTATGTCCTTTTGGGAAGTAGGCGAATTGAAACAGTTGTCCAACTGACACAGTTGGTAAAATGGCACAGTTGTCCAAATAGTCCGGAAGGCACAACACAACCTTACTATAAGTAGGTAACATGCTAAATTACGGTTAATAGTAAACGCACGAAAGTGCGCAGACCAAGTCTTTGCATAAAGCCTCACTGTTTCTACTTAATTTATGTTATACATTTTGTAACCAATTTCCCTGCGGGAAATTTTGATTGATCTTAAGATCTCATGTGTCATGTGTCTATATCGTTTAATGTGTCATTCTACTTCGGTTTATTTACCTACTGTGGACACATTTAATACCTACACGTCGTAATTAAATATTCCGGTCGGAAAAGCGGGAAAGATTCAAAAAACTTACAGGTTAATCCTCGTGTACCTACACGTCTCCACACAGACCCAAGTTGCTACCGAGTCATTCTCTGGGAATGTTTCAACACAACTAAAGTACCTACAGGTTACACGTGTAACTCTCTGGGAGTTATACTTTACCACCCGCATATGTGTAAACCGAGTCTGTCAAATAATAATAATCAATACATAGTATAAAGTAAAGTCCCTTCCCGTGTCTGTATGTATGTTTCCTTATATCTTTAAAATCTCTCAACGGATTTCGATGCGGTTTTTTTTTGTATATAGAGTAAGTTAAGAGGCAGGTTTTTAAATATTGTTCACCTCAAATTTTAACCCCCAAAGGGGTAAAAAAGGGGTTAAAAGTTTGTATGAAAAATCATTATTTTTAAATGCGATCTGTTTCTTAATTTGTGATTAGATCAAAGAGCTAAAATAATTAAACACGTGTTTTAGGGATTTTAGATTTTTCACCCCTAAAGGGGTAAAAAGGGGTTAAAGGTTTGTATGGAAAATCATGATTTTTAAATGCTATATCGATTAATAACCTCTAAAGGGGTAAAAGATAGGTTGCAGCGGGTGAAACCGCTGACGGGCAGCTAGTAAATAATATAAGGACGTTCTCACTACACGCAAATAACTGGCACCCGTGTTATTCTGAGGGAATTTCACAAAGCCATAGCTAGAAGCAGTCACCAATACGACGGAGAAACAGCCGCCTCTAACGATGGCATGGTGGTGACATCATAGACGTCAAACCCGCTGCACCGCGGGACCCAGCGCAACAGATGACAACTCGGGGCTGCCACCGGCTCACTGCCGATCACGCCTACTGCCGGCTTGGTGCCGAGCATAACCGTCACCGACACTTCGTCGTACACAAACAAAATTTCAGCTCAGTGCCGAATACATTGAAAGCTGGCTCACTGCCACACAAGTCAAACGTCTGCTCACCGCCGATCACGTATACCTACTACCGCCGTCTAAGGAACGAGCATGTTAATCGTCGATATACTATCGAGCACACCTCAAATCGGCTCAGGACCGAATACCTACATCGAACATCGGATAGCTGCCGAGTACGTCTATCAGCGGCTCACCACTGCTGAGCACGCCTTATGTTGCGGGGCCTAACACATGTAAGGCCGGCTTACTGCCAGACCCCATTTATGATCACTGACCAGCAAGCTCATGTCGAGCTCACCTAATAGTCCGAGCGACGGCAGGTCTCACCCATATCTCACAAAAGAATAGAATATTTTAGCTATGTACGGGTAGAGGAGCTCTAGTACTTCGGATTGGTCATGGTCTGCCGCGGCGCAGCTTGGCACGTTTGGCGGATCAGCTAAAAGTTTGCCCTCTGAAAAAAGTTAAAAATATCTCATCGAAGAATAGAATGAGACATGGCTGTAGCGATAGGAGCAGTTTAGTAAAGCATATAAATGTTGGTCTGCCGGCTGCTATCTTGGCACGTTTTGCGGAGTAGCTAAAAGTATGCTCTCTTAAAAAAGTAAAAAATATCTCATCGAAGAATAGAATGAAAATATATCATACCGATAGCTTGCTTGAGTCTGCCTACATATATACTGGTCTGCCTGGCCACAGCCTGGCAGTTTTCCAGGTGCGACCACTTTTACTTTTTTTTGAGAAATTTTTATTTCTTCGAATAACAGAATGAAACTAAGTTGTAATAATAGTTTATTTAAAGCTGAACACATATCCCTTGGTCTGCCTGAGCTCAGTCCGGTAGTTTCTCCGTTGCGATCACTTTTCACTCTCAGTAAATTTCAATTTTAAAGGACCCTGACTTTGTTTATTAGGGAGTGGGCCCCGCCAATAAAATGAAAATTTGTCAGTGTATAGAAGTGAGATTTACAGAGCTGTAATCTCTCAATGTCTAGATGAAGAAAATGTTTTCCCAAGTATTATATTTATTACCTTATGAACAAGGAAGTACACTTTCAATAGTACCCATTTTAAATTTTTTATGCAGTAAAAAACATTTAACTCCTTACATCCACAGATGCATAACATACAAGTCAACATTGGATATTTATTTACTTATTGAACGATATCAATCGTGATGATCTTATCGTACCGAGTTTAACTATTGAGTTCTTTTAATTTTGATAAATACTCTTCAATGCTATTGGTTGTTCTATAACCAACTAAAAACAACTTCGCAATTGTTTTGAAATCTTAAAACTATTTCCAGAACACACTCTCAAAATCTACAGTTGTACCATAATACCTAACAAAATTTATTTACATAGTTACTTATCTTGAGGACGAGGCGCGAAGTATAATTAATGATTAAACGAACTTACCTAAAGTGAAGTTCTATCATAATTATACGAGCGCCTCGTCCGAAGAGATAAGTAACTAACACCCACCCCCCCAAACCCAATTGTTTAGTTTTCGTATAAAATGGGCGCGCGGTGCTGGCAACACTGCTCTGTCATTGTCACGTCCTCTGCCGTCGCCCGCATCGTTGATGCGAATATTAATTATAAATGGTGTAATTTAATGTGTTTTCGGTTTTCTCGTGTGGTTTTCCCTGTTCGGTGGGGAAGTGAACCAAGTGATTTTGGTTCCGGCGCTTTGATTGAGAGTCACGCGACCGCCGGCAAAATATAACCTCACTTTTCGTTGGCTCGCGTCGTGGCTGCCGATAGCTACGTATTTTAATTATAAATGATTGGAGGCCAACGGGGCCGATTTCTCATTCGGAGAGAAATCTTTTAGTTATTTTGTGTTAAAAAACATTATGTGATGTCGAACTGTGAACTATAGTGCAAATTGGAGGAAAGGAGTTCGAGAACGAGCGGATGTTCCAGTGCCGTGAGTTTAGGTTATTCCCTATTCCTGTGCTCCTCAAAATATCCTGAATACCTGATTCCTGTCATACTTAAACTCACAAAGAAACGGCGTCATCGTTCGCTCGGTAAGCAATTCGTTGCTGGGCCCTGTTTAAGTAGATTTTGGAAACAAGAATTTCTCGGCCGGAAACTTTCCGGAACAAAATTCTCTCATTAAATTTATTTTATTTAGCTATAGTAAAGAGCACTACGAATCGTAGTCAAATGTTGTTCCGAGGCTGATCGACCATTTAGTTTTAGATTTTAAGATAACTTTAATTTGCTTCCACTGCGCTAAGATCAGCTTCGGAATCAAACATTTTTGGTAGCAGAGCGTGGTTGCTTTATTGCAACATAGTTAGCCGTAATTTAGTATTAAGCGTGTTTTTATATTACCCACATATTTTATTAATTTTGGAAAATATTGTTTCGGTTTTTTTGTGACTGTATTGTTTGCCTAGTGAACGGTACCTTATCGGTAAGGTCTAGGCCAGTCAACTAACATTTATTTTGTGGTATTTGTTTATTGGTTTTTCGTTTTTATTAAGTCGAGTGTGTAAAAGTTGGTACCATGGCTCCTCGATCGCCAGGTATAAGGCTGCTATAAAGACAGAATTAAGGTGGTTTACTACCACAGCGGCAATGATCGGCCGCGAGGACCGGGAGGACGCGCTCTTGAAAAGTGCACTACAGGCAGATGAACGGGTTCGGGTTGTGTCGGAACACCTCACAGAGTGCCTCATGCTCCTTGAGGAAGCTCCTAACCCTGAAGATAAGGAGCTGGTTGAGGGCGATGTAAGCCAGTGCTTGGAGCTGGCACAGGACATTGCGCAGGCAGCTGCGGACATATCTAGGCGACGTGACGGAAAGGAAAAGCCATTCCGTGGTAAAGTGGGACAAGGATTACAGGTGCCTCTTCCGCCTGTTACGGTTCCAGTCTTTGCAGGCGATTACGCCGACTGGCCGGCGTTTGAGGACCTGTATAGCAGTGTGGTCCACACACGGACGGACATAACGCCGGCGTACAAGATGGCTCAGCTGATGTCCAGGCTACATGGAGAGCCTCATGAATTGCTGACACATTTGGCTGTCTCGGATAGCAATTATGAGGTGGCGTGGAAGATCCTTACCGACCGGTATCGAAACAAGCGCCTGATTGTAGACAGGCTGTTAGACCAGTGGCTGTCAATACCAACCATAACGCGAGGTACGGACCTCCGCGAGAAAATCTTCCACCCAGTCAGTGTCGCGGTCAGCGCACTAGAGCGACAGGGTTTGCCAGTGGCGGGCTACGGTTATATCTTGGTCCACACAGTGCTTCGCCGCCTGCCGAGCGAAATGGTCGCTCGATTCGAGCAGCTACATGGGGCAAGTCCTCGGACCACCTCCCGACCTACGAGGATCTGAAGTCGTTCCTCGAGGCCGAAAGCAGGCGAGTGGACGTCCAGGCTGGTGAAGCCCTCGCAAGGAAACCTCTGCCCCTCGCCACCCGGAACGGCCGGGTGCACCGGCGCGAGGAGGCAACAGTGGGCAACCCAGGCGGTACAATATCGCATTGGAATCAGGGTGTGCCTACTGCAGGAGACAGGCCACAGGGTAACGGCGTGTCAGGAGTTTGCTGCGCAGCGGATTCAGAGGAGACGGGGTGTGGCACAGCAGAGGCGTTGGTGTTTTCGGTGCCTGGGGCCGCATCAGGTGCGAGAGTGCCCTTCAAGCACCAACTGTAGGTACTGCCAGGGTGCACACCATCCGCTGCTCTGCATGAATCGCTCCGGAGGCGCCGGGGCAGCGCTGGATCGGATCAGCGAAGGAGCCTGCCCACCAAGGGAGGGAGCAACGCTCCCCACCCCCTCCAAGGAGGAGCCCACCTCCGCATCGGTCACAGGGACAGGCAGGGGGACGTCAACAGACGGAGCCCACTTACCCAAGGACGTGGGGACAATCCCCACCACGGCAGCAGGTGCCGGATTGGGGAAGAGCGGCACAGGAACGTGGCCAAGGACACCCATCCCAGGTACGGGATTCAACGGGCGGGTGTCAGGGGAGCACTAGGCAGCCACCAGGGTACATGCAGTATTCTGCGGGCTTGAGCCACCTGGTTGGGTCTCAAGACCCACGCATGCCCCGCCTATGCCTGAGTACCCGCGGCTACAGGCGCAACCTCGGTACGGACGTTTGCCGTCGGGGTACTATAGAACTCCAGCCATGGCCTTTATGGGCAGACCTCCCTACCAGCAGGAGTGGGACCCATACACAGGTTTGGGTAGTGAGGATACCCCGCGGGACGCGGCCTCACCGCGTTTAGATTCCCGCTAGGTAATCGCCGCCTACTCATCAGCTTCGGCTCCCCGTCCAATCACGGTACTTTTGCCAACGGCTAAGATTTGGGTATGGGGATACGGTGGCCGGACCATTCAAGTAAGAGCCCTACTGGATACAGGGGCTCAGGGATGTATTGTATCGAGTAAGCTGGTGAGTAGGCTAGGCCTAAATGTACAGCCAAGTGCGGATGAAGCTGTAGGCATCGGGGGCCTAAATGTGCCTGACATTCGGGGTCAGACGAACTTTGAGTTCGCATTAGGTAGCACATGTACAGGGTCAGCTATCAAGTCTCAGCCGTGGTGCTGGATGACGTGGTTGGGAAACTCCTCAGGTTAGGTTACCACCAACGGTACGAGGGTTAACCACAGGGTTGGAGTTAGCTGATCCTGATTTTGATACTCCTGGTACGGTGGATGTACTTCTCGGGTCAGACGTCCTCGGGAGATTATGGTGCGGTAGGAAGAAGGTACTCCAGGAAACTGGTTTGGTGGCCGTAGATACCACAGGGGGGTATGTTGTTTTCGGCCCAGTTTGGAGACCTCAGGACCTACCAGAAGGGGATCCGGTCCTCTATGGTAGTGTGCTGTCAGAGGTGCTGCAGAGGTTTTGGGAGTCTGAAGAGCCCCCACGGCGGACAGACGGAAGCCAGAGGATGACGAGTGCGAGTTGTTCTATCAATACAACACTGCGAGATGCCCGTCAGGCAGATTCGTGACCAGGCTACCTTTTCTCCCAAACCGCCCCGCTTTAGGTAGTTCGCGACAGCTCGCGGAACGGAGACTACTCGCAATGGAGCGGAAGATGAGGCGAGACCCAGCACTTCGGCAGAAGTATATAGAATTCATGCGGGAATATATTCAATTGGGCCACATGTCGGTGTCCAGCCTGGATTGGAGGTGTGTCGAGCATTATTACATTCCACACCTGGCTGTCTTGAAGTCACCTGAGGCGAAAATACGGGTGGTGTTTGACGGTTCTGCTCCTACCTCGAATGGTGTGTCTGTGAACCAATGTTTGCACGCGGGTCCTAAATTGAACCGGGACATTGTGGACATTCTCACAGACTTTCGGTTACACCAGGTAGCGTTCGTCGCAGACGTCAAAATGATGTTTCGCCAAACCATGATACATCCGGATGACCGTCGGTATCAGCTGATTTTGTGGCGTGAGAGCCCAGATGAGCCGATGGTCACATACGAACTTAACACGGTGACGTATGGACTTAAGCCAAGTCCGTATTTGGCAGTACGTACGCTGCGAGAGTTGGCCGCACAGGAAAGGGTAAGATATCCTCGAGCCGCAGCAGTACTGGATCGCGACGTCTACGTGGACGATATCTGCACGGGTGCTGATAGCGTGGAGCAGGCGCTAATTCTACGAGACGAGTTGATCGCGATCATGGGTTCAGGAGGTTACGAGTTGCGGAAATGGTTGTCCAGTTGCCCAGAGCTCCTGGCCGGTTTGCCAGGCGAGTTCCATCAGGACCCGCACCTCTTTGAGAACCCGGACAATCCAAACACGTTGGGCATCCTCGGGGTGCAATATAGGCCAACGCATGACGTATTCACGTACAAGATCGAGCCCGACCTTTTTGAGAAAACTTGGACTAAGCGGTCGGTACTGTCGACAATCGCTAGAACGTTCGATCCTAGCGGATGGATCTCCCCGGTTACGTTCATGGCGAAGTGCTTTTACAAAGGTTGTGGCTAGCCAACTTAGGATGGGACGACCAACTCTCCGGAGAGTTGTTGAAGGATTGGCTCAAGTTTGTGACCACCTTACCAGGGATTGTGCACATCGCGATACCCCGCAAGTTAGTCCCATCGGTGGGATGTAAGGCTACCCTACATGGGTTTTGTGACGCCTCGGAGCGAGGGTACGCGGCAGCTGTATACCTTCGGACAGCAAGTTCAACGGGAACTGTGCACGTGCGTCTGGTTATGGCCAAAAGTAAGGTGGCACCAGTCAGAACTAGATGGACCATCCCCAAATTGGAATTGGCAGGGCAGCTCTTCTAGCGCGCTTGCTAAATCATGTAACCTGCAATCTGCGTGGTACCATCAACTTGGATGAAACGGTGTACGCGTGGACTGACAGTCGGATAGTTCTGTGCTGGTTGCAGACGTCGGTACATACACTTGAGGTTTTCGTGGCAAATCGGGTGTCACAGATTACGGGGTCGGAAACTCCGTTAGTGTGGAGGCACGTACCGGGAGAATGGAACCCAGCGGACTGCGCTTCGCGCGGGTGCAGGGCACCTGATTTGGTGAGTCACCCACTGTGGTGGGGACCTCAATGGCTGACTGAGTCGCCGCAGGAATGGCCATTCAACGAGTGCAGGGCGCCGCTTGGGCCACCTGATCGAGGTTTGCGAGTGAACGTGGGGCAACTCGTACCGAAGCCTAGCCCAGCTTTCTTGCTGGAACGGTATAGCTCCCTCGACAAACTTCTTGGGGTGACAGGTTGGATCAAGCGGTTCGTGAACAACTGCAGGAAGCCTCAAGCAGAACGGAACTTTACACCTGTCCTCTCGCCTGCGGAGCGTAATGCGGCTCTATGCTCATTGGTTAGAGTCGTCCAGGCGGAACATTTTGAAGAGGAGGTCAGGCTGCTCAGGGATGGACGTGGAAAGCTGAAGGGAGGAATTGTGCGCCTCAACCCATTCCTGGATGAGCAAGGTATGCTCAGGGTTGGAGGCAGACTTCGGAACGCTAGCCTGCCCTTTTCGGCTCGGCATCCACTGTTACTTCCAAAAAGGGGACCCTTAGTTGAGCTCTTCAGGGATCGTCATGAGAAAAACTCGCACGCGGGCTGTAATGCGCTATTGGCCATTCTACAGCGCGAGTTTTGGATCTTATCGGGACGACGAACGGTACGTAGCGTTGTGTTTAGGTGCTTGCCTTGTTACCGCTTGAAGGCAGCCACAATGCAGCCACAGATGGGAGATCTCCCACCGGACCGGGTGACGGAGGCCTGGACGTTTGCAGGTGTGGGAACGGATTTTGCAGGCCCTTTCATGGTAAAGGCATCACGCCTACGGAACGCAAAGTCTATCAAGGCGTACTTGTGCGTGTTCGTGTGCCTAGCCACCAAGGCCGTCCACTTGGAGCTCGTGGCCGACCTATCTACGGAGGCCTTTTGGCAGCGCTGGAGAGATTTACGTCGCGACGAGGGCGACCAGCGCTGATCAGGTCGGATTGTGGTACCAACTTTAAGGGTGCTGATCGGTGTATGAAGGAAATTGTAACGTTCTTAAGGGAGAACGAAGAAGCCATCAGCACGGGCCTCTCCGTCAGGGCATTACCTGGGTGTTCGATCCACCAGCGTGCCCTCACTGGGGTGGTATTTTTGAAGCGGTTGTAAAGTCCGCTAAGACGCATTTGTTGCGCGTTGTAGGGTTAACAATTTTGACTTTCGAGGAGCTGGCGACCGTGTTTTGTAAAATTGAGGCTGTACTCAATTCGCGTCCTTTGTGTCCGCTCAGCTCAGACCCAAATGATTAGAGGCCCTGACGCCAGGGCATTTCTTAATTGGCCGCCCACTTAACGCCTTGCCGGAATATCCCTATACGGAGGTGAATAGCAATCGTTTGTCGCGTTATCAGTTGTTGCAGCAAATGACTCAAAACTTTTGGAAGCGTTGGTCGCTTGAGTACTTGCACATTCTGCAGCAACGCCTTAAGTGGACGGACAGGACTGAACCCCCCTGCATTGGGGATCTCGTTCTGGTTAAGGATGCCAACCTACCGCCACTGCGTTGGCGCCGGGGGCGCATTCTCAACCTGTTTCCGGGTAGTGATGGCACTCCTCGAGTTGCAGAAGTTCAGGTGGGGGATTCAGTCCTTAAGCGAGCAGTAGCTACATTATCACGCCTGCCATGCATAGAGCGGACCGATGGGTCGGTCCGGGGCGGGTGAATGTTTAGTTTTCGTATAAAATGGGCGCGCGGTGCTGGCAACACTGCTCTGTCATTGTCACGTCCTCTGCCGTCGCCCGCATCGTTGATGCGAATATTAATTATAAATGGTGTAATTTAATGTGTTTTCGGTTTTCTCGTGTGGTTTTCCTGTTCGGTGGGAAGTGAACCAAGTGATTTTGGTTCCGGCGCTTTGATTGAGAGTCACGCGACCGCCGGCAAAATATAACCTCACTTTTCGTTGGCTCGCGTCGTGGCTGCCGATAGCTACGTATTTTAATTATAAATGATTGAGGCCAACGGGGCCGATTTCTCATTCGGAGAGAAATCTTTTAGTTATTTTGTGTTAAAAAACATTATGTGATGTCGAACTGTGAACTATAGTGCAAATTGGAGGAAAGGAGTTCGAGAACGAGCGGATGTTCCAGTGCCGTGAGTTTAGGTTATTCCCTATTCCTGTGCTCCTCAAAATATCCTGAATACCTGATTCCTGTCATACTTAAACTCACAAAGAAACGGCGTCATCGTTCGCTCGGTAAGCAATTCGTTGCTGGGCCCTGTTTAAGTAGATTTTGGAAACAAGAATTTCTCGGCCGGAAACTTTCCGGAACAAAATTCTCTCATTAAATTTATTTTATTTAGCTATAGTAAAGAGCACTACGAATCGTAGTCAAATGTTGTTCCGAGGCTGATCGACCATTTAGTTTTAGATTTTAAGATAACTTTAATTTGCTTCCACTGCGCTAAGATCAGCTTCGGAATCAAACACCAATCTTTATGTTCTGGAAATAGAAAGTTTTGGAGAAGAGAGCTCTAAACTAATGAATGTCCTGCCACCGCCGGGTTGGGCCGAGCGGTCGTGCGTGGAATATATAAAGTTACCCACAAAAAAAAAGCAGATGTAAACAAGCTACTAAGCTACATCTCAAATAGTGCGCTGTGGTGATCACTAGCGCGAGACTACAATTGTACCATAATACCTAACAGAATTTATTTACAGAGTTACTTCGTAATACTGACTATTGAACTACATTTGACATTTATTCCAAAATAAACATATATCTGAAATAACGTGATCCCTACAAAACGTAAACTTACTAAGCGTCTCGATTTTTCTGATGGGAAGTGTATATCATTCATCATTTTCTATTTTTATGTATAATCTTTTTACAAATACAGGCATGGTTGGGAATCACACTGAACCCTCTCTCCTGGGGGTGGATAATATCAAATAACAAGGCCTCAACCCAAAAATGATGACCAGAGATGCAGCCCCACAATACCTCTTGCGGGTGATTTCTTGCGGCTGCACGAAGGGTTGTTGGAATGCGTGCAGCTGCAAGAAGGCAGGATTAAAATGTTCATTTGTCTGCAGGCACTGCAGCGGGGCCTCTTGTGCAATATACTTACCTGATGTTGCAGTAGTAGATATCACAGAAGGCGACGTTCTGTCCGATGTCGAAATGGAGGATGACTTGTGGGCACAAGACGCTGACTTTTCATCACCATCCCCTGATGGGGATATGCCTTCCCAATACGTCGATCCAGATACGAACGGTCCTCAACCGGGACCTTCCGAGAGGGCTAAATTAATTGATTTTTTGATTTTGAATTTTACTCAATTTCCTAACAAATAAACTTATTAACTTTTGTTGTACCTATCTTTTTTACTTCATTATTCGTAGCTTAACTTAAACATCATCGTTCACACATCTCATTTTCTTTGTTACATCCGATAATAAAAGTACAGGGCTTTGATAGTATAACCAGGGTCAAACTTCATTCAAAACGACAGAATCGCCAACATTTGCGAAATTCGAAAAAAAATATGAAAGGCTTAATCTCAGAAACTAAAACTAACTAACTAAAACTTTGGAAGGCTTAATCTCAGAAACTATTGGGTCAACAGAAGCAGTCCTAGTATCATATTGTAGCAAATTTAGTCTACTTTAAAATCGTTCTAAGAAAGTTTTTTCAAAAACTAATCCTTTAGGGTTATAATCGCCAAAATTTGAAAAAGAACCGATTATTTCGCAGTTTTTACGATTTTTGACAAAGTTGCGTTCGGCGCTCGAGGTCAAAAACTTGGCTTATTCATTAGGCCAATATTAGAATAAAGTCTGCAAAAAATCAGAACTACCGGATTTGACGCATACTGTAATGTACAAAGTTACTGGATTATTGGGTTTGGAGGGCGTGGCTGCAAAAAATGTCACGTACTTTCGTAAATGGGTGGGCTGCATCTCGAAGACAAGGTGGCTTATCCAACTGCGGCTATTTTAAAGGACAAAGTCGTGACACCGTCGCCCTTGAGCGCGTATCGTTCATTTCACAGCGTGGAAATGGCGACAGTGACTCAGTTAAAACACGCACGCTCGGCTCGTTATGCACGCCAGCTCAGCCTTTTTTGCATGTGATACGTAACATATTTCTACAAGAACCAAATTCGCGCCGCGCCACGCCTCTGCCGATTGTTATCAACTAAAATACAGGGAGTAACAGAAAGGGTATAACAAGCCGAAAAGAGGTCAAGGTACTCATGAAACTGAACAACTTTCCCCATGGAACATAGGTCGAAATATGAAAAAAATATTTGGACCTCCCATACAAAATTGCCGATCAGCTAATTGATTTACTATGGGAGGTCAAAATATTTTTTTCATATTTCGACCCATGTTCCATGGGGAAAGTTGTTCAGTTTCATGAGTACCTTGACCTCCTTTCGGCTTGTTATACCCTTTCCGTTACTCCCGGTATATTCTCCGTAAGTAGGAAAATATGTTGCGCCACACCACGCCAATCCTCTGCAGCGATATTGTAGTGAGGTTTTAGTTTGATGTAAACATAGTAGTTATAATGCGCGGCTTCGCCGCAGTTACGCGCGGTACGCTAGTGCGGTTTGACCTTTATTACTTAACGGGGCTTCAAATTAACTAACATTTCGAACGTGAAACTGGGCCTGAGGCTAGAATTTCTGACAAAAATTTAATTTTCACAATAATTTCAGAATGACTGTGCGGAAAATACTAATAATACTGCTGGTAGGGGCTCTAGCGGTCCTACTAGTTAAGTCTGATTGGCCGACGGTTAAACGGCGCATGGAAAGGGAAAAAATTGAAAAGGAGGTACGATTTAGTAGTGAAGCTGCTAAAAAGGGAAAACAAAAACAAGATGAAGAAAAAAATAGCCGTATAAGTGCACTAGGACTAGGACTGCTAGACTTTATCAAGAATAATCTGTATTATGTGCACTTCTACCAGGTGGCGAGGTGTTGCCAACTTTGGGTGAGTCACCATTACATACTTCTCTACATCGTGTCCTGTACGAAAGTAGTCTAAATAATAATGTGTTAGTGCACAGCCAACAACGTTATTCACATGTTAAACAAAAGTGGGTAGTAGTAGTGCAAGGATAGTCCAAATATATCGATTTCAGTAAAGTGCTCGTTATAAGTCGCAGTGATACGTGTAACAGGGGATCTTACGCCTGCATTGCTTCTGCTAATTTAATTCCAGAATGTCCCTTTCCCAAAACGTCCCTAGGTTCCAAAACGTCCCTTTCCCAGAATGTCACTTTCCCAGAATGTCCCTTTCCCAGAATGTCCCTTTCCTAAAATGTCCCTTTCCCATATTGTCCTTTTCCCAAAATGTCCCTTTCCCAAAATGTCCCTTTCCCATAATATCCCTTTCCCAAAATGTCCCTTTCTTTATATGTCTGTATAGTGCAGTCACTCCGTAAATGCAAGCTAGATTAAAAGTTTCTTGGAAAATGTTGTAGGTCTTGAAGATATAATTTCGAATAACAGCTGTCAAACTTTAAATGCGTATTTGTCGGAAACTATGCTTGCCAGAAGATTTGTATCTTCGAAAAAGTTGTTGGTCTTGACGAAATCTACATTTCAGGTGACAGCTGTCAAACTCAAATCGTTTTCCTCGGAAACTATGCATGCCAGACAACTAGTTTTTTAGGGGAAGTTGTAGGTTTTGAACAAATCTACATTTCAGGTGACAGCTGTCAAACTTGAGGCACGTTTTTCTCGGAAACTATGCTTGCCAGACAATTTGTTTCTAGAGAAAGTTGTTGGTCTTGACAAAATGTACATTTCAAGTGACAGGTTTTTCTAGAAAACTATGCTTGCCAGACAATTTGTTTCATAGAAAAATTTGTTTTGATGAAAAAAAGCATTTTGAAGTTTGACAGCTATAACTTAATAGATCTCGTCTAGGCTTGCAATACAACTTTGTTTGACAAAGAAACTAGTAGTCTAGCATGCATAGTTTCCGAGAAAAACGCGTTTAATGTTTAACAGCTGTCACCTGAAATGCACATTTTGTCAAGACCGACAACTTTCTCTAAGGAACAAAGTGTCTGGCAAGCATAGTTTCCGAGAAAAACGCGTTTTAAGTTTGACAGCTGTCACCTGAAATGTAGATTTCGTCAAGACCAACAACTTCCCCAAAGAAACTAGTTGTCTGGCAAGCATAGTTTAAAGTTTGACAGCTGTCACCTGAAATGTACATTTCGTCAAGACCAACAACTTCCCCTAAGAAACTAGTTGTCTGGCATGCATAGTTTCCGAGAAAAACGCGTTGAAAGTTTGACAGCTGTCACCTGGAATGTAGATTTCGTCAAGACCAACAACTTCAGAATTATTGAAGAACAGCCTCAAGGGATTGCAAAAAAAAATGTGACGTATGTAATCTACGCACAGACAATACCACTGGACCTAGGATCTTGAAATTTTGCGCAGAGGTTATTTTGGTTGGGTGAATTAACACCAAGAAAGGAATTTAAGAAATTCATCTCATAAGGTGGTAAAACTGAGGATGTAAATTGGCATAAAATTAATTTGCTTGTATAAAATTAAACATCAGCCAGGATACCGTACGTAGCAAGGTCTACCCACACAGTGAGTGATTATTAATCCCCAACTTCACTATCTACTTAGTTCATATTTTAGATTTTGTGACTTTTCGCAAAGTAGCTAAAGATTCGTTTCCAAGGCAGGGCCAACCTAACACGCGCGTTAACTCTCATGTACTTACCTACTATTTCTTTTGTTTTCAGTTTGAATGGAAAATATACTATCCTTGGAGACTCATTTTGGCAGTTCCCGTGGCTCTTATTATTGCGGCTGCCCGTGCTTTTGAAACGCAGCTTTCATGGCATTTACTTACTTTAATGTTTCTAGTTTATTTTCATCCTCTAAATAAAGTTGAGACTTGGGATGAGCGTGTGGCCGGAATCATATACTGCTTTTGGGGATATATCGATATCCTCTTATACAAGAACATTTCGGGCTATGAATTTTTTTATAGAGAGACACGAAAAATCTTTAAATACTACGACGAGGTCAGAGGTAAGTTCAATTTATTTGGGATATTATAAATTGCATATCAAATAAATAATCGCCTATCAATACATATTCATCATTAATATTTTTTTTTACATCAAATATCTTACTTCACTACAAATAAACTAAATGTTTAACAAAACATAAACTGCAGATAATTCGAAATTTTACAGCAATATGACATAACTTTTTTCCTCATAATGCAATGCAGATAAATTTATTTTTGTACAAAAATACTACATACATATAGAGATGGGCGGTGGGTATATACCCAATCTACCCATTTGGGTATATACCTGGGTAATTGGGTATTTACCGGGTAAATACCCATATGTACCCAAATGGGTGGGTAGATTGAAAAGTAAGATTTTTTTCGTAATTCTCATTATTTCTGATTTTAACCATGACGGTTCGTTAGATAATATGAATACTATGATTGATAATTTAAAGAGGGCCTTGTACGAGCAGACGGAGTTAAGTTATAGGGAGAAAAGAGTAACTTTGTATTTTTTCATATTTTGACCTATGTTCCTTAGGAAAAGTTGTTCAATTTCATGGGATGGTTTATCCTTTCAAATATTTGCAGTTATTTTTTTTACAACTTTTACGCGTGAACTTGACGGTTTGCCTAAAACTTTGCGAGCATGCTCGGACCATGAAACTGAACAACTTTTTCTATGGAGGCCATGATGGCAAACGAGAAAATTTTTTCGACTTCCCATACATTTTTATCTACCCACCTATTTGGGTACATACGGGTATTTACCGGGTACGTACGGGTATTTACCGGGTAGTTGGGTAAATACCCGGGTACGTGCCCATCTCTACATACATAGCATGAATACTGACTGCACAGCAAATTTTCCATATTTCATAGCAAAATAACTATCCCAGTCGCATATTAACCAGTAAACATACGTAAGTAAACATAAGTTTATAGGTCCGTTAGGTATAGCCTAACCGAAACTGGCGCGGAAAGCGCCAGGTTAGGTTAGGTTAGGTTAGAACTTTGACCACAACGCACGAGCCGAGCGAGCGGAGCGAGCGTGCCGCGGCAGCGGCCGGCGATGTGCCAGAAACGACAAGCTATGCGCGTCATCAATTTAAAATATGATTATCGATGTGTATGATTAACGATGATGGTTCATCTCTAATAAAAACTGCTGTAAATAATATAAAAATAGAAGCTATATTTAAAAGAAAAAGAGTTAACAGGTATGATGTGCATTAAGATTATTAGCTGTGCATTGATGAAAAAGCTTTTGCTTTAGGAAAAATCGCTGTACGCTGCGAAAATAAATTGTAGTGTGTTTAGTGATATTTTGAGTTGAATATTATGCTGTGCAATCAGTAATTTTGATGGGAATTTGGAATCTTATTGCATAGAAAAAGAATATTTTTTGATTTGCGTTTAAATACTACCCAATTTATTTTACCGTTCATTTTAATGGGGCTTATCAGAGATACCGTTGTTATGATAACAGGCAACCCTATATTTTCATCAATGGTATTCCTAGGGCTATCGAACTGTATTAATTTCATTTCGTAATAAGTGACTTTATTTATTGGTCGCTAAAATTTGGCTGACCATGGAAACTGTCGGTATTGGAGCTGGCAACCTTAGTAGGATCTCATCGCCAAAAACTGCCAGGTTTTCGGATGGCCACCCATACAATGTTATGACCTCCTAAACATGATCTATTGGCACCGTTTATTAGCACCGTGCAATCATCAGCGCCACCTAGTGGTCGCAACTTATCTGGGCTGTCGTTTGAGTTGCGTTTGAGGCAGGAACGAAGATCATAGTGGCGGGGAGTTGAAAAATATTTGTGAAAGCATAATGTTTCATTAATATTATGAAAACTAGCTGGTGCTAGCGAACTTCCAACGTGTGCCAACAGGCCCTCCAGAGCTGATAAAAGTTATTATCACTTATCTATCATCGATGTTGATCAAGATATTTGTGTGCAACCATTCTAAACATCAAAATACATCGCTAAGTTTTGAAGTGATAGATGCATGCACGATCTACGGCAGATGAAACGGACGTTACGTTTGAGCCTACCATCGGTAGAATGACTTCTTTGCACCGCCTCACAAAAAGTGGGGTGGGGTCTGCTCTCCAAATTTTTCTGCGCCATGGTCTTCTGTTCGGGGTTGACGAGTAGTTATACGCAACCGGATTAACAATACAATTAATACAACTCCATTTTAAAATACCGAAATAAAATAAACGGAAAGTAATTAGGTACTTACTACACTAAAAAAACCGGCCAAGAGCGTGTCAGACACGCCCACAAATAGGGTTTCGTAGTCAAAGTTTAAATATCAGGTTTTTCAGCATTACAAACTTAATTTTGTTGCTGGTTTGTTAGCAGCTGTATGATGACCAACCGCAAATAGAAAAACTCAATTTTTTCTGAAACCTTTAAGGGTACGACATCCGTTATAGTTTTCATTGTTACTTCAGATTGTAAGCTATATTCCATATTTATTTCAAATTTTTAGCGTTTATACTTTAGAAGTTACAGCTGGAACAAATTATGGGTCAAAAACGCCCTTTTTAAAAGCAAATATCTCGTGACAGAAACATTTTAGTGACTTTGTTTCTAAGAAACCTCACCTTAATTTTAAAAGACCTATTCAACGATAGGTACCCTACTCAATATAACAGAAGAAAAAAAATTTTTTTGCCCCCCTTTCACTTGTATGGGAGGGGGTCCAAAAAACATTTAAAATATTTTTTTCTTAACATTTCTATATATGGGTCAACACGATCTATCTTCTCACCAAATTTCATGTCGATAGCTCTAAATAAAACTGACGAAGATATGAGGGCGCGGCATACAGACAGACAGACAGACAGACAGACAGACAGACAGACATGACGAAACTATAAGGGTTTCTAGTAGACTACGAAACCCTAAAAAGTCCTACCCTAAGTTGCTTAATAAATTTTCTTTAAATAAGAAATAGTACCTTAAGTACCTGCTTACTAACACCTATTATATATGTATTCTGTGCTAACACTGTGAAATATGAATCACAAAAGAAGGTACTACACAGGCAGTCGTGACAATAATACTCACTAATTTAGCTCTACATATCAAGACACGCGGCAGCGTGTCAAGCCAAGTTCAAGCAAAGAACTGGCGGACCGGGCCGTGTATATTTACACGAACCATTTAGAGCCACTTTTTACCCCCTCATAACTCTAAATCTATTTAAGATAGGCACACCAAATTTAATAAACGTGTTCAGACCTCCGAGATGACCTAGTATACCAAATTTCATAAACATAGGTTGAACGGTTATGAAAATATTGCCGATCAAAAATCGGCAGTTTTACCATTCACTTCTTCTTCTTTTGGTGTGGGACACCGAGTCGATCAACGACCCGATGAACCCTGGTGTCAGAGTTTTTCAACCGCCTACTACAAGTAGCAGGCCTCTGGTACCATTCACTGACATACCTATAGACATAGACCAATAATACTAGAGGACTGACAGCCCCATAGTACCTTACTTTTATTGTCTTATACCTAGATGGCGCTAAAAAATAGTTACACAATGAATAAAACATGCGTATGCTTTTGAACTGTGGCTCTTTTAAAAAATTGTTCTGGCCAGTCTTCAAATTTCATCTAATTTATACCAGTTAGTTAAGAAACTTTGACTGTCAAAGTTTCGAGGTCGAGGTCGAGAAAAACGCGTTTAAAGCTTGACAGCTGTCACCTGAAATGTAGATTTGTTCAAGACCAACAACTTTCTCTAAGAAACAAATTGTCTGGCATGCATAGATTCCGAGAAAAACGCGTTTAAAGCTTGACAGCTGTCACCTGAAATGTAGATTTGTTCAAGACCAACAACTTTCTCTAAGAAACAAATTGTCTGGCATGCATAGATTCCGAGAAAAACGCGTTTAAAGCTTGACAGCTGTCACCTGAAATGTAGATTTGTTCAAGACCAACAACTTTCTCTAAGAAACAAATTGTCTGGCATGCATAGATTCCGAGAAAAACGCGTTTAAAGCTTGACAGCTGTCACCTGAAATGTAGATTTGTTCAAGACCAACAACTTTCTCTAAAACAAATTGTCTGGCATGCATAGATTCCGAGAAAAACGCGTTTAAAGCTTGACAGCTGTCACCTGAAATGTAGATTTGTTCAAGACCAACAACTTTCTCTAGAAACAAATTGTCTGGCATGCATAGATTCCGAGAAAAACGCGTTTAAAGCTTGACAGCTGTCACCTGAAATGTAGATTTGTTCAAGACCAACAACTTTCTCTAAGAAACAAATTGTCTGGCATGCATAGATTCCGAGAAAAACGCGTTTAAAGCTTGACAGCTGTCACCTGAAATGTAGATTTGTTCAAGACCAACAACTTTCTAAGAAACAAATTGTCTGGCATGCATAGACTCCGAGAAAAACGCGTTTAAAGCTTGACAGCTGTCACCTGAAATGTAGATTTGTTCAAGACCAACAACTTTCTCTAAGAAACAAATTGTCTGGCATGCATAGACTCCGAGAAAAACGCGTTTAAAGCTTGACAGCTGTCACCTGAAATGTAGATTTGTTCAAGACCAACAACTTTCTCTAAGAAACAAATTGTCTGGCATGCATAGACTCTGAGAAAAACACATTTAAAATTTGACAGCTGTCAAATTTTAAATGTGTTTTTCTCAGTCTATGCATGCCAGACAAAAACACATTTAAAATTTGACAGCTGTCATTCGAAATGATCAAATCTAAAACATCTAAAACATAGATATAAGTAGGCACACGACCAGTGTAGTTATTATATTGAATCTAAAACCATGTTTAAGTTTGACAGCTGTCATTTAGTAGATCTTGACTAGACCTTGGCTGTACCTTAGGCTTTTATTAGGTTCACAAGCGGTTTTGTGGGAGCTGATGCGGAACGGAGGTGGATGCCCAGCAAGGACAATACAACCAATGGACAGTACATTGAGCCGATTTTGTTCTAAACCAAACTCACCGATTTGCGCGGGGGGAGAGGTAATTTTCGCTAGATCTTATGGCTCTCGCACTGACGGCCTGTTTTCTAGGGATGGGAAAAACGATTACGTTTAAAATATCGATATCGGTTTTCATGTCACAGGTCGATAAGGTGGACTCAAGTAGTTACATCGAATTTATCGAACCACACATACATACACACATCACACCTTTTTACCGTGTGTATCTATCTAGCGGGGTCCCCAGAGGTATAATGATGAAATATATAAAAATGAACAGGCATTTCAATGTACTTTACGACTTTGATAATGAAATCCAATGTACCTCATTCCTTTTTGGAAAAAAGCCAAAAAACTACGTGACCTGGCCTGCCAAGCGTGGTGAGTATGGCAATACCCCCCTATACGGGGGAGGCCCATGTCCAGCAGTGGACTGTTGTGGCTGTTAAGGTAAGGTAAGGTTGTTTTGTAACACGCAGTATAAGATTCCAGCGCTGCTGCGCCGGACGAGTGATGGCTCCAGCAGGGAGATAATAGTGTTTTCTGCAGGCGCTAGGAACATCCTCTTGATCTATCCGGAAATATCTTGTTAACTCTTTAATTGAAATTCTTAATTGAATGTTTACACTTAGAGTCCAGCAAAAAAGAGTAGAAATTACATAAAATGGAACTACAAAATTTTCATACTAAATATTGTTACCATTCATAGCCAATGTAGCCATTTAATTTTTAAATTTCATACATAGTGGCGCCCTCATTTTTTGTCTACTCTTTTTTGCTGCACTGTAGGGTAGGTACTTCACTGCTTTTAATACAATTTAAGTTAATCATTGAATATCCGAGTAAAAATAAAATAAACAATTTGATTTGAAAATACGTCTGCCATTGACGGATAAAAGAAAATGTTTATGAGAAGTAAAAGAAAAATACCAGTGCAATGGTTAGGGTTGCCACTTTTTTTTTCATTCAGGACAGGCGACGATGAAAGACTATACTGCCTTGCCTAGCTTTACAAAAATTTTTGTTAAACATAAAACGGAAGAAATTATAAAAAAACTGTAAAAGATGAAGTAAGTCTAGGTCAAAGCGCAGAGATTAGACTTAAATCTGAAACTGAGCATCGACATAGATGTTAGCATTAAAGTTAGGGATAAAATCAGAAAATAGTTAAGTGTTATTATAAAAATACTAGCTTTTTACCCATGGCTTCACCCGCGTGCTCGTAGGGGATTAACAAAGTATTTTGTTTGAGCAGCAAGTGTACCAGCTGCATTGTGATGTATTTCTCTCTACGTCTTATTCCGACGTTATCCCAGGGCGTCCAACGACTCCAGAGTATACGACGCTATCCCGCTCCCTCAAGGTCATCCGTTACCTCCAGGGCGTACGACGCTACACTAGGGCATCCACCTAGTCCCCCCTGCCCCACCTACCTTTTTTGTTAACTATGTCAGCTCATTTATTTATTCGGTTAGTTAGTAGTAGTAGCAGTTTTAGGGTCAACCGACCTAATAATATTTTCGTTTGAACCCTTGTAACGTGTGTATCTATCTAGCGGGGTCCCCAGAGGTATAATGATGAAATATATAAAAATGAATAGGCTTTTCAATGTACTTCACGACTTTGATAATGAAATCCAATGTACCTCACTCCTTTTTGAAAAAAACTCAAAAAACTACGTGATCTGGCTAGCGGGCTACTTTTTCATTTCAAAACAAATATAAATTATAATTATACAGTTTGATTCGCCTTCCAATGTACCCCCCAAAACAGGTTTTAAATCTTAAAAATGTTTGTTATTTTATGCGAAATACCACAACAAAAGATTTCTCTATCCAGCGGGCTACTTTTTATATTTACCACGTACAGACTTGAGAAATATACCATTTGGTTGCATTTTCAATGTACCCCTCAGTTTTGCTAAGTTTGATGTGAGATAATATCCTAATACAAAAATATTTTGAAAAAACGATAATGCCTTATACAGGATGCTGTACAAACGTAAAACTCCATTATGGTTATGTGTGTGTTCAAATGTCAACCAATTTTAGCAAGGAATTTGAAATGAAAGTGAGAAACATAGTTGACTTTCACACAAATTTACCATATCAATGATCACCTAACTGATTTACTACCTGATTTACAATATTTTTTATCATGCTTGTAGATGTAACCCCCTGTACTAAAAAACTCTGAGGCATGTCGGTATGGCTTGCAAAAAAGTTGCAGTGTTGTTGTTAAAAGTGGCCTCTGTCAGGAAAGGACAATTTTGCCAATGTCCAAGTTAGAGGTTACAAGGGTTCAAACGAAAATATTATTAGGTCGGTTGACCCTAAAACTGCTACTACTACTAACTAACCGAATAAATAAATGAGCTGACATAGTTAACAAAAAAGCTAGGTGGGGCAGGGGGGACTAGGTGGATGCCCTAGTGTAGCGTCGTACGCCCTGGAGGTAACGGATGACCTTGAGGGAGCGGGATAGCGTCGTATACTCTGGAGTCGTTGGACGCCCTGGGATAGCGTCGGAATAAGACGTAGGTAGAAGGAGAGAGAAATACATCACAATGCAGCTGGTACACTTGCTGCTCAAACAAAATACTTTGTTAATCCCCTACGAGCACGCGGGTGAAGCCATGGGTAAAAAGCTAGTATTTTTATAATAACACTTAACTATTTTCTGATTTTATCCCTAACTTTAATGCTAACATCTATGTCGATGCTCAGTTTCAGATTTAAGTCTAATCTCTGCGCTTTGACCTAGACTTCCTTCATCTTTTACAGTTTTTTTATAATTTCTTCTGTTTTATGTTTAACAAAAGTTTTTGTAAAGCTAGGCAAGGCAATATAGTCTCTCATCGTCGCCTGTCCTGAATGGACCACCATGAAAAAAAAAGTGGCAACCCTAACCATTGCACTGGTATTTTTGTCCGTCAATGGCAGACGTATTTTCAAATTAAATTGTTTATTTTATTTTTACTCGGATATTCAATGATTAACTTAAATTGTATTAAAAGCAGTGAACTACCTACCCTACAGTGCAGCAAAAAAGAGTAGACAAAAAATGAGGGCGCCACTATGTATGAAATTTAAAAATTAAATGGCAACATTGGCTATGAATGGTAACAATATTTAGTATGAAAATTTTGTAGTTCCATTTTATGTAATTTCTACTCTTTTTTGCTGGACTCTAAGTGTAAACATTGAATTAAGAATTTCAATTAAAGAGTTAGCAAGACATTTCCGGATAGATCAAGAGGATGTTCCTAGCGCCTGCAGAAGACAATATTATCTCCCTGCTGGAGCCATCACTCGTCCGGCGCAGCAGCGCTGGAATCTTATACTGCGTAACACTTGATTTTACAAAACAACTTTACCTTACCTTAACAGCCACAACAGTGTTACAAAACAACTTTACCTTACCTTAACAGCCACAACAGTCCACTGCTGGACATGGGCCTCCCCGTATAGGGGGGTATTGCCATACTCACCCACCACGCTTGGCAGGCGGATTGGCGAGCGCAGTGCAAGATGTTTAATTCACAGGGAACGCTGCTGCCCATTCCCTGGATAATTATCCCTTAGTCGCTTTTTACGACACCCACGGGTAGAATTGGGGTGATGCTATTCTAAGCCGGCATCACACACAAAACAACCAATAAAGCTTAAAGTAGGTCAAGGTACTCGTAAAACTGAACAACTTTCCCCTGGAATATGGGTTGAAATATGAAAAAAAAATTGGACCTCCCATACAAAATTAACTCCATTTTGTATGAGACATTCATTGGTTGTTTTGTAATACGTTGATTACTGACACTGGCAGAATTACCCAAGATGGGTAAAAGTCGATATTATAAAATAATAAATGAATAAATAAACATTGAATGTTTTTTGCTGATCTTACAGATCTGTTTTTAGATATTTTACAATTATTCAATGCTTTTATAAATTAAACTTAGCAAAACTGAGGGGTACATTGAAAATGCAACCAAATGGTATAGTTCTCAAGTCTGTACGTGGTAAATATAAAAAGTAGCCCGCTGGATAGAGAAATCTTTTGTTGTGGTATTTCGCATAAAATAACAAACTTTTTTAAGATTTAAAACCTGTTTTGGGGGGTACATTGAAGGCGAATCAAACTGTATAATTATAATTTATATTTGTTTTGAAATGAAAAAGTACCCCGCTAGCCAGATCACGTAGTTTTTTGGCTTTTTTCCAAAAAGGAATGAGGTACATAGGATTTCATTATCAAAGTCGTAAAGTACATTGAAATGCCTGTTAATTTTTATATATTTCATCATTATACCTCTGGGGACCCCGCTAGATAGATACACACCCTTGTAACCTCTAACTTGGACATTGGCAAAATTGTCCTTTCCTGACAGAGGCCACTTTTAACAACAACACTGCAACTTTTTTGCAAGCCATACCGACATGCCTCAGAGTTTTTTAGTACAGGGGGTTACATCTACAAGCATGATAAAAAATATTGTAAATCAGGTAGTTAATCAGTTAGGTGATCATTGATATGGTAAATTTGTGTGAAAGTCAACTATGTTTCTCACTTTCATTTCAAATTCCTTGTTAAAATTGGTTGACATTTGAACACACACATAACCATAATGGAGTTTTACGTTTTTTACAGCATCCTGTATAAGGCATTATCGTTTTTTCAAAATATTTTTGCATTAGGATATTATCTCACATCAAACTTAGCAAAACTGAGGGGTACATTGAAAATGCAACCAAATGGTATATTTCTCAAGTCTGTACGTGGTAAATATAAAAAGTAGCCCGCTGGATAGAGAAATCTTTTGTTGTGGTATTTCGCATAAAATAACAAACTTTTTTAAGATTTAAAACCTGTTTTGGGGGGTACATTGGAAGGCGAATCAAACTGTATAATTATAATTTATATTTGTTTTGAAATGAAAAAGTAGCCCGCTAGCCAGATCACGTAGTTTTTTGAGTTTTTTTTCAAAAAGGAGTGAGGTACATTGGATTTCATTATCAAAGTCGTGAAGTACATTGAAAAGCCTATTCATTTTCATATATTTCATCATTATACCTCTGGGGACCCCGCTAGATAGATACACACCTTTTTACCTTGTGGGGTAGGCAGAGCGTTAATGACCGTATAAATACGGTCGTGCGTTATCGCCACATTCGAAAAATATTTGAGAGCCGTTTCAGAAATATCGTGTATCACTATAGTGACAGGTTGTGAGCCTGTCGCCTTAAATTGTTATAAACATGAAGGTTACGACACTCACGGGAAAGAAATGGGGTGATAAGTACTATTCTAAGCCGGCATCACACGGCAATATTTTATTTTATTTATCAAACCATGTGCATGATGTGCATATATCATCATAAAACATATCAGTACCTATATCGATATCAAGTATGATCGTTTCAGACAAGAATACCTTACGAAAACAATATGAAAATACTTACTTTGTCGTTTATGGGGATGTAGGGACTTAGAATTGGATTGGAAAATAAATAGCGTGACATAAAAAATATCAGTGTTTATTTCAAATAATAATAACTACTGACCTTTGAAATGAATCAATTTGGAGTAGGTTTTCCTTATGTAATCTTTTGGATTTGCTTTGCTTTTTTAGTCTAAGCGGGTACGGTCAAATATCACCCGAAAGCTGTTTTGCCGGCACAGTTGATGCCGCTTTGCTCAGTGATACTAGGGACCATTGTGAATGATTCCATCCGAGGAAATGAAAAATCCATCCACTGGATTTCAAGATGGCGGACCTTCGTTTTTTTGTATGGCACTAAAAAAATAATTCTTCTGGAGCCCATCGTGTGGGGTATCAAATGAAAAGGCTAAACGAGACGATTTCAAAAATATATCGTTTTAATACATTTGAGTTGCCCTCTTAGAAAAAAACCAAGTTAAATTTTTAAAAGTAGTTAAAACATGCCAAGTTTGAGGTCCAGTAGGTACAAAATGGCTGACATATAGTTCCATAAAAGTATGCCAAATGATCCACCATATCCTCAAGTCTAACGTGACGAAAGGAATTTTGAAAATAATAAGATTTAATGTATGTTTTGCAATGGAAAGTAGATCATTGGAAACTGCAGTAGGTTAGTAAGAACTGCTTGTGCGCCTTCATAAATATTTAAGATGTAATTCTTCTCATGATTGCTTTTACACTTAAAGCTAGATTATGATGTGCCGGATCATTTTGAATCTGCGGTCACGGTTGTGACCCCGCCAAGTTGAGTAAAAAGCCATAGGTAGTATAGGTACCATGTTGCTCTACTCATGAATGCTATCTCAGTTTAATAGGCCTGTAAAAAAAAATCATGTTAGAAATAAGTAGTTCCTGCTGTACCGTTTTTATTTTTGTATTTGTCCTGTATTTGTTTTTGTGTAGGTACCTACAATAAATGATTAAATTAAATAAAATTGTTTCTCTCGAAACAGTTCAGGCCAATTTCTACGCCCAAAACAACGATATTTTGGATAACATTTGAAACCTGTGTGTTAAGGACCCAAACAGTCATTAAATAAACATTCAATATTTCAAAAAATCATTCAATTCCCTTAAATCTGTTACTCATTCGACGGACCATAAAACTTCTAAAGCACTTTTAGATTACATGTACCTAGGTATATGAATGAAGTGAGATCAAAAAAGCCTTATGTAAAGATATGAGATACCATCAAAACACAATTCAAAAAAAAGCAAGTCTCACCACTCATTAGGTACATCTACCGCAAAAAAATTTCGTACATAAAATATTGACTTCGAGTACGGTCGTTCCAATGGGCCATATTGACAGCCCATACTGAAAAACACATCATCAAAGAAAAATAACCTTATACTTATCTGAAAGTTGTCAAATATGGCCTATTTGAGCGACCGAAATTCAATTATTGCAAAAACAAATAATCATAAAATATACTTACTACTTGCAAGATATATTTTGTTAAAGACAGCCAAGTCCGCCACTCCACCAGAAACGTTGTACAGTCCACGACGTCGTCGGTACGAAATAACTTTAGAATCATTGTATTTCATATTTATACACTAAACACTAACATGATTCTACAATTAAAACTGCAATGAATGCTGTTTCGCTGTAAATTTAAAATGGTAATCCTGTGTATTCACATAGAATCACATAGTTAATTGTTTTTTTCTAAACTGCTTTAAGAGAAATATGGTACGGCAAAGCCACTTTTTACTCGACTTGGCGGGGGCACAACCATGCCCGAAGATTTGAAATGGTCCGGCACATCATAATCTAGCTTTAAGTGTAAAAGCAGTCATGATGAGAATTGCATCTTAAACATTTATGGAGGCGCACAAACAGTTCTTACTAACCTACTGCAGTTTCCAATGATCTACTTTCCATTGCAAAACATACATTAAATCTTATTATGTTCAAAATTCCTTTCGTCACGTTAGACTTGAGGAAATGGTGGATCATTTGGCATACTTTTATGAAACTATATGTCAGCCATTTTGTACCTACTGGACCTCAAACTTAGCATGTTTTGACTACTTTTAAAAATGTAAGTGGATTTTGTTCTAAGAGGGCAATGGAAATGTATTAAAACGATATATTTTTGAAATTGTCTCGTCTAGCCCTTTCATTTGATACCCCACACGATGGGCTCCAGAAGAATTATTTTTTTAGTGCCATACAAAAAAACGAAGGTCCGCCATCTTGAATTCCAGTGGATGGATTTTTCATTTCCTCGGATGGAATCATTCACAATGGTCCCTAGTATCACTGAGCAAAGCGGCATCAACTGTGCCGGCAAAACAGTATTTTTTTGCTAAGGACCATGACTATTTGTAATGAATGTCAGTCTGGTATCAATGTATTTCTTTGCCACACATGAAGCTAAGTCTATTAAGTGATTTGTTGAGTCTATGTCGAATTGGTGGAAATTAATGTCTGGAAATAAATCGTATCCCACAAAAGATTTCAGAACAAGCACAGTAAAATAATCTGAATTATACTTGGATTTCAAATTGCCGCTGCATTCGGCCAAGGTATGTCGTACTACACAGCGCGGCCACGGTCACGGATCGGGTCAAAATTTTGTAGAATAATTGTACCTAAATTGTACTATTTAGTACCTCAAGAGAAAAAAATAGTACTCCTCAATTTATTGAGATATTGATACTTTATGTGGCCGCGCCTGGAAGCATCCTTCCTGGCGCGGCCACGCTCATATCTCACGAATGTTTAGATATTATCGAAAGCAAGATATGCCAAAAAAATGTACCTAAATTGTACCTCCCAAATACCTAATCTCACAAATCTAGCTAAATGAATAATCCATAAAAAATGATCACAAACTTTCCCCATACACCAAATTTTCCTTTCGAAAAGCCGTAGAGCCGTGACCAGTCTAAGAGGGAGGTCAAGTTACGCTCAGGTCGCAATATTCAGACAGTACGCGACCAGCATAACTTGACCTCAAGCTTAGGCTGGCCATGTTACTATGATAGCGAGGACCTATTTAATAAGATTTCAATGAACAAGTATGTATGAGTTGGAGTAGAGGTCCCATTGGTCGAAAATGACAAAATGGCGATTTCAAAATACACTCAACTGCCATAGCGAAAATAAAAGCCCCTGCCCGTTACTTATGACGCGGGCGTTATTCCTGATCTCGTTCCTGATCCTGATGACAACTGTCAAACTTACAACTAGATTATCTCAGAAACCGCGCGTGCTGGAGTACTACTTTCTTAGGGGAAGTTATAGGAAATGATGAGAACCACATTTCGGATGACAGCTGTCAAACTTACACTTGATTATCTCGGAAACTACACGTGCTGGAGTACTACTTTCTTCGGGAAAGTTGTAGGAAATGATGAGAGCTACATTTCGGATGACAGCTGTCAAACTTACAACTTGACTATCTCGGAAACTACGTGTGATGGAGTACTACTTTCTTAGGGAAAGTTATAGGAAATGATGAAAGCTACATTTTGGATGACAGCTGTCAAACTTACAACTTGATTGTGGCTCTGGAACTGTGCATGCTACACTACTAGTTTCTTTGGAAAAGTTGTAGGTCTTGCCAAGATCTACATTTTAAGTGACAGCTGTCAAACTTTAAACTCGTTTATCTCGTTAAGTGTGAATGCTACACTATTGGTTTCTTTGGGAAAGTTGTAGGCCTTAACGAGATCTACATGACAAGGTGTCAGCTGTCATACTAAAAAGTCGTTTATATCGGAAACTATGCGTGCTAGACTATTGGTTTCTTCGGGAAAGTTGTGGGCCTTAACGAGATTTAAATGACAGGTGTCAGCTGTCATACTAAAAAATCGTTTATATCGGAAACTATACGTGCTAGACTATTGGTTTCTTGGGGAAAGTTGTGGGCCTTAACGAGATCTACATGACAGGTGTCAGCTGTCATACTAAAAAGTCGTTTATATCGGAAACTATGCGTGCTAGACTATTGGTTTCTTCGAGAAAGTTGTAGGTCTTGCCAAGATCTACATGACAGGTGTCAGCTGTCATACTAAAAAGTCGCTTATATCGGAAACTATGTGTGCTAGACTATTGGTTTCTTCGGGAAAGTTGTAGGTCTTGCCAAGATCTACATTTTAAGTGACAGCTGTCAAACTTTATACTCGTTTATCTCGTTAACTGTGCAAGCTACACTACTAGTTTCTTTGGAAAAGTTGTAGGTCTTGCCAAGATCTACATTTTAAGTGACAGCTTAAAAGCTAGTAGTGTAGCATTTAAAGTTAACGAAATAAACGAGTTTAAAGTTTGACAGTTGTCACTTAAAATGTAGATGTCATCCAGACTTACAACTTTTCCAAAGAAACTAGTAGTGTATCATGCACAGTTAACGAGATAAACGAGTTTAAAGTTTGACAGCTGTCACTTAAAATGTAGATCTTGGCAAGACCTACAACTTTTCTAAAGAAACTAGTAGTGTAGCTTGCACAGTTAACGAGATAAACGAGTTTAAAGTTTGACAGCTGTCACTTAAAATGTAGATCTTGGCAAGACCAATAACTTTTCTAAAGAAACTAGTAGTGTAGCTTGCACAGTTAACGAGGTAAACGAGTTTAAAGTTTGACAGCTGTCACTTAAAATGTAGATCTTGGCAAGACGTACAACTTTTTCAAAGAAACTAGTAGTGTAGCATGCACAGTTAACGAGATAAACGAGTTCAAAGTTTGACAGCTGTCACTTAAAATGTAGATCTTGGCAAGACCTACAACTTTCTCAAAGAAACCAATAGTCTAGCACGCATTGTTTCCGATATAAGCGACTTTTTGGTATGACAGCTGACACCTGTCATGTAGATCTCGTTAAGGCCTACAACTTTCCCAAAGAAACCAATAGTGTAGCATTCACTCTTAACGAGATAAACGAGTTTAAAGTTTGACAGCTGTCACTTAAAATGTACATTCCAAGAGGCTGTCGATCTGCATACATACCCGGCCTGTCCCAAAAATCCGCTGAAACCTTGAAACAATACGAGCGGCTCTTTAATGAAGACCCCTTTTCAGAAGAGACTGTACAGAAGGGTGAAGAACTGTTGTTTCAGGTTCAAGAAAACCGGCGAGAGAAATGGACAGATACGGTCTCAAAGATAGATATGACGCACAGCAGTAGGAGAGCGTGGACAACAATTAGAAAGCTTACCAGTGAGCCACCACAAGCTTCTCCTCCAAGTAGGGTTACGGCAAACCAAGTAGCTCATCAGCTCCTACTGAATGGCAAACCTAACGGTCGCCTCAGTAAAAAAGCCAACACCAGCAGCTGTCTCAACCCTGCGAATGTCGTTAGCTCACCATTTCTGCTCACCGACATCATTAAGGCCATTAAATGTCTTAAAAATGGAAAGGCTTCCGGGGTTGATGACATATCTGTGGAGCAAATTAAAAATCTTGGGCCGGTTGCGGTGTCTTGGTTGCTCGCGATGTTCAACAGTTGTATTGAGTCAACCAAAATACCCCGCCTCTGGAGAAAAACGAAAGTTTTAGCTTTACTCAAACCAGGAAAGCCAAGTTCAGACCCCAAAAGCTACCGTCCGATCTCGCTCCTGTGTCATACATACAAACTCCTTGAGAGAATGCTGCTGAACCGCCTAATAAGTGTTGTGGACCCCAAGCTCATCCCAGAACAGGCTGGCTTCAGACCAGGTAAGTCCTGCTGTAGCCAAACCCTGAAACTCACTCAACATCTAGAGGATGGGTTTGAATTAGGCCTAGTAACTGGCGTTGTGTACGTGGATTTATCAGCAGCGTATGACACAGTGAACCTGAGAAGACTTTTGTGTAAGGTAACCGATATCACAGGCGATGTCAACTTTGTGAAGTTTCTGGCTGAGATGCTCCAGAACCGCCGCTTCCAAGTCTACCTTAACACAGAAAAAAGCCGATGGAGGGCTCAAAAAAACGGCCTGCCCCAAGGTAGTGTAATGGCACCACTGCTCTTTAACATGTACACAAACGACCAGCCTTCATCACCCAATACGGAGCGTTTCTTGTACGCGGATGATTTGGCGTTGTCGTCACGTGCGCGAACATTTGAAGAGGTTGAGTCCAATTTGTCAGCAGCTCTCAACACCTTAAGCTGCTACTATGACAAAGAAACTAGCAATAACGAACCTAAATACCTCGGTATTACTTTGGATAGAGCTCTAACTTTCAAACCGCATTGCAAGAACACTCAGCAGAAAGTTAACACGCGGAACAACCTACTGCGCCGTCTAACCTCAACCAGATGGGGAGCTTCGCCGGAAGTATTGCGGACGACAGGAATGGCTCTTTGCTTTTCGGCAGGCGAGTACGCCAGCCCAGTATGGAGCCGTTCAGCACACGTGAAGCTGGTGGATGCAGCTTTAAACGACACATGCCGAATAATAACGGGCTGTCTTAAGCCAACCCCGGTTGACAAGCTATATCCACTGGCAGGCATTGCCCCACCTGACGTCCGCAGAGAAGTCGCAAGTTCAGTTGAGTGTTTTAAATCAATGAACGACTTGAGGCACCCACTTAACAACAGCACTCAGGGTCCCCAGAGACTTAAAAGTCGTAAGAGCTTCCTAAAACACACTGCTCCAATTTCAAGCAGTGCATCAGAAGCCCGATGTAAGCTCTGGCGGGAGAAATACCCCACAGCTTTCCCACACGAACCTGATGAAAAGCTGCCCCCAGGGCATAAACTCCCGTGGCTGACATGGAAGTCTCTAAACAGACTCCGGGCCCAAGTCGGCCGTTGTAGGGACAATTTGTGCCGATGGGGGTACAGCACGAACAACGAGTGTACATGTGGTGCCTCTCCTCAAACTATGGCACATCTTTTGAACTGCCCTGCGTGCCCTTCATCCTGCACGCTGGACGACCTTTACAACGCCACTGGCGACGCCGTGCGTGTGGCTGAGTTCTGGTCCGAATTTATTTAATATCGCCAAAGCCGATCGACACGAAAAAAAAAAAAAAACTTAAAATGTAGATCTTGGCAAGACCTACAACTTTTCTAAAGAAACTAGTAGTGTAGCATGCACAGTTCCAGAGCCACAATCAAGTTGTTAGTTTGACAGCTGTCATCCAAATTGTAGCTTTCATCATTTCCTATAACTTCCCCTAAGAAAGTAGTACTCCAGCACGCGTAGTTTCCGAAATAATCAAGTTGTAAGTTTGACAGCAGTCATCCGAAATGTGGCTCTTATCATTTCCTATAACTTCCCCTAAGAAAGTAGAACTCCAGCACGCGTAGTTTCCGAGATTATCTGCTTGTAAGTGTGACAGCTGTCATCCGAAATGTGGCTCTCGTCATTTTCTATAATTTCCGCTAAGAAAGTAGTACTCCAGCACGCGTGGTTTCTGAGATAATCTAGTTGTAAGTTTGACAGTTGTCATCAGGATCAGGAATAACGCCCGCGTCATAAGTAACGGGCAGGGGTTTTTATTTTCGCTATGGCAGTTGAGTTTATTTTGAAATCGCCATTTTGTCATTTTCGACCAATGGGACCTCTACTCCAACTCATACATACTTTTTCATTGAAATCTTATTAAATAGGTCCTCGCTATCATAGTAACATGGCCAGCCTAAGCGTGAGGTCAAGTTATGTTGGTCGCGTACTGTCTGAATATTGCGACCTGAGCGTAACTTGACCTCCCTCTTAGACTGGTCACGGCTCTACGGCTTTTCCAAAGGAAAATTTGGTGTATGGGAAAGTTTGTGATCATTTTTTATGGACTATCCATTGAGCTAGATTTGTGAGATTAGGTATTTGGAAGGTACAATTTAGGTACATATTTTTGGCAAATCTCGCTTTCGATAATATCTAAACATTCGTGAGATATGAGCGTGGCCGCGCCAGGAAGGATGCTTCCAGGCGCGGCCACATAAAGTATCAATATCTCAATAAATTGAGGGGTACTATTTTTTTCTCTTGAGGTACTAAATAGTACAATTTAGGTACAATTATTCTACAAAATTTGGACCCGATACGTGACCGTGGCCGCGCTGCGTAGTACGAGGTGGCCAAGGTCCTTCTGATGAAGACTTCACTGCGGCGACATAATATATTTGATACTGTGGTCGATGTACATGAGTTTGCCTCTGACATCTTTTAGGTATTGCAAACTGTTCGGTTTTTGTTCTCCAAGTAACGCTCCAATGCATGTTTGACATTTTACTTTTTTTATTAAAGCGTGGACGATGTAACCAGCTATATATTCTACAACTTGCGTACTGTATTCTGTGAAAAAGAATTCTTCTTGTAATTCGAGATCGAAATCGTCGTCAGTGCTATCTGGTAAGGTGTCGTCCTGGTCCTTTCGCCGGGTTGTAATATTAATACGATCTAATGCAGATGAACATCTTAAAACTGAAATTTGGTTTAAAGATCCACAATTTCCAGACCCAAAGGAAAATTTGGTGTATGGGAAAGTTTGTGATCATTTTTTATGGACTATCCATTGAGCTAGATTTGTGAGATTAGGTATTTGGAAGGTACAATTTAGGTACATATTTTTGGCAAATCTCGCTTTCGATAATATCTAAACATTCGTGAGATATGAGCGTGGCCGCGCCAGGAAGGATGCTTCCAGGCGCGGCCACATAAAGTATCAATATCTCAATAAATTGAGGGGTACTATTTTTTTCTCTTGAGGTACTAAATAGTACAATTTAGGTACAATTATTCTACAAAATTTGGACCCGATACGTGACCGTGGCCGCGCTGCGTAGTACGAGGTGGCCAAGGTCCTTCTGATGAAGACTTCACTGCGGCGACATAATATATTTGATACTGTGGTCGATGTACATGAGTTTGCCTCTGACATCTTTTAGGTATTGCAAACTGTTCGGTTTTTGTTCTCCAAGTAACGCTCCAATGCATGTTTGACATTTTACTTTTTTTATTAAAGCGTGGACGATGTAACCAGCTATATATTCTACAACTTGCGTACTGTATTCTGTGAAAAAGAATTCTTCTTGTAATTCGAGATCGAAATCGTCGTCAGTGCTATCTGGTAAGGTGTCGTCCTGGTCCTTTCGCCGGGTTGTAATATTAATACGATCTAATGCAGATGAACATCTTAAAACTGAAATTTGGTTTAAAGATCCACAATTTCCAGACCCTGTGTTTTTTATCTGTGCATAAGTTAGTAATTTTTTATAGATGCTTTCAAATACTCGAGCACTTGGATTATTGACCACCATGACACCTGATGTTCCCAAAAAAGTGTTCAAGGCGGTCTTGACTTATTTTATGCAGTGGTAAATACTTTATTGGACATTGGGTATTAAGGACCAAATCTTGAATTAAGTTTTTGGCACTCTCTATGCATATGCAAAATCCCAGAAATCCGGTGTGGCGTGGTGAGTTAATAAGTTTTACAGGTTTTTCTTTACTGGCCTTTGCTTTTTGTGATTCCGTCGAAAGTTTCAGGATTTCGTTTTTTGCTAAATCCAGTTTATGTAGTATGCTGCCTGCATTTTCTTCATTAACTGCCCTCTTAAAATCATAGCCGTGAACATGCGAGTCTAAGATATCAAAAAGATCATTCATCAATCTCAAAAAATCTATTGTGCCTGCAGCATTCTGAAACTTTTGCAATTGAAGTTCGTTTTTACAAAATACTAGAGCATCAGCGACACTCTTGCTGAAAATTTGTGTTGCCAAACTAACTTTCATTATTTTACATTTAAAAAGTATATGTGCAGCTCGCAGGCGTTTTGCTAAATGGAAATTTTCCTCTGTCTGCAAATTATGTAAATTTACTAGATCTTGCCAAGATACAATTTGACCATTTCTATTAGAGAAAGTGCCATAAAATTCCAGCGTATTTCTAATAAGTTTAATCATGTGCGCGGGATCTAAAAAGACAGCTACTCGCGTGTCATTACATGGATTTTTGAATGTGGTAATTAAATTGTTTGGTTCAAAAGAGCAGCCTAATGTTTTTGCCATACTCAAATTTGCTGGACAGCCGTCAAATGTTACGGCTATTACTCGGATACCAACTTCTTCAGTCAGTTGTATAGCGTTAGTTAGAGGGGACGCTTTTTGACTGCTAGTAATGCCGCTGATCAAAAAATACCTAATTGGGATTTTAAAAGAAGCGTTCAAAGGGACCAAAAGGAAAACAAGCGCTTCTTTGGCTTCCAGTTGACAATCTGCTTCCAAAGTAGTTCCATAATTGACATGACCGCAAAAACTTTTCCCTTGTGGATGATACTCAACACCACGTTTGATCGCCATTTCGTCAAAGATTATGGTAGCATATAGTTGGTTGCAGTCAAAAAAATTTGGACCTCTCAGAGTAAATCAATCAGCTGATCTGCGATTTTGTATGGGAGGTCCAAATATTCTTTTCATATATCGACCCATGTTTCATGGGGAAAGTTGTTCAGTTTCATGAGTACCTTGACCTCCTTGCGGCTTGTTATACCCTTTCTGTTACTCCCGGAAGATACATCATACATACATACCGGTAGGCAAGGTAAACACAAACTAAAGAGCAGAAAACAAAAAAATAGTAAGTATCAAAATTGTTTTATTGTAGTTTTTCAGTGTTAACATGTGAAAGATTTTTAAAATTGGCGCCATTTCCGTGTCCAAAGATTCGCTGGCCAGACTCTAGACCTATAATGCCTATAAGTGCCTCTCTCTCGCACATTGGAGATACAAGCTAAAACTCTTTTTCCAACAAGATCTCAATCTGACATTGAAAGTGAAAAAAATATATAAAATTTCAATCGTTAATATCTCGTGAAATATAAATGTTACAAGCTGTATAAAGGTATTTTCGGAAGGTACAAATTCAGGGCTCTCCAAAAATATGTTTTTTTAAAGTGTGGATTGTACTGTGTCCATCAGAATGGCGGGTGTATAATCTCGAAATAAATCAAGATTAAATGTATTAAATGTACACTAAATGTACGTATTTGTACTTAAATATCCATGTCGTACATTTATCAGATGCTTAGATATAACGATTTCAAAATGACCAGCCATTCTGACGCCAGGATGGCGGGTGTATTTTAAACGGATGCACTAAACCTGACAATTCCTGTATCAAATAAATGTACACTAAATGTACGTATTTGTACTTAAATATCCATGTCGTACATTTATCAGATGCTTAGATATAACGATTTCAAAATGACCAGCCATTCTGACGCCAGGATCTCAGCCGGCCGGGTCAATTTGTATGGGAAGCCCAATTTTTTTTCATGTTTCGACTCATGTTCCTTGGGGAAATTCGTTCAGTTTCAGAGGCTGGTTCACTCGTTATGATGTTTGCAGTCGATTTTTTTACACCTTATATGGCGGTTATAGATCAGAGTTCTGGTTTAACTTTTGATACCTAATTTAAAGACCTTATTTTGAGAGTAAAGTAGTGTTCATTATGTGAGGTGATGCGTACATTTCTCGTACATTTATTTGATACAGGAATTGTCAGGTTTAGTGCATCCGTTTAAAATACACCCGCCATCCTGGCGTCAGAATGGCTGGTCATTTTGAAATCGTTATATCTAAGCATCTGATAAATGTACGACATGGATATTTAAGTACAAATACGTACATTTAGTGTACATTTAATACATTTAATCTTGATTTATTTCGAGATTATACATCCACCATTCTGATGGACACATTGTACTTTGACAAGGGGTCCCGCTGGCTTGACGCTGACTTTAATCGGTTATAGCTCCTAGACTATTCGCTTCAGGAGAATGATCGAATAATATTTGGAAGGTACAAATTCAGGGCTTTCCGAATATATGGTTACTTTGAGTCTAAACTGTAATTTTAAGTGGGGTCCCGCTGGGTTGACGTTTTGCAAATTGGTCCATAACTTTTTTTTTACATAGTGTCGTGTTACCCAGGTTCCTAGAGGCACCGGCACTCAGGGAACCGGGGTAACCGCAGGTGTAACTTAGTAGCTAGGTAGGGTGGAGTGGTCTCGCTAGCACGAGTGCCTGTGGCCCCTGGGGGCGTGAGTGAGTAGGTGTGGGTAGAGTGTCCTGTGTGTAGGCGCCCTAACAAGCCTGGTGCCCTCGCGCGTAGTGAGGGGCCGCGGCAGGAAAAGATAGAAAGTAAACCAATACTACTTTTATTAGCCAAGTATACAAATAAGTAACCTCCTGACACCGAAAAGGCCACAAGACGCGCGGACTCACACAGCGTAGAATCGCCCTCCGACGGTCAGCGTGCGCTCGGCAGGAACTTGGGTCCTTCAGGCTCGACGGCGACTCGGCAACTCGTCGTGGACGCTTGCGGACAGCAAAGCTTCTTTAGCTTCTGAGTTTTTGAGGCTTCAGAACTTACTTCACTTACTTTGTTACTTCACTTTAGACTTTTTACTTCTTTTTTATTTCTTAGATAATTGGAAGTAGAGTAAAGACTGGTAAATACTGATCTTTTGACAGCTTGACACGCCTTATATATGCTTGCCAGGCGTTCGAGAATGTTCTAGTCTTCTTTCAATGTTCTAGTCTTCTTGAAAGGAGGAGGGCAACTGTCAGCCCGGCAATACTAGCTCCAGTGTTATTTTGATTTTAAAAATATAAAACGTGTTTTGATAGTGTTAAAATACAGTCTAAAATCATTATCATGTTTTGAATTACTTGTGGAAATGTTATCTCGCCATAGAAGTGACGTTAAATATGGGAATTAAAGATAAATAAAAACGTTTCAACGAAAAGTGTCAACAAGTTTATACGTTAGTAAACGGAGTGGAACTATACAAACAGTGCATAGTGACTAAATAAAAACACCATTAAAACGATCAGTGAACAATTATTTTTAAAGACTATATGAATATTGATTAAAATAACCAAACTTTATCGAGTAATACAGTGCTATAATGTTAAAGTGTTGGTGGGTAGATCATGGTTGTTTGTTTACAAATTGCGAGTTCCCAACGTATGAATAACAAGGGATCCATAATTTCGCCCGCCCGACTATAGCCTGATTAGACGGGTCAGATAAGCGCTGGACTACGACGCAGCGGACCTGAGATCGATACCCGTCAGACCTTCACTTTTTGAA
This sequence comes from Phthorimaea operculella, assembly GCA_024500475.1. Lineage (NCBI taxonomy): Eukaryota > Metazoa > Arthropoda > Insecta > Lepidoptera > Gelechiidae > Phthorimaea > Phthorimaea operculella. The sequence goes on from JANFCV010000098.1 coordinate 884,412, forward strand.
TGTTTTACTTTTTATATATATTTTTTTTATTGGAATTGGAAGTAAAGAAAAATGAATACTCCGTTAGACACTATAACATTTAGAAAGAAAGTTCAATGTTTTGATGATTCGTACATTCAATACGGGCACGAGAGCCCTGATTCTGAACATCTGACCCACCGAGAAGGTAGTCTACCTAACTTGTTGGATAATGATAACAGAGAGAAAATAGATAGATTACAGTTTGAGATAGAACAATTAAAATCGAAAGTCCGTACACTTGACACCTACAACACTAAACTATTATTAGAAACTGAAGATCTTAAAAAAGAGTTAAATTTGGAGATGGAAACAGCTAATAAACTGAGGAGCATATGCTCAGAGACAGGAACACCACCCATAAAAGGGTCGACGACGCTTCGACGACAGCAAAATCTACAACCTAAACGTCTTCAAATTGACTCAAGCTTTACCAGCACTCCAAAATCTTCATCAAAATCAAGATTTTTGGACGATTCACATAAAGAAATTGATTCACTAAAATACATGAAGAAAGAACTAGAAACACAGAAAACTATAACTAAGAACTTGGAGAAAAAAATTATAACGGAACAAGAAATACATAAAACGGCAATTAAGAACTTGGAACAAAAACTAGCAGCGGAAAAAGACGCACACAATACGATATTAAACGAATTAGAAGAAAAATTTGCAGCAGAACAAGCAGCTATTAGTAGGAATCTAGAAAATCAATTAGCCACTGAACAAGAAAAATCGAAAATCATAGCTAAGAATTTAGCGCAAAAAATAGCAGAAGAAAAAGAAACTCAGAAAAATGTAACAAAACATATGCAGGATATTATTACAGAAAAATCTTGTACAATTATGAACTTAGAACAAAAAATAGCGAAGGAACGAGAAACTCAAAAAACTGTAACAAACGATATTCATGAGTTAATAACAGCAAAAAATTGTATGATTAAACACTTACAGCAAAAACTTGAAACGGAAATAAAAACACAACAAATTAGTATGAGGGAACTACATGACATAATAGAAGAAAAAAACTGTATAATTAAAAACTTGGAGCAGAAATTGGCTGCGGCTGCAGAAAAAGGTAATGGGGTATATAAAGTCAGCATAGGGAAGAAATTATCAAAAAGAATCCGAAGACAAAATACAAAAATTAAAATTCTTACATCAGAGAGCAATAAAATAAAAAGAGAAAGGTTTTTACTAGAACAAGAAATAAGAAAAATTGCACTTAGTAACAGTACGGAAACAACTAAAAATTGTAAAGTTACGCAACCAATATCCACGACCTCTACAAGATCTACACAACAAAAAGAAACAACTTCAGCAATAAATCTTATTCAAATCGAAGATAAACAAGAACAACCGAAATCTATCTCGATACAACCGATACCTGCGCCTTCTTCAGAATCTACACAACAGAATGAAACGAGGTCTACAGCAAACTCAGTTCCACTTGAAGAAAAGAAAACGCAACAAAAATCTATCATCAGTATCACACAAGCATCTGTCCCCTCACACACACAAGATGAGATCGAAGACAGACGAAACCTCAGCCCAACTAAGGCCAAACAGAGTGAACCAATTAATTCTGCGGACATCACACCAAATAGCAAAATCGGATCTATAGTGGTACTATCAGACAGTACAGGTATAGATCTCGCCAAATACCTTAAAGATTTAAGTCCATCTTGTAGGGTATTAAATGTTTGTAAGCCGGAGGCCCATTTTGAAAACATCCTAACTGAAAGTTATGCGTACATGAAGAGCCTTACAGAAAATGACCACTTAATAATCTTAGTGACAAAATACGATACTCAACATCATAAGACTACATCATACAAGAAAAACATAGAAAAAATTATTAATTCAGAAAGGAGATGTAAGTTAGTGATTGGCGGCATGCTGTATGATAGAAAGAATGACAATGAGATATTTAGGATCAATAATCACACATTAAGGATGGCACAAGCGTGTGATAAAGTTCGATACCTTGAGTTAAATTTACATAGAAACATCCAAACACGCTTGAGGCAGCAAAAGAAGGAAATAGCAGAAATGATCCTAAGCACCTGCATGAACTACATACCATCATCATGCTTGCGTTTTATAAAATGCACTGAGAAAATTGTTACGTCGGAGGAAGCAAAATCTGCGGAAAATTTTCAGCTGTTGTCAACGGTAGAGGGAACAACTTAGTGATATTACACGCTAACGTACAGAGTATTAATAATAAATATGTAGATTTAGAATTTTTAACCGATAAATATAACTGCGACGTGCTTTGTTTGACGGAGACCTGGGCTACCGACCAACAAGTTCCGGTCATGAATATAGAAAATTATACTTTAGCAACGTACTTCAACAGAATCTTTTTCTTGCATGGTGGTGCAGCGATCTACGTCAAACAAAATACAGAATATAAAATACGTAAGGATATAAACAGGTTGGCATTTGAAATGAATTGTGAACTCTGTTCAATAGAACTAAAAGTACCAAAATTAGTTATAATTTCTCTTTATCGACCAGATTACGATTATAAAATATTTCAAAATGTATTAACTACTGTTATGAACATTATAAGCAGAGAAGAAAAACGAGTTGTAATAGCAGGTGACTTTAATCTGAATGTGCTTTTATTAGAACCGAATAAATGCCCTCTAACGGATATAGCCCTCCCCGGGGGAGTCCCACGGCGGAGACAAGAAATCGCTAAAGTTAAGAAATTTAACAGTGCTCTAAAAAATTACGGTTTTAAATATACGTTAAATTTACCAACGAGGACTGTAGGGTCCAGTTCTACCTGTATTGATAATTTTGTAATCAATTTTGACGACCACGACTGTAAAGCTAAAGTTTTAGATTGTAAAATGTCCGACCACAATGTTATTGTGTTTCATTACTACTATGAAGGTAAAAACAAAAAAACTAAACCACGGTACATGTATAGGAGAACCAAAACGAGGGATAATTTTAACTATTTCCATTTCTTAGTCAATAGCGATGACAAACTTCAATATCAAATTATTAATTGTAGCAACCCGAACGAAAAAATGAATATCCTTTTAGAAGCATTAACTCATTATTATAATATAGCATTTCCTATTAGAAAAATTAAAGAAAACAAAAAAGCGAAAGTAAAATGGCAGACGCAAGGAATTACAATATCAAAAAATAACATAGAAAATATGGAAATACTACAAGAACTAGAACCATGCGACATAAGAAAAAATAAAATAAAGATATGTAAAAAGATACTTAAAAAAGTTATGTACAAAGCTAAAAATATTAAAAACTCTGAGAGAATAAAAAAGTCAAATAATAAAGTTAGAGAATCTTGGAATATAATAAATGAAGAGACAAATAATAAACAACAACCTAAACCAAACATCCAGAATATTAAAGATAAAAACGGTATTGAAATAAACGATCCCCAAAAGATAGCAAGCCTGTTTAATGACTTTTTCTGTAATATAGCACATACTTTAGCTGGTCATGTAAATACTGACACAAATAGGTGTAACACATTTCTATCTAAATGCCCAAAGCCAGACTCCAGTATGGAAATGTTGCAAATAGACATGAAATACTTAATAAAGACAGTCAAGCGGCTGAAAAGCAAACGAACAAAGGACATACACGAATTTGACACAGAATCTATCAAAAGTCTTATTCTGGAAGATAGCTACCTACAGGAAATATTATTGCATATAATAAACAGCTGCATAGATTTGGCGGTGTTCCCAGATGTTTTGAAAATAGGTAGAATCGTGCCAGTCTTCAAAAAGGGTAAAAAATCAGACATTTCTAACTACCGACCAGTGTGTGTTCTGCCAACATTGTCAAAAATATTTGAGACAGTACTTAAAAACAGGCTTGTCGAATACCTAGAAGCTAATGATATTTATAACCCCAATCAGTTTGGGTTCAGAAAGGGACGATCGACTCAAACAGCTATAACTAATGTAATTAACTTTGCACTGCAGGCGTTGGATGAATCGCAGAAGTGCTCAAGTATTTTTTGTGATCTGTCAAAGGCCTTCGATTGCCTAAGACATGATATCTTACTTTATAAACTGGAATATTACGGCATTAGGGGAAAATCTCTTGAGTTATTTAGAAGTTACCTTAAGAATAGAACCCAGAAGGTTGACGTTAACGGTATTCTGTCTTCTGTTGCTACAACTGATATTGGCGTCCCACAAGGATCTATTCTAGGTCCAGTTCTCTTCTTAATCTATATTAATGATCTTCCTCATTGTTTGCCGGATTGGGCTTTTATAAGTTTATTTGCAGATGATACCCACGTCGGTGTAAAGGATAGAATCCAAACGGTAATGGAAAAAAAAGTACAGGACGTCTTGGATACCCTACAAAAGTGGTTTGCCGCCAATGGCATTTTACTTAATAAAGATAAAACTATAATTATGTCCTATGCGACAAACAAGAGAGGTTGCAGTAGCACAAACCCGGCAAAATCTTCTAAATTTTTAGGTTATACCATTGACTATTCTATCACACACAGCCTACACATAGAGAAGGTCTGCGACAAAATCTCTTCAGCGAACTATGCACTTTATAAATTGAAGCCTTTGATAAATAAGAAAACACTTGTTACAGTATATTACGCATATGTACATTCAATTTTAAGTTACGCGATCACAATTTGGGGAAACGGCACTGATATCAACAAAGTACTTGTATTGCAGAAAAGGGCGATTAGAATAATAGCCGGTGTACATAGGAGAACTTCTGCTAGGAAATATTTCATTGAACTGAAGATTATGACCGTTATATCATTATTTATTTACAAATCTTTATTAGAAATACACGATGAAAAGAAAAACATTAAGAAGTATAAAGACATACATACACATAATACTAGGAATAAAAATAAGCTAATTTTACCCAGAACTAGATTAAAAAAAACATCGAAACAAGGACAATCGCTAAAAATATCTTTATATAATGAGCTGCCACAGTCATTGACAGAACTAGAAAACTTAGAATTTAAATCAAAAATTAAATCTATTATGATATTAAATCCATTTTATGAAATTGATGAATATTTTGTATTGACGCGCAATAAGGATAAAAGAAATATGTTATTTAATGAATGTAATTGATTGTTACTACCTTAAGATAAGATGCTTAAGTTAAGTGAAATAATTGTAATACTGACGTGCTAGATGTAACGTTCTTTGTTATATGGCAAATAAAATTTTGAACTTTGAACTTTGAACTTTCTGATTTCGAATTTCAAAGACCTTGAGGTTTGTCAGTGGCCAGTTTTCTTGCAAGTTGCCAGTGATGATGGTGGAGGTTTGTCGCCCTGATGATGTAGTGGTTTGTCCAGGCGACGAGGGCAGTCCTGTGGCTTCGGAGGGCTCGGAGGTCTCGTTTCCGGGAGGAGTGAAAGAGTGCCAGCGCGAGATAAATTTAGAATCGAGTACCAGGAGGTCAGAAATTAGAAAGAGGTAGTGGGCTATAGTACAATAACTTTTTAGTAGATAACTACGCGGCTCTATGAGATGGCCGTCAAAGGTGAGACGTTGACATTTTGTCAATAGTAGTAAATAAATATGTCGAATAAGAAAATTATTTACAGATTTGAAGAAAATTAAAGTGAAAAATAGCGCAATGCTATATTTTCCCCCACGACCCCGAGAAAATTTTTGCTGTTACAAAAATTTTGAGGTTATGAGCAGATACCTTACGCATTCACCTACTTTCAGACTTCACCATTCGATCATGCATCCCTCATCTTCCAAAGGTTGGGGTAGGGCTCACGTTCAATGGCTCCTACTCCAAGGCATGCTACTCTCTGAGCATATCTCAGGCGATGACCAAGGCTTGTTTTAGGAGTTGTCATCCGCTCCAGCTTAAAACCTGTGAGTAGTGTTAAGGCTTATTTAACGTGTCACTAACCGCACGTGTAGGGTATAGTAGTGTAGGCTTGTTTAACGTGTCACAATCCGCACGAAGAGGAATGAACCTTAGCTCGAGTGGGGGTATAGAGACCCATCAAGAGAGGAACATTTTAAGAGACCCATTTAGAGAGAGTCTTAAGAGAGAGGGTATTTAGAGAACCCTTAAAGAGTAGTTAGCCTTTCAGAGGCAGGTTCCTGGGCCGAGAGGCTAAGATAAGGGGTTTAGCAAGTTCAGCTAGAGATTTTGAGTGTAGGACCGAAAGTTATCAGGGTTGGCTTGTAAGCCTTAGTGCTAGTTTCATCAATGCAATGTTAGTTAATTTGAAGCTCGTTAAATAAATAAAGGTCAAACCGCACTAACGCACCGCGCGGAACTGCAGCGAAGCTGCGCGTTACAACTTTACTAATATTGTTACATGGATCTAAAATCACACTACAATATCGCTGCAGAGGATTGGCGTGGTGTGGCGCAACATATACTTCTCATCAAAAAAATCGAGACACATTCGTTTTCATAGCTAAACCTACTATGAAATCTATGTAATTAAATGTTGGATTTAGAACATTGACCTTATGATTTAGAAACCTCATAATACACACTATTCAACGATATGAGACATTTATTCCTAAATAAACATGTATCTCAGATGATGTGATTCGTATAAAACGTAAACTTTCTAAGTGTCTCGATTTTTCTGATGGGAAGTGTATTTACTTGCGGAGAATATATTTTAGTTGATAATAATCGGTAGAGGAGCTGCGCGGCGCGAATTTGGTTCTAATAGAAAATATGTTTTGATGTCCTGGGAGAAATATGTTACGTATCACATGCAAAAAGGCCGAGCCTCTCCGCTGCCACGCCGCTATAGTAAGGCTGGCGTGCATACAACGATTTAACTGTGACTGTCGCCATCTCCACGCTGTTAAATGAACGATACGCGCTTAAGGGCGACGGTGTCACGACTTTTCCCTTTCAAGCAGCCGCAGTCGGATGAGCCACCTTGTCTTCGTGATGTAGCCCACCCATTTACGAAAGTACGTGACATCTTCCGCAGCCACGCCCTCCAAACCCAAGTTGCCGCTAGCTGATGAGCACAATTTGGGCCTCCCTCCTAATGGGGTATCACCTAAACTGGTAAGATCTCGCAACGGCGTGATGTTTCGCCTGCAAGACACCTGGACAGGTGCATGGCTAACTACAGCAATTCAACCCCTACCATATAAAGCTCAGTCTTGAAGGTGAGTCGTCGTCGGCCTCTATGCGGCCGTTGCGAAGATCTCCACGTCAAATTGCCGTAGTCATAGATATACATTTCTAGGAGATATTTGTGCCTGTACGCTTACTGTGCCCTCAAAATTACATTTTAAGGTGGATCGTTTTCCATAAAAAATTTAAATGGAGTTACGTCTTTAAATGAGACAAAATTATGATTAAAAAACTTGATGGGAAGTCCCGTGCTTTTATAACATTTTCGCAAAATAAAACAAATAATTTTTTAACCATCAGATTTCTCGGTAAAAACCGTGTCGCCACTTAATGAACATAGAAGGAGCTACTGCTGCAATAAACACGTTTAATTTTTTTGTGGAGAAAATACTTGATATTTTTTTACGTAAAGCAGTTTTGCGACATATTTACGTGTGCCTTCCTCATCTCACATAAAGATTTTTTGATAAAATTGTTGTTTAGCTCATGTGTAACTCGGTTGAAGTTCAGATTTTAGTTTGTATGACGTAACGATCCCCCTTAAGCCCCCATCATAAGCCCCAAAATTGGGGTATCACGTCCTTGTATGTCATTTTTTATTTCCAAGTTATCGATTCCCAAGAGGTATCAAAAGTTGAAATCATACAAGCATGGGACAGCCTAGTGTTGGGGCCTCAGGGCAACCCCGGCCCCCCACCAGCGGGTCTCTACTCTAGAGCCTTGCGCAACGAGAGCAGGCTACACTTTACTACCAGACTAGGCTTGAGCAACCGCAGCTTTCGTCAGCGAGAGGATGTTCGTCCGCACGAACCCACGATTCGCCTAGCAGTGACACATCGTCGATTTCTCCCCGTCTCGCTATAGACGCCCTCTGAAGGGCCCCTAAAAAGTGCGTTTACAAGGGTCACGCCACCGTTTTCCTTGTCCCTGATGTATATTTCAGGCTCAAGGATTAGCTCAGCGACGTCTTCAAGCGGCCCCACCTGGCAAAATACCTACGTGTCAGCTTCGGCAGGATCTTAGCGTAGAATACTGGATTCGGCTTTTTAGCAAAGACCGAACAGGGGTTTTGGGTCTACTATCGCTACCTGCCAGCGCCAGTTAATTAAACAACTTGCATTGCGTTCGCCAATCCGCCTGCCAATCATGGTGAGTATGGCAGTACCCCCCGATAAGGGGAGGTCCATGTCCAGCAGTGGATTGTTGGGAATGATAAGCTTGAAAGATAGCGTGAACTATTGATTAGATAAAACTCTGCAAAACGCGCGACACAATAAGGTCGAAAGTATGTCAATGCCAAAGTTTAGTTACTTCTCATTGGTTGTCGTTGCATCAACATCGTCGTACTCCCAGGTAGTACTGCAATCTGAAATAAGCTTTGAGTTTTCCTCCCCGTGTTGGTCCGGCACGAAACAAGTACCTACAGTCTATGTAAGCCTTTATGGTTTTCGAATGCTTCACTTTTGACAGTTTTGATTCAAAAGGTTGTCAAAGTCCTAAATCGGGCGTTAAAGCTAATGACAACTCCGGGGACCTGTTAGATTTTTAACGACCGATTAGTTGTTGTCAAAGAAATGTGACATGCGCCGCATACAAAGCTGTCAAATAAGTGACTGCCAAATTGACGCCTCATTGAAAGCTGTCTAAATTGTCAATTGTCCCAAATCATAAAGGCTAACACAGACGGTACGCGAGACATCAAGTTAAATGAGCTAGTATCTTGGAGGAAGGCTAGGTATGGAGACGCTATACGAAGAGCTTCCCCTCTGTCACGGCCTATGCCCACTTGGGCTTATCTTACTACAAAAACCAGTTGCTGTCAGATCTTTTACTAGAACGAGTCCAGTCGCGCATGTCAAATGAGCTCCGATAAAAAGCCGAATTTTAGAGATAATAATGCCTTTAAAAATATGTAAAAATACAAATTTACAACAGAACAATATCACTTTTCATCTGAAAGTATTCCTCCAGTACATAATCACTAAATAATATATAAAATTAGCGATTGAAAATTGTACATAAGTGTTGCCAGTAAGTCGTACAAAATGTCTGATGTGGAGTTTTTTTGTAGGTGGATCTACAATAAAATAATTGTATTTTGTTCCTTTTGTTATTATTTTGTGTCGAACAATGGTGTTAATCATAGTATCGTTAATTTACAAATAAAGATTATAATATTCCACCATATAATAGGTAACAATTAACGATCTTAGTTTATTGATGCCTTTAAAAACAGTAGATAGCTTGCTAAGTAAGATTAGAATGTTAGTTTGGGATTGTTCTACTTATTCAATGATGGTAATTTCCAGTCGATATTCAATGAAAAACGATAATTTTAACTTGAAGTATCGAGCCACACTCAACCCAAGCTAGTGCAGTGACCCAAGTAATACAAAACGTCGATACTTTTCTATCGCCATAGTTACAAACCTATACTATGTAAAGACGGTCTGTACCGAAAACTTTGCAGGCATGATCAGATTATGAAATTGAACAACTTTTACTATGGATTTTGGGAAACCCTGATTTTGTTCGAGTTTCATTGAAAATTAATGTCAGTCTCAGCTGATCGGGTGACATCGGATGTCAGCCGACGTGGCGCAATGGCTAGTCCGACTGCCTGTTCAATTCCTTTCGCTCACAAAGTTGATATTTATCACTTTGTGAATATGTTCCTAGACTGGTCAGGACACCACACAGGCTGAATCACGTGATTGTCCGAGAAGCAAGATGGTTCCGTGCTTTGGAGCCACGTTCAGCCGTCGGTCCCGGTTGCTGTCTATGGTCACTTAGACGGCTGTCGTTACACAACTATTTCAAAGGCCTGCTTCATGCAGTAGGTGGTTGAAAAGCACTGGCACCAGGGTTCATCAGGTCGTTGGACGTTTTGGTGTCCTTTAAACTTTTAAACTTAAGTGCGACATTTTAACTTTAATTACATATATAAAAGGATTTCGCACTTACCTACTTCTTATTACATCGCGGTTTCGCGACCGTTTCGTCCAGTCGGTGGTCTTTTATCAGCCGGAGTGCTCAGACAAAACACGAATATTTGAAAATTTACTTTATATATATTTGTGTCCGGTGGAAATCGAACCCACGAGCCTCGGCGTAGAAGACAGATAGATAGTCGAAGTTATTATGTATGACTTTTTGTATAGATGGTTTTTTAGTAAATTCCCTTACATAATACATACATAGGATAATGATACTTAATGATCAGTAAATAGAAGGTAGGTATTGCATTGATTGTACCTACATAATTGTATTATCTGGTCTATGGGGAAAGAAATTCATATTTTGGTTAATTTATACCTTATGCAATATTTAAAATGATGTTATTGCGCCTATATTTCTATTTACTACAAAATCCTATTCTCAAGAACTAAGTTGCTTTTGAAAATGCAATAATATGACACAATATTGAGTAGACTGATGTAATTAATCGAAAGGTCAAGTATCGATATTGTCGATTCCAACACTAGCTTGATTTGACAGCTTTACCTCTCCCCCCGCAAAAAATGGCAGAAATATTTGTATAGAGTAAAGTAGCTATGACGACTCCCCTCGGGCCGGAACGGGACGGAAGATGCTCGAAGAGCTAGTATGAAGGTGCGCGACGCAACTCCCGGGAGACTTTCTTGTCCGCGGTTCAAGAGACTACGCCGCGACGCAACTGTCTCCAGGGTCTATATTTGTTTCAAATTTAATGCACAAGTACGGGCACTGCAAGAAAGAAGGTTTCCGTTCGGTCAGTTGGTAATTAACCAATTACGCGATAGGCATAAGCTTCGACTATAATCAACAAGGTAAGTCGTTTGAAAGCATACAAAGGAATTTCATTACCTGCGCATTTGCTACTTCCTTGCTACGAACCTATTTAAAGACAAAATGTTAGTCTGTTTTAGGAAAAGAAAGCAGTACATTTTTGTACTTATTTGAAGACATAAATAGGTATGTGCGCAAAATCTACAGTTTTGGAAAGGTTTTCCAGTAGCTATTTCTTTCGGGTTTGAGATTGAAACTGATCTCAAGTTCTTCTTATGTCGCGTGAGAGACCCGATAAACGACCAAATGACCCGGTGTCAGAGTTTTTTGACATTGACTATTTACTAGTAGGTACTAAAATGCATCAGATATGTTTGTAACGGCCGCCGCCGGTTACCAGTTAATCGAGGCCGAGGTGTGTATCTATCTAGCGGGGTCCCCAGAGGTATAATGATAAAATATATAAAAATGAACAGGCATTTCAATGTACTTTACGACTTTGATAATGAAATCCAATGTACCTCATTCCTTTTTGGAAAAAAGCCAAAAAACTACGTGATCTGGCTAGCGGGGTACTTTTTCATTTCAAAACAAATATAAATTATAATTATACAGTTTGATTCGCCTTCCAATGTACCCCCCAAAACAGGTTTTAAATCTTAAAAAAGTTTGTTATTTTATGCGAAATACCACAACAAAAGATTTGTCTATCCAGCGGGCTACTTTTTATATTTACCACGTACAGACTTGAGAAATATACCATTTGGTTGCATTTTCAATGTACCCCTCAGTTTTGCTAAGTTTTATTTATAAAAGCATTGAATAATTGTAAAATATCTAAAAACAGATCTGTAAGATCAGCAAAAAACATTCAATGTTTATTAATTCATTTATTATTTTATAATATCGACTTTTACCCATTTTGGGTAATTCTGCCAGTGTCAGTAATCAACGTATTACAAAACAACCAATGAATGTCTCATACAAAATGGAGTTAATTTTGTATGGGAGGTCCAATTTTTTTTTATATTTCGACCCATATTCCATGGGGAAAGTTGTTCAGTTTTACGAGTACCTTGACCTACTTTAAGCTTTATTGGTTGTTTTGTATGTGAATCCGGCTTAGAATAGCATCACCCCAATTCTACCCGTGGGTGTCGTAAAAAGCGACTAAGGGATAATTATCCAGGGAATGGGCAGTAGCGTTCCCTGTGAATTAAACATCTTGCACTGCGCTCGCCAATCCGCCTGCCAAGCGTGGTGAGTATGGCAATACCCCCCTATACGGGGGAGGCCCATGTCCAGCAGTGGACTGTGGTGGCTGTTAAGGTAAGGTAAGGTTGTTTTGTAACACGCAGTATAAGATTCCAGCGCTGCTGCGCCGGACGAGTGATGGCTCCAGCAGGGAGATAAAGTGTCTTCTGCAGGCGCTAGGAACATCCTCTTGATCTATCCGGAAATGTCTTGTTAACTCTTCAATTGAAATTCTTAATTCAATGTTTACACTTAGAGTCCAGCAAAAAAGAGTAGAAATTAAATAAAATGGAACTACAAAATTTTCATACTAAATATTGTTACCATTCATAGCCAATGTTGCCATTTAATTTTTAAATTTCATACATAGTGGTGCCCTCATTTTTTGTCTACTCTTTTTTGCTGCACTGTAGGGTAGGTACTTCACTGCTTTTAATACAATTTAAGTTAATCATTGAATATCCGAGTAAAAATAAAATAAACAACTTGATTTGAAAATACGTCTGCCATTGACGGATAAAAGAAAATATTTATGAGAAGTCTTCGAGCAACTCGATCTTCCGTCCCGTTCCGGCCCGGAAGGGAGTGGGTATAGCTACTTTACTCTATACAAATATTTCTGCCATTTTTTGCGGGGGGAGGGTAAAGCTGTCAAATCAAGCTAGTGTTGGAATCGACAATATCGATACTTAACTTTTCGATTAATTACATCAGTCTACTCAATATTGTGTCATATTATTGCATTTTCAAAAGCAACTTAGTTCTCAAGAATAGGATTTTGTAGTAAATAGAAATATTGGCGCAATAACATCATTTTCAATATTGCATAAGTTACCCTAAATTAACCAAAATATTAATTTCTTTCCCCAAAGACCAGATAATTCAATTATGTAGGTACAATCAATGCAATACCTACCTACTATTTACTGATAATTAAGTATCATAGGATATTATGTAAGGGAATTTACTAAAAAACCATCTGCACAACAAGTCATACATAATAACTTCGACTATCCCGATGACGTTGTGGTTAGTACCCCTGTCTTCTACGCCGAGGCTCGTGGGTTCGATTTCCACCAGACACAAATATATTTTATAAAGTAAATTTTCAAATATTCGTGTTTTATCTGAGCACTCCGGCTGACAAAGGCCACCGACTGGACCGAAACGGTCGCGAAACCGCGATGTAATAAGAAGTAGGTAAGTGCGAAATCCTTTTTATATATATAATTAAAGTTACAATGTCGCACTTAAGTTTAAACAATTTAAAGGACACCAAGTCGTCCAACGACCTGATGAACCCTGGTGCTAGAGCTTTTCAACCACCTACTCACCTACTGCATGAAGCAGGCCTTTGAAATGGTTGTGTAACGACAGCCGTCTAAGTGACCATAGACAGCAACCGGGACCGACGGCTGAACGTGGCTCCAAAGCACGGAACCATCTTGCTTCTCAGACAATCAGGTGGTTCAGCCTGTGTCCTGTGTCCTGACCAGTCTACGAACATATACCTACACAAAGTGATAAATATCAACTTTGTGAGCGAAAGGAATTGAACAACAGGCAGTCAGACTAGCCACTGCGCCACGTCGGCTGACATCCGATGACACCCGAGACTGACATTAATTTTCAATGAAACTCGAACAAAATCAGGGTTTCCCAAAATCCATAGTAAAAGTTGTTCAATTTCATAAACTGATCATGCCTGCAAAGTTTTCAGTACAGACCGTCTTTACATAGTATAGGTTTGTAACAATGGCGATAGAAAAAGTATCGACGTTTTGTATTAGTTGAGTCACTGCACTAGCTTGGGTTCAGTGTGGCTCAATACTTCAAGTTAAAATTATCGTTTTTTCATTGAATATCGACTGGAAATGAACATCATTGAATAAGTAGAACAATCCCAAATTAACATTCTAATCTTACTTAGCAAGCTATTTACTGTTAATAAAGGCATCAATAAACTGAGATCGTTAATCGTTACCCATTATATGGTGGAATATTATAATCTTTATTTGTAAATTAACGATACTATGATTAACACCATTGTTCGACACAAAATAATAAAAATAGGAACCAAATACAATAATTTTATTGTAGATCCACCTAAAAAAAAAACCAAATCAGTCATTTAGTACGACTTACTGGCAACACTTACGTACAATTTTCAATCGCTAATTTTATATATTATTTAGTGATATTGTACTAGAGGAATACTTTCAGATGAAAAGTGATATTGTTCTGTTGTAAATTTGTATTTTTACATATTTTTTTAGGCATTATTAGCTCTACAATTCGGCTTTTTATCGGAGCTCATTTGACATGCGCGACTGGACTCGTTCTAGCATATAATCTGACAGCAACTGGTTTTTGTAATAAGATAAGCCCGCGCGGGCACAGGCCGTGACAGAGGGGAAGTGCTTCGTATAGCGTCTCCCTACCCTAGCTTTCCTCCAAGTGAGAAGTAAAAGAAAAATACCAGTGCAATGGTTAGGGTTGCCACTTTGTTTTTCATGGTGGTCCATTCAGGACAGGCGACGATGAAAGACTATACTGCCTTGCCTAGCTTTACAAAAAATTTTGTTAAAACGGGTAGCTTGAGCGCCATCTATGACTTTGTAGTAGAACTAGTTGTCAGTTTATAGTTCTACTACAAAGTCCCCGTGAGTAGTCAAGTCACAAAAGAAATATGAACGAAGCAAGTGGATCACAATTTCGCCGCCTCGGGCAGAGCCTGCCATGGTGTAACGGCAACACCCGGCTTGTCAGAAGACGTGGGTTCGAATCCCGCTGGAGGCGTGAATTTTTTTCCGCTTGCTTCGTTTGTATTAACTTTGTAACCAAAAAGTTAATATCAATATCTAGTGTTTGATTAAAACACCAAGTGTTCCAAAAATTACTATCTTGTGGAAAAATTTCTACAAAATAGTAAAACATTTTACCCATGGCTTCACCCGCGTGCTCGTAGGGGATTAACAAAGTATTTTGTTTGAGCAGCAAGTACCAGCTGCATTGTGATGTATTTCTCTCTCCCTCTACCTACGTCTTATTCCGACGTTATCCCAGGGCGTCCAACGACTCCAGAGTATACGACGCTATCCCGCTCCCTCAAGGTCATCCGTTACCTCCAGGGCGTACGACGCTACACTAGGGCATCCACCTAGTCCCCCCTGCCCCACCTAGCTTTTTTGTTAACTATGTCAGCTCATTTATTTATTCGGTTAGTTAGTAGTAGTAGCAGTTTAAGGGTCAACCGACCTAATAATATTTTCGTTTGAACCCTTGTAACCTCTAACTTGGATATTGGCAAAATTGTCCTTTCCTGACAGAGGCCACTTTTAACAACAACACTGCAACTTTTTTGCAAGCCATACCGACATGCAGAGTTTTTTAGTACAGGGGGTTACATCTACAAGCATGATAAAAAATATTGTAAATCAGGTAGTAAATCAGTTAGGTGATCATTGATATGGTAAATTTGTGTGAAAGTCAACTATGTTTCTCACTTTCATTTCAAATTCCTTGCTAAAATTGGTTGACATTTGAACACACACATAACCATAATGGAGTTTTACGTTTGTACAGCATCCTGTATAAGGCATTATCGTTTTTTCAAAATATTTTTGCATTAGGATATTATCTCACATCAAACTTAGCAAAATTGAGGGGTACATTGAAAATGCAACCAAATGGTATATTTCTCAAGTCTGTACGTGGTAAATATAAAAAGTAGCCCGCTGGATAGACAAATCTTTTGTTGTGGTATTTCGCATAAAATAACAAACTTTTTTAAGATTTAAAACCTGTTTTGGGGGGTACATTGGAAGGCGAATCAAACCGTATAATTATAATTTATATTTGTTTTGAAATGAAAAAGTAGCCCGCTAGCCAGATCACGTAGTTTTTTGAGTTTTTTCTAAAAAGGAGTGAGGTACATTGGATTTCATTATCAAAGTCGTGAAGTACATTGAAAAGCCTATTCATTTTCATATATTTCATCATTATACCTCTGGGGACCCCGCTAGATAGATACACACGAGGCCGAGGGCTTAGCGTGCTCTCCGAAGCACGGCACCATCTTTTTATCAAACATTCAGGTGATTCAACCAGTTATGAGGTAAGAGATGTGTGAAAATTTTTAAAAAGTGATAATTACAAGGTTTTTAGGGTTCCGTACCTCAAAAGGTAAAAAACGGAACCCTTATAGGATCACTTTGTTGTCCGTCCGTCTGTCTGTCATTCTGTCAAGACCCTTTATCTCATGTCAAGACCCTTTATCTCAGGAACACGTAAAGATATCGAGTTGAATTTAAAACCGTATACTCAAATTTATGAACGCTAGTAGTTGTGAAAAAATCAAGCACCTAACTTCAAGTTAAAAAAGATATAGCCGTTTATGCAGTGAAAACCCGTTATTCCCCGTTGGGAATTTCTCGTCCCAACGGCCCCCAAATTCAAACTTTTAGAGATTCGGGGGCCGTTGGGAAGGAAAATTCCCAATGGGCCCTCGAGCCGATCTGCGGGGCCGTTGGGAATAACGCGTAAAAACGCGTGTTTTTTACCCTCTCAAGGGAATCAAAATTCAGAGGGTACTTCCCGTAGACCTAGAACAATGAAATTTGGCAACTAGTTTTGTTTTTAAGTACGAATTAAAGAAAAAAGCAAAAAAAATCATTTTCATAAATTTATTGTTTTTATAGAGGCCGAAAAATAAACAAAATTTAAGAAATTCGGCTAGTTGTCCAAGTGGAGTATCATATGAAATATAGGTCTATCAACCAGAATAACCTACAAATCTTGGAACGGAACCCTCGGTGGGCGAGCCCAACTCGCACTTGGCCGATTTTTTTTACGAAGAATTCATAAGCATTATACATAATTTTCCCAGTATTCTCCACTCCATAATGGACGTAGTCCTACACAACATTGTTTTTCTCCCAATGTTTTTTGTTCTCAAAACAAGCGTACAGGGACAACTATCTCCCAGAAATGTATATTTATGACTGCGGCACGTCAGCCTTACTATAGCGGCGTGGCAGCGGAGAGGCTTGGCCTTATTTGCATGTGATACGTAACATATTTCTACAAGAACCAAATTTGCGCCGCGCCGCTCCTCTGCCGATTGTTTTCACCTAAAATATATACTCCGCAAATAAATAGGTATATAGCGCCACACCACGCCAATCCTCTGCAGCGATATTGTAGTGTGGTTTTAGGTTGATGTAAACAATATTAGTTGTAACGCGTGGCGTCGCCGCAGTTCCGCGCGGTGCGTTGGTGCGATTTGACCTTTAAAATATTTAACGGAGCTTCAAATTAACTAACATTGTATGGAGAAATCGCCCCTTAATGAGAGTTGACGTCGCTTTCGCCGAAATTGCGATGTCAGATGGGTGGTGCAGATAGATAAAGGGTAGCTCTAGACTTTAAAGTCCTTAACATGCCATTTGGCTCTTGATCCATTTGGATCCTCCAAGAGGTAAACAAGGGGTGATATTTTTTGTATCACCCTGCATTTGAGGTATCTTGGAGCGAGTTTAGCCGAGAAGTATGCGCCTGCGTTACTGAGGGGGTAGTTTTTACGCCAGACAAATTCACCGACGTTGAACTCTTTGAAGGGGTGCCTTAGGTCGTAACGAGCAGCATTTCTGGTGTGGGCTATGTGAAGTGAAGTTTGGACTTTATCGAATATGTTGGCCAGTAGGCCTATGTTTCTTGCATAGATATCGCGCGGTAGCAGGGTTATTTCGTCCAGGTTATGTGTAGGTGTGTAAAGAGAACCACATGTAACAATCTCCCGGCCGTAAACTAAGAAGGATGGTGTATATCCCGTTACTACATTCACGGAGTTGTTCATGGCATTCTGAATAGATGGTAGGTGGAGATCCCAGGAGCGGTGATCA
The DNA here is from genome assembly GCA_024500475.1 of Phthorimaea operculella. Classification (NCBI taxonomy): domain Eukaryota; kingdom Metazoa; phylum Arthropoda; class Insecta; order Lepidoptera; family Gelechiidae; genus Phthorimaea; species Phthorimaea operculella. Next base: position 902,486 of record JANFCV010000098.1, read on the forward strand.
TCATATACTAAAGATGCCAGCGCGGTTATGATGGTTCTGTTGTATCTTTCTGTGGGGTTAACTTGAGGGCAGTAGTGTGGGGAGTAAGATGGGAAAGGTATTTCGTACTTTGTTAGCAAGTTGTTGAATTCCCTGGATCGGAATTGGGGGCCGTTGTCCATGATTATGGTTTGTGGGACGCCGTGGACGAGGAAAACGAAGTTTTCTAGGTTACTTATGATGTTTGATGCTAACGCGCGTTTAAGTGGGAAGAGGAGGCAATATTTAGTGAAACAGCAAGTGACGACGAGGATGTACTGGTTGCGACGCCTTGACATGGGCAGGGGGCCTATCAGGTCGAGAGATATGCATTGAAAGGGCCTAGAGCAGATCTTTGGTTTGCCCATAGGGCCATAAGGGGAGTGGTTGGAGTGTTTGTAGGCCTGGCAGCGTTCGCAGTTAGAGATATGTATAGCTATGTCTTTGAACATGCCTGACCAGTAGTGTGTTAAGGATAGTTTCTTGAAGGTTTTGAAGATGCCTAGGTGTGGCTCTGAGGCTGAACCGTGAGCGTTTCTAATTAAGTTTTCCCTATCTGAGGGGGGAGGCACTTCCTTCCACGAGAAGTCATCTTGCAAGGTGAATGGTGAGGTCATGTGGCGGTATAGTTTGTTACCTTGCGTCATGTAATTGGGAAAAGAATCGGGGTTGTTATTGCATCCCTGGACGAGTGTGTTGTATCGCTCAAGTTCGGCGTTAGAGGTGGACGTCGATATAGGGGCAGTGATGATGGTGGAGGTTTGTCGCCCTGATGATGTAGTGGTTTGTCCAGGCGACGAGGGCAGTCCTGTGGCTTCGGAGGGCTCGGAGGTCTCGTTTCCGGGACGTTAGTCAATCCAAACGGCATGACGACAAATCTAAACATGCCTCGTCCTGGCACGTAAAAGGCAGTTTTGTCTCTATCCGCTTCGTGGAGAGGTATTTCCCAGAAGGCTTTGGCGATGTCTATGCTGGAAAGAAATTTTGCGTTTTTCAGGTGGTCGAGAATTTCGTTAATGAAAGGAAGGCTGTAGGCATCCCGTTTGGTAACGGAGTTTAGTTTCCTACTGTCCACGCAGAATCGCCATTCTCCGTTCTTTTTGGGGGTAATCAGGACGGGTGATAGCCAGGGGCTTTCACATTTTTCAATTACCTTCCAAGACAACATCTTGTCGACTTCATTGATAAGCGCTTTTTGTTTTTCTGGTGAGAGCCTATAGCAGCGCTGTTTGATGGGAAGAGTATCGCCGGTATCTATTCTATGCGTGATTAAGTGTGTGCGACCTAATTCGCCTTTCTCTTCAAAGGAAATTCTTTTAAATCTATTAATTATGTCGTCGGCTATGAGCTTTTGGTCAGGGGACAGGCATTCATAAGGATGTATTTGTTTGTTATGTGCAATTGTGTTGCACGAAGTAGGGTTAAGGTTGAAGGCTAAGGAGAGCAGTTTAGGAATAAGTTTAAACTTCTTCCAAAAGTCGACACCAAGTATGATAGAGGGTCTAATATCAGGGAAGACGAACGCTCGTATAATTTGAGTTTCGTTATTGAAAGTAAAGGGTAGATCGATAAAGCCTAATGAGGACGCTGTGTGGCCACTGGCCGAATATACTTTGAGAGCCTGCAACTTAGATAAGGAGTAGCCAAGGCTTATGAACTTTATGTGGGAGTTATTTCCGAGGATTGTTAAGGAACTGCCACTATCCAGGAGTCCCGAAAAGGTTATGTTATTTATAGTGAAGTTGAGGAAAGGGCGTTCGTGGTCCTTTTCCTCGTCATATAGGATTGAAGTAATTCTGTAGCATGTATGGAATAGGCGGATATTTTGTAACCAGTTCTTCCAATCCTCAGGGTCAAATTTAGGCTTATCTAAGTCGCGCTTTTCTAGTTTTTTGGGGAGGGGTTGCCTCTGCATTTGGGGCACTCCGGGGTTTTAAAGTCCTTTAGGCCGCATTTGAAGCAAATTGGGAAGCGGGGTTGAGTACAAGTCGATAACGAGTGTCCGTTGATTCGGCAACGAACGCAGAAAAGATTGGGACTATGTCTTCTGTTAATGGGGTTAATTTGCCTCGAGTATGAGGGTTTGAATGGCTGGGGGGTGTAGGGAGGTTTAGGGGTATTGTATGTCGTGTTGAAGTTAGATTTGTTTGTAAAGCTGTTTTTACTAGGCGATGATGTGGAAGGTCCGACGGGTTTGTAGTTGAACTCCATTGCGAGTGGGTTCCTTAAAGGTCTTATTTTTATCTATTACTTTTTCATATTGTTGGCAGGCAGATATAAGTTGTTCCAAGGTTGTAATGTTCAAGTGTGCTATGAAGTTGGAGTAGCAGGGTCTTATGTTCCTCATAATAATCTCCAGCTTCTCATCGTTTGCTAAGGGTTTGGAAAGTCTATTAAACATGCCTGACATTATTGACACGTAGATAATAATTGGTTCGGACAGGCCCTGAGTTCTATTTCTAATGGATTCCAAAAATTTGTAGTCAAAGTCATGGCCACCGAAATCTTTAATTAAGGTGCTGCATCGAAGCCGCCAGCACCGTTTTAGCCACGCCCCCAGGGGGTGCTCCCTTTGCGGGGGTCAAGATGTCAAAACTTTTCTTTCCAAGTAAATTTACAATAATTAGCCATCTGTTGATCAATTGTGGAACAAATTAGTGCAATGCCACCTAGGGGAAAAGCTTTGAACAAATACACTTCTAAAACAGGTGAAAGTAAATATACCCGAACACCCGCAAAGCAACGCACTCACCGTACGCGCCGAATAATGCGGATGGCTTAGCACACTTAGCAGCAAGCACAGCTGCATCGAATCGAATCGGTGTTGCCAAATAAGTACTTTCCTCCCAGTTTGATGGATAATTTTGCCATGTATGTGTACTTTTCGGAAAGTTGCATGCGGCAGGCAACAATAGGTGGAAATATTTTTGCCCACTGGTTCTACAGTGGAACAAAACTTGTGAGCATATCATAGGTGCCACTAGTTCAACGTTTTAAAAATATTATTATTCAAGGAAGTAGAATGTGCAGAAAGGCAAAATGACAAAACGTCAAAGTAGCAGAATGTCAAATTGCTAGAATGTAAACGTGATAAAATGTAAAGAAGAAGCAGAAAACATTTTGTCCAAATGTGTAAATGTTAAGGAAACAGAATGTCAAGTAATTGAATTTTACTATTGTTCATGTAGTTATTGTAATGGCTTCAAAGTAAAAATTGTTCAGCATGACGAGGTGTTTTTGCTGACAAATTTTAACGAGGATATAGAGTATAATCCGTTCCACTAAAGAAGGGGAATATAAATGGCGGCACTTGACAACTGACAGCGCTGCTACAGTCAGCATACAAAGTTTTAGTTTATACGTCCGTGTTTTCTTTTTCGTTTTATTTCCTTATATAGCATTAGATTCTTCATGAAATGGATCCAAAATATCAACCAAACCCCTATTACAGTGTTTACACTCAATTATTACATGCGGAAAGTTATAATTTCAAGTTAAACTTGTATATAATTTTGTGCATCGACAACGTCATAGTCATCATCATTATAGTCTATGATCAGCACTGGCTGGGGAATCCGTTCGATTCGGCGCGTGCGGTTCGGCAATATTTTCGAGGTTCCATAGATTTTCATACAAAGCACCCAAAATTTGGTGAGTGCGTTTCGGGTGTGCGGGTATAAGTAGGTACTTTTAACTATAAACAGCTTTGCAACTCTGAATTCATGTAACAAAAAGTGAGAATTGAGATGGAATGGAGTCGATATTTTCTTTTACTTGTAACATTTAATTTTGCTAGTGAACAATACTAAAAACCTAGAACTTGCGTTTAAAATTATCTGAATGGGGTTATGGAACGGAGTAGATTTTTTTATTGTAAAATGATATTTCGCTAGTGATCAACACTCAAAACCTACACTAAATTTCAGTAGGTGTAGGTTTTTGTCGTATAGTTTTTAAAATGAGTTAAAATTCACTGAAATAAATTTACTTGTATACGTTTACCTATTAATTCCTATATAAAAAAAATTAAATAGGCTAGCAACGCTCGACCGGGCTCGCATGTGTGACGTCACTAGACGTAAATCAATGAGACGGAGACCTACACAACGATGTCAGATGTCTACGCCACAACGACATAAATGCCTAAGCAATCATATCAGAGGACTAGGCATTAATGTCCGAGTTATAAAAAAATATATTTTAAAGTAGTCTTATTGAAAAGATACCGACTGGCATAGCCATTTTTAGGGTTTTGTAGGGTTTCTACTCGTCATCTGCCTGCCCTTATCCCAATTTATTTGGGGTTGCCGCAACATGTCTTTCTGTTCCATTCATCAGCCGTCAAATCTTCGTTTACACCTTTGTGATTCATATCATCTTTTACACAATCCATCCAAACTTTTTTAGGCCTTCCTCTCCTTCTGCGTCCATCCACATTCATATTCATTACCTTTTTCGTCACATGATTTCCATCCCTCCTCACGGCTAGCTCTTAACTTTTCTGTCACAGGTGCAACTTTTAAACTTCCTCTAATATACTCATTCCTTTTTTTATCCATTCTTGTCACACCACACATCCATCTCAACATTCTCATTTCAGATACATGTAATCGTCTTTCATCCGTCACATTTTGTAGGCCAAGACTCAGATCCATACATGACGACAGGTCTGACCACCGTCTTGTAAATCTTGCCCTTCAGTTTGAGGGCATTCGGGGTCACACACTGTGCCCGTGACCTGTCGCCATTTCATCCATCCTGCATTTATTCTGTGCTTGATAGTCCGGTCTATCTCACCATCGCCTTGTAAAAGTGAACCGAGGTACCTGAAGTCGGAACAGACTGGTAAGGTAACGCCATTTAGCGCTACCGGAGCATAGCTGGAGAGACCGCCGAAATCACAAAACATTTCTTTTATTCAGTCTCCGTTCTGCCGTTTCTCAGGCCAACACTCTCCAGCTTTTCCCGCCATTTTTCCAGTCTGCTCTGTACCTCATCAGGCTAGTTTATTTATTATTAATAATAAAAATATATTTGATGAGATATTAGCCAAAGGCAAATCTAGGCAAAGTCATGCCAGGTCTAAGGTTCCTTGATGCTATTTCTTTATTCATATAGTTAAATTTATACGACTGGCCGTTAAATTGTATCCACAAATCGTATGTAAACGTAACGTTCAACGGCCAGTCGTATTAAAGATATAGTATCAAGGAACCTTAGACTTGGCATGACTTTGCCTAGATTTGATTACTTTAGAGATAAACAAGCAGCTTCATCGAGACTTGGCTACTTTTTTACAGAATGGTTTTGGTGGGATTTCACTTATTTTATAGCAGAATCCCATCAAGGTGAACAACTTTTGCTTTGAAGTCATATCTGTATCTCCTATGGTGTAGCTGGGCTCCTAGAGGTGTGCCTGGCCTAACCTTCGATTATCTTAGTTTTTAAAGTTTTCCTTTATGTGGTCATTAAAATCTAACTCCGTACTAAATTTCAGCTCTCTGAGTTTATGGGAAGCACTAGTTCTATTTTGGTGATCATGAGTGAGTGAGTGTCCGTCTAAAATCTGAAACTTTGCCTATGCTTAACTTCAAAACTAAATGACCTACGGACTTGAAATGTTGGCTTTTAGTATGTATATAGCTTACAACGAGATAGCGGGGCATGAAAATGCGGCGAAATTGTTCCAGTAAAGGATGGTACGGTACCGTACCATAGTGTTTGCTTTGCGCTCGACTCGGCGGGGGCACTGCCGTGCCCCCAGATAGACAATATAATTTCCACCGCTGACAGGATTTGAACATGCGACCTTCGGCATCTGCACTGCTGTATATTCACACTTATGTCATTATCATTGTCCCTTTTTGTAATAATTGACATTTCTCAACTGAAGGTCGGGTTTCCAATATTGCTAAAAAAATATGTAAGTATCTAGGTACTGGAAGTAGTGTTAGAATTCAATGCCAAATTATATTAGGTGAAATTTTACTAGTGGCTGATAGTGAAATCTCAGATCGGGCTGGTATAAGAATCAACTTTGTCCAGCGAACATGGGTCGAAATATGAAAAAAATGTACCTCCCATACAAACAAAGTTGCCAATCAGCTGATATTTTGAGTTACTAGTGGAGAGCAATTTTTTTATATATTTCGACCTTTGTTCCTTGAGGAAAGTTGAACCTTATCACCAGCCCGTCCTGAGGTGTCGGTCACTTCACTAGTCTTTCATTGTATATAAATTTTAGTACCTATAAATATATTTAAAAATTGACTATCTGTGTAAGCCATTACTAATATGTAATACCAAGTAAAAAAAAAATTTTATTAGGTACGTACATTGTTTGGTCATCAAATTTAAATAATGTATTGGCGACTCTATGTACTCTGTGCCATAGTCTCTGTGACGTCTGTGGCAGATATTTTCGCAATTTAAAAATCTGTAAATATCTAGTCTAATCTATAAGTAAATATAAAAATTATTTTGTGAATATGTTCATGTAATTATGATGGTTTTCATTGATAATAAGCAATAAATAATAATCCAATAATCTTTCATCAAGTTAAAAAAAAACATGAAAGAATAAGTAATAAGTATTAAGAATTTATGATTAAAGTAACAGTGTAAAAGAAAACCTAAAAATATCCAACAAAATAAATACAAAAACTATATCTCGGGATTTGATCCGAGTACCCAAAGTTTATTAGTATGCAAAAGAATTCACTCACTCTAGCCACTAAGCCAATGTCACATCCAAGAGAGGTATCAAAATTTAGAGTAGGTATCGGCAAACTCGTTCAAAGTAATGCGATTGATTAGAGGAGATTCCATGCATCAACACTTCTCTCTACCAATAAGGTGTCTACATAATGTGTACGCGTTACATTGGTAAAAAGCTAACTATTCTTCTTCACTAACATAAATATAATTTACTTTTTCATATAAATAGATAGTACTTGATAAATATGAACAAAAAACGTTCACGTAATGCTAAATGTACCTAATTCCTTATTTTTTTTGCATTTTGCTATTTTCGCGTTGAAAAATCTTTTGCGCTTCCTCGATATAATTGTTTTGATATGTTGCCCATTTAAAAAAATCTAGATACACTTATTCTAGTAACGTATCTTATTCAGAGTTGACTACAAAATATTTAGAAGCCTAAAAATTTACACAATCTTCAAATAAACAAATAACTGAAATTACGACAAAAGCTGTCAGTTTCGGCGTAGAGTGCGACATGACCTCTCTCTGGCAGTGGCCACGGTGGAATGAGAGCGGAGCTGGGTGTGGCCTGTTTGCAATTCGCGCGTACGCGTTAGAGAGGGACAGAGCGACCCGTCCGCAAAATGGCTGAAACCAAGCCATTGTTGAAAATCTAAAATTATTGATTTCTCAGCAATAAAAGGTTTAAATAAAAAAACAAACGTTGACGAACTAGATAAGTATAATGTGCTTATGCTTACGAAAAATCATTGATTAGCTCGGCACCGTTTCGGCATAAAGTTAAAAAATCTGAAAAAATGGAGTCATCTTTGGAAAAAAAATCTATCGAGAAAATTTAATCGAATCGTGTTTTGCGAACGTTGAGAATCTAGCAAATATTATCAAAAATCATATATAAAATAACCACAGTCAGGTGTCGTCTCCAAGTGGAAGTATTTTGAATTGAAAAAACCCTTTTTGCATCACGGCACGGCCTTAAGTCGGTGCAAAGTTGCTTCCAGGTGAAGTTAGGGTTTAGGTTTAATTTGAATCTTAGCCAATGTAAGGCAGAATCGGAGAATATGTCAGGGATTCTGGTCATAAGTGAGTGTGGGTCTATCCTCCTAGACATGCGAAATTCTTCTATGTTCTGTATGAAGGACCTAGGGCATGTTTTCCCGGAGAAGTTGAATTTTTTCAACTCGTGAAGGCTCTTATCCAGCTGCTGGTTTAAGGGAGCAGGGGTTTGGGTGTGTGAGTATTGAGGAGTGCTGAATATTTCTACGTAGTGATCGTGGTCGTGTTCCTCGTGGGTATGTTGTTCTTGTGTATGTCCTTCCTGTGTGTGTTGGTTTTGTGTATCCTTATGTGTGTGCTGGTCATCTGTTTCTTGTTCTGGGTTTTGTTCAGTTGTTGAAGGTAAAGTGGAAAGAAAGATTTTCTCTAAGTTTTCGAATTTAAGTTTTAGATTCTTAAGGTCCTCCTGTAAGGATGGGTCCGAATCTAGGTCCATCCTTTCAATTCGGTGAAAGACATGGTTGAGGTATGTCTCTACCTTGGGAATAAGACAGGTTGCCCTTCAGTAATTTGAGTTAGCTTGGGTTCGAGGAATGCGAGAGTGGCGCTGGTCTCTGCTATGTCTTGTGCAAGAGGGACTGGGGAGTCGACTACATAGTCGGGGTTGGACTCGATGAGACCAAGAATCTGCCTCTTAAGGGCTACTACAGTATCCGCCGGGTCGGCTAGTCTTAGTTTGATTTCGTATTCGAGCTCAGGTTTATTTAAAAGAGTGTATTTTATAGGGCGCATTTTAGTAGTTAAGTTTAGCAATTAGTAAGTAAGTGTAGCTAGTAAGTAAAAGTTAGTGTAAGGTTTTAAGCTAGAGGGATAAGTAGGGTATAGATAAATTGACAAGAGGGCCGAAAGAGGAGGGCCAAAATATGTTATAAGGTGTAGATTTAGAATTTTGGGACGAAAAGAGGGCCGAAATTATAGACGAAAAGGTTTACGCTAGAAGAAGCGTTGTTTTAGAATTTAGAGAAGGGTTCTGATAGTACGTGGGTGTAGATATCGCCCACGCACGTATCCTTTACCGTTGGGCGCCACACCTGCGGTTACCCCGGTTCCCTGAGTGCCGGTGCCTCTAGGAACCTGGGTAACACGACAATAGGTACAAATTTTTTTTATTTCACATTTCTGTAGGTACAAATTAATACCTACAAGACCACATATGTTTCATTCCATTCTGTCTTAGGGTCCCGCTGCGTATACGTACATAAAGGGGGGAGGCCTTTGCCCTGCAGTGAGACATAGCGGAGGCTTCATAAAAAAAATACTTTTTTATTTACGGTAGGGAAGTCTTTTTCATATTAAAAAAAAAACAATATCTTCAAACGGCAATAGATGGCGCTACCAAGATGCAGGGGACTTGCCTGAGTAAATTCTCGTTTGTTGCGTTAGATGCGTAGGTACTACACATTTACTTAGATTTATACCTACTAAACTAACAAATACTTACTGTACTTACGCTTTAACAACTTACTTTAGCACGATTACGTAGGCAAGTTTATTTTAACTTACTTACCTTGATCCCTGTGATGGAAATCGAAAAACTTTCAGTTCTTTATCGTCTCTGGTATTTTTGAAGCACCCGAACACGCTACAATAATGCGCCATTGTATACTTTTACAAAAATTTTGTTCACAAAATTCCTACTAATTACCTACCGTAGCGCGACGTGGCAACCAAATGTCAGTATCCTTTCATATCCTCTGACCGCAGGACGACAGCGGGGGTGAGGTAGATATCAGAGAGGGGGTGTCAGTGTCGCTTCTTAGCGGTTAGCTATAGTTAGTATTCTTTGGTCGAGTGCAAGACCCAATCTCGAAATACAATTTGTCGATTAATGCTTCTTCGACTGAACAATGGTTCGAAATGATTTTTGACCGAAAGCAGTTTATAGCGAAACAGCAGTGTATCGAAAGACTTATTACTCGACTAACACCAAATCGACTGAACGATATATCGAAAAGTTTTATTTCGATGAACTTTAAAGCGACAATTACCAAATCGACGGAACGATATATCGAAATGTTTAATTTCGATGTGCTTTAATGCGACAATCTCCAAATCGACTGAACGATATACCGAAAAACGATCAGCAGTGATATACCGAAAAACGATCAACGATGATGCTGACGGCCTTCTGATACTAGTTCAGTGTAGTAAAGTGACAGATAGCAGAAGTGATTATGTTTCTCTAGCTTACGTCTTGTTTATTTGCTCTTCTTGGTTGTAGAAACGCTTGCATCCTGCGCTGTTGTTCACTCTATCGTTGATTTAGAGCATTTTAGGGTTTCGTAGTCTACTAGAAACCCTTATAGTTTCGACAAGTCTGTCTGTCTGTCTGTTTGTCTGTCTGTATGCCGCACCCTCATAACTTCGTCAGTTTTAGAGCTATCGACATCAAATTTGGTGTGGAGATAGATCGTGTTGACAAATTTAGAAATGTTGAGAAAAAATATTTTAAATGCTTTTTGACCCCTTCCCATACATGTAATTGGGAGGCAAAAAAATTTTCTCCTGTAATATTGAGTAGGGTATAGAATAGGTCTTTTAAAACTAAGGCGACGTTTTTTGAAATAAAGTCTCTACAATGTTTCTGTCTCGAGATATTTGCTTTAAAACGGACGTTTTGAGCAATAATTTGTTCCAGCTGTAACTTCTAAAGTATGCATGCTAAAAATTTGAAAAAAATATGGAATATAGTTCTTAATATGAAATTACCATGAAAACTATACCGTATACTGTACCACTAAAGATTAAAGTTTTTCAATTTGCGGTTGGTAACCATACAGCTGCAAACAAACCAGCAACAAAATTAACTTTGTAACGCTGAAAAACCTTATATTTAAACGTTGACTACAAAACCCTATTTGTGAGCGTGTCTGACACACTCTTGGCCGCTTTTTTCTTTCTTTTTCTAACTCAATCATGATTTTGAAAATATTCTACTTTTTCCTTCCAAGTAGACTATTCGTGCTTTGGTGCCAGGATACTACAAAGAATTGAGAGATTTTACACAAAGTAAGTAGGTATTGGCGGGCGCCCAATACAGAAAGACGGCTACAAAAAACCGTTACTTCACTCACATATACACATCTACACGCCGCCGTTTATGCGCGATCTCGAACCGCTTCAAACCAGCTAGCAGTGATTGTCAACAGCGGTCGGTGGGAGCGGACGGCAGAATGATGACTCGCAAGTGCAAATATTTTTATTTAGTGTGTTGCAGTATAAGTAATGTACACGTATGTTTAATCCAGATACCGCATCTCAAAAGTTCAGTAGCAACCCTAGAGCGTGTAAATGATCGGGAAAAGAGCTGAGCTCTCCTTTGTAAACTGTCTATTTTGTAGTTTTTACGCCAGGGACATGGTCTATTTACAACAAGTTAGAAACCGACACCCCAATTCTCAAAACTCTGTAGAATCCTGGCACCAACAGTGAAATGTCCTACTTGGAAGGAAGATAGAATATTTTCAAATCCATTATTGAGTAGGAAAAAGGAAGAAAAAGCTCTGAATTACCTCACAATAGAGAGAATAAAAGCGCAAGATGCAGGCGTTTCTTGAACCAAGAAGAGCAAATAAACAAGTAAGCTAGAGAAACATAATCACTTCTGCTATCTGTCACTTTACTACACTGAACTAGTATCAGAAGGCGGTCAGCACCATAGTCAGCACTGCTGATCGTTTTTCGGTATATCGTTCAGTCGATTTGGTGATTGTCGCTTTAAAGTACATCGAAATTAAACATTTCGATATATCGTTCAGTCGATTTGGTAATTGTCGCTTTAAAGTTCATCGAAATAAAACTTTTCGATATATCGTTCAGTCGATTTGGTGTTAGTCGAGTAATAAGTCTTTCGATGTTCTGCTGTTTCGCTATAAACTGCTTTCGGTTAAAAATCGTTTCGAACCATTGTTCAGTCGAAGAAGCATTAATCGACAAATTGTATTTCGAAATTGGGTCTTGCACTCTTAGCGGCTAAGTCTCTGTACTAAATAAGAAGGCGGCTAACTGATAAAAAATCTATGTGAAGTTGGTCACTCTTAAATGAGCTTCATCGACCCCGTCAACCATATTTCGTAACTATATCTGTTTTAATATTAGAGAACGCACAGATTTGTTTTTATTTCTGTTATTGTTTGTGCGAGTCTTTGAATGCAATTAACTGCGTATCTACGGGATTAATTTAATAAAAATGCAATTAAAAGATACAACATCCCCGGGAAACATAAGCTACGTTTTAAGAAGGGAAAATATCTCATTCACTAGGCTGGCTACGAAATCAAAAATCTCAATCAATCACACACACTTGCTGGTCTTGACAACCGAAACTGAACGTGTAACACCTCTAGCTCAGCTAATAAGAAATGTTGAAATGGCTCTATCGATAGTAAAAATTTCCTGCATGATGCTGTAGATTCTAGAGTGGCTAACATAAAAAAACTCTAGTCTAGATCTTCCGCAAAGCTTAGCTAAATTCTAATGGTTTAAGCTTCAAAGCGGAAATTTATTTAAGTAACGAGTAAGTTAATTTTGTCGATAAACAAGTTTATCGAAACACGAAGTAAATAAAATATCTTGAAATAAAACAACTAGTATAAAATAAATAAGCTGTTTCTTAGAAGTTTGAATAGTTCGATGGTCTAAATAACCTTTCTATAATATTTTCGTATTTAAAGTTACACGTTTAACAAATAAAAAATTAAGAAAAGGTACATTTAAATATAATGAGAAATGACAATATTTTTAATCTATTATGTACGTGTTTTAATATTTGCACGTGCAGTTTAATGTAAGTCTTTCAAATATTACCCTGCATCAAAGTATTTTTGTTTATTTATTGTTCTTATGCTTAATTTTTAAAGTTTCTTCTAAAATCCACTTTCGTTGCAACAAAACGATACTAAGCAAAAAGCGGCTAACTGTGGAAGTTAGAAACTTAACGATCTTTTAGTCTAGTTTGATCCAAGTCGAACCCGTTTTTACATTATAAAACTAAACAATAAGGCAGCTAAGTTAAAATACTAAACTAAAAAGCCGCTAAAGTATACTTAACTGCCTTAATGCGTCTGATGAATTTATAAATATTGCCCGTAGTAAATACATTAAGTACATTTTGCCATTTTTCTAAAATACTGTGCAACATATTTAAACAATAGCAATGGCAAATGATGCTTAATATATTTTTCATTATTTTGACATAAATATTTAATTTTTATCTGCAACAGAATTCAAGAAAACTGATTTCGCGGGTTTTTCCATTTTTCTCAATATTTACTTTTGTGGCTTAGCGGCCTTCTTTCATATCACGGCAGTATTGTTCGACACAAAATAATAACAAAAGGAACAAAATACAATTATTTTATTGTAGATATACCTAAAAAAAACTCCAAATCAGTCATTTTGTACGACTTACTGGCAACACTTATGTACAAGTTTCAATCGCTTATTTTATATATTATTTAGTGATATTGTACTGGAGGAATGCTTTCAGATGAAAAGTGATATTGTTCTGTTGTAAATTGGTATTTTTACATATTTTTTTAGGCATTATTAGCTCTACAATTCCGCTTTTTATCGGAGCTCATTTGACATGCGCGACTGGGATCGTTCTAGGAAATAATCTGACAGCAACTGGTTTTTGTAGTAAGGTAAGCCCCCGTGGGCAAAGGCCGTGACAGAGGGGAAGTGCTTCGTATGTCGTCTCCCTACCCCAGCTTTCCTCCAAGGTAAGCCTTAACGAAATCTACATGACAGGTGTCAGCTGTCAAATTAAAAAGTCATTTATATCGGAAACTATGCGTGCTAGACTATTGGTTTCTTTGGGAAAGGTGTAGGCCTTAACGAGTAGTTTGGCATCTTCGGCCGACAAATGTAGATCTTGGCAAGACCTACAACTTTTCCAGAGAAACTAGTAGTGTAGCATGCACAGTTAACGAGATAAACGAGTTTAAAGTTTGACAGCTGTCACCTGTCATTTTGATCTCGTTAAGGCCTATAACTTTCCCAAAGAAACCAATAGTCTAGCACGCACAGTTTCCGATATAAATGACTTTTTAGTATGACAGCTGACACCTGTCATTTAGATCTCGTTAAGGACTACAACTTTCCCGAAGAAACCAATAGTCTAGCACGCGCAGTTTCCGATATAAACGACTTTTTAGTATGACAGCTGACACCTGTCATGTAGATCTCGTTAAGGCCTACAACTTTCCCAAAGAAACAAATAGTCTAGCACGCACAGTTTCCGATATAAACGACTTTTTAGTATGACAGCTGACACCTGTCATGTAGATCTCGTTAAGGCCTACAACTTTCCCGAAGAAACCAATAGTTTAGCACGCATAGTTTCCGATATAAACGACTTTTTAGTATGACAGCTGACACCTGTCATGTAGATCTCGTTAAGGCCTACAACTTTCCCGAAGAAACCAATAGTCTAGCACGCGCAGTTTCCGATATAAACGACTTTTTAGTATGACAGCTGACACCTGTCATGTAGATCTCGTTAAGGCCTACAACTTTCCCAAAGAAACAAATAGTCTAGCACGCACAGTTTCCGATATAAACGACTTTTTAGTATGACAGCTGACACCTGTCATGTAGATCTCGTTAAGGCCTACAACTTTCCCGAAGAAACCAATAGTCTAGCACGCATAGTTTCCGATATAAACGACTTTTTAGTATGACAGCTGACACCTGTCATGTAGATCTCGTTAAGGCCTGCAACTTTCCCAAAGAAATCAATATAGGCCAAGTTGTCGTTATGGGAAATAGATCAATTGGGATGTTGTCCTTATGGGAAATAGATCATTTGGGATTTATGTCCTTTTGGGAAGTAGGCAAATTGAAACAGTTGTCCAACTGACACAGTCAGTGAAATGGCACAGTTGTCCAAATAGTCCGGAAGGCACACATAACCATAATGGAGTTTTACGTTTGTACAGCATCCTGTATAAGGCATTATCGTTTTTTCAAAATATTTTTGCATTAGGATATTATCTCACATCAAACTTAGTAAAACTGATGGGTACATTGAAAATGCAACCAAATGGTATACTTTTTAAGTCTGTACGTGGTAAATATAAAAAGTAGCCCGCTGGATAGAGAAATCTTTTGTTGTGGTATTTCGCGTAAAATAACAAACTCTTTTAAGATTTAATACCTGTTTTGGTGAGTACATTGGAAGGCGAATCGAACTGTATAATTATAATTGATATTTGTTTTGAAATGAAAAAGTACCCCGCTAGCCGACCCTAGCAACTATCGACCGATCGCCATCACTTCCGTACTCTGTAAGGTTATGGAAAGAGTTCTGAACTGCAAACTGCTTTCGTACCTCGAAGACAATGATCTTCTTAGTGATTGTCAATATGGCTTCCGCCGAGGGCGTTCCACGGGAGATCTTCTAGTGTACGTAACGCATTGCTGGGGCGAGGCCATTGAAAACCACGGCGAAGCAATAGCAGTGTCGCTGGACATTTCAAAGGCCTTCGATAGGGTGTGGCATGCGAGTCTGTTGAGCAAGCTTCCAGCGTACGGCATACCCACTGGCTTCTGTAGCTGGGTGGCTGACTTCCTGAGTGAACGGTCGATCCGAGTGGTCATAGACGGCTGCTCCTCTGACCTCAAGGCTATTGACGCCGGAGTTCCTCAGGGGTCTGTACTCTCCGCGACGCTTTTCCTGCTGCACATCAATGACCTTCTATCTTCAGGAATTGTTGGGTACGCAGATGACAGTACTGTCACCGAGAAATATCTGTCCGGCGCAGGAGCCAGTGGTGATGAAATCCAAAGATTGAGAAAGGCTATGATTGAGCGTACGAGCCTGACGTTAAGTAACGTCTCCCAGTGGGGCGATGACAATCTCGTCAGCTTCAATGCTTCAAAAACGCAGGCGTGTCTTTTCTCCGCAAAAGGAGTCCTTTCACCTTTTCTCCTACTTTTCGGGGTACATCTGTTCCAGTGACCAACACTCTTCAACTCCTTGGCATGAAGCTGTCCTCTGACCTCAACTTCGGCACCACCATCGAGTCCAAGGCTCAAATTGCAGCTAGAAAGTTGGGCGTTCTGAATAAAGTCAAGCGGTACTTCACGCCTGAACAGCTTCTTACTCTTTATAAAGCTCAAGTCCGATCTTGCATGGAGTACTGCTGTCACCTTTGGGATGGCTCGGCTAAATACCAACTTGCTGCAATGGATTCGGTGGAACGCAGAGCCAAGAGATTAATAGGCGATAAAAAACTGGTGGCGACCAAGCTTCACAGCCTGGCTCACCGCCGCAAGGTTGCTTGCCTATCGGTCTTCTACAGATTGTACTTCGGAGAGTGTGCGCGTGAGCTGCATGAGCTCATACCACCGTCTCCTTTCTTCCATCGGACATCCAGACGCACGGCCGGCTACCATCCGTTCTTAGTTGATATACCCACATTACGCACTACGCGCTTCAAATCATCTTTCATTATGCGCATGGCTAAAGAATGGAATTCCCTGCCTGCGTCTGTATTTCCGAGTGCATATAACCTGAATCTCTTTAAGTCTAGTGTGAATAGGCATCTTCTGGGCAAGCTCGCTCCACCGTAGATCCCATCTCTGCTCTAGGGTAAGATTGGGGTCAAGAGTAAGCCCATTATAGATAAAAAAAAATTGACTTTTTTATCAATCAATGTCTGAATATCCGACAATAACGTTAATACAACTCCATTTTAAAATACCGAAATAAAATAAACGGAAAGTAATTAGGTACTTACTACACTAAAAAAAGTCCTACCCTATTGCTTAATAAATTTTCTGTAAATAGTAGGTACCTTAAGTACCTGCTTACTAACACCTATTATCTATGTATTCTGTGCTAACACTGCGAAATATGAACCACAAAAGAAGGTACTACACAGGCAGTCGTGACATAATACTCACTAATTTAGCTCTACTGTGGTTGTCATACAGCCGCCATCTTTGAATAGCCGCTACGCTGCTGTCCATCGTTCAGTCTGTCACCCACCAGGCTATCTCATAAGCGGTTACCTATACCGGGAGTAACAGAAAGGGTGTAACAAGCCGAAAGGAGGTCAAGGTACTCAGAACAACTTTCCCCATGGAACATGGGTCGAAATATGAAAAAAAAATTTGGACCTTCCATACAAAATCTCCGATCAGCTAATTGATTTACTATGGGAGGCCCAAATTTTTTTTTCATCTTTCGACCCATGTTCCATGGAGAAAGTTGTTCACTTTCATGAGTACCTTGACCTCCTTTCGGCTTGTTATACCCTTTCCGTTACTCCCTGTATTTATGAGAATTGATGGAGTTGATGTATTTCTGTGAGATTCTCACTTCCTTAGGTCTGCTGTAAGAAATTTCCTGTTGTGTCTTTTTTCGTTGTATTTGTCCTATTACTGTTCTGTGTAATATAAATAATATTTCCAGGTCTCGAGGCGGAACAAAAGATTATGACACACGCGGTTACGTGTTATAATATCTATGGAAGGAAGATAAGTGAAATACATTATACATCCGAAGTCAGCAGAGCGAATCTTATATCAATATTAGCTTGTTTCAAAGCTGAAGCTAAAAAAGCGAAAGATGAAGATCTTATTTGGGATACGTATTCCACTTACATGCTGCATTTATTTGAACTTGGCCGTCTAGCCTCTGTATCAGCGTTATGGGAGTTTCTTGAGAATTATTTTCATCCCGCATATTTACAGGCCCCCGATCCTACCGGGATTTATTTCCTTGCATCATGGGACTTTTGGGAGTTTTATGCTATGTGTGGTTATCAAAAACCATTGACTACACCCTCGCCCATTGCTATGATTACAGAACTTGCCAAATATACAGTGAAAGAAACAGTTAAAGAGGGTATAAAACTCTTATTGCAGAAAAATGAAGACATGAAAAAAGTACAAGGCGATATTAAAAATTTAACGTCACGAGTTGTTAATAAAAGTGGCGTATTTGTGGTCGAACCGATACGTAACGTATTATAGTCCCGTTTCATATTTCAACGGCAAACCAAAAATTTATACTTGCTTATGTGAATAAACGTTCTTGACAGAAGCTCGAAAAAATAATTTAAATAAGCGGCCAAGAGCGTGTCAGACACGCTCACAAATAGGGTTTCGTACTCAACGTTTAAATATCAGGTCTTTCAGCATTACAAAGTTAATTTTGTTGCTGGTTTGTTTGCAGCCCCTTTCTTTATACTATGGCTGTATGGTTACCAACCGCAAATTAGTACGGTCAGTTTTGAGCAAAAGTGCTCTAGAAATGGATTTTATTTGTAATTTCTCCAAATACCTACGAATGGTATCGTTAAATTCCTTGTGATAGTACGGTACGTTTTGAGCAAAAGTGCTCTAGAAACGGATTTTTATTTGTAATTCCTCTAAATACCTACTAGTCTAAGCGGGTACGGTCAAATATCACCCGAAAGCTGTTTTGCCGGCACAGTTGATGCCGCTCTGCTCAGTGATACTAGGGACCATCGTGAATGATTCCATCCGAGGAAATGAAAAATCCATCCACTGGATTTCAAGATGGCGGACCTTCGTTTTTTTGTATGGCACTAAAAAAATAATTCTTCTGGAGCCCATCGTGTGGGGTATCAAATGAAAAGGCTCGACGAGACGATTTCAAAAATATATCGTTTTAATAAATTTCAGTTGCCGTCTTAGAAAAAAACCAAAAACAAAATACTTACTACTTGCAAGATATATTTTGTTAAAGACAGCCAAGTCCGCCACTCCACCATAAAAGTTGTGCAATCCACGACGTCGTCGGTACAAAATAACTTTAGAATCATTGAATTTCATATTTATACACAAAACACTAACATGATTCTACAATTAAAACTGCAATGAATGCTGTTTCGCTGTAAAGAAGATTGCCCACGGGGCAAAGGATTCCCGTCTAAAATGCCTCAAAGCTGAAGTACTTCTAAATGGATAATAAATAACCACTTATTTTCATTCAGTTTTTCTTTTCTATAAAAACCCGGCATTCAAAGTTAATTATAAAAATAATACATAACCTAAAAACAGATTGATCTCATTACATATCACTTTGACATTTAACACGTGCATTTTAGATTCCCATAAATAGCAGGGAATCCTATTGGATACTGGAAACACTGTAAACATATGTTTATCGGGTAAAAATATTATGAGATAATTCCAAAACACTGCACAGAATTTCCTCCTGATCCAGTGACGAACACTAAGGTACTTGTGTAGCATAGCTACAAAAAGTCAACGATTAAGAGTTGACGACTTCTTGCAAAGACACACGGATTATACAGGGAGTAACGGAAAGCCCCTTACAAGTGGAAAGTGGCAGAACGTACTGGTGAAATTGAACCTTTAGCGTGGTTCGTAATCTGCAAATTCACTCATTTTAAAAAGTAACATTTTCAAAAAATGAGTAACAGTTCCCGAGACGCGTTACTTGCCCATCACTAAAGTGGCCCCTCTCACTCAACCCTCACCTGCAAAGAGTCATACCACCTCCTAACAGATATGCTGCCCCGGAGATGCTTTACATTGAAGTTTATCAAAAGCATTGGCAACAAACGCAACACTAAAAAGCAGCAATGCATATTGTCTTTTTCACTCTTTGTTTATGTTTTCCTAGTGTTTTCTCACAAAAAAATGGCAATTTAACTGACGTCAACAAAGAAATTTTTAGTAGTATGTACAATTTACCATTTCACGAGCTCTTTTTCACCATGTATTCCTAGTTGATTCCTAGTAAAAATCCAAAATAAAATAGCACTTATCAATCGATTCAACAACAGACTTTGTATGACTTTCTTATTCTTTACACAACAATATGACAAACGTTGTCAAACGTCGTGCAATCGTGCCACGTCTGTCATCATTCATAAATCACATCACCTACGAAGATTGGTAGTCAAACCAAAAAGATCCAAGCAAGATCCAAGATCTTTTTGAGGAAATGTTGATTGCATTTCTGCTTTCCTATTAACTATTCCTAACATTCGCCTTCTCTTCACATTTTCCCAAGACATTTTAGAAGCGAGTCGGCAGTACAGTAAATTATGAAAATGTACTTACTAGGATTCCATATTCTTCAAGATATTCTTCGAAAGATCAACAGTGTCATTTTAGCAAAAAGGATGAATGCATGCAAATTTTAGCAAAGAGATGATAGATATGGATAAAAATAAAAATTACCCATTGATAATTGTCACTGCTACGTTTGACGTTTTTGTGAAGTTTATGGAAATTAAATAATACAAAACATAAAATTAAATACAATTTCGTATTTCGTTCGTCTGCTATAAAAAGACTAATTAATACAGTTTGGTGAATAAAGTTCTGTTGCTTTTTGTGGGCACACACAGGAATTGTTGGGTACGCAGATGACAGTACTGTCACCGAGAAATATCTGTCCGGCGCAGGAGCCGGTGGTGATGAAATCCAAAGATTGAGAAAGGCTATGATTGAGCGTACGAGCCTGACGTTAAGTAACGTCTCCCAGTGGGGCGATGACAATCTCGTCAGCTTCAATGCTTCAAAAACGCAGGCGTGTCTTTTCTCCGCAAAAAGGAGTCCTTTCACCTTTTCTCCTACTTTTCGGGGTACATCTGTTCCAGTGACCAACACTCTTCAACTCCTTGGCATGGAGCTGTCCTCTGACCTCAACTCATCTCTGCTCTAGGGTAAGATTGGGGTCAAGAGTAAGCCCATCATAGATTTAAAAAAAAAAAAAGAACACACGCACACACGTCTGCATTTTTCGCCATTGATTCGACAAGAAGAATAAAATATGAATATGAATATGAAGAAGAAGCTGCTTTGTCCTGTTGTTTGTTCCACACAAGAAGGAAAAGAAGACTTGGAACTGGAACTTGGACTTGACAAAGAAGATAAGGAAGCATGCTTACGCTGTTCAGACTGTGCATTTCTTAAAAATCCGTGGATAGACAGTGTACTGTAGTTACGTCGAAAGATATCATTTCATTCATCAATAAGGAGGCAACCTTTTGAATTCTTGAATAAATGTTAAGGTACATAGCTTTTTAATTTGCTTAATTTTGTAGGAATACCAAGTTTTCTCGTGTAGTTAAAGGTGCAAGTTCGTCATCGCGGTAGATTACAGCCACACACGGCCGACAACATGCGAAAAACCACACGAAAAACAGGGGCGTTTGATGCGACAATAAGTCGTAGTCTTTGCTTTCAATCATTTGCAGTAGTTCCATTGTCATCCTACGACTGTTGTTGCATCGGCTTACAAGAGCCATAATTTGGTCATAATTGATAAACAAAATTTCATCCTAAAGGTAGTGTGTTTGTTCATCCAGAACAGTCGCGCGAGTTATTCTAAAGTTGTTAACCACGTGCGGGTGCGACAGGCTGCAAGGAACAAACTTGCATCGTATAAGATTGTATGAAACACCACCGCACACCGCGCTATGCGTGTGATGACGTGCACGTCACGCATACGGGCCCGGTGTGTGGCGCTGCCAAAAATGTGCGCGCGTTTGAATGCGCGGCATTGGAGTATTGACAGTTTGTGTTATGGACCTACCAGGCTCGCATAAATGAAGAAAGCTCATCCAAACTGTAGTCCAAACACTTTATTTGAAGTGTATTGACAGTTTTGCGTTGAAACCTACCAGGCTCGCATAAAATGACGAAAGCTAGTCTAAACACTTTATTTGAGTGCTTTGAGGACATCGTGAGGGCATTGATTTCGTTAGTGATGGGAACGATCAAATTTGTACTACCTAAGAGCTACAAATGTTATTTTTCGGTTTTCAAAAATTTGCGTTTTGCGGTGTGATACTCAACACAAAGGTTTCTTATCACCAGTATGTTTTGCCACTTTCGGCTTGTAAGGGGCTTTCCGTTACACCCTGTATAACAGGAGAGTTAAAAATTGCACTTACTAAAGAAAAAAACAAAGATGACAACCCGAAAATAAAAATAGACAGAAAAATAAAAAAGGAACGAAAAGTACAAATTAAAAAACAATATAAAGATGAGTCAATTTTTAACGAAAATCCGACACTAGTAGAAAATTGGAAAGGACTTGGCATTCATAAAACGGAAACTCATAAACCACAACCCATTCCTTTATTATTAAATAGAAATAAAACAAGATCCGGTTTAAGAAACGTACTAACAAGAAACACATGTGCCTTTGATGCGGTTTCACATATCGTTGCTGTGGGTTGTGTTGATGGCGGCTTCGATTTAAGTACAACTGTCATAAATAGTGAAAACTTATTTCGTAAATTTATTAAAGATATGATTAATCCTAAAAATTCTAAACACTTTTTATACAAACGTAGAGCCGGGCTGTTGGAGCTATATTTTACAAAGGAAAATGAATCTAAACTAACTTACATAAACTGTAACTGTCCTGTTACTTATGTTTTTGAAAAAATATTAATAAATGATTTGTACAGTGCCGATCAGACAGAATCGTGTACTAATGAACATTGTGCAGTGAACAATGTACAAAGTAAAACGGTGTTTTTATCCCTTGATTGGGGATCAATAAAAAAAAAGAAGAAGAGTACAAAAGAAGAACAGATAGATTCAATGAAGGAGGAAATAATACAGCAAAGGAAAAGTACAGAAGAAGACATAGATTCAGGGAAGCAGAAATGTACAAAAGAAGAACAGATAGATTCAATGAAGGAAGAAATAATATGTTTCTGTCACGAGATATTTGCTTTTAAAAAGGGCGTTTTTGACCCATAATTTGTTCTAGCTGTAATTTCAAAAGTATAAACGCAAAAAATTTGAAATAAATATGGAATATAGCTTACAACCTGAAGTTTCAATGAAAACTATAACAGATGTTGTACCCTTAAAGGTTTCAGAATAAATTACGTTTTTCTATTTGCGGTTGGTCATCATACTGCTGCTAACAAACCAGCAACAAAATTAAGTTTGTAATGCTGAAAAACCTGATATTTAAACGTTGACTACGAAACCCTATTTGTGGGCGTGTCTGACACGCTCTTGGCCGGTTTTTTTTATTTCGTTCTGTAGATACTTATAAAATTATAAAATAATCAAAATGATGACAAATGCGAGTAAAAAACGTGTAAAAACGATATAGGGGAAACTGGGGGCACTTGAGCCCTAGGGGAGGCTTTGTAAACGTTATTTCCAGAAAAGCAGAAGACTTAGAGAGCTACTTTCCTAGAGGATGGTGGTACTTGCAGTGTACCTTAGTGTACCTTCAATGATATCCAGTGTACCTACCTCTTTAGATAAAAAGTTATTTGATGAAATATGCTCACCCGCCATTCTTACGTTAGGATGGCGGGTGTACAAGTTTATTTCGGTCTGTAGATACTTATTTCGCTTTTCGTTTATAGTAATTTGGTGTACCTGCAGTGTACCTGTCCATAAAATTATAAAATAATCAAAATGATGACAAATGCCAGTAAAAATCGTGTAAAAACGATATAGGGGACACTGGGGGCACTTGAACCCTAGGGGAGACTTTGTAAACGTTATTTCCGGAAAAGCAGAAGACTTAGAGAGCTACTTTCCTACAGGATGGTAGAGAGCTACTTTCCTACAGGATGGTGGTACTTGCAGTGTAAGGTACACTGCAAGTGCCTTACACTGTGCGTTAGGATCGCGGGTGTACAAGTTATGATTGAGCTGCTTATCTACAGGATGGTAGTACCTTCTGCTTTTCTGTAAATAACGTTTACAAAGTCTCCCCTAGGGCTCAAGTGCCCCCAGTTTCCCCTATATCGTTTTTACACGTTTTTTACTGGTATTTGTCATCATTTTGATTATTTTATAATTTTATGGACAGGTACACTGCAGGTACACCAAGTTACTATAAACGAAAAGCGAAATAAGTATCTACAGACTGAAATAAAAATGTACACCCGCCATCCTAACGTTAGAATGGCGGGTGTGCATATTTCATCGAATAACTTTTTATCTAAAGAGGTACACTGGATTTCATTGGAGGTACACTGAGGTACACTGCAGGTACTACCATCCTGTAGATAAGCAGCTCAATCCTAACTTGTACACCCGCGGTCCTAACGCACATGATTTCAATATTTAGTACAAACAAGCGCCGATCGCAGTTTGTTACACGTATACCCCTGGTTGACCGAGTTTCCTCGGTTAATCAATAGATGTCATGTTAGTTTTAAAACATACAGCTGATGAAAAAACGATTTTTGAGACATGAAACTCTAGATCGATTAATTGGCCCCGAAAACCCCGGGATACTAAATTATGAGAAAATCGATAAACTCATTTCCGAGATCCCGATTCTTGCTCGTGTAAAGGTATTAGATACGAGTATCATTTAGACTTTGAGATTCAGAGAGTTGGAGTTATACTTAATAAATAAGCCACTTATCGGAAAAACACTTCAAAGGCAACTTCAGTGGCTTATTTGTCAACTACATGCCACTGCTGCATTTGTTCCAGCATTTTGCTGGTCAAACCCCTGGACCTACGTGTCCATCAGAATGACTGGCCAAAGTTATAAAAAGACATTTGAATATTGCCATAATTTAGTACCTATTTAGTACTATTTGGTACCTATGCTTAAATAATTAGTACCTAAATAATAAAAAAGATATTGAACAAATAAAGTGGTCAGTCATTCTGATGTCTGAATGACTGGCCACATTTATGATTTCCATGATAACGGCTTTATAATAATGCATTTATCTGTGAATTATTTAGTACCTAATTAGTACCTAAACATATCTTTTTTCCAGGTTTTTAAAGCAAGTCGAACAGTTTTTTTTTTCATCCGTATGACAATGAATAGACATTTAAATATTGCCATAATTTAGTACCTATTTAGTACTATTTGATACCTACGCTTAAATATTTAGTACCTTAATAATAAAAAAGATATTGAACAAATAAAGTGGTCAGTCATTCTGATGTCTGAATGACTGGCCACATTAATGATTTCCATGATATCTTTTTTATTATTAAGGTACTAAATATTTAAGCATAAGTACCAAATAGTACTAAATAGGTACTAAATTATGGCAATATTCAAATGTCTATTTATTACTTTGGCAAGTCATACGGATGAAAAAAAACTGTTCGGCTTGCTTTCAAAATCTAGAAAAAAGATATGTTTAGGTACTAATTAGGTACTAAATAATTCACAGATAAATGCATTATATTAAAGCCGTTATCATGGAAATCATAAATGTGGCCAGTCATTCAGGTGTGTATCTATCTAGCGGGGTCCCCTGAGGTATAACGATGAAATATATGAAAATGAATAGGCTTTTCAATGTACTTCACGACTTTAATAATGAAATTCAATGTACCTCATTCATTTTTGGAAAAAAGCCGAAAAACTACGTGATCTGGCTAGCGGGCTACTTTATCATTTCCAAACAAAACTAAATTATAATTATACAGTTAGATTCGCCTTCCAATGTACTCACCAAAACAGGTATTAAATCTTTAAAAAGTTATTTTACGCGAAATACCACAACAAAAGATTTCTCTATCCAGCGGGCTACTTTTTATATTTACCACGTACAGACTTGAGAAATATACCATAAGATTGCATTTTCAATGTACCCCTCACTTTTGCTAAGTTTTATTTATAAAAGCATTGAATAATTGTAAAATATCTAAAAACAGATCTGTAAGATCAGCAAAAAAACATTCAATGTTTATTTATTCATTTATTATTTTAAATATCGATTTTTACCCATCTTGGGTAATTCTGCCAGTGTCAGTAATACAACGTATTACAGAACAACCAATGAATGTCTCATACAAATTGAGATAATTTTGTATGGGAGGTATTTTTTTTTTCATATTTCGACCCATATTCCATGGGGAAAGTTGTTCAGTTTTTTGACCTACTTTAAGCATTATTGGTTGTTTTGTAACACGCAGTATAAGATTCCAGCGCTGCTGCGCCGGATGAGTGATGGCTCCAGCAGGGAGATAATACTGTCTTCTGCAGGTGCTAGGAACATCCTCTTGATCTATCCCGAAATATCTTGTTAACTCTTCAATTGAAATTCTTAATTCAATGTTTACATTTACAGTCCAGAAATAAAGAGTAGAAATTACATAAAATGGAACTACAAAATTTTCATTCTAAATTGAAGCCATTCATAGCCAATGTTGCCATTCAATTTTTAAATTTCATACATAGTGGCGCCCTCATTTTTTGTCTATTCTTTTTTGCTGCACTGTAGGGCACTTCACTGCTTATAATACAATTTAAGTTAATCATTGAATATCCGAGTAAAAATAAAATAAATAATTTGATTTGAAAATACATCTGCCATTGACGGATAAATAGTTATTTGTTCAACAAGAAAGCAAAGTTGATTTTTGCTGCGAGTGCTAATTTTGAAACCCGAGGTAGCGAAGGATACTAAAATTGAATCACAAGCGTAGCGAGTGATTCAAAAGTAGTATCCTGAGCTCAATGAGGGATTCAAAAGCACGAGTTGTGAATGTGTTTGCTTTCGTTTGGTACACACAACTTTTCACCTCTACCAGTAAGAAAATTGATTTTTAAGGTTTTGTTCTTTATGGCTAGGCGAAGGGTGTGACTATACCGCCTAGAATTTAATCTATAAATATTCCCGCCAAATAATTTTTCAAAGATGCGTTCGGTAATTTTACAAAATGTCAAAATTTAGAAGTTTTCGTTCTGAAATCGCCGCCTTTATTACGACTAGTTTTTCAAAACTTTAGTGTTAAATTAGATGTTCGAAATTCAAATTACTTTTCTCCACTACTTTTCTCAACAAGTTGAGAAATGTGATTTGAATTTCGAACGATGGATAAAGACGACCTTTGCCGACTAAATTTACGCAGTAAAATAGTCTTTTTCAAGCTGGCGAGGTGAAAACAAAATGTTTATGAGAAGTAAAAGAAAAATACCAGTGCAATGTCTCTCCATTCAATGTCTACAGTTTAAGGATACTTCACTGCTTATAATACTATCGAAATAATCATTCGGCCCGGGACCGTATGATACACCACACACCGCGCTACGCGCGTGATTACGTGCATGCGTACTCAGGCTGTGTGCGGCCCCTCCTACAATCCCATATCTACATTCCAACCCAGCAGCGGCAGTGTGTGGCGAGGTTAAAGGGCAGAACACACCACCTCCGTATGCAGAACGAACAAATGTGTGCTGCGTACCGATTTAAATGTACGCAATTGCATGAGAGGCGGCACATTGACTGACGGCGTCATCACATGTCGCCGTCAGTTGATCACGTGCCGTGTCTCGTACGATCCCATGCATTACAACATCATAGTTACGCGCGTGATGACGTGCACGTCACGACCGACCTAATTTTATTTTCGTTTGAACCCTTTTTATAAGCTTGTAACCTTTAACTGGACATTGGCAAAATTGACCATTCTTGACAGAGGCCACTTTTAACAACAACACTGCAACATTTTTGCAAACCATACCTACATGCCACAGAGTTTTTTACTACAGGGGGTTACACCTACAAGCATGATAAAAATATTGTAAATTTGGTAGTAAATCAGTTAGGTGATCATTGATATGGTAAATTCGTGTGAACGTCAACTATGTTCCTTACTTTCATTTCTAATTCCTTGCTAAAAATGGTTGACATTTGAACACACACATAACCATAATGGAGTTTTACGTTTGTACAGCATCCTGTATATAGGCATTATCGTTTTTTCAAAATATTTTTGCATCAGGATATTATCTCACATCAAACTTAGCAAAACTGAGGGGTACATTGAAAATGCAACCAAATGGTATATTTCTCAAGTCTGTACGTGGTAAATATAAAAAGTAGCCCGCTGGATAGAGAAATCTTTTGTTGTGGTATTTCGCGTAAAATAACAAACTTTTTAAAGATTTAATACCTGTTTTGGTGAGTACATTGGAAGGCGAATCGAACTGTATAATTATAATTTAGTTTTGTTTTGAAATGAAAAAGTAGCCCGCTAGCCAGATCACGTAGTTTTTTGGCTTTTTTCCAAATCAAGCAGGAAATCAGTCATACTTACATGTAAAAAAATCTGTTCGGAATGCTTCAAAGATCAAAAATATAAATAATGCACAGATAAATGCATATTAAAAAACCATTTTTATGGAAATTTAAACGTGTATTTATTATTTTGGCCAGACATTCTGTTTAGGTACTAATATGTTTAGGTACTAATTAGGTACTAAATAATTCACAGATAACTGCATTACTATAAAGCCGTTATCATGGAAATCATAAATGTGGCCAGTCATTCAGACATCAGAATGGCTGACCACTTTATTTGTTCAATATCTTTTTTTTTGTTTAGGTACTTAATATTTAAGCATAGGTACCAAATAGTACTAAATAGGTACTAAATTATGGCAATATTCAAATGTCTATTTATTACTTTGGCAAGTCATACTGATGAAAAAAAAGCTGTTCGGCTTGCTTTAAAAATCTAGAAAAAAGATATGTTTAGGTACTAATTAGGTACTAAATAATTCACAGATAACTGCATTACTATAAAGCCGTTATCATGGAAATCATAAATGTGGCCAGTCATTCAGACATCAGAATGGCTGACCACTTTATTTGTTCAATATCTTTTTTTTTGTTTAGGTACTAAATATTTAAGCATAGGTACCAAATAGGTACTAAATTATGGCAATATTCAAATGTCTATTTATTACTTTGGCAAGTCATACTGATGAAAAAAAAAACTGTTCGGCTTGCTTTAAAAATCTAGATAAAAGATATGTTTAGGTACTAATTAGGTACTAAATAATTCACAGATAACTGCATTACTATGAAGCCGTTATCATGGAAATCATAAATGTGGCCAGTCATTCAGACATCAGAATGGCTGACCACTTTATTTGTTCAATATCTTTTTTTTTGTTTAGGTACTAAATATTTAAGCATAGGTACCAGGTACTAAATTATGGCAATATTCAAATGTCTATTTATTACTTTGGCAAGTCATACTGATGAAAAAAAACTGTTCGGCTTGCTTTAAAAATCTACAAAAAAGATATGTTTAGGTACTAATTAGGTACTAAATAATTCACAGATAACTGCATTACTATAAAGCCGTTATCATGTAAATCATAAATGTGGCCAGTCATTCAGACGTCAGAATGGCTGACCACTTTATTTGTTCAATATCTTTTTTTTGTTTAGGTACTAAATATTTAAGCATAGGTACCAAATAGTACTAAATTATGGTGTCCATCAGAATGGCAGGTGTATAATCTCGAAATAAATCAAGATTAAATGTATTAAATGTACACTAAATGTACGTATTTGTACTTAAATATCCATGTCGTACATTTATCAGATGCTTAGATATAACGATTTCAAAATGACCAGCCATTCTGACGTCAGGATGGCGGGTGTATTTTAAACGGATGCACTAAACCTGACAATTCCTGTATCAAATAAATGTACACTAAATGTACGTATTTGTACTTAAATATCCATGTCGTACATTTATCAGATGCTTAGATATAACGATTTCAAAATGACCAGCCATTCTGACGTCAGGATGGCGGGTGTATTTTAAACGGATGCACTAAACCTGCCAATTCCTGTATCAAATAAATTTACACTAAATGTACGTATTTGTACTTAAATATCCATGTCGTACATTTATCAGATGCTTAGATATAACGATTTCAAAATGACCAGAATGGCTGGTCATTTTGTAAACGGATGCACTAAACCTGACAATTCCTGTATCAAATAAATGTACACTAAATGTACGTATTTGTACTTAAATATCCATGTCGTACATTTATCAGATGCTTAGATATAACGATTTCAAAATGACCAGCCATTCTGACGCCAGGATGGCGGTTGTATTTTAAACGGATGCACTAAACCTGACAGTTCCTGTATCAAATAAATGTACACTAAATGTACGTATTTGTACTTAAATATCCATGTCGTACATTTATCAGATGCTTAGATATAACGATTTCAAAATGACCAGCCATTCTGACGTCAGGATGACGACAGGAACTGTCAGGTTTAGTGCATCCGTTTAAAATACACCCGGATTCGTTCGTTGCTATTCCGTAATGGCGGATGTGAATTGGTTATAATTTTGTTTTTCTTGTGTATTTGAGTGTTTGGTGAATAATTCTGATAGTGTTTTAAGCAACAAACTATTCTTAAAGTGAACATTAAATAGAAAATTGTAATTAAGGCATAAATCTGGCATTGTGCAATAGTGACGAGCGGGTCACCACGTGGTGCAAAAATTTTACTATCAAGTTTTTGTTGCCTCATATTCTGCGCAACACAGCCCCTAGTCGTCAGACTAGGGTTTCTGTGTTGTGGACTCTCCCTCGGCGTAACGCCCAAACCTTACTACATGACTGACTAACCTAACTTATTGACTACCTACCTTACATAAATGGCGAAATACGTCTCAACTGACGAGATGTGAAAGCCAGTGGCCCTGCCACATTAAAAAAAAAAAAAAAAAAAAAAAAAAAAAATACACCCGCCATCCTGGCGTCAGAATGGTTGGTCATTTTGAAATCGTTATATCTAAGCATCTGATAAATGTACGACATGGATATTTAAGTACAAATACGTACATTTAGTGTACATTTAATACATTAAGTCTTGATTTATTTCGAGATTATACACTCGCCATCCTGGCGTCAGAATGGCTGGTCATTTTGAAATCGTTATATCTAAGCATCTGATAAATGTACGACATGGATATTTAAGTACAAATACGTACATTTATTGTACATTTATTTGATACAGGAATTGTTAGGTTTAGTGCATCCGTTTACAAAATGACCAGCCATTCTGGTCATTTTGAAATCGTTATATCTAAGCATCTGATAAATGTACGACATGGATATTTAAATACAAATACGTACATTTAGTGTACATTTATATGATACAGGAATTGTCAGGTTTAGTGCATCCGTTTACAAAATGACCAGCCATTCTGGTCATTTTGAAATCGTTATATCTAAGCATCTGATAAATGTACGACATGGATATTTAAGTACAAATACGTACATTTAATGTACATTTATTTGATACAGGAATTGTCAGGTTTAGTGCATCCGTTTAAAATACACCCGCCATCCTGACGTCAGAATGGCTGGTCATTTTGAAATCGTTATATCTAAGCATCTGATAAATGTACGACATGGATATTTAAGTACAAATACGTACATTTAGTGTACATTTAATACATTTAATCTTGATTTATTTCGAGATTATACACCCGCCATTCTGATGGACACACGAAACCCTATTTGTGGGCGTGTCTGACACGCTCTTGGCCGGTTTTTTTTTTTATATATAAACAATGTGTAAGCATTTATCCGCAATCTCACCTGATGTTAAGAGGGCTTTCACGTTTTTCTCATAAACAAAAATGTGCGCCACTCAAATTTGAACATAAACTTATACGCATTGAGTCGAATTTCCCGTGGTAGCGGACGCGCGACTCAAGCACGGAGCGTCATTTTTCGAAATTTAGAGGTGCTTTTGAATATTTTTAACAATAACATTTTAAGGAATAAAAATTCATTTCTTTTGCAATTGAACTAAATACATTTTCTTCTAACACATAAATTTTTTTCGAATTTATCCTGTTGTTAGTTTTTCATACAGAAGCCATTAAAATAGGGAAATATTTTGCCAAAATTCGAATGCGAAAACGTAATTTTTTGCTAGGTTGTGGAATGAAATTGAAAAATGTACAAAATAAAATTTGTTCTCAAAGATATCTTCTATGCATAATGTAATATTGGTATTTTGTTACAGTGTACCATAGATCTAAAACTCAGGCCTAATTTGAGGTCTTCGCCTACATTTTCAGTAACTTGTTTAAGTTTTCGCTGTTTTACTATAAGCTAGAGTCGGTTTGTTTACAAGATGGCGTCAGCGGCACAAAAATCAAGACCGTATTTTGTTATTTTATGTTAATTAATCAGTAATTAGCGTCATCAGTGCTGTTTCATGTTTATAAGTGATGGAAGCACCTGCGGGGGAAACGTCTGAACAAAAATTCAAACAGTTGTTTGAAGAAACTCTGCGAAATTATGAAATCCAACATCAAGGTAATTTTGCTGTTATTACACGAATATTGAGCCATTAAATGTTTATTAAACTGTCACAAACCTAATAAAACATGGGTAATTCGTTATGTAATCATTCAATTTGCAGTATCTACTAATTTTCGATGAAAATAGAGTGATGTGTGTGAACGTAGGTACTTACAAAGTATAAAGCCCTATGCAAACTGCAGCGGGATTCGGATGGGTACTTGGGTAGCGTAGTGGAACTCAATCGCTTGACAATATGTACCATAATATGTCACAATACCGCGTACCCACGTACATAGACGAGACGATGAAAGAAAGTCTCTTATGAAATAATTAGAAGTCCTGGATTTTGGATATGTTATTTAGTACATAGTTGTGAGGTATATTTCAAAAATGTAGAAAATTTGGACCGTGGGTTTTGTAGAAATTTAGGTATTTGTGTTTTACGTAAAAAGATAGCTAAATATTGAATTAAAATTGAAAAAAAATAGGGCATTTTGTTAAATATATTATTTTCTGAATTTTGATACGTAGGTAGAAATGATAATTTTCTTGGAACATGCCTAATTTAAAAAATTATTACAATTCTTCCAATATAAATTTAAAAGTCATCATATTGATAGCAACGTCTGTAAAACTTTTACTAAACATGGTCCCAAAAGTGTAGAAAAATAAAGTTATGGATATCATAAATAACGTGTTTTTTTATATAAATTCGTGCCTTCTATAGAATTAAACATTGTAAACATCAGGTAATCATCACCAAAACTATCAGAATAATCATTACCCAAAAGTGTAGAATCGTAACTACTTGGGAAGTTAGATTTCTTTCGTCCGAGCACTAGCGCTTGGCAACAAGGCAGAAATACCTACAATCCGGCGCGGCGGCGGCGGCGGCGCAGCGCGCGGCGGTGGTGGCGTTTCGTTTAGTTTAGCGCGTGTCGCGCGCTGCAGTAATAGGTAGGTACATACATACATATTACTTTAATTTTTGGAATACTTATATTCAAAAACTTTTATTTATTTCTTCACAGTTTAATTTAGAAACCGTTAAATAATGTTGTAGTTGTCACTACATTATTTGCCAGTATTTTCCTACAACCAACCTTCACCTACTGCGACTAATTTAAGATTAAAATAATAAAAATTTATTTCTACTTTGCAATTATACGGGGTGTTAAGGACGGTGTAACGAAAACTTAGCAGGCGTGCTCAGACCATGAAACTGAACAACTTTTACTATGGAGCCAATGGTGGGAAACGAAAAATATTTCCCGACCTCCCATACAAAGTCAGTCAGCTGATCGTGAATTTTGTATGGGAGATCGAAAAAAATATTTTTTTTGTTTCCTATCATTGGATCCATAGTAAAAGTTGTTCAGTTTGATGGTCTGATCATGCCTGCAAAGTTTTCGGTACACCGTCCCTAACACTCTGTATACAACGTGTTACAAAACAACCCATAAAACTCCCATACAAATGGAGTTCATTCTGTATGGGATAATGGGAGGACCACACTTTTTTTTCATATTTCGACCCATGTTCCACAGGAAAAGTTGTTCAGTTTTACGAGAACCTTGACCTCCTTTCAGCTTTATTGGTTGTTTTGTAACACCCAGTATATATTTTAAAATAAACCGTTTACGGTAAATATTGATTCAGTGTGAAATTAGAACTAATGTTGATCCACCTTTTGATTTGTATGTATAGTCAGTTCCGCGCTGATATGCTTTGTTGGATCCGGCCTTGTTGCGCGTGTGACGTCAGTGGATCTGCACTTACAACATCAGCGATTTGACCGATATTGGTTTATACATTTACGGTCAAAAAATTCATACTGAAAATATTTTTTTATACCTAGAGTATATTTTATCTAATTGATATGCCACATTTACTTATACTAAGTAGATCCGAAGCCAAACTTAACGAATAGGTAGGTACTCGAGCACAAAGCGGCTACGTTGCGTTCTTCGTGTGACAAAGAAAAGAACACAGCAAGCTGTTTCGTTAGAGTAACAAGGTAAGAAAGATAGCTTTTACGGACCAAACATCCGCAACATCCTCCCCCCTTGCGAAGTCTCTGGAGCATCCTGGACCGTTAGGACTGCGAGCTTGTGCACTGGCCGCTGGAAGACGTCTCCCTTGGTGCGGATGTCCAAGCAGCGTACTTTGCCTTCTGGTCCCGGGTGGGTGCGGATGACTTCCCCTAGTGGCCGGTCATACGTTGCGGGGCAGGTTTGCGTCGACCACAACGTCTAGGTCCTCTTCCTTGACGTTGCGGGAGCTGTCGTGACTGCCACCTCTCGAAAATAAATAAATAAATGGGTAGTCTCTTGAAGACCCGATGAGAAAGTGGTTTGGTGACAGTGCCTCCGGGTCATCCTTGGAGACTGGAACGTGGGTGAACGGACTTCCGTTGATAGTGTGCTTAGTCTCGCAGAGCACAGTGGTAAGGATTAAGTCTCGCGGGTATTTGTGAGCCTCGTCTGAGGTGTTTTCAAGCTCCTTCCTGGTTCGAAGATCCCAGTTCGAAACACTTCCATTCTGTCCTATTGATGAGTAGTAGATGCGTAGTCCTTAAGCGCTGGCAGCCATTGTGAGTAGGCAGCTGGTAGCTTGGCGTCTGCTCCCTTGAAGTTGATGGTGTTTTCTGATCATATCGTGTGCGGCCATCCTCCTCTCGAAGCCATGGGCCTGAGAGCCAATATCACTGATGAGGTAGACAGCGAGCAGGCTAGCATGATGTGAACGGCGCGTGTGGGAGGCAGGTAAAGATACCAACTGCTTCTTGTGTCTCCAGCTCATAGTGACTATTAGGGTGTCGAAGAAGTCCCCGCCTGTGTCGATAAAGGCACGCGTGAAGGGCTGGAGTCTTACCATCGTTAAGTTGCCAAGTGGTGAAACGACGTGTGCAGCTTTTCGGACTCCGCAGTGCCCGGATTCTCTGGCTGCTGCTCGGTCGGTCAGTGATCCAGTAGCGCTTTCTCAGCTCGTTGAGTATGCGTTCGTTGTTGGCGTGGTTGTTGTGAAGGGATGTCTTCCGTCCAAGATGGGCCTCTTTGTGTCTTCACTGATGATGGGGGCTGCGTTGATTCTCCATTGCAGCTGCAGGATGCCCTCTATGTCTATTGTCAATTTACGTGAATTGCTGATGGTGCCTAATCTCTTCAGCTAGTCCAGGTCGTCTGAGTAAGTGTCTTCTTGGGGTTTCTTGATCTACAGCTTCTCTGCTTCTCGTTTATGCCGCACCTTCAGTTTTCAGGTTCTCTTGCGGCAGGCGTTGATGTATAGGAGCACGTATGCAGCGCTTGTATCAAGTGCTCGTATTTGGAGAAGCGCATGATGTCTGGCAGGGCGTTTGTGTGTTAGCCCTCACGTGCAGAACGTAGGCCTCTTCTGGTAGCGCGTCTTGTTTTGGAGTTTTTTTAGGCCAGTGCTCTTCGCTCAGTCTTAGGAAACTGTGTACGGTGAACCATCAGCTGCGTCCTTCCTCTCACGTCTTGGCCGGGTCGCCTCGTCCACCACGTTCTGGTCCGGCGGGATCCATTGCCAGTCACACGTGTTAGTGATCTCGGCGACAAATGGCGTGTGACTCGCGTTGTTGTTGCGAATCCAGTGCAGAATTGTTGCTCCATCCGTAGGATGCTTTGGGCGCGGAAGGGCGCCACTCGCGCCTTGGCTACCACGACTACTTCCACGATGAAGTCTTCCTCTACAAGGCGCCAGTAGACCGCTGCTGTGATAGCCTTGGAGCTGCCGTCGCAGAACACATCGAGCTGTCTGTCTTTGACGGTTCCCCCCGTGTCCTCGCCGTCCGCCGTCGCCCGTGGTCAAAGTCTAAACATTTATTTCTTGGTAGGAATTTACAAGATTCTCTTAAAAATTCTCTTTAAGAAAGTCACATTCCAATTCAATCTTAAAAAAGATAATTTGAAATGCAGTATTTTCTCTTTTCTATAACAATTTGTGTTCCTCCTCGCAACCCGGGGCGTTTCCTTCATCGTGGCCGTATCCCGTTGCCTTTTGCTGTTGCTGTTTGCCGTCGCCCTTTGCACCTCGCGCCAGTAAAATGTTTACAACCTGTATGCAGATTTCAAACTAATACGAGCGCTTTCTCCCGAATTAGTTGGAAGTTCCACCTTTTTGCTTTTGTCTTCCTCGGGGACCACCGGCGAGTCAGACCCAATTAACGACTTCCAGTCAGGCGGTAGTGATGTTGTCCGGGGAAGGCCGGCGAGCTTGACCCGAAAGAATTGGGCTTTGCTCGGCCGGCGATTG
The DNA here is from genome assembly GCA_024500475.1 of Phthorimaea operculella. NCBI lineage: Eukaryota > Metazoa > Arthropoda > Insecta > Lepidoptera > Gelechiidae > Phthorimaea > Phthorimaea operculella. The sequence continues at coordinate 938,625 of JANFCV010000098.1, forward strand.
TTATATCAGGTAGTACAAATCTGGTAGTGGCCGCCGGAGAGTACAAAGCCATCAAACTGGCGGCGGAAGTCTAGTCCATTAAGAGTCAAATCCATGCTCTGATTGGCTCATTCAAATTGGATCAACGATTTCCGTAACTAACGCAGAATGTATTCGTATATCGATCGGATCAACTTTTTCGAACACTTTATTGTAGTCCCTTGAGTGCAGATGTTGATCCAGTCGTTTCTTTAAATACTGGTACCGGGGAAGATCGAATCTGAAATGAAACCTGATGAGCTGATGAATGAAACTTCAAATGAATACGTCCCGGGTCGTTCATCGATTCGGTGCTCACACGATAGAAGATTATATCGGTAAAATTCATCCTCGTAAAATGTGCAGCCAGGAATCAAAACTAATTCTAAAATTGCATTCATCTGATTTTACCCTTGATCCGGTCTTGCCCGGGTATACCTTGCCTACATTTCATAAAACGTGTCTACTTTTATCTCAGACTTGACTGTTTTTCACATAACTACTTGAGTATTACATTTATATGTGGGTACTGTTGCCAAAAAAATCATCCGGAATCCGGACCCACTTTAGGGACTAACTTATACTGGTTTGTGTTAGTATTTGTATGAAAAACCAGTATAGGTATGTTAGTCCCTTAAATGGGAAGGTAGATTGTTTGCGATACCTAGTCATTTTATGTTTTAATTTTAACTTGCCTGCTTAAAGATCGAAAATATTATGTACGCGACGCCCCTAAGTTTGATTACCTATAACTTAAGAGCGCAGAATGTGTTAACGTCTCGCCGCGCGCTTGCCAACAGCGCGCGCGCGTCCTGCCCCGCCTCGCCCCGCCGCTGCCGTTACCACCCCGCGCTGGGAATTACGTATTTTTATCTAGATTTTACTTAATAACTTCAAATAGGTACAACTTACACAAACATTTTTTTTGATAACGTGAAATAGAATTTCAGACGAATGAAATATGATCATCTTTACATACTTTTATTCAATATTGGTCTTGTAATTAACAAAAACGCGAATAAATTACGAATCCATTTTTATTATTTTCTACACTTTTTAGGGTATGTTTATAATTCATATAAAAACCTATTTTAGGAAATTCAGGGATTTTAATTCTATATTGTCTGAAGAAATAGTCTTTTTCTATTTTATTGCTTTCCCAATACCTAAAGTTTCTACATATTTAACAATGTGAAAGTACTTAGGTCTAATGACCATATAAACAAAAAAAATGAATTTTAAATCTATATTCATGTAGTTACAAAGATAAAATATAAATACCTATTTTAAAGGACGTTGCAAATGAGAAAAATTTCTACCTTTTTTTATGTGTGTCAAGAATTATGTTCTTAACATATTACAGAAACAAAATCCAATTTTAATTTTGTCATAGCTTTTGTGGCCAGAATATCGTTCCCCTGCCGGTTTAACAGAGCCGGTTCCGCTCCGGTTGGCCTAGCTCATGCTCGGGGCTAGACTGTAGGGGAGACTAGGGTTGCTTGCACTAGGGGGGCGGCCATACAAATGACACTTTTTCAAAATTTTCTTAGTAAGGGTGGTTGCACTGGTTGAAGTGTAGGTATGAAAGGGGGCTGGAGAAAAGTATTCTAGGTAAACGTTGTTGCTGATGAGCAACCTTGTACATTCCCGTAAAAAACAGGGGGTCAATATGACCCCAAAGGGGCCTGTTGTGGAGGGGGAAAGGAGAGGGTAATTTTTTTCTATTTACAGGCAGGCCCCTTTCATACACCTCAACCCTCCCATATAGTCTAGCCCCGAGCATGAGATATGCAAACCGGAGCGGAACCGGCTCTGTACGTGGGTACGCGGTATTCTGGCTAGTACAATTAATACCAAAAGATTCAGTTCCGCTACCCATATACCCATCCGGATTCCGCTGTAGTTAAGAATAATTTAGTAAAGCCCTATGCAAACTTGATAAATGTAGGGGTACGCATAATCTGACGAGGACAAATATCAAGTAATTGAGTTCCGGACCGCTATAGTTTGAATAGGCTTACTTTCAGATCACAGAATCAGACATACACGGGCTCTGCGCGTGTTGGCAGTTTGGTACGCACCCACTAGGCAAACCACGCGTTGCCCTTGCGTTTACGACTCGCAACGCGTAAGCTGTGCGTTTAAAATTATAATAACGCGCGTGGAGCCCGAGTATGTGTGATTATGCCCTAACACACATTGCTACCCTAGAAAATTGAACGTTAGCCAGTTGGCTAACCGTCATACAGCTGTAGTGTAGAACGTTATCTTCAACCACTTAGCTGATGAATGTTTAGTTGTTTGGTAAGTTGGCGACGTTTGATTAAACAACTAGTTGTTTAATTACACAGCGTTTTTAACCAGTTGGCTGCGACATTTATACTACAAAAATTACCAGACTTCTCTAAGAGCTAGCAAATGTAGCTTATAACCTAGTATATGAACATCACTTTCGATGATAATAATTACATTGCCCTAAATATTTCAATATTAGCCGATAAAAATACATTTAGGGTACCTTTAAAAGCATTTTTAGAGGTGCAAAACAAATAGTACATTTTTTTCACAATCAAACCCCACAGGAGTGGACGGATGATTGGTTTGTATGTGTTTGGTTGTTAAGAGCTACCATTATGTTAAGAATACAGATAGATATGGCTGTTCTATTACGAAATATAAGCGTGAGTCAATGTACCCGCCTGAGTCACCGATCCCTACCTGACCCTAGGTACTCACTATATAACCACATCAATTCAAACACTAACTACTCTAGCCGTAGTACACTCAATTTTGGGCATCTTTAGACAAAAGGTTGTCACGGCTGTTGTTGAGGCTGCTGGGCTGGTGGCCCTCGCAGACAGGAAGACAGGAGGAAGACTTGGGTGGTGCCAGACAATCAAAAGGCCGGGGTCGACGGATGGAACGTTTATTGGTGTTCTATAAGGTCCTATTAAATTCACTGCAATTATTTTAAGGGCATGCGTAAATATGTATAAGAAAAACATCTAAGGCATTTAAAAAAAATCGACACGCTAGATTTTTTTTTTCATTTTCAAACAAACTTTTTAATTAATTACGTGAACATCCTTTGACTGACCCGACTGACGTTCCGCCACGTAGACAGGATTCACTTACACGGCACGCACACTAACAACCAACCAATCACAGCACCTTTTTTTGGCGCGTAAATTAAATTCATTCAGTGGTGTGTTTCTAGGACAAACAGGGTGCACTTTTTTCGTTTTGTGTTTCTTTAGTTAAATGCAATTTTCTCGAAAACTAGCGTGTAGTTTTTTTTTTAATTTGCCTAGTATATGCTTATATTTTATTTGATCTGCCCCTAAAATATTTGCAGTGAATTTAATAGGACCTTATATACAGTAGAAGGCCCTAGAATATAAAAATATAGTTCAATTCAATTTTATTCATGAACAATTTTTACAATTGTGTTTGAATTATAGATAATACAATTACAATAATACATTAAATATCCGTTTTTACAATTAAAATACCCAAATATGAAACATAATCATCAAAAATAAAATAAAATTATGTTAAAGAATTATAAAATTACAATCACAATAAAATAAAACAATAATGATAATTAATTACACAAATATCCTCAAATAATAGCAGATGTCATTGATTTTATTTAAATACCTAAGTTAATCCTAAAAATCATCCACACAATACAAGTTTTTCTCCAAAAGAAGTGCTTTTAATTTACTTTTAAACATGTTAAGATTACTTATAGTCTTTAGCTCTGTAGGCATCTTGTTAAATAACTTTACAGCTTGCACACGAGGGCAGTGTGCAACTACTGCGAGACCTGGCACAAAGATATTCTTCAAGTCTTTTCGTCTACTCTTTTTTTCTTATTTCCGCTTCCTGATCTGTTTCAAAGGTATGTCTTCGCTTTATAAAACCTGTGAGCACAACTAATACGTATAGACTTGGTAATGTTAAAATTTTTAAAGACTTAAAGTATTCCTTACAAGATTCCCATGGCGGTATTCTAGCGATGGTCCTTATGGCTCGTTTTTGGATTATGAATGCTTTTTCCATATTATATTTGTAACTATTACCCCAGAAAGCAACGCTATATCGGAATTTTGATTCTATTAAAGCAAAATAGACAGTTCTTAATTGTTCCGTAGTAAGGACATCACGCAGACTGCGAAGCGCATAGCAAGAGGAACTTACAGAGTTCTCAATATACGCAACTTCTGATTTCCAATTGAGTAGGTCATCGATATGTACGCCTAAAAACTTTGTTTCTCTCACATTTTCAATACGCTCACCATTTAAGTGCGCTGCTATAGTATCCCTAGAACGAGACGTTGTCTTGAAAAGCAGAATATTTGTCTTGCTAGAGTTAAGCATCAATTGATTAGCCATAAACCAAGAATTAAATTTGGCAAGTGCTTTATTTGTGTCCATCAGAATGGCGGGTGTATAATCTCGAAATAAATCAAGATTAAATGTATTAAATGTACACTAAATGTACGTATTTGTACTTAAAGAATGGAATTCCCTGCCTGCGTCTGTATTTCCGAGTGCATATAACCTGAATCTCTTTAAGTCTAGAGTGAATAGGCATCTTCTGGGCAAGCTCGCTCCACCGTAGATCCCATCTCTGCTCTAGGGTAAGATTGGGGTCAAGAGTAAGCCCATCATAAATAAAAAAAAAAAAAAAAAAAAAAAATATCCATGTCGTACATTTATCAGATGCTTAGATATAACGATTTCAAAATGACCAGCCATTCTGACGTCAGGATGGCGGGTGTATTTTAAACGGATGCACTAAACCTGACAATTCCTGTATCAAATAAATGTACACTAAATGTACGTATTTGTACTTAAATATCCATGTCGTACATTTATCAGATGCTTAGATATAACGATTTCAAAATGACCAGCCATTCTGACGTCAGGATGGCGGGTGTATTTAAACGGATGCACTAAACCTGACAATTCCTGTATCAAATAAATGTACACTAAATGTACGTATTTGTACTTAAATATCCATGTCGTACATTTATCAGATGCTTAGATATAACGATTTCAAAATGACCAGAATGGCTGGTCATTTTGTAAACGGATGCACTAAACCTGACAATTCCTGTATCAAATAAATGTACACTAAATGTACGTATTTGTACTTAAATATCCATGTCGTACATTTATCAGATGCTTAGATATAACGATTTCAAAATGACCAGAATGGCTGGTCATTTTGTAAACGGATGCACTAAACCTGACAATTCCTGTATCAAATAAATGTACACTAAATGTACGTATTTGTACTTCAATATCCATGTCGTACATTTATCAGATGCTTAGATATAACGATTTCAAAATGACCAGCCATTTCAAAATGACCAGAATGGCTGGTCATTTTGTAAACGGATGCACTAAACTTGACAATTCCTGTATCAAATAAATGTACACTAAATGTACGTATTTGTACTTAAATATCCATCCGTAGATCTCGTTAAGGCCTACAACTTTCCCAAAGAAACCAATAGTCTAGCACCAATCTAGCACGCATAGTTTCCGATATAAACGGTTTTGTACATGTTTCGTCTTATTTATTATTATTTATTTATTAATATGGACTTCTACCCAGTTAGGGTAATTCTGCCAGTGTCAGTATAATAAGATTCCAGCGCCGCTGCGCCGGACGGTTGGAGGCTCCAGCAGAACGATGATAGTGTCTTCTACAGGAACCAGCGACGTCCTCTTGATGCCATCCGGAAATGTGGTGTTGGTTCTTCAATTCAAGTTCTTCATTCCATGTTTATATTTGGGCACTTGACTAATTAAGTACTATCAAAAATAATTAGTCAAAACACGAATAAATATAAAATAAAAAATTCAAATTGAAAAAACACGTCCGCCATTGACGGGTGAAACAAAAGAACCATCGTCTTATTTAGGTATTGAAAATTTGTGACAATGAAGGATGACACTTTGGGATGACACGACAATCCAAAAAAATCAGATATATGTTGCCGAGTCGGCAACATACATCTGATTTTGCCGACTCAAAAACAATATTTTTTATGTATTATTTAGAAAACAGAAAACAGGGGGAAACCGTTACCCCTGCACGAAATATGGATTAGTTAACAGTATCATGAAATGATTTACAAAAAACAATGATAAGAGCGGGTAATTCTGGTAACCCACAAGGATGATGACGCAGGTAAATGTTAGTCACTTGGTTCACGAGTCTCGGAATGGAATACCAGGCGGAGTATCTTATTATACCATAAGTCCAGCCAGGATATCTGGAAATAACCATCTTCAAAATGTTCTTATAACCAACTCAGTAAACACTTTTCGTTTCATCTGTATTTTCCATTTTTTGGCGTATTCAAAAAAGGTAGCATAGCGGGACTAGTAGCATACCGGCACTAAGGGGTTTTCTCTTGTAGTTTCAAAGTCACACTGACGGTCGCCGTTTGCGTACCTAGGTAATTTTACCTAGGTTCGGAGCTAAAGGGGTAAAGGGTAAAATGTCATTGAGTCGCGTCCAGAGGTTGATTTGTCCAAGGTATGACTTCATTTTCTAACCCTAAGATATTTGCTTGTAATATTTTATTTTATAGTTGAACGAAGTATAAAACAACATAAAGATTAAAGATGTTACCTACTTCTTTTTTCACCGGAAAAAAGGTACCAAACAAATAATGAAATACCAAGAACATGCCATAATATATTTTATTTCATATGATTATGTTATGATATAACTACATAATATTTATCAGAATCTACTATTATGCAGATGTAAAAAAATCAACTGCAAATATTTTCAGGGGTGAAACAACCCATGAAACTGAACAACTTTCCTCAAGGAACATCAGTAATAATAATAAAAAAAATGGATCTCAGCCGGCCGGGTCAATTTGTATGGGAAGCCCAATTTTTTTTCATGTTTCGACTCATGTTCCTTGGGGAAATTCGTTCAGTTTCAGGGGCTGGTTCACTCGTTATGATGTTTGCGGTCGATTTTTTTACACCTTATATGGCGGTTATAGATCAGAGCTCTGGTTTAACTTTTGATACCTAATTTAAAGACCTTATTTTGAGAGTAAAGTAGTGTTCATTATGTGAGGTGATGCGTACATTTCTCGTACATTTATTTGATACAGGAATTGTCAGGTTTAGTGCATCCGTTTAAAATACACTCGCCATCCTGGCGTCAGAATGGCTGGTCATTTTGAAATCGTTATATCTAAGCATCTGATAAATGTACGACATGGATATTTAAGTACAAATACGTACATTTAGTGTACATTTATTTGATACAGGAATTGTCAGGTTTAGTGCATCCGTTTAAAATACACCCGCCATCCTGGCGTCAGAATGGTTGGTCATTTTGAAATCGTTATATCTAAGCATCTGATAAATGTACGACATGGATATTTAAGTACAAATACGTACATTTAGTGTACATTTATTTGATACAGGAACTGTCAGGTTTAGTGCATCCGTTTACAAAATGACCAGCCATTCTGGTCATTTTGAAATCGTTATATCTAAGCATCTGATAAATGTACGACATGGATATTTAAATACAAATACGTACATTTAGTGTACATTTATTTGATACAGGAATTGTCAGGTTTAGTGCATTCGTTTACAAAATGACCAGCCATTCTGGTCATTTTGAAATCGTTATATCTAAGCATCTGATAAATGTACGACATGGATATTTAAGTACAAATACGTACATTTAGTGTACATTTATTTGATACAGGAATTGTCAGGTTTAGTGCATCCGTTTACAAAATGACCAGCCATTCTGGTCATTTTGAAATCGTTATATCTAAGCATCTGATAAATGTACGACATGGATATTTAAGTACAAATACGTACATTTAGTGTACATTTATTTGATACAGGAATTGTCAGGTTTAGTGCATCCGTTTAAAATACACCCGCCATCCTGACGTCAGAATGGCTGGTCATTTTGAAATCGTTATATCTAAGCATCTGATAAATGTACGACATGGATATTTAAGTACAAATACGTACATTTAGTGTACATTTATTTGATACAGGAATTGTCAGGTTTAGTGCATCCGTTTAAAACACACCCGCCATCCTGACGTCAGAATGGCTGGTCATTTTAAAATCGTTATATCTAAGCATCTGATAAATGTACGACATGGATATTTAAGTACAAATACGTACATTTATTGTACATTTAATACATTTAATCTTGATTTATTTCGAGATTATACACCCGCCATTCTGATGGACACCTTTATTTACATTTAAATTTAGTTGGTTCAAACTGTCTGCAATTAAAATGGCATTAGTATCGTCTGCGAAATTAGTTATTTCAATGTTATTTATATGAACCTCGCTATCGATATCATTATTATACATATGGTAGATTAGATCATTTATAAAAATTATAAAAAATATAGGCCCCAGCACCGATCCTTGAGGGACTCCCCTAGTTATTTTTAGTATTTTGGAAGTATGTGCTACTTCGTGACCCTTATCCGGTACATTAATTTCAACAAATTGATATCTATTTTCTAAGTAGGACTCAAAAAGCTTTAGTGCGCCATTTCTCACTCCATAGTGCTCTAACTTTTTAATTAAAAGATCATGACAAACGGTATCAAATGCAGCACTGAGATCTAGGAATATCCCACATACCTTCTTTTTGCCATTGAGCCCGCTTATAATGTCGTCCCAAAGAGTGTCGATAGCATCACTAGTACCTATCCCGTTTTGAAACCCGAACTGTCTTTTATGTAGTATTTGGCAGCAATTTAGATGTGAAACCAGTTGAAGCTTTAAGAGTTTTTCAAAGATTTTTGATAGTATTGGTAGAAGGGATATCGGCCTGTAATTTTTCGGATCAGATGCATTGTGTTTCTTATACACCGGCAAGATTTTGGCTATTTTAAGTTGGTCCGGAAAAATGCTGTCTTTAATGCACAGATTATAGAAATGGGCCAGAGGATCTGCTAGCACGTCAATATTTTCCTTTAAAATAGTAATTGGGATGTCATCATACCCAGAGGAATGTTTTGGTTTCATTTGCTTAACAATTTTTTCAATCTCGTATCCGTTAGTTTGTCTGCAGGTCATGTTTTTTTCTACTCTTTTTGTACTTCTCCGTAACAAGTTAATCGATTCATTTACATTCACTTTGTTTCCAGCTGTTCCATGATCTAGTGATAAAATATATACAAATGGATAATAAATAATATAGTGATAAAATATATACAAATGGATAATAAATAATATAGTGATAAAATATACCGGGCGTAACAGAAAGGGTATAACAAGCCGAAAGGAGGTCAAAGTACTCATGAAACTGAACAACTTTCCCTATGGAACATGTATCGAAATATGAAAAAAAAATTTGGACCTCCCATACAAAATTGCCGATCAACTGACTGATTTACTATGGGAGGTCCAAAATTTTTTTTCATATTTCGACCCATGTTCCATGGGGAAAGTTGTTCAGTTTCATGAGTACCTTGACCTCCTTTCGGCTTGTTATACCCTTTCTGTTACTCCCTGTATACAAATGGAATATATGTGTGAGGGGACAGACAAGGGAAATCGAGGAATCTCTTACCTACCTGAATTCAGGGTCTATTAATAAATGTAACTCATATAGTTCTCTTTCTAAAATTACTGTAAGATGTTATAATAATTATTGTGATTTTTATTTAGCAATTGTTGTTTGTGCTGAAAGCTGAGAGGAAAATGGACCGCCGCCCCCCCCCCCCCCCCCGCCCCTACCTTAGTCCGCCACTGCGTAGGGGGTTTGAATTTTTACTTTTGTAAAAAGTTAAAACATATAATAAATAATAGTAATGTGTGCTCACTCAGTCCTCACAGAGAACCCCCTAGGCGTGCAAATTTATCAAGTTTACATATAAGGCTTGCATACCAGTTTTTAGTAAAAACTCATAATAAATTTGTGGCTTGAATTACTGATCGTATAGTAAAGTAAAGAAATAGACCGTATGAAAGTGTGTGGATTGAGTGAGCACAAGAAAGTTTTTTCTTTACTTTACTATATGATCAGTAACTCAAGCCACTATTTACTATGAGTTTTTACTAAAAACTGGTATGCAAGCCTCAATGTAAACTTGATATATTTGCACGCCCGGGGGGTTTTCTGTGAGGACTGAGTGAGCACACATTACTATTATTTATTATATGTTTTAACTTTTTACAAATAGAGTGATTAATTTTACAATTGTTTTAGAACTTTTACAAAACAATTATGACTACTAAACATGTTTTTAAAGTGCTCACACTCAATGCGCACGCACACAAAAACAAATACAAATACAAATACCTTATATATTATAGATATTCAGTTGATTAATAACAAGCTACTCAGCAATAACTAGCTGATGTATTAAAAAACAAAAACCCGACTGCTATAATTATACAAAGTTGTATTTTGCGGTAATAATCCGCCACCTTGAATTTATGATACTTTTTATATCACAGTGTCACTCGCGCTGCTGAGACGAATCTAACGACACCTCATATGTCAAAATCCAACTATCCGTTTGGGCTGTAGCCCGTGAAAAAGAATTTTCTTGTCCACATACATACATACTTACATACTCTCGAAAAACATAACCCTCCTTCTGAGGCAGTCGGGTAAAAATGCGTGACGTGGATTTTAATATCCACTTCGTGGAAATCACTCAGCGATATCCTGTTATTTTGACAAAAGGCGTGTCTAGTAGCGCTGCGCGAAAAAGGTTTCATTTGTCTGTGTCTAATACCAAATAAACAAGCGGCCAAGAGCGTGTCAGACACGCTCACAAATAGGGTTTCGTAGTCAACGTTAAAATATTAGGTCTTTCAGCGTTACAAAGTTATTTTTGTTGCTGGTTTGTTTGCAGCTGTATGGTTTGGTTACCAACCGCAATTTGAAAAACTTTAATAGTTCCTTAATCTTAAGTGGTACAGTATTAGTTATAGTTTTCATGGTAACTTTATATTAAGAACTATATTCCATATTTTTTTTTTGTAACATGCATACCTACTTTAGAAGTTACAGCTGGAACAAATTTTTGGCAAACGCCTCTTTTAAAAGCAAATATCTCGAGACAGAAACATTTTAGAGACTTTTTTTCAAAGAAACCTCCCCTTAGTTTTGAAAGACCTATTCAACGATACCCTAACTCAATCTTACAGGAGAAAAAAAATATTTTTGCCCCCCTTTCACATGTATGGGAAGGGGGTCCAAAAAACAATTATTTTTTTTCAAGATTTCTATCTTCATACCAAATTTGATGTCGATAGCTCCAAAACTGACGAAGTTATGAGGGCGCGGCATACAGACAGACAGACAGACAGACTTGACGAAATGATAAGGGTTTCTAGTAGGCTACGAAATCCTAATAAAATCCCTAAATACACTGGACCACAAATAAAACGGGTCAGGAGAAAAATCGCCAATATCTTTAAAACTACCAAACGTAGCTTAATGAAACAAAGACTAAATAAATGAAAGACTATTTTACTGAGCTTACATGGAATTAAAATTTAAATAAACTGAACCTTTCGTTTTAGAACAAATGCGTAACTTTTGCTGTAATTTCGTGAATGTGAAATGACTACAGAGGTGTCGTTTTTACGTATTTTAATACTTTGTGTTGCGTCCGCGAGCTTGTAATAATGCTGTTATGCGATTTGGCATACTTTCAACTAGGTTTCTAAGGCGATTCTGCGGAATATTCTGCCATTCCTCAAACAGTCAAAGCTTCTTTCAGTTCACGAAGTGATATTGGCGGAGGATTCCGCTGACGATCACGTCTTCCCAATTCGACCCAGGCGTGCTCAATTAGATTTAAGTCGGGGCTGCGTGCTGGCCACTCCATGCGTGTGATACCAACTTCTTGAAAATACTCTAACACTATCTGAGCTGTATGCGGGCGGGCATTATCTTGCATAAAAATGGCATTCTCGCCCATGTCCACTAAAAAATGGACCAACATGGTCATTTAGAATTTCAATGACATATCTTTCTGCAGTCAAAGTGCCATTTTCTATCACCACTAGGGTTTCTGACTTCTCGAGCTTTTTCATTTCCCGGGAATCGAGAATTCTCGAGCGTCACTTCTCGGGTCTTCTCGGGTCTTTCGAGAAATTTTAATTTAGGTATATTTTTCCATATAAATCACGAAAAAGTTCACAAATTTACATTGAATTCTTTTAATGATATTTTTTAATTTAGATCTTTTTGTTACCAAGAACTTTAAATGTGTATAAACACGGAGATTGTCAGCCATCTAACAAAATATAAGATAAAGGCGAAATTGAGGACGCTCTCAGGCCTCTGAGCTACTCAAAGAGCTTGTAAAATTTATGTCCTTGAAGGGCTGAAAAGGCCATTCGATTCCATAAAAGTAAATGGGACAGTCTTGAAGGATATACAACCTAATGGGGTAGCAGTGTCTTTGCTTAATTTTTCAAGAATGAAGAAACAACGCTCAACGAAAAACTGTAATGCTGTAGTGCAGTGCTGTAGTGCTGTCCAGTCTAGATGTGGTCTCGAAGCGCATTGGACTTGGGATGAACTTTGATAAGACCAAGGTCATGCATGTTCAATCTACATGTAGTCCCTGAGCCAGTGTCCGTCGACCGTGTAGATCATGGCTGGCTACATGTCACGCAGAGGGCTAAAGAAAGCGCTATGCTGGTGATCTCGTTAATGATTAAGGTCTCAAACGAGATTTTTCTCCAAAAATCCAAAGTGACGGACATGATGACCCACTTCAGCAGAGGGCTGGTCAGATCTGTCGTAGAATCGGTGGACGGTGGAGCGGGTCCTCAAGTGGAAACCACGCCTCGGCAAGCGTAGCGTTGGGCATCCTTCTACCAGATGGACCAATAACTTAGAGAGCGACTGGAAGGCGAAAACGGAAGATTGTGCCTTGTGGCGTACCCTAGAGGGCCTTCCCCGTCCCTCGTCCAGTTGTAGACTACCTTTCCGCACTCTGAGGCCGCACTGCTATCAAAAGACAACGCTGTTTGTTTACGAGTAAAGGCCTAACAGCAAATCGTCCGGTAAATAGCAGTGAGGTAATCAAAATTATCTCATTTAATAAAATGTAGATGCCTTGTAATGATTTCTCGACTTCTCGATTTTTCTCGACATTAATTTCCCGGGAAAGAATCCTAAAAAGTTCCCGGGAATTCTCGCCTCGAGATTTCCCGGGCAGAAATCCTAATCACCACTAGCTCAGTGCGGCTTTCAGAAGAAATCCCAGCCAACACGTGCACAGAGCCTCCGCCGTATGCCACTTTTTCTTCTATACAGGCTTGGATATAGCGCTCGTTCGGCCTTCTGTACACTCTATTCCTCCCGTCGTCGTGCTTGTACAGACAGAACCTGGACTCGTCTGAAAACATATCTCTAGCTAGACCAATCATCAAGAGTCCAAGCTTGGTGTTCTCTACCATAACTCAACCATGTTTTTCTTTAATTTCCGATTTTTTTAAAAATTATCAAAAATAAATAAAAAGTTTTAAATAACATCTGTGAGCCATAAAATGGTTTTTCATATAGTCTTTGTTTTATTAAGCTACGTTTGGTGCTTTTGAAGATATTGACTAGCCAAGCAAAACTGTGAGGTGCTCTAGATTTTAAGGTGAGGTACCTGCGGCAAACAAGGCCCACTTAACTTGAGAATCTCATAAATCCTAGATTTTTGGGTTTAAATAAATGAAACAATCATTCATAGTTTGAACATTTATTAAATTTTGATGACATATAGATTTTTTCAGATCTTTTAATGATTAATGTCTTAAAAGACAGTTTTTTAAAAAGACTTCGCTGGGCCTTATTAAACTATGGTAGTATAATAAAGCCCAAATTTTAAACTATCATTTTTATTTAAATTTAAACGAAAACAAACTGATAAAAACGAACAAAACTAAATACCGCTCATAGAAAAACAAAACTATTAACAATTTCTAAAAAAACGTTGTTGGGCCTTATTGAGCTCCGGTAGTATAATAAAGCCCAAAGTTTAAACTATCATTTTAATATAAACTTAAAACAAAAACAATCTTCTGAAAACGAATAAAACTAAATAATGTTCATAGAAAAACAAAATTATATAAGACTTCTGGAAAAAACTTTGTTGGGCCTTATTTAACCTCAGTAGATAGCTAGGATGCCCCTTTAAAACAAATATTAAAATCACAAAAATAAACTTTAAACAAAGGAAAACTGCTTCTAAAATCAAAAATGAGACCATAATCAACAATACTTTTAACAATACTCTCTTAATGTGCTTACTTATTCTAACATTTGAACAATCATAAGTATTTAACATTCAGTCTTGAGGTAGGTAATTATTTCTTTCAGTCTTCTAGTCTCTTTGATTAGTCTGCAATTATAACTAGATTAAAATTAAGAATTTGGCAATGGCAACAGTCAAATTACCTAAAAAAGGACCTAACCTATTCACAATCGTAACACACATTTGATTCAGAGTCATCTTCAGTAAACCCAACGCATTCCTCATGGAACCATCTGCTGCATATCTGACACATACGCATATCGGAAACGCGTTCTTCTTTACAAGCATTGCAATACCACTTTTCTTCCATTGTGGTCTTCTTCGTTCTTTTTATTTTTTCCTTCATTTTACCTGCCTTAGAGCCTTTTTTGTTACGCTTTTCTATCACTGCTTTCTGACAAGTCTTAGTTGATCGTAACTTTTTAACTTCTTTTTCATTTTTAGACTTTCTATTAGGTTTATTCTGTGCCTTGTTAGCTTTCTTTTCACCTTTATCTTTAAAAAGATCCTTAGTAATTCGTTGTCCCTTATAATTCAAAGCTTTTCGTGGTTTCGCTTTAGTGATAGCATAATTAGGCGTAGGAAGTAGTTCTTGAAAAGCAGTCTTTTGGTGTCCAGTCTGAAAATTTACAAGAGGGATGTCATCGTCTGGCTCAAAGTAATTCTGTTTATCATCCTTTTGGTTGTCATCTTCAACAGACGAATAAATACGAATTCCAGTAGGATGTCTTTGTTTCTGTAAAAATGCTTGCATATTGAACATATTTTCGTCGTCTGATTCAGTATCTGAACTTTGTAATATAGGACGTGCTATTTGTACTCCAGAACATCCAGGTTGTGGAGACTTTGTAGGAGTGGTCTGACTTTTTTCGGGTGTAACCATTTTTAAAATAGGTAGATCCTGGTGCTTTTCTTCTAACACGATATTGTTCGAGGGAGCTGTTGAAATTTGGAGAGGCAAGTTGGAGTTTGATTCTCCATCTTCGCATACGGTTTTATCACTGTCGGTGCTAATTCTTCTTGGATGAGAGCCAGTTTCTCGGCTTTCCTCACGATCACGAATGTCGGGGTCAAATATATTTTCCTGGTGCTCTTCTTCTAACACGATATTGTTCGAGGGAGCTGTTGAAATTTGGAGAGGCAAGTTGGAGTTTGATTCTCCATCTTCGCATACGGTTTTATCACTGTCAGTGCTAATTCTTCTTGGATGAGAGCCAGTTTCTCGGCCTTCCTCACGATCACGAATTTCATCGTCGGATATATTTTCATCGATTAATAGGTGTGAAGAGTCTTGTATCAGTTCTTCGCTATCAGATTCATTTGGCAGATCTTCACTTGTGTTTGGGATGGCTCGAATTTCTGTCAAAATTGATGGCGCAAAAGCTTCATCTGGCAATATATCTGGATTAAAGGGATAAAGGCCTGTTGCCCTGAATCCGTTTACTATGTTTTGATGGGTCATACACTTTGACCACACCTTGGTAAATAATCCGTTGAAACGAGCTTTAGTTATCTTACTGTCCGGCGATTGATACAAAAAAGTCAGTACTTCTTGATCCCAAAAGTGTTCGAATGATTTATTGATGGACTTATCCAGGGGTTGTAATTCATGAGTTGTATTACTTGGAAGGCAGTAGAGTACAATATCATGCTTTTCAGCCTCATCGACTATTTCATAGTCAAGATGAGACGATGCTCCGTCAAAAATCAAAATAGTTTTGCCTGGAGTCTTGTGCTTCGCTAAATGCTTAATAAAATCTATGAAGAGTTCCGTGGTCATACTTCCTTTAGGGTAGTATTTAAACGCAAATCAAAAAATATCCTTTTTCTATGCAATAAGATTCCAAATTCCCATCAAAATTACTGATTGCACAGCATAATATTCAACTCAAAATATCACTAAACACACTACAATTTATTTTCGCAGCGTACAGCGATTTTTCCTAAAGCAAAAGCTTTTTCATCAATGCACAGCTAATAATCTTAATGCACATTATACCTGTTAACTCTTTTTCTTTTAAATATAGCTTCTATTTTTATATTATTTACAGCAGTTTTTATTTGAGATGAACCATCATCGTTAATCATACACATCGTAATCATATTTTAAATTGATGACGCGCATAGCGTGTCGTTTCTGGCACATCGTCGGCCGCTGCCGCGGCACGCTCGCTCCGCTCGCTCGGCTCGTGCGTTGTGGTCAAAGTTCTAACCTAACCTAACCTAACCTGGCGCTTTCCGCGCCAGGTTCGGTTAGGCTATACCTAACGGACCTATAAACTTATGTTTATTTACGTATGTTTACTGGTTAATATGCGACTGGGATAGTTATTTTGCTATGACATATGGAAAATTTGCTGTGCAGTCAGTATTCATGCTATGTATGTAGTATATTTGTACAAAAATAAATTTATCTGTATTGCATTATGAGGAAAAAAGTTATGTCATATTGATGTAAAATTTCTAATTATCTGCAGTTTATGTTTTGTTAAACATTTAGTTTATTTGTAGTGAAGTAAGATATTTGATGTAAAAAATAATATAAATGATGAATATGTATTGATAGGCGATTATTTATTTGATATGCAATTTATAATATCCCCTTCCTTTATAGTCATGGTCCTTAGCAAAAAAATACTGTTTTGCCGGCACAGTTGATGCCGCTTTGCTCAGCGATACAAGGGACCATTGTAAATGATTCCATCCGAGGAAATGTAAAATCCATTTACTGGATTTCAAGATGGCGGACCTTCGTTTTTTGTATGGCACTAAAAAAATAATTCTTCTAGAGCCCATTGTGTGGGGTATCAATTGAAAGCGCTACATGAGACAATTTCAAAAATATATCGCTGTAATACATTTCAGTTACCTTTTTAGAAAAAAATCAAGTTACATTTTTAAAAGTAGTTAAAACATGCCAGGTTTGAGGTTCAGTAGGTACAAAATGGCTGACATAAAGTTTGTTAAAAGTATGCCAAATGATCCACCGTATACTTAATACTAACGTCACGAAAGGAATTTCGAAAATATAAGATTTAATGTATATTTTGCAATAGAAAGTAGATCATTGGGAACTGCAGTAGGTTAGTACGAACTGCTTGTGCGCCTCTAAAAATGTTTTAGATCCAATTCTTCTCATGATTGCTTTTATACTCAAAGCTAGATTATGATGTGTCGGATCACTTTGAATCTGCGGTTGCACGGTTGTGCCCCCGCCAAGTCGAGTAAAAAACGGGTTTGACATAGGTATCTATCTACCATGTTTTTCTCTACTCGTGAAATCGTGAAATCTCACTTCTGTAGGCCTGCTGTAACAAATTTTGCTGTAAAAATCTTTTAGTGTGGGTTTGAAAGCTTTCAAATTTATCCTATTAGAACGACAGTACTCTAGGTTAATATTTTATTTACGAAAATCTCACTTTTTTTTACGGTAGAGGTAATGACGATGAGTGGCGACACTTTATTTTTAAGTTATGTTTTGATGGTATCTCATATCTTAACATACGTCGCTTTTGGAAATCACTTCATTCATATATTAGATAAATGTCTTCTAAAAGTGCTCTAGAAGTTTGATGGTCGGTCTAATGAGCAAAAGCTTCAAAGGAATGGAATGAAAATGAAATATGCGATGTTTATTTA
Source organism: Phthorimaea operculella (assembly GCA_024500475.1). Lineage (NCBI taxonomy): Eukaryota > Metazoa > Arthropoda > Insecta > Lepidoptera > Gelechiidae > Phthorimaea > Phthorimaea operculella. The sequence goes on from JANFCV010000098.1 coordinate 956,600, forward strand.
ATGACTGTTTGGGTTTTCAAACCTCAGGACTCAAATGTTATCCAAAATATCATTATACAGGTGTCGAAATTGGCCTGAACTCTTTCGAGAGAAACATTTTTATTCAAGTTAACCATTTATTGTACAAAAAGCAAACACAGAACAAATACAAAAATAAAAATGACATGACAAGCATTACTTATTTCTAACAAGAAATTTGTTACAGCAGCTTTTGGTTTTGTATCCTACATCGTAGTCCATTAGGTCAGTTGCACAGGATATATTAAGGTGCACAGACGTTTGCGCAAACGCAAGTGCAGGCACTTTGTCGTCCTCCTCCTCGATTCAGTGGAACGGAGAACCGCTGCAACTGACAAAGAGGTCGGGTGCAGTGTCTGGCCTACAGTAACTTTCTGCAAGCGCCTTCTACCTTCGCCCTAGGTTGTCCAATTTGCCTTGCTGAGTCGCCGAGTCCACCAAGGCCATTCGCACTATCTGCATTGGGTTACCTTTTTCGCCGAAACAGATTTTGCAGGAGCGAGCTGCTTTTGTTGGATCTAGGAGGGAAGGGAAAGTAGGAACATGAATGGAAAGGAAAGGAATGTGGTGAGTTTGGGACAGGAACACAGGTAGTAAGCTGTAAGATTCTACTGGAAGGTATTTAACATAGACAGAAGCTCGGGAAGCCGGAGTCGCGTACTCATATACCACATCTAAAATTTCGATCCAGAAGCTGAGATGTAATAGGGTAACCCTGGCTGAAACAGACATATTACGCTGGTGTATAGATTTTTTTGTTCTTCTAGGTATTATAAGCAGAACGTCTGCATTTTGATTAATTGATGTTATATTTCAGTTTATTACCAAATCTATAGCCTCACTCACAAGAATCACCGAGCACATACGTAGCGTGAAGAACTGTAACACGGTGACGTCGGCAGTAGCTGAACACTCGCTTGATACGGACACTAACCACTATATTCGGTTCGACAAGACAGCTATTCTGGCTAGGGAAAAGTTCTACGTGCCCCGCAAAGTTCGGGAAGCTATTGAAATAAGCCGTCGTCCGAATTTTAATAGAGATGGTGGTTGGTCGTGGAAGCCAGTGCTAAAAACGGTATTGCCGGTGTCAGTGGACAAAATAAAAAGTGACGATATAGTTAGCGTAGTTTGTTCGGGACTTTTCGATGACTCTACAACTGCAACTCAACCGCATCCACCACAAGAGCCACCAACTGCGGCTACTGCAGCGCCCCCTACCATCTCAGCGCGCGCGCAGCGAGCCGCGGCGCGAGCCAGTCGACAATCGCAACTGGCGGTCGCGCGTATGTGATTGTCGTCCTCAGGGAAGAAGGCTGTCGTAACCAGCCGAAACGTAGAGGGCTACACCTTCTACCAACTAATTAACAAGTAAGTCGCGTAAACCTACATAATGAGTGATACTTGTTCGTTTAATAATAAAATCTATAGCCAATTTGGCCAAAAAACAGCTGCTTTCAAATTAACTTTTAGTATTAAAAGAAGAAAAACGACTACGCAGACATACATACTCAAAGGTTTTTTTTTCTTTGTGTCATTATCAGTTTATATCGCCTTATCGATGACCCGCTGCAATGTAAACTGCCGCTGTTTTCGGAGACAGTTAGGCCTAGACCTAATGTACTTATTTATAATACGGCGGTTAAAACAAACTTGCTGCAATATAATATAACACTAAATACTAAATAAAATACTTTTATGCTGGAACAACCACTTTTTATTACCAAACTTCAATAACAAGAGAGAAAACTACTGTCTTTTGTTTTACAAGCGTTGTTCGAACAAAATCAATTCAAAAAAAGAAAACAAAAAGGCGCGAACGCCGGCTGGCTGGCTAGCACACAGAATGAGGCCTCATTCTGTGAACCACGGCGGCTTGTCTTCAGCTCCGGCTTGGCTGGCTCGGCTGGCTTGGCATGGCATGGCATATACCCTGGCATGGGTGGAGCTGAGACATGGCCGGCTAAGGCTAGGCTGGCTTGCAACTCGCGGCGCCATTGCGAATGTGCAATGGTCTTACACTCGGCCATCCTGCAACAATTGCCCCGCAATTGAGAACACAAATTTAAGTAAACTAGCATCAGCATACATTCTAAGTTGTAATTAGAGATGAAAAATGCCAGAAAAGTGACATTTACTGAGACAATTTACTTGAAAGATTCCAATACTGCTTTTGGTAATGTAATGAAGGTTATTAGTATTCAATATTTTGTCACATTTACTGTTGCCTAGTAGTTCTACGATAGTTTACATTCGGAAAACCCTACACAATCATTAGGCTAATTGATATTAATATCATTAGTTCAAATTATAGCAATATTGTCAGCAGACGCAAGTGCCTAGTGGCTCATTATGTCTGAAAAACAATGGGCTGTGTACATACACTCAATTGTTTTACAGTGACCTGACTGACTGACGGACAAACTAACTGGCTGGCTGCCTGATTAGCTAATTGACTGGTTGTCTGGTTGGCTCATTGACTGGCTGTCTGGTTAGCAAACTGACTGGCTGACTGTCTAACAAGCAGACTAGAAGGCTGTCTGGCTATCTGGCTGACGGATCGTCTGACTAGCTGACTGATTGGCTTTGTGGCTTTCTTGCAGACTGATTGGCTTACTGGGTAAAGAGCAGGCTGGCTGTCTGACTAGATGGCTGTCTAGCTGGTTGCGTGACTAGGTGACCAATTGTCTAGCAGGCTGAGGGTCCGGCTTGTTGACTGACTGATTGGCTTACTCTCTAGCTGGTAGACTGGCTGGCTGACTGTTCGGCTGCCTTACTTACGGCCTGAACGGCTGGCTGTCCTATGGGCTGGCAGGATGTCTTGCTGACCGACACGCTGATTGACTGGCTAACGTTCCCATTGGCTGCCTGATTAACTAGCTAACTGGCTAGGTGACTAGCCAGATGACTGACTGACTGTACATTGGCCTACTGACTGACTAGCTAACTGACTGACAGACTGACAAGTCAGTTGACTAACTTACTTTTGCCCCAATCGTGTGACATTGAATTCGAATGACCTTTTGCCACAAAATAGAGAGTATACAGAAAGTTCACCGTTTCCCTAATTTGTGCTTTTGCCGCTTGTTGAAAGGGGAACAGGTATCACAACTATCACAATTTTAGCCATTGGGCTGACATTATATCATCTCTCTATCTCATCTGGTCTGCTGGCAGGGATTTGTTTTAGAAATAAGTTGACCTGTTGTATATTGTTTTTAAGTAATGTCCAAATAACTAATACAACTTGGTGCTATTACCTATTTTCTTTTTGCAATACCTACAATGCAGAATGTATATCCTGCATCCACATTTATACAGACTTGCCAAATTGACAGAAAATATTTATTGCTCATATTAATATTTAAATCTAATATCTATTGGATATAATGTTTTGCAAAAGGTATTCAGATTGCAATTTCTACCAGGCAAACATGCATAGGTACTAAAGTGTATGTTATGTACCTACTTATCTGGTTTAATTTATGACTGGCAAGTGTATATGCTCTAATGCCTACTTTATTAAGCAATATATGTGCAGAACCTATTTCAAAACAAATGGTTTTGAAATTACAGCCTAGGTACTGATTTTGGTTCACAGAACACATACCTAACATTCAACTTTGATAAATTCTATACTACAACAGTTGATTGTCATTCAAGTATTTTAATTGGTTGTGAAACTCTTACACCAGGGTTCATCGGGTCATTGGACGACTCAGTGTCCCACACAAAGATAAGAGATTAACATAACACTCTGTATCAAATATTCTATTTACTTATTGATTCTATCCTCGGTATCCAATACTTTCTTATCGTCCCCAGAGAGACATTGATTTTGAATCTTACTACAAGAGTCTACAATGTTACATTATTATAGGTAAGTATCCTAGGTCTACAAGCTATGTAAGACTGTTCTGTAGCATTGTATTTATTATTGCACTGCTGGTAAATGGCTGCAGTATCATTAGCCTCTTTTAACTAAATAGTCACATCACTTCATTTTAATAGTTTTCTTTTTTTATCTTGCTACAACCAACAATTTTGTACAACCTTGTGAATGAATAGTAACATAATGAAAGCATAGCACCTGATATAATCAAGCTTCCAGTAGGGCTTCTAATGCACGTCCTATAGATTCCAATCTTGTGACTGGCCAGCCGGTACACATGAAATGCTCTGTTGACAGTTTAGCTGGCTGCTATGACCGCTCCTCACTCCGTTGTCGCTGACAAGTAAATTCCAGTTAGCCCCGTTCAGATACCAGGAACACTTTCACTTGACAAGAAGCACTTTAATCTATAGCTGTGAACAATTAAAACATTGCATGTAATGACTGCTTAGGTTTTCTCTGAAACTTTTTCATGAATACAAGAAATAAATGAAAACAGAATGTTTACATGACCTTATAACTTCCTTGTAGCGCTGCCTTAAACCAGAACCACTGCTCGCAACCATCAGTTGCAGCTGCTTCATGTCACTCCGCATGGACAGGAATAATTCAGCTTGCTTTGAACAGTTCGCCAGCACAGCACCATGGCAAGTGTAGGGAAGGGGCACATAGTGCACAAGCAGTACAGAACACTGAAACAAACAACTGCATATAATCACTGCGTTGATCTCCATATTTGCTTTCACCTGCATTGCAGACATATATGGAATTAGAACGAGCACATGACCTTTTCACGTCCTTAGAGCGTCGAGGCGCATGTAGGTATGTCTCTATCTGTGATTGTAGCCTCCATCATCACGTACAGAATAGCAGCGACATCCAGCATGACAGTTGTAGGTTAGGTACCTACCGGTACGGAAATCCGTCAGGGTAGGTATATTTTCATCCAGGGCACATCGAAAACTCTCGTACAGCTCTTCAGGTTAAGTGCATAGCTCTGACAATGCGTTCCGTCGCCTATGATCATAGTTATGGGGCTATCAGCACCAAAATTGGATTGCGCAGTTCTTATGTATTTTCTGAATCAAATGTCCCGTTTTCTTTTGTCCGAGAGTTGTATTATTCGAAAGGGCCTATCCGCCTCTGCCACTTCATACAACTTTCACGAAATAGGTAATATTTATGTGCGTTAGGACCGCGGGTGTACAAGTTAGGATTGAGCTGCTTATCTACAGGATGGTAGTACCTGCAGTGTACCTCAGTGTACCTCCAATGAAATCCAGTGTACCTCAGTTAATAAAAAGTTATTGGATGAAATATGTACACCCGCCATTCTAACGTTAGGATGGCGGGTGTACATTTTTATTTCGGTCTGTAGATACTTATTTAGCTTTTCGTTTATAGTAATTTGGTGTACCTGCAGTGTACCTGTCCATAAAATTATAAAATAATCAAAATGATGACAAATACCAGTAAAAAACGAGTAAAAACGATATAGGGGAAACTGGGGGTACTTGAGCCCTAGGGGAGACTTTGTAAGCGTTATTTCCAGAAAAACAGAAGACTTAGAGAGCTACGTTTCTACAGGATGGTGGTACTTGCAGTGTACCTCAGTGTACCTCCAATGAAATCCAGTGTACCTCTTTAGATAAAAAGTTATTTGATGAAATATGCTCACCCGCCATTCTTACGTTAGGATGGCGGGTGTACATTTTTATTTCGGTCTGTAGATCCTTATTTAGCTTTTCGTTTATAGTAATTTGGTGTACCTGCAGTGTACCTGTCCATAAAATTATAAAATAATCAAAATGATGACAAATACTAGTAAAAAACGAGTAAAAACGATATAGGGGAAACTGGGGGCACTTGAGCCCTAGGGGAGACTTTGTAAACGTTATTTCCAGAAAATCAGAAGACTTAGAGAGCTACTTTCCTACAGGATGGTGGTACTTGCAGTGTACCTTAGTGTACCTTCAATGAAATCCAGTGTACCTCTTTAGATAAAAAGTTATTTGATGAAATATGCTCACATGCCATTCTTACGTTAGGATGGCGGGTGTACATTTGTATTTCGGTCTGTAGATACTTATGTCGCTTTTCGTTTATAGTAATTTGGTGTACCTGCAGTGTACCTGTCCATTAAATTATAAAATAATCAAAATGATGACAAATGCCTGTAAAAATCGTGTAAAAACGATATAGGGGAAACTGGGGGCACTTAAGCCCTAGGGGAGACTTTGTAAACGGTTATTTCCAGAAAAGCAGAAGACTTAGAGAGCTACTTTCCTACAGGATGGTGGTACTTGCAGTTACCTCTTACCTCTTTAGATAAAAAGTTAGAATGGTGGGTGTACATATTTCATCCAATAACTTTTTATTAACTGAGGTACACTAGATTTCATTGCAGGTACACTGAGGTACATTGCAGGTACCACCATCCTATCATGAACACCTGTGGTCCTAACGCAACTTTTTCGTGTATGTTAGGATCACGGGTGTTCATGATAAGGTTGAGCTACTTTTATAGAGGATGGTAGGTAGTACCCGCAGTGTACTTCAGTGTACCTGCAATGAAATCCAGTGTACCTCAGTTAATAAAAAGTTTTTGATAAAAATATTTACACTCGCCATTCTAACTCTTTATTCAAAGAGGTACACTGGATTTTAATATAACTATACAAAGGTACACTGCAGGTTCCACCATCCTGTAATAAAGTAGCTCTCTTAGTCTTCGGCTTTTCTGGAAATAACGTTCACCAAGTCTCCACTAGTGCTCAAGTGCCCCCAGTTTCCCCTATGCGGTTTTTACTCGTTTTTTACTGGTATTTGTCATCATTTTGATTATTTTATAATTTTATGGACAGGTACACTGCAGGTACACCAAATTACTATAAACGAAAAGCTAAATAAGCATCTACAGACCGAAATAAAAATGTACACCCGCCATCCTAACGTTTGAAAAGGCGGGTGAGCATATTTCATCAAATAACTTTTTATTAACTGAGGTACACTGGATTTCATTGGAGGTACACTGAGGTACACTGCAAGTACCACCATCCTGTAGAAACGTAGCTCTCTAAGTCTTCTGTTTTTCTGGAAATAACGCTTACAAAGTCTCCCCTAGGGCTCAAGTACCCCCAGTTTCCCCTATATCGTTTTTACTCGTTTTTACTGGTATTTGTCATCATTTTGATTATTTTATAATTTTATGGACAGGTACACTGCAGGTACACCAAATTACTATAAACGAAAAGCTAAATAAGTATCTACAGACCGAAATAAATGTACACCCGCCATCCTAACGTAAGAATGGCGGGTGAGCATATTTCATCAAATAACTTTTATCTAAAGAGGTACACTGGATTTCATTGAAGGTACACTAAGGTACACTGCAAGTACCACCATCCTGTAGAAACGTAGCTCTCTAAGTCTTCTGTTTTTCTGGAAATAACGCTTACAAAGTCTCCCCTAGGGCTCAAGTACCCCCAGTTTCCCCTATATCGTTTTTACTCGTTTTTTACTGGTATTTGTCATCATTTTGATTATTTTATAATTTTATGGACAGGTACACTGCAGGTACACCAAATTACTATAAACGAAAAGCTAAATAAGTATCTACAGACCGAAATAAAAATGTACACCCGCCATCCTAACGTTAGAATGGCGGGTGTACATATTTCATCCAATAACTTTTTATTAACTGAGGTACACTGGATTTCATTGGAGGTACACTGAGGTACACTGCAGGTACTACCATCCTGTAGATAAGCAGCTCAATCCTAACTTGTACACCCGCGGTCCTAACGCACATTAATATTTTGATTATTTCTGTTTTATTTATGTTAGGCCTTGTCGTTGTCTGACAGATAGCTTTTGTTGAATTTGGCGGGAAACCACAATTCACGACATAGGTACTCAATGCTCAGCAGATGCACGGCAGCGTATTGTAAAACAGAACATTGTACGACATGATGGATGGATGGTCTTGAAATACGATCGCGGCGGGCACCGGACCAAATGTACAGGCGGAATCTTGACTAGCTTGCTAGCTTCGGCTTGCTTTGACGCCTTACGCCCTCGGTTTCTGTTCTGAACGGCCGCCGCCTGGAGACTCCATGTCCCAGTCATCCGCAATTCATGATCATCAGGGCTCGTGGTAGTTTACTCGTTTATCATGTGGGCCGTGTCTTCTAGTAGGTAATTATTATCCCACTCTTCTGAAAATATAACACTAAATACTAAATAAAATACTTTTATGCTGGAACAACCACTTTTTATTACCAAACTTCAATAACAAGAGAGAAAACTACTGTCTTTTGTTTTACAAGCGTTGTTCGAACAAAATCAATTCAAAAAAAGAAAACAAAAAGGCGCGAACGCCGGCTGGCTGGCTAGCACACAGAATGAGGCCTCATTCTGTGAACCACGGCGGCTTGTCTTCAGCTCCGGCTTGGCTGGCTCGGCTGGCTTGGCATGGCATGGCATATACCCTGGCATGGGTGGAGCTGAGACATGGCCGGCTAAGGCTAGGCTGGCTTGCAACTCGCGGCGCCATTGCGAATGTGCAATGGTCTTACAATAACGTTAAGACGTTAGAACTATCTAAACAAATAACAAAATCTCAATCATTATTGTGATAATTTACCTATATAACACGTTACGTTCATAGGTACACGTATCACGGTATTATCCCTTGCATGGTAGGAAAAAGGCTAACACCAACATTTCTCTTGTAATTGACAACGCGTAATTATTAAATGAAAGACATACTTTGTATGTAGTTAGTTATGCTCGTTTTCGGGCATCAGCAACTATTTATTCTGTTATCGTAAACAGTGGCTCATCTGTAGCTCTTGCTATTATTTTTACCTTTCAGTCTCTTGTTACTACCATAACAGCCACAATAAAGTCCACTAACTGAACATGGGCCTCCCTCTAGTAGGGGGGTATGTGCCATACTCACCATGCTTGGCAGGCGGGTTGGTGAGCGCAATGCAAGATGTTGCAATGCTATTGCGAAATTAATCCAGGGATTGAACCCCTGGATGAATTTATCCCTTAGTCGCCTCTTACGACACTCACGGGAAAGATATGGGGTGATGACATTCTAATGCACCCCCGCAATGTGTAATATACACTTAGAAACTAAAAGGTATTTTTTTCAGAATTTTTAATTAATGTTTAGGGGTGGCGCCAGAATTTTTTAAATATTAAATGAAATATTTTTTTTCTTTTCAAAATAAATACCAAATTTTTTGTTTAAATTAAAATTATTCTAGAGCAACCTTAAAGCTATAGGATTGGCAATTTTAAACCTAAAAATAGCAATATTATAATAAAAATCACTAAGCACCATCTTTCATGAAAACGGGTAATTTTATTAAAATTATTTCTGAAAATTCTATAAGGACATGGGATACATTGACTTAATATATTTAAAGAACTACCTATTTCCAACAGATAATCTATACCATTGAGCTGTCTAAAATAATTAATAAAAAAGTTATCAAGGTTTTGAATATTTTGACGAAAATACCCCGATTTCAATTTTGAAATATGTAGTAATTTTAGTATAATTGTTTTATTCAAGATTTTTTTATAGGATCTTGTAGATAATAACTAAATTGCTAATTTAAAATTTAATATGTGTTAGATTTCGATCATTTTTAATATTTAGTGAACAAAACCGTATACTCGATCCAGCAAAAAAGCGTGAATTGTTTAGGGGCGCACTGGTGACAATTTATGCGAAGTAATCAGATTTTAATTTTGTTTTTTATGAATACAAATCAATATTACGCCATAATAGCGAAATAATAATACGACAAAAGGCATACCCAAAACTCAACTTAACTTTCTCACTTACGGCCGTAACGAAATTAATCTACGCATATTGTAAGTACTTTTTCTTGGAAATAACAAGCAAATGAAGGATGAAAAACATAAAAATAAGTTTTTCTATATTCATAACTCACATAAAGAGATAAAAACCCGCATTTTTATATCTTTTTCATGAACACCCATTTTCAATTTTAGCTCTTAATAAATTTTCTTTAATTTTTCAAATGACATCCGCCACCCCTAAAACTAATTTTAAAAATAAATAAAAAATTGTGTGGTCATATTTTAGCACAAAGAACATAATGAGAGGGTGCCCCGATAATATTTCAAACTTTCGAAAATAAGGACCACCCTAATCAACAACACCCACATAGACACTACACCTAACTTTTTAATCTACCAAGCATTCGTATCCACGAAGGTTTTCATACTATTTTTTCCAAAGCAAACATGTACTACAAATTAATCATTAGAAGAAAATATCTCGAGACAGTAACATTTAATCGATTTTTTTTCTAAGAAACCTCCACTTATTTTTGAAAGCCCTATTCAACGATACCCTACTCAATAAGATAGACTGTAAAAAGCTTTGCTGCGTTTTCCCGTGGGAATGAGAGATTTCCCCGAGGTAAAATGTGTCCTAAATGTTGACCCGAGTAATAAGCTCCCAAGATACAAAATTTGGTAACAATCTGCTCAGTACTTTTTGCGTTAAAGAATAACAATCAAACAGACAGACAGACAGAGACAGACAAACAGACAAATTTCTTTTTTAGCTATTGTTTTGAGATCTTTATCTTAACCATAATCCAAAACAAAAATCCTTTTTTGAATCTATTTCATGTACAGACTTGGTACTTGCTACTGTTTTATTATATGTTGTATATATTTGAATGTACGGCGAGTCGGCGACCCGGCTTCTGGTTGAACATAATATAATTATTTTATGTGTCTATCGACCACCCAGAAATAACTCAAAAAAAATGAAATATTTTTTAATCATCTTAGTGATGTACTTGAACAATAAAAAAATTATACTAAGTGACGGCAATAAAAAAATTATAGGTACTCTGCGGAGACTTTTGTCAAAGAATATTGGAAAATTGGATTGCAATAATATTCTGTTGTTGTCGGACAAACGTGTGCTTTTATTTAGTTTCCACTGGTTTCCACATAATAATACACACCCTTAAAACTAACTCAACCTTAATATCTGGGTACCTCCCACAACATTTCAATAGATTTTAATCTAGCGATGTTTGTATTTTTACGGTGACATCTACCTACAATTTAATGAAGCTTGCAAAATGTTCTACTGCAGACAGGATTTGAACCTGCAAGTTTCGTTCTCAGTAGCGAAGCGACGCCTCTAGCCTACTGAGTTTCTGCAGCTTAAGCAAAGGCCGAGTCTCTTGCTCGCGTGTTTTCCAAAACAAGCACGAACGCTAGTACATAATTGGTCCATAGATGTCCACTTATTCATTAATATTCACAATTAAAAAACACGCATCCGTTTTAAACGTAACCGTCGAACGACCATCGACAAGACAGTTTTATTTTTAGACGCGGAATTATTTTTGTATTTCATCATATTTTCTAAATTTTATATGAGATCCCATCTGACGCAGTCTTCCACAGCTCCATTGAATCTGTCAATGAAGGCCTCAGTGGTTGGTAGCTCCATAAAGCCCTCCATCCCTGACTGGTCATCCACTTTCGGAGCCTTGTCCTCATCCACCAGGATCACGCGGAGCATGGCCATGCATATGAAAAGGAAAACCGGCATCATCTGAAACATGATTTTTAAAATTTGGTTAGATAAAAGTCCATTTTAACCGGTGAATGTTGAACAGGTGTCTAAGGAAGGGGGTAAGGGGGGTGGGAATGCTATCGTATCGTAAGCTGATATCACCGCTATTATACGGTTGACCATGGTCGGCAGATATTGTAGCCAAGGTCGAAACTCTACGTCGGCTTTTACGAAACACCCTTAGCAAAATAGGGTGGCACTTAGGAGAATATAATTAAAGCAAGGTATAGAGTGAGCCTAAACAGCTGGAACGGTTTGCAGTAAGTAGTCTGCCCACAACCTCTCGGTCTATCAGTAGCTAAGTATATAAACGCCAGTGACAGCACTTATAAACCTCTATATAACTTCTCATACATTTGACGTCTGTCTATCTAGACAGCAACTTTTTTGAGTCAAGCATTCAGACTCGAAACGTATTTATCCGCTGGCTGTCGACAGCAGGATACCCCGTAGTAAGTTTACAAGAAAATGCAGGTTTTAATTAAATGAATTATTGACTACTGAACTAACCCTGAAGCTGTCAAAGCGACGGCCAGCGGATGATTATAATTCAAGCCTGTGAGGTCCATGCCACAAAAAAGTAAGATGCAAGTTGAACGCGTGTCTAGCGTTTTTTGTTTGCAAATATTTTTAAACTCGCACGAAACGCACGTCTATCTCAGCATTTGTGGTTAAACCAACGAACATTTTTAAATTTACATTATCAGCACCAACCTGTTTTAACTCGCTATCAAACAGCTTACGCGAGTAAGTTTTCACGGGGTCAACTCCCAGCCGCTGCATCGCTGCAGACAGCTCCTCGTAGTAATGATCCACCAGACGCTCGTGGTGCTTCACTCGGAAAGCGCTGTCGGTGGAATTCGCTATGAAGTACACGAGGTCCGTGGCTGGACATCCAACGTGCATGGTTTGATAGTCTAGTGTGATCACCTCGACTTCGTTGCCCTGGAATGAGATTTTGCTTCTTTATTCCACGGGACATGGTACCTACAGAGCGGCTCTTTGATATTGGCCACGGTATAATAGTTTTTATACTACTTACTGTGGAAGAGCCCAGGGGGTAAGTGGCTATCTCATAAGGTACCACGATAGGCTAGGTTTGGATCGTTAACCAAGACTTAAACATGTCGTAAAACCCAGGTCTGCCAGAGCTAATCCTGCCGAAACATAAAAATACGCGATATTTTTCAACGATATTTTTTCGTAAAAATTATGTCATATGGTACCACAATGAAAGTGCTGGCATCAGTTAACCATTGAAAAATTATGTTAAAAAAGCTTGGTCTGCCACTGCGCACCCTGCCGGAAGTGCTTGGCAGACCTCTCCAAAGATGCCCTTCCGACGACCCTAACCTATCTCATCGAGTACCACAATGCGACCACCACTACATAATAGCCAAGATCACTCTCTGACAATAGATCACAAGGTCTGCCAGGCCTAAACTTGCCACATCCTAGTGTTTCAGACATTTGAAGTTGTAGGTTCAGTGTATGAAAGCTGACCTATATCTTTTTCCCCCGTGTTTGATTTCGATGGTGCCTTAATACGAAATGCTCTCCATAATGAGGAGCTTCGAGTAATATAGGACAGTTGGGTGGAGGGTTTCAGTATTGTATGATAGCTTGAAAATAACAAAATTTCATATAAGAACGGGACACCCCACTTTTCGGGCTTTTGGGCCCCCCGGGGGGCCTAAAGGGTAATTTTGAGGGCACAATAAGCTTTAAGTGAGATGTCACGCACGATATGAAATAAAAACTACCCTCCAAGTCAATTACTTCAAAAGTTATGCCTTGTAAAGGAGGGGGGGTGGTAAAAGGTTAAGAAGGGTGGTGCCCGCTGGGCTCCATGTCTAATTTTGAACAGGAGGTCAAGAAGTACCTACATGCCGATTTTCAGCTTCATGGGTCAATCCGAATAGCTGTGAAGTTAGTTACTAGACTATTTAGTTTGAGGCGGTAATTAATAAAATAAAGTTGACATAAAGAAAGATATTTTTTATCATAAGTTTTATTTTACGTTTAAAGCATATGGACAATTTCAATTGGAGACGTTGTGTAGGCCATCGTACTAAACAATTTCCATTATGGCACCAAGTATGATAGCTAGCTATAGGCCATTTTTCATACACTTAACCGGGGCCGGAACGGGACGGAAGATGCGTTGATCGAAGCACTTAACCTACAATTTCAAACTTTTTGACAGAATTCCTGAGCACCAAAAGTCATAGCGCTGCGCGAAAAAGGTTTCATTTGTCTATGTTACTGACCTATATAAATCTAATCTCCTAATAATGACGAGCATTTCATATTATGGCACCATCAAAATCAAACCAGGGGGGAAAAGATATAAGTAGGCCAGTTGAAAAGATGTAAGTTAAGTTTTATACACTTAACTTACAATTTCAAACTTTTCGTTGGAGAGCCCAGGGGGTAAGTGGCTATCTCATAAGGTACCACGATAGGCTAGGTTTGGATCGTTAACCGTGGCTTAAACAAGTCGTAAGACCCAGGTCTGCCAGAGCCAATCCTGCCGTAACATAAAAAAAAAACGATATTCTTCAATGCTATTTTTTCGTAAAAATTATGTCATAAGGTACCACAATGAAAGTGCTGGCAACAGTTAACCATTGAAAAATGATGTAAAAAAAGCTTGGTCTGCCACTGCTCACCCTGCCGGAAGTGCTTGGCAGACCTCTGCAAAGATGCCCTTCCGACACCCCTAACCTATCTCATCGGGTACCACGATGCGACCACCACTACATAATAGCCAAGATCACTCAAAGATTCAAGATTCAAAACTTTTATTTCCAAGTAGATTCACAAAGAATACTTTTAGAATGTCAATATTAAACAAATCAAATATAATAAAAGTAGGTACATATAAAATTCAAATTATGATTAAGACGAAGTTACAATTGAGTATGACAATTTTATACTCCTTGTAAGTCCTGATTTGGTATTCAAAACAAGTGCGTGTTTCTTGTGCTGCGCTGGAATTTCAGAAGTCCACGCATTTTTGTCATTAATATAATCATCTAACTTATAATAAGCTTTATAACATAAAGTTTTCTTAATAACAGACTTAAATTTACTTTCTGATAGACTTAATATATCTTCCGGTATTTTGTTATAGTATCGTATACTTAGACCTTGAAATGAAGTCCTAACTTTGGCTAGTCTAAACTTAGGTTGATCTAATTCATTTCTACTCCTTGTATTGCGGTTATGCCTTTCATAATTTCTAGTGAAAGTATTTATATTCTTTCTGACGTACATGATATTTTCGTAAATATATTGGCATGGTACGGTCAAAATATTAATTTCTTTAAACAGTTCTCTAAGGGAGTCACGACTGCAAAGTTTATAAATTGCTCTAATGGCCCTTTTTTGAAGTACAAAAATTGTTTCAATATCAGCGGCGCGACCCCACAACAAAATTCCATAGGACTCTGACAATAGATCACAAGGTCTGCCAGACCTAAACCTGCCGCATCCTAGTGTTTCAGACATTTGAAGTTGTAGGTTTAGTGTATGAAAAGTGACCTATGTCTTTTTTCCCCGTGTTTGATTTTGATGGTGCCTTAATACAAAATGCTCTCCATAATGAGGGGCTTCGAGTCATATATGACAGTTGGGTGGAAGGTCTCAGTATTGTATGCAATACTGTCAAAAAGTTTGAAATGCAGGTTTGGTGTATGAAAACTGGCCTATATCTTTTTCCCCCCGGGTTTGATTTTGATTGCGCCTTAATATGAATTGCTCTCCATAACCAGGAGGTTTAAGTCATATAGGTCAGTTAGGTGGAGGGTCTCTGTATTGTACACAATCCTGTCGAAAAGTTTGAAATTGTAGGTTAAGTGTAAGAAAACTGGCCTATATCTTTTTCCCCACTGGTTTGATTTTGATGGTGCCTTGATAAGAAATGCTCGTAATGATCAGGAAATTCGATTCATGTAGGTCATATTATTAGATTCATATTGGATAGAAGGTCTCTGTTCTGTGCACAATCCTGCTAAACATGAAAATATTCGATTAAGTCTGCAGATTTTATCAGTTAAAATTGTCATATCATAAGGAACCCGAATAAAATCTGGCATCAGCTTACCATTGATAAATTATGTTAAAAAAACTTGGTCTGCCACTGCGCACTCTGCCGGAAGTCCTCTAATGAGATAGGTTAGGGATGTCGGAAGGGCATATTTGGAGGGGTCTGCCAAGGACTTCCGGAATTGTTATCGGAAAAAAATCTAAATCCTGCTAAACATGAAAATATTCGATATTATCTGCACATTTTTTTCGTTTACAGTGTCATATCATAAGGTACCCGAATGAAAGTGCTGGCATCAGTTTACCATTGAAAAAATATCTAAAAAAATCTCGGTCTGCCACTGCGCACCCTGCCGGAAGCACTTGGCAGACCCCTCCAAATATGCCCTTCTGTCGCCCCTAACCTGTCTCATCTAAGGACTTCCGGCAGAGTGCGCAGTGGCAGATCAAGTTTTTTTAACATAATTTATCAATGGTAAGCTGATGCCAGCACTTTTATTCGGGTTCCTTATGATATGACAATTTTAAATGATAAAATCTGCAGACTTAATCGAATATTTTCATGTTTAGCAGGATTGTGCACAGAACAGAGACCTTCTATCCAATTGACCTATATGAATCGAATCTCCTGATCATTACGAGCATTTCTTATCAAGGCACCATCAAAATCAAACCAGTGGAGGAAAAGATATAGGCCAGTTTTCATACACTTAACCTACAATTTCAAACTTTTCGACAGGATTGTGTACAATACAGAGACCCTCCACTTAACTGACCTATATGACTTAAAGCTCCTGGTTATGGAGAACAATTCACATTAAGGCGCCATCAAAATCAAACCCGGGGGGAAAAAGATATAGGCCAGTTTTCATACACCAAACCTGCATTTCAAACTTTTTGACAGGATTGCATACAATACTGAGACCTTCCACCCAACTGTCATATATGACTCGAAGCCCCTCATTATGGAGAGCATTTTGTATTAAGGCACCATCAAAATCAAACACGGGGAAAAAAAGATATAGGTCACTTTTCATACACTAAACCTACAACTTCAAATGTCTGAAACACTAGGATGCGGCAGGTTTAGGTCTGGCAGACCTTGTGATCTATTGTCAGAGTGATCTTGGCTATTATTAGCCCGGTCAATATCGACATCAAACATTGCAAACGCGCATGTAACTACGATTTTGTTATATATTGTTAGGTCCCTTGAGAGTAGTTAACACCCAAGTTTGCAACACTGAAAACCCTGTGCTGCCAATGTCAACGTCAAATCAAAATTTGTTCAGAAGTTTTTGCGCTTGTATCTCATGAACCGTGATAGCTAGAGAGTTGAAATTTTTACAGGTGATGTATGTCTATTGCTTCTATAACAACAAATACTAAAAACTAGAATACAATAAATATTAAGGGAGGCTCCCATACAAGGAACGTGATTTTTTTGCTCGTTTTTGTGGATAATGTTTCGAAGGCTGTTTCTCGTGAACCGTGATAGTTAGATGGTTGAAATTTTCACAGATGATGTATGTCTATTACCACTATTACAACAAACACCAAAAACTAGTCAAGTGCGAGTCGGGCAACAGATATGATATTTCAGTCATTTTTATAAATGATGGTACGGAATCCTTTGTGCGCGAGTACGACTCGCACTTGGCCAGTTTTTTTGTATTTGTTGTTATAGCGGCAATAAACATACATCATCTGTGAAAATTTAAAAGATCTAACTGTCACGGTTCATGAGAAACAGCCTCCGAAACATTATTTACAAAAAACACGTTTCTTGTATGGGAGCCCCCCTTACTATTTATTGTATTCTGGTTTTTAGTATTTTTTGTAATAGCGGCAACAGAAATACATCACCTGTGAAAATTTCAACTCTCTTGCTATCACGGTTCATGAGATACACGCGAAAAAACTACTGAACGGATTTTGATATGCATCATCTGCGAAAATTTCAACTCTGTAGCTATCACGATTCATGAGATACAGCCTGGTGACAGACGGATGGATGAACAGACAGCGAAGTCTTAGTAATAGGGTCCCGTTTTTTACCCTATTGGGTACGGAACCCTAAAAACTGGCTTAGTGCAAGTCGGACAACAATATGATATTTTGAAAAAAAAAAATAATGTATCAAGAGCTGTTACATCGGAAATTCTGTAATTTCACAGCTTTCTTAGCACTGCGGAAGAATTGCCCATCTTTGACTTGCTGTATCTTTGCAACCAAAAGACATAGTGTGCTCAGGTTTCTCTGAAATTGTAGCAAATTTAGTTATCTTTAATAAAGTTTCATGAAACGTGCTTGAAAAAATCTTCGTTATGGTAGATTTTTATAAAAAACTGAAATATGGACCAAAATTTCGCAGTTTATTGAGCACCGTGGAGGCAGCACAAGGTTTTCAGTGTTGCAAACTTGGGTATTAACTACTTTCAAGGGACCTTACAACATATAAAAAAATCGTAGTTACATGCGCGTTTGCAATGTTTATTTATTTTTATGTCGATATTGACGGGGCTATATGTAGTAGTGGTCGCATCGTGGTACCCGATGAGATAGGTTAGGGGTGTCGGAAGGACATCTTTGCAGAGGTCTGCCAAGCACTTCCGGCAGGGTAAGCAGTGGCAAACCAAGCTTTTTTTACATAATTTTTCAATGGTTAACTGTTGCCAGCACTTTGATTGTGGTACCTTTTGACATAATTTTTACGAAAAAATAGCATTGAAGAATATCGTTTTTTTTTATGTTACGGCAGGATTGGCTCTGGCAGACCTGGGTCTTACGACTTGTTTAAGTCACGGTTAACGATCCAAACCTAGCCTATCGTGGTACCTTATGAGATAGCCCCCCTTACCCCCTGGGCTCTCCAACTAACAGGATTGTGTACAATACAGAAACCCTCCACCCAACAGACCTATATAACTCGAAGCTCGTGGTTATAGAGAGCATTCCATATTAAGGCGCCATCAAAATCAAATCCACGGGAAAAGAAATATAGGCCAGTTTTCTTTCATACACTGATCCTACAATTTCAAACGTCATATGGCCGTTTCACAAAAAATTGGTTGCACAACCTGTGCATCAGTTTACGTCGGATATTTTTTTTTATTTATGCATCCAGCTGATAACTTTTGCCATATTCGTTTTTAAACACAGTTCTTGCACAAAGGCCATGTGTATACCGGGAGTAACAGGAAGGATATTACAAGCCGAAAGGAGGTGAAGGTACTCATGAAACTGAACCATGGAACATGGGTCGAAATATGGAAAAAGTATTTGGACGTCCCATATTAAATCAGTCAGCTGATCGGCGATTTAGTATGGGAGGTCCAATTTCTTTTTTCATATTTCGACCTATGTTCCATGGGGAAAGTTGTTCAGTTTCATGAGTACCTTCACCTCCTTTCGGCTTGTAATACCCTTTCTGTTACTCCTAGTATAATATCACTCAAGGTATGTTATATACTTTTAAACTGATTTTTACGTATATTTGGTCGCTAACCTGCGTGTCTTTACACGATTTGCTCAAGTTTGAGCATTAAAAAAATATATTAATGCGCAAAATAAATATATTCTACCAAACCATTTTATTTACGTATATCCAAAAGAGTAGAATCACACAATGTTATAATATAACCTAATATCCATTGTTCATAACATAAATACAGTTTAAAGTTTTGTACGAAATTTTTTGTCGTTAATCTGCAAACGTGAAAACACGATCGTACCGCGGGTACCACTTCACCTCTCCCGCCTCACTCTGCAACACCAGAACCAGCCATTCACTCGCAAACATCTGTTGAGAGAAGATGTCGTACTACACAGCGCGGCCACGGTCACGGATCGGGTCCAAATTTTGTAGAATAATTGTACCTAAATTGTACTATTTAGTACCTCAAGAGAAAAAAATTGTACCTCTCAATTTATTGAGATATTGATACTTTATGTGGCCGCGCCTGGAAGCATCCTTCCTGGCGCGGCCACGCTCAGGCCTTGTCAGTTGTTCAGTTTCCGGAGAAAAGGCGAGCTATATATTGGATTCTGGAGTTTGTAACGGATAAGTAGTCGATTTTATGCCTTTTTTATGTAGAAAACTATGCTTCCTATTGCACTCATTTCAAGTTATAATGTGTAAACTAGTGTTTGCTTTAATGTGTCTAAGTGAGCAATCCCTATACAAAATGGTTTTCCTGTGATGACGAAATAACTGCTATTTAGTCGTTCACCTGCCGGTCGTTCACCTGTCACAAATATGCAGGTGAACGATCATAATAGCAGGTTAGCGACAAATATCATACAAATGTTTAATTAATAATATAAAATAAATTATCTAATTCATTGCTTAATATTTTACTAATTTGATAAAAGTAGTCCTAAACTTTTTAAACAATAATATTAGCAAGATTTTTCTAAAAAACATTGAAATGCTCATAGAGATATTTTATTATACTTATTAGAAGTATGATTGATTTGAAGTGCAAAAATGTTCATATGTGTATGTGTGTTCATACGGATTAAAGTTGGTAAATGATTATGCATTTTGTGTTTTTATTGCTGAGAAATTACAGCCCGTACCCTTTATCGTTAACCTGCTGACGTTACTTAGTAAATTTGTACTTAAATGTCGTTAACCTGTACCTTAGGGTGGAGTGATAATGTATGGAGACTTTTTTCATGTTTCTTTTTTCAATGGCATAGCGATATATAGTTAGTAAATTCTAAATCCAAAATTTTATTTACTTGTCTTTATATCTTGAGGTGCCCCAATACAATTGAAAACGCTATACAAAAATGTATGGCGAAAATGGAGAAATCACTTCCCTCGTGCCCCGCCACCCCCGCATCTCTCGTGGTCAAACTTTTCTATCCTATATCAACAGGGTAGCACTCAAAATTTGATTTAGCATTTATAAAACCTTAGTAATTTTTAATCAAAATTTGTCAGTTTCATAGAGTTAGCTAAAGTTCATAGAGTTGGGGGCACCTCTAAATATATCATTTACAAACTAATATTTTGTGTGTATGTTTGTGAGCCATAGAGGCAACTTTTTGCAGGTATTCCAAAACGATTACGAAAAAAAATACTTTACGCTCCACCCTACTGTACCTATTGTCGTTAACCTGGCGACGTCGTCGTTCACCTGCCCCCCTCGTAATTTAGATTGCCCATATTTCCTAAAGTAATGAAAAAAAATGCTTCCCTCCACTAAATATGTAATAAAGAACCATCAATCTAGCCAGCAAGATTTTTTTCGCGAAAACACGAACTTTTTAAAAAGACGCAATACTGAAATCTTGCGGCCAATTTTTTGAGAACTAACCATATACACTATTCTGCGGCAAGTTTAGGCCTGGCAGACCTTGTTTTTCATGGTCAGAATGATCATGGCTCGCATCGTGGTACTCGATGAGATAGGTTAGGGGTGTCGGAAGGGCATATTTGGAGGGTATTAACTTTTTGGTTACAAAGTTAATACAAATGAAGCAAGCGGAAAAAATTCACACCGCCGGCGGGATTCGAACCCACGTCTTCTGACAAGCCGGGTCAGACGTGTTAAGCCGCTACACCACGGCGGGTTCTGCCCGAGGCGGCGAAATGTGATCCACTTGCTTCGTTCATATTGCTTTGTCACTTGACTACTCACGGGTAGCAGGCGCCATCTATGACTTTGTAGTAGAACTATACAGTCACTCAACTGACAACATTACGTATGTACAAGTTGACGAGAGATGGAGCTTTTTCCGATTTGTGAATATTTACTATTTTGAAGAAATTTTTCCACAAGATAGTATTGTTGGAACACTTGATGTTTTAATCAAACACTAGATATTGATATTAACTTTTTGGTTACAAAGTTAATACAAACGAAGCAAGCGGAAAAAATTCACACCGCCGGCGGGATTCGAACCCACGTCTTCTGACAAGCCGGGTCAGACGTGTTAAGCCGCTACACCACGGCGGGTCCTGCCCGAGGCGGCGAAATTGTGATCCACTTGCTTCGTTCATATTGCTTTGTCACTTGACTACTCACGGGTAGCTTGAGCGCCATCTATGACTTTGTAGTAGAACTATACAGTCACTCAACTGACAACATTACGTATGTACAAGTTGACGAGAGATGGAGCTTTTTCGATTTGTGAATATTTACTATTTTGAAGAAATTTTCCACAAGATAGTATTTTGGAACACTTGGTGTTTTAATCAAACACTAGATATTGATATAAACTTTTGATTACAAAGTTAATACAAACGAAGCAAGCGGAAAAATTCACACCGCCGGCGGGATTCGAACCCACGTCTTCTGACAAGCCGGGTCAGACGTGTTAAGCCGCTACACCACGGCGGGTTCTGCCCGAGGCGGCGAAATTGTGATCCACTTGCTTCGTTCATATTGCTTTGTCACTTGAGTACTCAATACACTTGTCACTTGACTGACAAGCAATATGAACGAAGCAAGTGGATCACAATTTCGCCGCCTCGGGCAGAACCCGCCGTGGTGTAGCGGCTTAACACGTCTGACCCGGCTTGTCAGAAGACGTGGGTTCGAATCCCGCCGGCGGTGTGAATTTTTTCCGCTTGCTTCGTTTGTATTAACTTTGTAACCAAAAAGTTAATATCAATATCTGGTGTTTGATTAAAACACCAAGTGTTCCAAAAATACTTTCTTGTGGAAAAATTTCTTCAAAATAGTAAATATTCACAAATCGGAAAAAGCTCCATCTCTCGTCAACTTTTACATACGTAATGTTGTCAGTTGAGTGACTGTATAGTTCTACTACAAAGTCATAGATGGCGCTCAAGCTACCCGTGAGTCAAGTGACAAAGCAATATGAACGAAGCAAGTGGATCACAATTTCGCCGCCTCAGGCAGAACCCGCCGTGGTGTAGCGGCTTAACACGTCTGACCCGGCTTGTCAGAAGACGTGGGTTCGAGTACCGCCGTCGGTGTGAATTTTTTCCGCTTGCTTCGTTTGTATTAACTTTGTAACCAAAAAGTTAATATCAATATCTAGTGTTTGATTAAAACACCAAGTGTTCCAAAAATACTATCTTGTGGAAAAATTTCTTCAAAATAGTAAATATTCACAAATCGGAAAAAGCTCCATCTCTCGTCAACTTGTACATACGTAATGTTGTCAGTTGAGTGACTGTATAGTTCTACTACAAAGTCATAGATGGCGCTCAAGCTACCCGTGAGTAGTCAAGTGACAAAGCAATATGAACGAAGCAAGTGGATCACAATTTCGCCGCCTCGGGCAGAACCCGCCGTGGTGTAGCGGCTTAACACGTCTGACCCGGCTTGTCAGAAGACGTGGGTTCGAATCCCGCCGGCGGTGTGAATTTTTTCCGCTTGCTTCGTTTGTATTAACTTTGTAACCAAAAAGTTTATATCAATATCTAGTGTTTGATTAAAACACCAAGTGTTCCAAAAATACTATCTTGTGGAAAAATTTCTTCAAAATAGTAAATATTCATATTTGGAGGGGTTTGCCAAGCACTTCCGGCAGGGTGCGCAGTGGCAGATCAGGCTTTTTTTACATTATTTGTCAATGGTTAACTGATGCCAGCACTTTCATTGTGGTACCTTATGTCATAATTTTTACGAAAGAATATCTTCATAAAATATCGATTATTTTTATGTTTCGGCAGGATTGGCTCTGGCAGACCTGATTAACGATCTAAACCTAGCATATCGTGGTACCTTATGAGATAGGCATTTATGCCCTCGGCTCTTCCTCTATTATAGGTAAGACAGTAGTTTAAATATTAAAAGTTATTATAATGATAATGAAAATTATATGTTAAATTGTTGGTACGTACCTACCTTTCTTCTATACATTATATTATCCGGTCGAAAGTCTCCGTGAATTATAACTTTTGTGCCTAGCGGTTTCTGGAATCTTTGCATGGCATCAATGCCTAGTTCTTCGAACAGTTTGGCCACCCTTGGCTTGTATTCTGTATTCTTAATTATATCAAGGGTTGCTTTTATTCGCTTAGCCCACAGGTCCTTGTAATCATCGTCTTGAGGATACTCAAACACCATATCTTTACACATGTTTTCAAACTCCTCCGGATTTTCTTTCTGATACGCGAAGGATAGGGCGTGGATTTTTGCCAAGTTTTCAATCGCACTGGCAGCGTATTCCCAACTTACAGGCTCCCGTCTATCATGCATTTTAAATTCTTCAGCAGTTAAATTCTGCATTATAACAGTTTCTTTGTATAGCTCTGTCTTGCATCCGTAAAACTTCGGAATAACTAATCTGTCCTCGTCAGCAACGTTCGCTTTCAATTCTAACATTCTGTAAATTTTTGATAGTTTTGTATAGAATAACACTTCTCTGTCATACAGGATTTTAGCGTTGAATATCTCTCTCATCTTTTCACCTATACTGGTGACTTTAGCGAAGAGTTCCACATCTTTCTTTCCGGGACACTTCACAGTCACTAGGAAGAGAGCCGAGGTGTAGTTTGAACCTCCACTGGTTATGGGTTTAATTGCAAGTTCGTAATTGTTAAAGCCATGTTCACTCGCGATCTCGGCGATTAAATCGCGAAGGATAAGTTCTGCGCCTATCATGTTTGGTGACCGAAATACGACTGTGGCTACGCGCTTGTTTGTTTAAATTTATGTCGAGGTCATCATGACTAATACTGATTTGGCTGTAACCTTGACGAGCAAGATAGATAATACATAGATTATGTTTTCCGCATGCTTGCTCTGTTGTTTTGTAACTTAAATAAGCAAGTTTACCTACTAATGTTGCGTATTATCAATGAATATTTGAACGACATTATGCACTACGGCAAAACCAAATGATCGACGAAACCAACACCTTGGGAGCGCAGCGTAAACAAGTACCTATTTATCTAATTTTAATACAAAACATGAGTTTGCAGGTTTTCGCAATACCTATATTTCCGTGTTCTTGTGTACCTACTTACCTACCTACTAGAAAAAATATTATACTTAATCATCATCATTAGTCAATACAAGCGTCAAGACACAGAATAAATACTTAATAAGGTAGGTGAGTCGATTACCGCCTGTCGGGTTATATCGCCTAGGTTGAAAAAAATAGGCATAACAAGAATAATTTCCGAATATCTGCATGGAATAGCAACATTGTAGTGTTGCCATTCTGCACTGAACGCGGTGAGCTCCTCATTCGCGCGTAATGCTAGTGGCCGCGTGTTGTTTGTGGGAAATGTTTCTGTTGGCTGCGCTTAAAAAAATACGTGAAATCATCAGGTAAGTTTTAACTTCATTTTAAAATGTTTGACATCTTTCATGGTCAATTTTAGTTAAACTGTATATTTTGCAACCTAAGTTTCATTAAGCTTTATACAAAAGCATCACGGATATGTTTTTTGCGAAAATCTTTGTTACATATGTCATAAAGGTTAATACCGCCTGTGCGATAATAGACTCCTTGTAGGCGATATTACCCAGCTGAAGGCGTGGTTACCCACCTGTAGGCGTTATTAACACCTACACGGGGATCCAAAAATAACTTTGCGATATTATGATTATTTTTTATGAAATGGTGGATAATCGAAACTACAGGCAGGAAGAAAGATTTGTTTTTGAATTTTTATTTTTTTATTTAGTTAGTTTTAGTATGGTAGGCGTATCTAATTAGACACTAGGCAGGCGTAATTAGGCTCCAAGTTTAATAGCGCCTACCGACGTTTTTTAGCAAAACATCAATTTTTCATTCTAAAATGGCCTAATATTACCTATATATTTTTTTATGTGTTTCGATGTTGTTGTAACAAAAAGAATTACAAGTAACTATGACGTTAGTAATAAAAATATTTGTGTTATGTGTTATAAAATTGAGAAATCATAATTTAAAAACAAGGAATGTACTGATTAGCCTAATATTATAAAGACATATTACCTAATACAATGATTACTACAGAAATGATCTCAATTAGAATTTTACAGTCTAGTTATACTCATAGGCGATTAAACTCCCACGTAGTTTAATTCTGCCAGCGCGACTTTGTTTTTTGTCTTTGGTTTTATTTCATATTTTAAAAGTATTATGTTACTCTGCTGTATGCCATTAATAAAAAGAAATGAAATTATATGACGCGCCTGTTTTCTTATTTAAATTGTTATCTTTTATTAGAAATATTTGCTTTCAAAGGTACATAGGCGGTAATTGACGTACTTACCTTAGTAGTCAAGGTTTGCTTACACTGTAACAAAACAACATGCAGGGCCGTCTTTAGGTACTAACGTGGGGGCCCCTGGGCACATATGCACTACGGGGCCCTTTTGGAAGAAAGCTAATTATGCAATTTTTAAGTATGTTTGCTCTATCCACCGTATCGGTTTTATATGTCGCAGTACGAAGGATATTGGCCGAAATCCTAGGCCAAATGCCGGAATATGGCAAAATCGTAAACGTTGTCGTTCGGCCATCGTCCTTTTCCGGATTTTGACCCAAAGCCATGCTATGGTCCTAAGCATATTAGATATTTTGTTTAGTAATAAGGCTTTTATTGCGGTTCGGGGGAACGAGGAGTGCAGGGGGAACAATATGCTCCTCCCCCGCGCGCCTGTTCCTGCAGCAAGTCGAAGCTACAGTCCAAAACTAACAGACGAATCTGTAAAAAACTGAAATATTCTGCAATTCAAGTTACCACAATTCGTGGTAGTGCCAAAATAAGTAATTTTTGACGCTCCTTGTTTCCAAGAACTGCAATAAAAGCCATATTACTAAAAAATAACTGTATCTTCTTAGAAGATTGACTGATCGAAGTCTACGATTTTGCCATTTGCCGGCTTTTGGCTTACTTTGGGTCTACTTGGGACGATGGTCGATCGACATCTACTATTTTTCCATATCCTAATTCTGCCATCGTACTGCGATATATAGCCATAAATAGTCTTGCCTCAGATCAGACAAATGAATCGTCTGTCACAGATGTATGAGGGCAATGATGATGGGATACCTACATATACCTACCGGGAGTAACGGAAAGGGTATAACAAGTCGAAAGGAGGTCAACACAGACAAATGAAACCTTTTTCGCGCAGCGCTACTAGACACGCTTTTTGTCAAAATTTCATACAAGACAAGCCTGTCATTTTTGAGCGAGTTTGTCATTTGAGGTGATAGCTCATTTAACCGTTCCGTACGCGTCATATTATGAAATTTTGTATGAAATTCTATGCCACTTAGGGTGCTGTGCGTACGGTTCGGAACAGAGTGCGTTCACCCTAAAGTGTTGCCACAACCGTCTTTTCAAAATACACATATCCGTCGCCAAAACCTAAATTTGGAGTGTATGAGATTGAATAAAAAAAGGGACTGAAAATGGCCCCTTCATCACCGTGGTCCACCTCCTGGTCCACCTGGTTGACCACGGGTACGTTATTTTTTCCCTGAGGTCTAGGACAGGTGTCAGCTGTCAAACTAAAAAGTCGTTTATATAAGAAACTATGCGTGCTAGACTATTAGTTTCTTTGGGAAAGTTGTAGGCCGTAATGAGATCTACATGACAGGTGTCAGCTGTCACACTAAAACGTGGTTTATATCGGAAACTATGCGTGCTAGACCATTAGTTTCTTTGGAAAAGTTGTAGGTCTTAACGAGATCTACATAACAGGTGTCAGCTGTCACACTAAAAAGTCGTTTATATCGGAAACTATGCGTGCTAGACTATTAGTTTCTTTGGGAGTTTTGTAGGCTATAACGAGATCTACATGACAGGTGTCAGCTGTCAAACTAAAAAGTCGTTTATATCGGAAACTATGCGTGCTAAACTTAAATCGTTTTTCATAGTTAAAATTATTTACCTACCAGCTCTCTATTACCTACATAAAATGGTTTTATAATGGTAAAAGAACTGAGTAGCAAGCGAGGCTAAGAGATTTAATATGTTAATGTTTTTGATTGGATCAAGTTTATTGGGTCTTGCACTCGTTTTCCAAAAAGGATCGCAAATCAATCACATCAAGCCCTACAACTTACGTAAAGAATTATTATAATATTAGTGTAAACATTTATTCAAAGTTGCTTTCAGAAATAAGGTGAACCGGGTGAACCATTAGTAAAACCCCTGCCCTTGAGTCCACCTATAGCAGGTGGACTAGGGTGCACCACGGGGAAAAAAGAAATACCCGTGGTCCACGTAGGCATTTTCACCTTTTCTTGTGGACTCGTACTGATAGATGACTGAATGTCAGTGTTCTAGAAACTGACATCCTCTGATATTATAAAAGATTACGTGTCAGCCAGAAAAAACATTCAATGAGTTGAATGAGACAACTTTTGTCTGTCGTGTTTATTTTTTAGAATTAGGTAGGTACATAGATAGGTAGATAACAGCTACGTAAAAACAAATGTTCTCATTTTTTGTTTAAGTAGTTTTTTCACCAAATCACAACGAAGATCCAGATAATAAATATTGGCGTTGAATAGCATCACTCCATCTATCTACCCTTGAGTGTTAAAAACCAATTAATTCATTCCAGAGAATGGGCAGCAAAATTCTCTGTGAATACATCACCTTGAACTGCGCTTGCCAATCCGCCTGCCAAGCGTAGTGAGTATGGCAAATACCCCCCTAATAAGGAAAGGCCTATGTCTAGCAGTGGACTGTTGCGGCTGTTATAGTACAGCATGTTTTATTGTATCATAAGTATTAGAGTAAGGACGATTTACAAACAAAATGGTAAAATTACAAATAACACGTGGGAGTCAAAAAAGGAGGTCAAGTTCGAGAAATATAAGCTGGTGGCAACACTGGGAATGGCAATTCGGTAAACCAAATTGACACGCTATATTGCTCAAAGGGCGTCTCTATCGGAGGCCACGAATGTAATTTTTTTGCTCTGTGGAGGTCAAGGTACTCATGAAACTGAACAACTTTCCCCATAGAACATGGGTCGAAATGTAAAAAAAAATTTGGTCCTCCCATACAAAATCGCCGATCAGCTGATTGATTTACTATGACAGGTACAATTTTTTTTTTCATTTTTCGACTCATGTTCCATGGGGAAAGTTGTTCAGTTTCATGAGTACCTTGACCTCCTTTCGGCTTGTTATACCCTTTCCGTTACTCCCTGTATATCACACATTTGAAAAAGATGTCAATAATAATGTTGCCATTTCCTTCTTCTATGAATCAGATAGTATCAATCAACTTTGTGAGTGACCCACCGAAACCGGTCCCGAAAACTTCCAAGGTTTCAAGTCAGACCGTGTCTCAGGTAGTCTCACTAGCATTGCGCCATATCGCCGCCGATTTATTATAATTTATTGAAATGATGAATTTGAATATCTGTTCTTGAGTCTACTGTTTACCGGCTCTGAGTTGTGTCTATGTAGATACCTACCTATGTTCATTCTTGGAACATATGTGATGGATGAAGGACATCGAATAATGAAAATAAATATGTGCTATGTATGGGATGGGAGCGAGACGTAATCCCCCTGACTATACCTACTTGAGACTTCGAACATAAAATGTTGATTAAAAAATGTAGGTAATGAAAAACAAAACTTTGTACCTACTTGCTTTTTAATTAAAAATAAACTGATAAAAGTGATAGTGCATGAGCCTACCTACTGGGAAACTGTTAGAGTCTATGAGCCCATCCAGGTTTCTGCCTACGTCACATGACATCAAAAAGAGACGCATTATGGCAGCATGCCGGAAAATCTAGACACACGGCAGTGTGTCCGCCAAGTTCGAGCGACACACCGGCCGTGGGTTATATTACACGAACCATTTCGGGCCAAGTTCGACCCACCTATAACTCAAAATCTATTTTATCTACGCATATGAAATTTCTAGTATCTGTTGAGATCTACTTACTCATCTAAAATACAAAATTTCATTAATGTACCTATTGTAGGTCTTGAGATATTGACGTCAGAAAATCGCTATTTTTACTATACACTCACTGACTGACTGACTCACTCACTCATCAAAAACCTAGACCACTTCCAGTGGTCGTATTGACTTGAAATTTGGCATAGGGGTAGGTCTTTAGGTCAAGGTAAAGGAAAAAATCTGAAAATGGCCAAGTGTGAGTCGGTTTTAAAAATAATGAAGGTGTAAATTCATACCCCTAAGGAACTAATACAAAAAAATTATCTATATCTTCCAATGGTCGTACCGACCTAAAATTGCAACCGACCGAAAACCTTACAAAAATAAATGAAATCATGAAGGTGTAAATTCATACCCCTAAGGAACTAATACAAAAAAATTATCTATATCTTCCAATGGTCGTACCGACCTAAAATTGCAACCGACCGAAAACCTTACAAAAATAAATGAAATCCCACCCAAAACATAAATGTGAAAGGCTGCCAAGTTCGACAATATTGGAATGCTTCGCCTATAAAAGAAGTGAGATCTAAATAAGTACCAAGTTCCATACACAGACCTCAGTTAAAAATAGTTACAGGAATGCACACTTGATTTTCCGCAGTTTGGAAAGTAGATTCTGAATAAATATCATATTAATACCTAAAATTCTAATACTTACAAAAACGCAAACCTGTTTTTTCAGCAGTTTCCTTTCCTACTTTTAATGATATAACTTGGCAAGTTTTAATAGAAAATTATATACTTGACTCATTGCGTTTTGTAGGTTTATAAATAACAAAGTGTGTGAAAACTTGCCAAGTTATATCATTAAAAAGTAGGAAAGGAAACTGCTGAAAAAACAGGTTTGCGTTTTTGTAAGTATTAGAATTTTAGGTATTAATATGATATTTATTCAGAATCTACTTTCCAAACTGCGGAAAATCAAGTGTGCATTCCTGTAACTATTTTTAACTGAGGTCTGTGTATGGAACTTGGTACTTATTTAGATCTCACTTCTTTTATAGGCGAAGCATTCCAATATTGTCGAACTTGGCAGCCTTTCACATTTATGTTTTGGGTGGGATCAGTATTAAACTCAAGGACTTTGTAAACTAGAATCAGTGGAAATGCTGAGATGACTTCCGGTACAAAATTTGAGGTAAGTAGGGTACGTCAATGACAGGAATTATTTCTAATGGCAGCATTCAGCGGTGATTATTGGCACAAAAATAAACATAAGTCTGTTTATTTTAAACTGTAAATAGTAAAAATAATTGTCTCACCACCGTTTAATATCACATTGTATACGCGGGAAAAAAGGGACCGATTACTATCGAGGCTGAGTGCCTCAATACACACGAGTTTGTAATAGGACTTTCTTCCGAGTAATACATAGTGCTTTAAACTACCTACACCTGCGGGGTCAGTTGTAACAGCCGCGGGGTGAATTGAAACATCCGCATAAAAAAACCTAGGTACACATTTCCAAACTCTCAAATCGGTACGGCAGTGCAATTTTTAAATTAAGCAAATTTCAAAACTGAATAACTTTTAAAACTTAACAATCTTCAAGACTGATTAACGTACAAAACTGAACAACTTAAAACTGAACAACTATTAAAATGAACATCTTTTGAAACTGAACAACTTTCGAAACTAAACAACTATTACAACTGAACAACTTTTAACACTGTACAACTTAATAAAATGAACAACTTACAAAACTGAACAACTTACAAAACTGAACACCTTACAAAAGTGAACAGCTTTCAAAATTGAACTTTTGAAACTCAAGAACTTATTAATACTGAACAACTTTTAAAACATAACACCTTTTAAACTGAATAACTTTTGAAACTGAACAACTTTTACAACTAAACAACTTTTAACAACTTATAAAACAAAACTACTCACAAAACTGAACAACTTTCAAAACTGATCAACCTTCAAAACTGAACAACTTTTGAAACTCAATATTTTTTTAATACTAAACGACTTTTAAAACAGAACACCTTTTAAAACTGAATAACTTCTGAAACTGAACAACTTAAAAACTGAACAACTTCTAAAACTGAACAGCTTTAAAACTGAACAACTTTTAAAGTCCAACAACTTTTAAAACTGAACAACTTTTACACTAGTTAACTATGAAAAATGCGGCACATAAAAATTGAACAACTTTTAAAATCTTGTGTTCATCTACCCTACTTGTGTTCAACTGTACTAAATTCTGTAAAAACTCCAGAAGGAGCAAAGTGATTTGTTTTGTATGGTTAATTGTCTCCCGCTAATTTGTACGTTGAACAATGACTAACGTTCCGTTCCCCCCAAAAGTGTAAAGCTATAGGTACATTTCTATGTAGGTGTAGTATTAAGTTTAAGTACTTTATCTACACTCATTTCGTAATATTCGTTTTACAGAATCGAAAGTAGGTACTTAACTGCTTTAAGAAATATGCAGCCTTAAAAAATAATTTCCATACCAAAATTTGAATGGTAATGGAACGTAATGTCTAGTATTTAAAAAAAAACGAAACAAATATGCCGCTTTTTTATTTCCTGAGCCAACAGTAAGTCAAATAAAAAAAACCCGGTCGGGACGACACTTGAAATTATGAGGACCTATTTATTATTAAATCTTTGCTTCAAACCATTTTTCGAATTAAAAATTACCGATAAATGCTTTTTAATTTTAAAAGTTGTTCAGTTTTTATGAGAATCCATTTTAACGTTTAGTTAATTAGTTACTTATGTACAAAACTCGTTCAGTTGGTGGTTCAGTAGATAGGCTTGCAATTGCCATAGTGCAGTGCGGAGGTTTGAATTATTTTTCATAGTTTTTCTTGTAGAGTGTAGATAAAATAGTGTATGCAACTGCATATAATTAAGCTTTAGAATGCTCGTGTCAAACTATTATCACACTCGGCAGGCGCAACTCACATCCTAAAGCCTCTCATTATATGGCAGTTGCATAAACTACTATTATGAAACCTATAAGGTTTGGGGAAATTGGAAATCATACCATAAGTAGGTAACATAATGTTGAGGTTTTGGGTTCCAAGACGCAAAAAATTATAGCATATTTTAATTAAAAATATGCGTTTATTCAGGTACGTATGCATCAAAAATGATTTCTTGACATATTTTTAACTGTTATTGAACAATTTTACGACAACTTGCACAATTTTTATATCTTTTTACGATATGTTTACGTCGCGACGCCATGGCACCGGCACCATAAACTGACCAAGTTCTATTTATATCCTCTTTGCAACTGGCAAGAGGTGGGACTAGACTTTATGCACATGCGTGCGTGACCGCGTGCATGAACTGTAGTCCGTCAGGTTCGTGCGCGACCTTCCTGCGGGGTACAGACGGTTGGGGGGCGAGTACCTAAGCACGTCATTTTAATATGACGTGCGGCGCGGTTGCACGCGTTTCCCTTCCCCGCTACACCTCCCGCTACCCGCTGACATCTCCCCTCCTAACGTCTGTCACCCCTAGGGAGGGTCGCGCACGAACTTGCAGGACTATAGGTGGGTGGGAACTATAGCCCAGACCATCTGGTCCAATAACTAGGAAACCACGAAAAAAAAAATCCCGGTGACGAAATGTTGTGGATTTGTGTAGTGGTAGGTTCTCTTCACAACGTTCAATAAAGTCCTCTCGATAATATGCGGTGCTGGGAGTAGGGGGGTTAATTATGTGTCCCTTTTTTCAGTTTCTCGAATGTAACTCTTAAACGGTGCATCGTAGCTTCAAAATGTCTAAGAAACTATTAAAGCTTATTAAATTTCCTATAACTTTGTCATTAACATAAAAACCATAACATGAATGGTTTTACAGTTATGGTCATTTCAAAGCCGGTAGTTTTTTGTTTTTTTTTTTATTACGACACTAAAAAGTGTTTGGACGTTTCTGTGAATCTTCGTTATCTTTAACGCTAACTATTTCAAAATTTGTGAATAAACTAAAAAAATTAAATGATTAAATACGTGTTCCCGCATTTTGTAAATTTTATCCCTTAACAGGGTAAAAAAGAGGTTAAGAGTTTGTATGAAAAATCGTCATCTTTGATGTGATCTGTTTCAAAATTTGGAAATAAGCGAATGAGCCAAAATAATTAAACACGTATTTCAGCATTTTGTAAATTTTATCCCTTAACAGGGTAAAAAAGAGGTTAAGAGTTTGTAAGAAAATCGTCATTTATGGTGTGATCTGTTTTAAAATTTGGAAATATGCGAATAAGCCAAAATAATTAAATTACGATTTTTCATACAAACTCTTAGGTTAAGAACTCTTTTTTACCCTGTTAAGGGTTAAAATTTACAAAATTCTGAAACACGTGTTTAATTATTTTAGCTTATTTGCTTATTTCCAAATTTTAGCATTAGTAAAAGCTCTAGACATGCCTGAACCATCTGATTGGGGACGGAAGAAGGACAGGGACGAGTGGCAGCCACTTTAGACTACATATTGTGCAGAAATGATAAGGTGCGGCTGTAAAAAAGAATGCACCGGAAGGTGCAAATGCAGGAAAGCTGCACTCAAATGTACAGCACTATGTCTCTGTGTCGGTGATGGTTGATTTATACAACTCAAGAATCACCTGCTTTTTGTTATCCTTGTTAAAGCAGACGCTTTTAATCATACATAACATAATGCCGTTCCTACCATTAAATAAAAACAAATATCACGAGAAAGACACATTTAAGTGACTTTGTTTCAATGAAACCTTTCCTTAGTTCTAAAAAACCTATTCAACGACACCCTTCTCAATATTATTTGAAAAAACATGTTTTTGTCCCCCTTCACTTATATGGGAGGGGGTCCAAAAACATTTGATATAATTTTTTTCCACATTTCTATATTTGGGTCAACACAATCTATCGTCTCATCAAATTCCATGTCGATAGCTCTAAAATTGAGGAAGATAAATGAGAGCGCGGCATACAGACAGACAGACAGACAGACAGACTTGACGAAATGATGAAGGTTTCTTTCTAGTAGACTACGATACCCTAAAAAGAAAGATAATATATTTATTCTACCTTACCTTCGCTCAACCAGAATACATTACCTATATCTAACCTGTAAAAATTATCGCTCATGCATAGCATCGCTCGCTCGCTATGTCTGGAGTACCTAAGTAGGTACTGCTCAAATTGTTTCACAATTTGTTCACAATGCGTTTTTAATATTTGAAAAGTACACAACCATTACAAATAATTGTAAACTAGATAAATTTGACTCGGAAATAATATATTTTATAATTATATGAATGAAAGTTTTTAATAAAATATGACGAGTTATGGCGTTCCGTTTTCCATACAAAAGTTCAATGGAGTAATGTAACTGTATGATTAAAAAAAATTGATAGGGAGCCCCGTGGGTAAATAACATTTACTCAAAACACTAAAAAGAATTTTTAAACCATCAGATTTCCCCGTAAAAACCGATTTGCCACTTTACGAAAGTAGATAGAGCTACTGCTGCAATAAATACGTTTAATTTTATTGCGTAGAATATACTTATTATCTTTAAACCATAAGTAGTTTTGCGATAAATTTACGTGTGCCTTCATCATTTCACATGATGTTTTTTTCAAAAATTTGCTCTGCAACTCATGAACAACCCGATTGAAGTGCAGTTTTTCGTTTGTATGACGTAACGATTCACCTTAAAGTTTTTTCTATACCCAACATTGCTTGTAATTGTATAGTAATTATCGTATTGAAATTTATTTTTATGTATGGAATCATACATTTTAAGCATCAAAAATGAATTCCTTGTATTTATTTGCTTTCTATAAAAACGATACTAGGTACATAGGTACTCGTCGCATTTATTGAGCTATAAAAAATAGTAACTTGACCCCAGAACATCGTTCGCATCAGTTTCTAGACATGATCTTGATTTTTTTGTCTATATACTATTTGTATGAATAGTATACAATAATTGTATATTTTTGTAAGCTACATATGATAAGCTTTGTTATAGCATTATAGAATTTTTTGTATTCATACAGACCAATGATTTTAATAAAATATAACGTGTTGAAATTAGTTTTTGAACATTGATGGTCATTCAATTGTTAAGGCTCAACGTCAGACTAGTGGCGCCCCCAAACAGGAAAAAAATCCCTGGCTAAACACGCTGGTCATCTGGAGGCCAATATTTGAAAACCGACAATAACTAACCACAAGGAATATTTAAATCTAATAAAATAGATAAAAATTGGTATCCATGAGTTATGTATGTCGAAATTGCTAAAAGTGGCCAACTAAGGCGCACAGTTTTGCCAAGGTTTTACTGATTCTAAAAATTCTTCTTTGTTAGTTATTATCGTTAATTCATAATGTGGTTTCCCAATCAACTTGCGTATTCAGTCAGTGAATTTTTGTCACTAAGAGCCTTAAATAAATAATATTTTTGTATGGAATAATACTTTTTAAGCCTCTGAAATGAATTCTTTGTGTTTGTTTTCCATAAAAATGACACCAAACTTGCTATACTCACTTAAATGAGTTTGTTAAAAAATTATCATAGAAATGCGTTAGTTACCCCCTTTGACGCCCTCCCCCCGTGCCCCCTGGCTGATTTTTTTTTCCTCCACATCTTAAAATGATCATCTAGGGCCACTCTATTCATGGTAAAAATTTGGCTAGCTCTTGTGATGTGTCACAATTTTTGCCCTTTTATAGGGGACATATCTTCTACTACTAGTGTTGTTGCCGTTCGATAGATCAAAGACAATAGATTCCAGAAAACTGCCGTGCCAGATATAATAAAAGCTTATTATTTTTTCCTGTTTATTTTTTATTACCCTAGTCATAGAGTTATTTGAAAATATACGTTTATAGGTTTTTTTGTAGCCGTAGATCTTTTGTGATTTACACTTCCCATCAGAAAAATCGAAACACCTCGGTTTTTCTTGTTTTTGGCCGAATTAAACACCAAAATGTATTGTTTGCATTAAAAAAATTATATGACTGTGTAGCTGGCAGTTCTGTCTTTTCAGTGTGTATAAAAAAAATCAAAATTCAAAATTGGAACTCCACCTGTTTGTTCTGTAAATGAGATGAATGACTGAGACACGTTTGCAGTTTGCGCCTTATAACGATTCATAACATTTTCTACATTAAAATTTAGAGCTTGTCTTAGCTTATCTTAAAACTTTTGTTTTTTTAATTGTTTACTGTGACTTTGGATCGCCTGAAAAAAATAAGATTTTATCTGAATCATGGGTATTTTGCCCGTTGAAGCCGCCCATGTGGTGACATTGCCAAATTTTGAACTTGGTCATCGTTTTGTGGCTGAATGTTTGCATTTAAGCCTGACCTCTGTTCATAAAGCTTACAAATGCTATCAGAAGACTGATCTGTTTACGCGATGTTTAGAATCTGTCAGAAATTGGGTCGTTCTGACCGACATGATCGAATTAATGTTATGAGTTCTTTGCAAAATCGACGCCTTAGCGCTTTTCAACTACGGCAAAAGCTATCAAATGTAGAAAAGGTGGCTGAAAATGGCTCTACAATCAGAAGAAGGTAAAAGGAACGTAGACTGGTACCGCAATAGCCAGAAAAAGGGCCCAAATCAACTGAAGACAATTAAATAGCGCGCTTTAACTTTGCAAGTAAGCACCTAAACTGGTCGTATACCCAATGGATCAAATTCCTCTTTTCTGCTGATTGTAGAATTACGCTGAATGGTAACCACGGAAGCACTATGGTTTACAGAAAGGATAAAAAATGCTTTACACAATGTTGCATTGATAAAAAGGTCAATTATGGTGACAGTTCGTGAAAGGTTTGGAAAGGAATCAGCGCCGACGGCATGACAGATTTTGTCTTCGTGTCTGCAGTTGATTTGGGCCCGTTTCCTGGCTATTGCGGTACCAGTCAAAGTACCTTTAACCTTATTCTGATTGAAGAGCCACTTTCAGCCACCTTTTGTACATTTGATAGCTTTTGCCGCAGTTGAAAAGCGCTAAGGCGTCGATTTTGCAAAGAACTCATAACATTAATTCGATCATATCGGTCAGAGCTGACCCGATTTCCGTCAGATTCTGAACGTCGCGTAAACAGATCAGTCTTCTGATAGCGTTTGTAAACTTTATGAACACAGGTGAGGCTTAAATGCAAACATACAGCCACAAAACGACGACCAAGTCCAAAATTTGGCAATGTCACCACTTGGGCGGCTTCTACGGGCAAAATACCCATGATTCAGATAAAATCTAACTTTTTTCAGGCGATCCAAAGTCACAATAAACAATAAAAAAACAAAAGTTTTAAGATAAGCTAAGACAAGCTCTAAATTTTAATGTTAAAAATGCTATGAATCGTTAAAAGGCGCAAACTGCAAACGTGTCTCAGTCATTCATCTCATTTACAGAACAAACAGGTGGAGTTCCAATTTTGAATTTTGATTTTTTTTATACACACTGAAAAGACAAAACTGCCAGCTACTCAGTCATATAATTTTTTTAATGCAAACAATACATTTTGGTGTTTAATTCGGCCAAAAACAAGAAAAACCGAGGTGTTTCGATTTTTCTGATGGGAAGTGTATTTTACAAAAGTGTTTCGACGATCGAAATATAACTACCACAACACTAGCGGATTTATATCTATGTATATAGGCACCTTTATGTTTTGCCTTTGGGTTCCGCAAGGATCGTGCCTATCCAATACATTATTTAGTATTCTACTGAATGATCTACCTAAGTGCATACCAGTCGTACAGTTGTATATGTATGCGGACGACGTAACAGCTGTCGTGACCGCGCCTACAGTGGCTCTCCTGGAAAATAAGTTGAACGCAACAATGAACCACCTACACCAATGGTTCCATAATAACGGTTTAGCACTAAACAGGGACAAGACATGCTATATGCGGATCAACTTGAACGGACACACCATGCAGCCACTGTCGGTGAGCGTTGGAGGCGCCGTGATGCAACAAGTTGCAGAAACAAAACTTCTCGACTTCACGATGGACTCTGCGCTTGTCTGGGCTAAGCATATTGACGGGATGTGCGTGCGTTTGGGTCGGGCCTGTTTTGCGCTGCGTAGACTCAACAAGACTGCATCCAGGGATGTCGTCAGGACATGTTATTTTGCTACCGTTCACTCTATTCTGTCGTACGGAACTGAAGTATGGGCACGCGCTAGCGAATGGATACGTGTCTTCAGACTTCAGAAAAAAGCTGTTAGAGCGGTGGCCGGCATCCCTGGCGGCGCGTCCGCACGTGGCAAGTTTAAGGAACAAAATATAATGACACTACCGTGTATCCTCCTGTACCAAGCGGGATGTTTCGCCCATGAAAATCTACACCTCTTCGAACGTAAGGGTGTAATTAACACACATTCTCTTCGTAGCAACAGGCACTCAAGCCGACTATTGGTGGAACCGCACAGACTCACTAAGTCGGAGGACAGCTTCTACCTTTTCGGAGCCTCTGTATACAATCGATTACCAGAGCCAGTACGCAATGCAACTACCACGCCTATTTTTAAAAATAAGTTAAGAAGATGGTTAATTGAAAGCGAATTTTATAATTACGAAGATTTTATGAAATTAGATATGACTGATTCTTTCAGTTCGTTCAAATCGGACAGATTTCGAAGAATATTTTTTTTGTCCCCGTTTTGACGTAGTTTATGAATAAGAGTAATCGTATACGTCCTATAAAAATGTTACCGGGAAAGGCGTTCATGGAAAAGCCTTAATTTTCGTGGAAAGTGATGGAATGTAATGAGCGCTTGGAAGGTAATGAAATATGGAGAGAATGTAATGATTGATATTAGGAAGGTAATGAAAAACTGAGAAAGTGTAATGATTGTATTTGGAAAGTAATGAAATATACTGAGAGTTGATATGGGTTTGCTATGAATTTTTAGTGTCTGTTAGGATTTTTTGCAAGAGTTTTTTAATTTATGTAGTTTTTAGCCATTTGACAGTGTTCACGCTTAACCAACCAATAAAAAAACCAGTAGTAAAATGACGTAATACTTTTAATTGTATAAAAATAACAATCAACCAATATATTATGGTAATGGTAATGGTTATAGCTGTGTGGTACCGGCAGAGTAGAATAGCACCACCCCCTCTCTTCCCGTGGGGGTCGTAAGAGGCGACCGAGGGATAAATCCGACCCAAGCGAATCAGGGTCCTGGAGAAGGAAAACTGCACACACAAACCCGGAACGGGATCTCCGTCAGGCGCGAGTGAGTGGTAATAAATCGTGCAGCAGACTCCTGCAGCCGACCTGGCTCCGCACGTATCGACCCGTCGTTCCTGTGGAGTCAGCCAGCAAGGCCGAGAGGGTGGCGCAGGTCATGGGCAGCCCTGGGTTCTCCATAATTGCGTCCCAGGCAACGCAGTGTCTGTGGAGAGCGTGCAAAATGCCGCTCGCGTATCGGCCTGTACAGCCGTGAGGAGTCTAGCCTTAGACACTGAATGAATCGTCTGACACAATGATGATGATGAATGGTTATAAGGGCTGTTTTCCGCAACTAGACGTCTACATGCGCCTATTTTGCATGAAGGGTGGGAGCCCACTACTCGAGCCATCATAGTTCCCCGTGGATGATCAGCAACTGTACCAAATCACCGTGTGCCTCGGGCATTGACTCCGGATTTCCGAGGTACTTTTCCGGGTGTGTTGCCACCTCTTTGCAGTGTAGCACCACTTGGGTAGCTGTTTCTTCTTCTTCCATGCATGCTCTGCACAGACGACCGTCAGTAATACATTAGACTGAAAGGTGCTTGATAAAGTGATCGTGACGATGATGCTGGTTGTCATGCGAAGTTGGGGTTTCTTCAGTCGGAGCAAGTTCTTGGATAGGTGACTGGACAGTGTTGGCATGGCGTCTCTGGCCTGCCTGCAGTCTTCTATCCCAGTCCAGTATGTGATGTGCTCGTTTTTAGTGCGTTCTCTCAGTAGGGAGCGGAATTTACCTGCTGGAATGGGTAAAATCGGTCCCGACCCATAGGCTATAGGGGATACCGATGTATCCGATCCCCTTCTGGCTAGTTTATCCGCTGCATCGTTAACTCAAAAGCCGCTGTATCCTTTGATCTATTGTAGAGTTACGTGGTTGTGTTTACATACCTCCATCAGGCGTTGGTGGCTTTCGTAGATTAGCCCTGATGTAATTGTGTGACTGTTCAGTGCTTGCAGTACTGACGTGCTGTATAAGATTATACGAATGAAGTGTCCCTTTACTTCCCTGGCAGCAATGGCAATAGTAGCTAGTAAGATGGAAAAACACTCTGCTTGAAAATCTGAGTTATGGTAATTAAACTGTTTCGGCATTCTGTCACCTGTAGCTGCGAGTAATGGCAGATCTGTTTGTGCTTCGTTTGAAATGGCGGTGTGTGGGGTATTGTTGGATATTGTTGTTTCGCCAGAGTTTTAAAAAATTGAGTCTTACTGCAGCCGCAGCTGCCTCCAGCTTGACATACAGGTGAAGCGGCGGTAGATCCAGCATGGCTTCTAAGGCTGCAGTTGGAGTCGTCCTCATATCTTCCGTGATTGTCATGCAGGCTTACCTTTGGAACTTTTGTAGTTTGTTGATACCTGTCACGATCTTGCACCTTGTCCACCATACGAGTGCACCGTAGCACACCATCGGGTGCATTACCATCATGTACAGCCACAGAATATTTTTCAGCGAGAGCCCCCATTTCTTGCCGATCATCCTGCGGCACTGCCAGAAAGCGATGCAAGCTTTGTTCAGTTTGTTTTAATTTGTGGTCAAGGGTTATCCCTAGATACTTGATCTCGTTTGTAAGCTGTAGTCTCGTCCCGAACAGTTATGGTAGGTAGTAGTAGCCCAAAACCCGTTACAGCGTGAATATAACTGTTTCAGTTTTTGTGGGATTGACTGAAAGGGCGTATGGTGCAGCAGCGTTCCACTATGCGTAGCGCCGCTTGTGTGAGGTCGTAGACTGACTGGTAAACTTACCGGTTTACCGGTTATAAGTAGTCGTCAGCGTATCCTATAGTGAAGAAATGGTTTGCGTCGAGTTCCGTGATAAGGCTGTTTATTACCATGTTTCACAGTAGTGGTGAGAAAACTCCTCACTATGGGCAGCCTCTTGCAATTATAGCTGTTTGATTGTTACCTGCAAATCTGACACTGCGTTTGCGTTTGATTGTGATCCATTCCGTCAGAAAGTTGTTCACCTCGTGGATGTAGAGGGCTACGCCGATGCTGGTGAAGTTCGTTTTGTCGAAGGCCCCTTCACCTATGTCCAAGCACCTCTCAGTCATAGGTGTTACTGGCATTCCTCTGTGCAGAGCCTGTATGGAAGAAGAAGAAACAGCTGCCCACGTGCTGCTACACTGCAAAGAGGTGGCAACGTACAGCGCAAAGCACCTCGGAAACCCGAGGTCAGTTCCTGACGCACTCAGTGATTTGGTAGGGTTGCTAAGCTTTCTCGGGGAACTAGGATGGCTGGAGTAGTGAACCCTCACCCTTCACGCAAAATAGGCGCATGTAGACGTCGAGTTGCGGAAAACAGCCCGTTTAACCTTTACCAATGGATAAAATGGAATGAGACTATACGCGAAAAGACCAAAGTAACTTACAAAGTCTGAAAGTGCAGCAAATTGAAGTGGCAGTAGGCTGAACAAATCTGTCGAAGAACCGAAGTGTGCCCAGCGTGTTCTGACACCTGCACGTTGGCGGACTTGTGGAACGCTTCCGACGAAGCTATCCGCGCCGCCCCATACACAAATATCTGCTGTCGACTCGCCAGAAGAAGAAATGGGTTCTCGAGTGGAAGCGACACCTTGGAAAACGTAGCATTGGACGCCCTCCGGCTAGATGGATGGACCAATGACATAAAAATAAGCTACTGGTTGCCACTGGATGGCGAAAACGGCCCACGTCAACACTTGTTACAAAAAACATCACTACCTTCCAAAACAGCTTCATTCATTTCCACGTAAAATTTTGATGAAATGGAAGGTAATGAAACGGAGAGGAATGAAGTTTGAGCAGTTTTTCTAAGATATTTCTGTTTCTAGTTTAAAAAAGAAGACAACGAATACAACCTAGTATAACATACCTGTATACTACAAATTAAAGTCAAAACCTTAATTTTATCTCAAACACTTACTTGTCAAATAATTGGAGTTTAATGAACACTCACCTGTGACAAACGTCATCTCCGCACGAAAGAACGTAAATTTTTTGCACTTCTAAATTGTACACGTCCACTCTCGGTTTGGCAGTGGGGGCGACTGAAGTGCGCGTGAGTAGTGATCGATTTGTTAGGTTACTAATAAGGGTATGAAACCAATTATTTTTAATTTCAAACTTCGTGGAAATGAATGACGTTTTTCGTTTGACAAAACTTTTCAGTCGATTCTTTCTAGGTTGCACGTTATTTAAAAATACTATATTAAATACTGACAATCTACATGTATTTTCAAAGTACTTCACTGCAAAAAAATAATCCTTCTACATAAGAAAATCCAAGAAATAATTAAAAACTTTTTCGTGGTACCGTTTGGACACGGAGGGTAATGAAGATTTGGGAAGTTCTTGTTCAGAACTTTTTTTAATTGTTGTATCTAATCCAAATATAATAAATGCATCATTTAGTTTACTTTATAAGTAAACATATTCAATCAAAATATTTAGCTCAATGTCAATATTAGTGCCAAATTATGATCCGGACAGTGATTTGAACGAACTGAAAGAATCACTCATATGACAATATAATATAGGTACCTAAATTAGTGATTGTATCAATTATTGATTAAATAAATTATATTATTTTATTGTACTTTTACCCCAGTTAAATTACATACAATGTAATAAACTATACCTAAGCGCAATATGACTTGTAACTGAATATGTTATTAATAAAATTTTCATTTTCATTTTCATTTTCATTGGACGTCACTCCTTGGGCCACCATGGGGCCACCTTATATTTGTATATGACATCGAATGTAAAAAAAAAATGCTGATAGTATGGTGATGGATGTGTCGCAGGTTTATGATAGATAAAAATGATAAAATTAGGTTTTTGATCAAAATCCGATCAAAATTTTATGATCAAATTGATGTAATTTTATTAAATTGATGTAATTTTAATGAAACATGTATTTGTGTTGTGGTGTCCGTTGAATAATAAATGTCTTATTATTATTAAACTTGCCATAAGGAACATAATGCCGTGTGATGCCGGCTTCGAATAGCATCACCCCATTTCTTTCCTGTGGGTGTCGTAAGAAGCGACTAAAGGACTCGAGGGTATCATGTGTATTGCAATTTTAGGCGACAGGCTGACAACCTGTCACT
Source organism: Phthorimaea operculella (assembly GCA_024500475.1). Classification (NCBI taxonomy): domain Eukaryota; kingdom Metazoa; phylum Arthropoda; class Insecta; order Lepidoptera; family Gelechiidae; genus Phthorimaea; species Phthorimaea operculella. Next base: position 1,000,389 of record JANFCV010000098.1, read on the forward strand.
ATAGCGATACACGACAATAGCTAAAACGGCCCTCAAATATGTGTCAGATGTGGCGATAACGACCGTACTTTTACGGTCGTTGACGCTCTGCCTACCCCGCAAGGGATAAAGGCGTGATGTATGTATGTATGTATGTATGTATATGACGAAATATTTAAAAAACCGGCCAAGAACGTGTCAGACACGCCCACAAATAGGGTTTCGTAGTCAACGATTAAATATCAGGTTTTTCAGCGTGACAAAGTTAATTTTGTTTCTGGTTTGTTTGCAGCTGGTTATGGTTACCAACCGCAAATTGAAAATATTTTATTTTTCTAAAATCTTTAATGGTACAGTATCCGTTATAGGTATCATAGTAACTGCAGGTCGAGAACTATATTCCATATTTATTTCAAATTTTTATCATTTATACTTGGAACAAATTTTATAATTTTTTCTCAACATTTCTAAATTTGGGTCAACACGATCTATCTTCTCACCAAATTACATGTTGATAGCTGTAAAACTGACGAAGATATGAGGGCGCGGCATACAGACAGACAGACTTGACGAAATGATAAGGGTTTCTAGTAGACTACGATACCGTATAAATGTGGCTTCCATACATTATACATTTTCCAGAGTTTCATAGTCTATTCCTTAGCGCCTGGTTTCCTTGAAACATTTGAATTATTTCTTAGGACCCGTTCACACGTGCGACTTTTTCGTCGCGCGATAATCGGAGATCCCTTTCACTCTCGTCGGATAGAAAGAGAAGTCCGATTGTCGCCCAGTCAGAGATTAATAGCGCGCGACAAAAAAGTCACACGTGTGAACGGGAACTATCAACTAACACTGTCTTCTTATTATTATTTTTTTCGATTAGGACACTGAACAATAAAAAAGAAATAAAAGTTAATTTTAAATAAAAAAATTAAGTTAAATTATAGCCACCTATATTAATTATAGGCAATTCCAAACGTATGGTGGCACTCACGGCCGCAACACAAGGCAACGCCACGACCTTAGGCACACCAAAGTTCGCCTTGCCAAATACAAAAAATCTCTGAATATAATAGGACCTAGACTGTACAATAAGATTCCATGCGAAATAAAAGACACCAAAACGTACGGGTCATTTGTGCATAAATAAAAGACAAAATTATTGAATGATGCTGTCTACTCAATCAATGAATTCCTAAATTCGCCCTCGCTACCCTAAGCTTCGTAGGTAGGCTGTTAATAATACTTATAATGTCAATTATAATATGAAATTTATGTTATTATAACTAAGTAATTACTTTAAGTTAAACTACATTAACTTAAGATTAATTATAAGTTGAATATATACATTTGACATGTAAAATTTATAATTTTATCAATAAATATCTGTATCTGTATCTGAACCGTCCAACGACCAGATGAACTTACTTACACTCAATGTTCACATTACGATACAGAAAACAAGAACAACGTCAGCGACAATAGCGCCGCGCAGTGAAAAAAATCTCTGACTGAATACGCAAGTGATTGGAAAACCACATTATGACGATAATAACTAACAACGAAGTATTTTTAGAATCAGTAAAACCTTGGGAAAACTGTGCGCTTTAGTTACGTATGCCGAAATTGCTAAAAAGGCCACTTTTAGCAATTTTGACATACATGACTCATGGATACCAATTTTTATCAATTTTATTAGATTTAAATATTCCTTGTGGTTAGTTATTGTCGGTAATTCATACATTGGCCTCCAGATGACCAGCGTGTTCAGCCAAGGATTTTTTTCCTGTTTGGGGGCGCCACTAGTCTGACGTTTAGCCTTAAGACGCAAAATAAAAACTAGAAATAAAACACAAAACGATTAATATTTCCCTTTTTATTATCTCAGGAATTGTTTGTTTTCATATTAATATAATATCATAGTTTCATTACAGTGATTACAAGTCAGCAGGTAATGACGAATGCACGAACGCTAGTACTCGACCGGTCCTCAGACATCCACTTACATAAACGATAAGATAATTTAAAAAAACACGCGTCCGTTTCAAACGTAACCGTCGAACGAGACAAGCTTTATTTCTAAACGCAAAAGCTTTGACATCCATACAGCCAAGTGTCAAAGATAATTTTCAAAATGGCTACTCGTCGATGTAGCCCGTTTGAAAGGAGCGTAGATTAAAATTAACATCGCAACAAACATTTTAAACAGAAATGTCGCAACAAAAACACAGCCTTTAAACAAAACTTTACAATAGATATTAGATTAGGTCGTTTAGTGCATCTACCCACTAACGGCACAGCGTCAAGTACCGACATTCAGTAATAATTTATTTGGTCGTACACGCTATAATCATTACAAACGTACACAACTTCTTTTATATATATAAACATTTATTTTTATAAGTACCTAGTAGAATTTCTCTAATCTTGCATTTAACTAGAACGACTTAGTGCATAAACATGTTTAATCATTTTTTCTTTAAATAAGCATAAATTATCTTAGAACAGTATTTAAACGGTTTGAGTAGAAAACAATATTTATTTTGTAAAAAATGCAGTCAGTTAGGCTTAAAATAGTAGGTAACGGAAACAAGCGGAGACGCGGCGAAACACTAGACTTAGGCGATATGTGAGTTAATAACCAGTTACAATAACATTTCAGCTAACTATAATAATAAAATTTTGCATTCTGCGCCCGCACTTGTCTGCTAAATCTACCAAAATACTATAATCAATCAAATGGGTGTCCTTAAAATTTTTGGTCTTTTAAATGACAGCATAAAATAAATAAAACTAAAAAACTGAATAGGTGTCGCTTATAGTTTTAGGGCCATGTTAATACATGTCGCAAGTTTTTCACAAAATCAGGTTTTTGATCAAATAGGTTAGGTTAGGTTATGTTTGATCGACGAAAGCGGTCAACAGGTGTCGCTAGCTGCCATCTACTCATTTAAAAACACACATACGTTTTTTTTTTCATTCAGTAAACATGATATTACTCATTCTCGATTATAAGTTTGATAGATTTAGAAACACGAAACTGGTCTAAATTAGCTATAATAGGTAAGATATAAATCTACATACAAAGCTAAATCACAAGAACTTGATTACAATATAGTTATTGTATCTTTAGAACAATATTTTAGTTCCCATCTTAAGCAAACCAAACGCACTTGATATGAAAAACATTGTACTATTAATGTTATGTATTTATTAATGCTCTTTTTATATTATAACTTTTATTGATTTTGAGTTTCATCGATATATTTTTATATTATGGACCACACATATGACGCCCTCTATGATTTTCTACATATCTATTTTTTATCATAATCATAAGTATTCGAGGACAACACTAGTTGATTTTTATCATAGTGTGGATTTAATTCAGGTTTTTGACTAATAAATATTCTATAATATAATGTTGTTTTAAAATGTTGCTTTTAAAATCTCTTGGGTATGTTTTTTCCAAACAGGGGATAGGTGATATATGTATGTATTATGTATGTAGAAGACAAAAACATCTGTATATTGCGGCGTCACCATACAGATTTCTCTATGATTTGTTTTCCGAGAGCAGTGAAAAACAATGTTTTTGTCGAAGGTTTGGAAAAAGACATACAAAAGAAACACATCACAATTTCAACTGTAGTCAAAAATAAAAATCACCTCATTATTTATTCATTATACATCGACCAACAGGTTTTAGTACTTGCTACTGTAATGTACAAAATGAATGCACTGACAGACATTATTATGACCATAGACAAGAAAACAAACAGTCAGCTGTTTCACAGAAACAGATATCTACACAATATTTCGTTGCATATAATTATAACAAAGTGGGCAAAACTGCGAAAATGACGATTATATATTCACATTGCAAATCATTTTAAAGATAAGTCTCAGACATTAAACCATTTTTTTTGTTCATTAGCAATCTGAGTATACCAAAAGTGATCATTATATAATTTGGCGGGGAAAATAATACTATAGATCATAATATATTTTGTCGAATGTAAGACTCTTATTTTTCATGTACGCAACGATCAGAATTCATTCATTTTTCCCGCCAGATTATAACGAAATCTATCTTAGTAATTACAATTACAACAACGACGGGATTTAAATTCAACGGTTATTCAATACAGCTACTTAATTTACCGCGTGTATTGGGATCAGCTACAAACGTCTTAACTTCACCTTATCATATCCTTCTAAATTCAACACTCGATTACCAGATGAACCACATCACGGAATGCCGAAAAAATACTTATCAACTCGTTTCAATAACGGCTAATTTAAATAATTGATCAAACAAATCTACTTGTCGCACTTAATTTGCAGTGGCATCTCTTCCTTGTCTCTAAAATTCTCAACACACGCCAAATTCCTTTAAAAATATGATATTCCAATACATCGTTACACTACAAAAGCTAGGGCGCGCGGTCCTAGTAATACTGAATGATGAATCTAATTTTAAAGCCAGCTTTTGGAGCGAATAAGGAAAATCATGCTGTCTCACTCATTTTCACTTCATTCATGACATGCCGTGTGAAAGAGACACCATTATTTCAATGAGCCGCAATATGCTCCAAATTTTAAACCAGTGGTCAATAAGTACCGCGCACCGTCACTACCGACTTAAGCTTACAATAACCTGTATTTTTATTTTTATCAATCCGTTATTTAGGGTTTTTAGCTTTAAATACACATATACACGTCAACGTCAAGAATTAAAGTTTATTTATTCTGCTATCACTGAAAGGTACATACATATTATTGTATATGCGATAACAGATAGGGTTAGCCGGACCGCGTTCTCTTTTCTACTATAAAATACGAGTAAGTACGTACTACACAAAATATTACGTGCTGTGTTTTTAGCGCTTGTACGCCAGACGATGGATATTCTTTGTACCATCGTGATATTATAAAAATACTGCACCAATAGATCTCCGTAATATAGATATAGAAATTGACTGGACAAAATAGATATTTGTAGAAATTTCAACAACGCAATAAATGTTTTAAAAAGTAACAAGATGATTTTATAGCTACAATACAACATTTCAATAACGTAAATTGATATAACTATCTATTAAAGAAAATATCTCAAGTATCAAGATTATTTCGATGTAGTATATTTTTTCAAGATGGCGGCCCCGCGGTCCGGCGAACCACAAACAACAGCGCCTAAGAAAGAGATAACAACTTTAGGATATTACCCATAAACACTGGTAATTTAGTATTACACGTTTTGTTTACAAGTTACATTATTACCTATCGCCTAGAAACAGCTTGGCGAGACATTTCCTTCCTAATATTTAACGATACTTTTTACCGCCATTCTAATTAACCATAGACAAAGATATATTTTTCTTTTTTTAAACATGGATACGCGTTCATACAGCCAGCGTTAAAATAAGTTTTTTTCGTGTGAAATGTCTCTACAAGCACTAAAGTAGTTATTGTACCGGAGGCGGCGCTTGCCCGTGCGCACGTAAGCTAGTAATGCCAAATGCAAGCCTAAATGTGCTAATACTTCCTATTAAAGCTACCAATTTGGTAGGATTTTCTACTAGCTGGGTAGGATTTGCTACCAAATTGGTAGATTTTTTCTACTATTTCAATTTGCAAAGATATGTGTTTGGTGGGAATATACGTATGTTACACTTTATGATTCGCGCTCTGGGTACTTTTTATCAGCTTTTCTTACACGCTGAGACAATCGCCCTTACTACTGAGAAAAAGACGCAAGTATAGCGATTAAAAGGCACTAAAGAAGACATAGTGTGCCATAGATAACTAGCATTTAACTGTTGTTCAGTTCGGTAAAAAAAAGATCAACCCACTTTCTCATGACTGGTCAAAGAAATAAATTAATTATTATTGAGCAATCAATGGTTGGTCTGTCTTTGGGTAAGATGAGTATGTTGCGACATTTAATTCTCTCTGCTACTTGATTTTAATAACTATTCTACGACCATTCGCGCCTCTGTCGTCATTTTCATTTATGACAGATATGTATATTGAATATTGTAGATTTTTGTCTGCCGACCGTAACACATGATCATACACATACAAAATAATTACAACAAAATAACAAACATACAGAAATGCACAATTAATAATGGTTGTACTTCGACTAAGATCGAATGGAATAATACAAACAATTTAGATATTTATACAATCAATATAATACAATCATCATAAGAATAGAAAGTTAAAAATGTAAAATAATTTACAACGGCCATATTGGATTAAGTATAGTTATACTGGATTTCACAGGTGGCAACATTATTCAAATAAATGAACAACTATTTCAATATTATCCAATAAATTGGCAACACCATTGGTGCTGTTAATAAAACTGGTATCTATTTCGTTTGTTCAATAGTGGAATATTACAGATTACAAAAAAGTAAAACTACCTACCTAAATACATGAAATATACAATCGCATAAAAATAAAGTAAAAAATAAACCATAGACCACTTGCGTGGGATGCCATACTGTAAATCGTAAATTAACAAACACTAAATTACATAATATTATATGAAATATTGACTGTTTTAATATCCATAATTTAAATTAAATTATTTTACAAATATATAAACAATAAATGTTTTTTGAAAAGGACGCACTTATAGCATTAATAACCGTGTTCCGCAGGTAATACATAAGATTGGACACGTTGTTTAGGGCATCATGCTCAACAATTTTCACTATGTGACCAATGCTAAAAAACGAGAAAAAATATACAAAATCATGAATTTCTATGGGATCGTCATGATCGTAAATTTTGTATGGGAGGTCGAAATCATTTTTCGTTTTTCAGCATAGGTCCCTAAGGGACGTGTCTAATCTTATGCATATCTTTCGGAACACGGTATAGTGCCGTCTCTTTCTGGCGTACCGAAAACAAGTAGTGAAGTTATAAGGCTAGGCTATACATTTAACCACAGTGTAGAAGCATTAGGCCACAGCGTACATGACAACGACCAGTATATTACAAGTTTACATAAACTATAGACAAATTCTCGATATGCGAGCAAATGCGTACCAATGTACTCTGTAAAATGAGCAACTTTTAACTACATTTATCCCGGTCACGGCACCAATGACATTAATCAAGCATTTGACTTAATTGTTACTTTAGGTTACAGGACTAAATTTAAAACGTCACTTTTAATTACGCAGCATTAGAAAAAGAAAGTCGATAGTGGTGTCATAAATTGGCATTGAATTTACGCGTTTCCTAATGTCGCGAATGAAAAGATGGCGGTGTAATTATCAAATGAAAGTTGCTCATTCTACTTGAAACATATCCAATTTTGTACCGTTACAACACACATAACATGCTTGCTTATCGTGTGGGACACCGAGTCGGCGAACGACCCGATGAACCCTGGCGGCATAATGTGACCCGCCTGGACTCTTTAGAGACCCCTTTCATTTGACTAGTTATCTAATTTTAAGCGGAATACTTACACGGATTATTTAAAATTAGGGTGTGTCTACGATATTCAAAACGTGCCAAAAACGAATAAGGACCGATCAACCGACTTACATAAATTGGACGATTTTTTTCAAATGCAATGGAATTTTTAACTTTCGAGTTCTTAGCTTATGATCATGGAAATTAATGGTTTAGCCAATACTGGTTGATAAATAAATATCAGGGCATCAAAATACACTGGCACAATTTGATATACTGATAAAGCCTAGTGATTAGAGGCGTCGCTAGTACTGATAGCGAAGTCACAGGTCTTTATCAATACACTTTGATAAAATCGCTTTTTCTATCAATACCCTAGCTAGAACTTTCAAACTCAATTTTATCGTACACCCAAACTAGTTCAGGTTTTTGATTATAATTCTTAAACAATCTGGGTTTTTGATCAATAACCTGGACTAGTTCAGGTTTATGATAAAGTTCTTGCCAAAAACATGAGCTTGCTCAGTTTTTACAAAATATGCTGCATTTTTTGGTGAAGATATCTTCTATGCAACCAGAATAAACTGAGCCGAAAGTTCCATGATGGCGCTTGATGTTTGGCTTTATATAGAGCCTTGACGAGACCGACTCGAAAATTATCAGTTACAAAATCACTTCTCCTGTCTCGAAATAGCTAACGCCAGCTGAAGTTCTGCATCTTCTTGCCTTCTCCTAGCCTCTGCAGCTTGCTCCAAGCGCTTAGACTCGGCTGCGGCCCAGGCTATCTGCTGTTCCTCCGTTGGCAAGAATTCCACGCTTTTCGACTCAACCGTACCACTCCCTTTCGACTTATCTTTCTTCTCCTTATTATGCTTATTTCGGCCTATGCCGCCTATAGTGTGCACTAAAGATTTCGCGTATTTAACAGGCTTAGGAGACTTTTCTTTTTTGCTAGGTAAAGTTTGAGACGGCCACGTTTCGTTGAGGTTTTTATTCTGATCTGAGCTCCAGTCGGTCGCCCAGTTGTCGGTTTTGTTCGCCCAGTTGTCGGTCTTCCATTCGCTGCTGGCGGATTTGGTGTTGCCAGACCAGGCGTCGGTTTTAGAGCTGGTTCTGTTATCGTTTTTGGAAAATGAGGATTCGTGTGCGGGTTTGGACCAGGCGTCTTCGGCGGCCCAACTGTCGTTAGGCCAGGCCGCCCACGAGTCGTTGTTATTCGATTTATTGTTGGGAGTAGTTTTGAATTCTGAGTTGAAGTCTGATCGCGAGGAGAACGGGTCGTAGGGGACTGGAGGCGCTGAGACGCGTCCGCTGCGTTTCTCTGGTAGCGTGAAGTTTCCATTGACGGTGGAGGAGGCGGCCGGGAAGAAGTCGTCGGTTTCGAAGCCGGCAACGGACGTGGGTCTCGCGAAGGGGTCGATTTTCTTCGCGTCGGTGACATCTGAGAAGGGGTCGTCGATGTTGAAGGGGTCTTCGTAGCGGTAGTCTTTGAAGGGGTCTTCCGTGAATTCCATGGCGCGGGTCTGACTCTGGACAGAGAGCAGGCGCGTGAGGCAGTGTGGCGGGGTCAAGTGGGGTTACAAGGTGGGGTGGGGTTTAAAGGGTGGGGTGGGGTGGGGTGTACGCACGGTTCTCCGCCGCCGCCGCGTCCGCCTAGCGCTGCAAGTGGGGGAAGCACACGGCAAGTGTTAGCATGTTAGTGAGTGAGCCAGTGTCAATATATGAAATGATTGCAGGCGCACATCATTGCTGATAAAACTGATTATCAGATTTTTAAATTTTAATATTTACATATCTATTTCTCATAAAAGATTGTTAATTAGGAAAACACAGGTACCTTTCAAAAAGTACCTTGTACTTTTCAAAAAAGACGATCGTATTTAAGAATGAGATACCTACAATTTTCAAAACAAACTCTTTTATAAAAAATCTCAATTAAAAGCTAGATGATGTGCACCTTAAATAAGTTATTATAAAATATAAACTGTATATTACAAGTTATTAATTTGTTTTAATAAAAAGAGGGGTGAAAATAAATAATTAAATTAAAATATATAAAGAAATATTTAAAGGGTAGTGTGGACTCTAGCACTAATTAATCAAGCTACATTATCTGTGTTGCCTAGCATACCAAAGCAAAAAGGGCTTACCTTACTAACTGTGAAACGTACATAAGCTCTTCAAGAAATGAACACTCACGTTCCTAAATTTATTTTATATTTATATATTAAAACAGCTATAACTATAACTTTTTAAATACTCCGACCTTTGTACTAAAATTTAAATGCAATACTGTGGTAAATTTAAGGAGTCTTCCCATAGTGAAATCGCAAAAATTCTCCAGCAGCCATTTTTCTTCTTCATTAGATAGATAATTATATTTTAAACATAATATTTAAAAAATCCATCAAAATTTTCAACTGAGTCATAGTTAAAAAAAATTTAATACATTACTTTGTCGTATTGCAAAAAAAGTAAAATTAATAACAATAGGCACATTTTCTCCAAATAGCATTGTTTTAATGTAAACTTGTAAAAAATATATAAATCCAACGATTTTTGTTTACGTCATATACTTATCTTATTAAAAATAGTCTTACGAAATTTTAAATATAAGAAAAAAAATATGTAATAATATTATCAGTATAAACCGAGTTTTATCATATTCATATATACTTACTACAACTGTATTTAAGAGAATCCAACATGTAACATAAGAGTAATTAAATATTTTATTTTCTCGGTAATAAGAGTATTTACAAAAAGTTACAAGGTAAGTTTTATGGTAGACTTTTACAAAAACAATACATATTATCGATCCCATCAAAAATCCAACTAATAATCAGATCTTTTACGGTTGTTCATACATTAGCTAACATGTAGGTATGCGTGCGAGATCGTAGGTACGCGCGGAGAAAGCGCGGGGTGCAGGGGTGTGATGCGTGACGTAGTGTCGCCATATCATTGTTTGTTAATTTGTGTACGCGCAACATTAAAAATTTAATACCTACCTTTATTGTTATAGTAAGTACTAAATCACCCTGTAATAAACAAATACAAAAGTTTTAGTAAAAATTAAATAAACTTTAGTATAGTAAAAGTATTAGTAAAAATTAAACCTACCCTGAAGCTATGGCACGCATTTAAATTAACGCCCTATATAAGGTGTAAAAGTCTACTGCAAATATTTAAGGGATGAACCAGCCCATGAAACTGAACAATTTTTCCCAAAGAATATATGACGGAATATGAAAAATAATGTTGGACCTCCCATACAAAATGTACCAGCCGAGCGAGTCAATTTGTATAGGAGGTTCAAATTATTTTTCATGTTTCAAACTACATATGTTCCTTAGGGAAAGTTGTTCAGTTTCATGGGCTTGCTCACCCTAATATTTGCAGTTGATTTTTTACACCTGTATAAGTGTATATTAATCCTGTGACTTGGTAGTAGATAAGTACACAAGTACATTTCGTTTGTAAGTACCTACTATTATAAAACTCGCAATCACACACATCACTACAGGGCGCACCAACTGTGACCTTCAGGAGCTGCCAGCGTTCAATGAACTCTCGCGCGCAGCCATTCGGTTCATTTTTGCTATAGTAAAAACGCATTAGCTTGGCAATAGCGGGCGTTGGCCTTTTCTACCACTGTACTCAATATTTGCGATAGCGATATATCGTTTTTCTTAGTAAATGTATGCGATATGAACATCGCTAGAGTACAGTAGTACAATAGCAAGGTCACTCTGGATTATTGCAGGGGTAATAGACATTTTCAGTTATAACCCTATTTATAACGTAATTCTGATTGATGTTTTTTATTTTAATTCTATGAGATAATTATGTTTTAAGGTACACTGTACAGCTCCGGTCCGGTTTAATTCCCGGCCGGGGCAGCTATTTGAATGATGAGTTTGAATATCTGTTTTCAGATCTGGGTATTAATAGTGTATGTTTCAGTGTGGTCTATAACGTGAAATAAAAGGAATTAAATATTTTGACCATAGGTTTATTAACAGCAGTCGTAGTATAGTCGTAGGACTAGGTGGTGGCTCCATCGCCACTACACTCCACACAACAAAACTTAACAAATAAAAATAACAAAACGTGACTGGCTAACAAGTACTTACTATAGTCGAATTTCTAATTGTATTCACTGATTTGACGTTTGGTGCGTGGCCGCTTTTTGGAAAAAATACTTAAATAGTGATGTGCTAAATTAAATCACTCATCTAGTGACATACTTCATATTTATTAAATCAATAAATGTATGTGGTTACAATATAAGTTCAATAATTTTAAGGACGTGTTTTCTCACAAAACTGAATAACATTTATTAGAAACTTTTCTTCAAAATATGAAAATAAATGAATTGGGTCTCCCGTACTAAGTGACACACTTTTTAATTTTTTTTTATATTAGAAGTATAAATTTTTTGTAGGAAATCAATAAATAAATGTATGTGACCTGAGTATGAGGTTTGAATGAATCAGCTCACCTGAACTTAAAAATCGAACTGAAGTACGTCACTAGTGATATGCAGTTGGTATCATTATTTTGTCGGCATCTGTCATTTTACTGAATAGAATTAAAAATTCGACTATACTTATTTCGCTGGCTCAACGACACAAAGTGGATCTTGGCCTCCGACACTAGGTTTCCTATTCTTCCCTGTTCTGAGCTGCTTGTCGCCAATCGGCCATTTGAAGCGCTCCCAGGTCTTTTTGGACATACTTAGGACGCCCAACTGGACGTTGTCCATGTAGTTGACCTAGGTATGCTCTCTTGGCCGCAACCGCAAGATCCTCCCCATTCTCTCGACATGTCCAAACCAGCGGGCAGATTTAATTTCCCCGATGACTAACATAACAAGTAATGTAACAAAAATAAACTTATCAAACAATCAATAACCAAAACACCGAAAAACAGCAAGAAAGACTTCCAAACGTGAACGAACGCAAACGCACTTCAGAACGGAATGAGACGACGATCGATCAAAATGAAAACAAATGCGAGCCTACGGGACCGCACCTCTGGCATCCTCTGGCCAGCTAGGGGCTCATTACAAAACAATGTAACTCAAAAATTTTTGTTTTAGTGTCAACAATTTTGCTTTATATTTATTTATGGTAAAAATGGATTTTGTAAAGGTTTTTTGGCTTCCTATTTGCTAAAATTATAATTGCAACCCAGAATATTTTTTATTTTACGGTATTATACCTTTATTAGAGAATAAATTTGGGAAATATTTTAAAACGTATGTTATAGAATTGAACTCATTTCAAAAGTTTGCAAAATTATCGACATATAAAAGTAATAGTTAAAAATAACAACTTTTCGAATTGGCTACAAGTACACTCATTTTTGAAAATTTTGGATATACATGGTTGTGGAATGACGCCGGGTTGTGCCGGGGAATACCGGAATTGACCGGTATTATGATACTTTAGCGATGTGAATTCTAGCGATAGTTTGTATGGAGAGCGATAATTATCGCCCAAAATGTTGTTTTTGGTACCGGTCGTGTCAATGTACGCTATTGCCAAGCTAACGCGTTTTACTATAGCACTTGCGATGAGTAGGCTATTATAAAATTAGGTATTCGATACGGACGCGAGTGAAATTATACTTTATTATCGCGCGCAAAAGTTTATATTTGTTTATTTTCTGTGGCGGAGTGCTTCTTATGTACTTTAGTTCGTACTATTACCGACATGCAGGTGCAACGTAGAATGCTCCCCTGCGAGATTGACAGGCGATCTGGTCAAGTCCGCGGGGAAAAACTGGATGCAGGCCACGCCTATATTCAGCAGTTTACGTCCTATGGCTGATATGATGATAATGATGATAATCATATAAACCCAATCTATCCTACCCAACCCTAACAAAAGATGAAATAAAAAACAGGATAGTCCTAAAAACAGAAACTACCAAAAATTCAACTAACCAATCCGAACTTTGTAGCTAACTACCTTACCTACCCAACACAATCTTCAGAACAATCTGAACAGCCTTATGATTCCAAACCAACCAAATATCTCGTTCGACTTAGGAAACTTTTGTAATGAGGTAAGTCGTTGTTCCTGACTTTTAATCATTCTCGGAAACGGGAAAACTGAAGTCGCTTTTGTGTTTCTCTGTCATGAACTCCGCAAGACGCCTCGGCTGATGCGGTTTTTTTGTAATAGAGAGAATTATTCAACATGCCGGGAAAACTCCTTTTTCCCGTGAAAAAAAAGTTGTTGCTGATGGGCTTTGTTGCAAGGATATGCAGCAACTTCTTATTTATGATTATGCCACCCAGCTGAGGAACACTTTAATGATGATTTCACGCTCAAAGTTGTCTGTATCAAACTAACTGCAATGCTTGACTGTCACTGTCAGGTTGCGCGTCTTGGCCCCGTAGGTCATAAATTTTAAGATATATTGATGTTACACCTTGGTTGATTGATTCTGAGCAATTTTGTCAAGGGTGAATCCAGAATATGACGTAATAGTCGAGGACCCAAGGGGTTCCGGAGCCAAATCCGTTCAACTGGGCTCCGGCATGGCTACTATTTATATGTCCTTGTTAGGAATATTCTATTGAATACCAAAAGTGCGGTAACCCTCCAAATACTGGAGATAAAATTAGGAAAGAAACGGTGTCATGTTCTTGGTCTGCCAAAAGTCCAAAGAGAGAGTGGACAACACAGAGCACCAAAATGTCATTCGCGGCCCCCGATAGAGCCGCCTTTTGAGCAATATAGCGTGTCAATTCGGTTTACCGAATGGCAAACCCAGTGTTGCCACCAGCTTATATTTCTCGAACTTGACGTCCTTTTTTGACTCCCACGTGTTATTTGTAATTTTACCATTTTGTTTGTAATCGCCCTTACTCTAATACTTATGATACAATAAAACATGCTGTACTATAACAGCCGCAACAGTCCACTGCTAGACATAGGCTTTCCCTTATTAGGGTATTTGCCATACTCACTACGCTTGGCAGGCGGATTGGCAAGCGCAGTTCAAGGTGATGTATTCACAGAGAATTTTGCTGCCCATTCTCTGGAATGACTTAATTGGTTTTTAACACCCAAGGGTAGATACATGGGGTGATGCTATTCAACGCCAACATTACTCGGCAATATACCTATTTAATATCTGGATCTTCGTTGTGATTTGGTAAAACTACTTACACAAAAACGTGAATATTTTTTACGTAGCAGTTATCTACCTTTTAGTTTGACAGCTGACACCTGTCATGTAGATCTCATTAAGGCCTACCACTTTCCCAAAGAAACTAATAGTCTAACACGCATAGTTTCCGATATAAATGACTTTTTAGTTTGACAGCTGACACCTGTCATGTAGATCTCGTTAAGGCCTACAACTTTCCCAAAGAAACTAATAATCTAGCACGCATAGTTTCTGATTTAAACGACTTTTTAGTATGACAGCTGACACCTGTCATGTAGATCTCGTTAAGGCCTACAACTTTCCCAAAGAAACTAATAGTCTAGCACGCATAGTTTCTGATATAAACGACTTTTAGTATGACGGCTGACACCTGTCATGTAGATCTTGTTCAGGCCTACAACTTTCCCAAAGAAACTAATAGTCTAGCACGCATAGTTTCTGATTTAAACGACTTCTTAGTATGACAGCTGACACCTGTCATGTAGATCTCGTTAAGGCCTACAACTTTCTCAAAGAAACTAATAGTCTAGCACGCATAGTTTCTGATATAAACGACTTTTTAGTATGACAGCTGACACCTGTCATGTAGATCTCGTTATAACCTACAACTTTTCCAAAGAAAGTAATAGTCTAGCACGCATAGTTTCCGATATAAACCAGTTTTTAGTGACAGCTGACACCTGTCATGGACCACAGGAAAAATAACGTACCCGTCGTGGTCCACCAGGTGGACCAGGAGGTGGACCACGGGGATGAAGGGCCATTTTCAGTTTCTTTTTTATTCAATCTCATACACTCCAAATGTAGGTTATGGCGACGGATATGTGTATTTTGAAAAGACGGTTGTGGCAACTCCTTAGGTGAATGCACTCTGTTCCAAACCGTACGCACAGCACCGTAAGTGGTTACATATTAGAAAATCTAAACTTAACTGATCAAATTTTAAAAGAACTATGAATGAAATAACAAAATTTAAAAGACAAAATGTTTATTTAGCAAATTTTCATAACACAAATGTACGTGTAGTCAAATGGACGACTGGCCAAAAGATGCTAGATATAAAAAAAAACCAAATCATTTCTCATCAAATTTTGTAACATCAAATGGTTTATTTGTAAAAAACTTAAAAATATTATAATCGAAATAATAAACCTGAATAATTCAGAAAGTACTTAAGTTATAATGTTTTATTAATTGCAAAATTTGTTCACAAATATACCCTGGGGGCATCGAACACCCGTGAGGCTCGAATGTCCTAAAGGGTGGGGTGGGGTTTAGCGTCGGGCACCTAAAGGCTTGGATACCCTGGAGGGTGCGGGGTAGCATCGGACACCCTGAAAGCTCAGACGCCCTGACGCAAGCTCTTGCGACGTGTCACAAGCTGTCGTTGGTGACAGCCACAGCTTTCGCCAATTGCGAGCTTTCGCGCGATCATCGCCGATCGTCACCGATAGCTGTTGCGAGCTGTCATAGGTGAAGTGTCGCTCGTCTGTGGGCAAAGTATCTCTTTGTGTGGGAAGCCCTTATGGCAGGCAGCGTCTGAGATTTTAGAATGTCCGACGCTACCCCGCACCCTTGAGGGTGTTCAAGCCTCCAGGGTGTCCGATGCATCCAAGATGTCCAGCGCTATCCTTTACCCTCTAGAGCTACATCACTATAGCCTTCAACATTTTTGACTATGCCAAACCTGTTTATCCTGAAATGTACTAATTAGGCTCAACTAGTTATCGGCCTTAGGACAAACTAGTTTAGCCTAGTATAAACCAGTTTATCCAATCATTGTAGAATAAACTACATTGGCCTCGGTAAAACTAGTTTAGTCTAAAGTCGGTTTCGCCGGTAAAATATACACTCTAACGCCTATCCTTATAGTATTATTAGCAAGCAAACCATTAATGAATTTAGAACGCGGGGTGAAAATAAGAAGGCGATTCAAGCAAATTAAATTGTACATGGTAATTATTATTGAAGAAAATTCTTTTGTTCATAAAGTTTAGGCAAAAATTGTTTATTCTTAAGTAATTTAGCCAATGATATTTTTGGCATTTGAACGATTTGGCCAATAGTATATTAAACAAGTTAAATTTTGATATTTTAGTTTTTGGCCAGTTGAACTTTTGATCAAATGATCATTGCTGTATTAAAATTTGATATTTCGTCCGTAGTTATTATAAAATTTGGCCGGTTAAATTTAGATTTTCTAATATGTAACCCCGTAAGTGGCATAGAATTTCATACAAAATTTCAAAATATGACGCGTACGGAACGGTTAAATGAGCTATCACCTCAAATGGCAAACTAGCTCAAAAATGACACGCTTGTCTTGTATGAAATTTTGACAAAAGGCGTGTCTAGTAGCGCTGCGCGAAAAAGGTTTCATTTGTCTATTGTGGACACGATAACCGTACAATCCGGATCCGGATTCTGACCACCTACTCTACGTCAGGGAAGGAGAAACACAGTCCCAGGGAGCTGCAAACTTCCTAGACAACAAAGCTCTCCGTGATATCGGGAAGGAGGTCTGTACTTCTCGACTAGGGGCAAAATGCTGCTTAACTTCTTCAGAAGGAAAATGCTGTCTTGTATGAGCACCTTTTTGAGAAAAAACCTCAACGATAGGGCTAACGAAGGCAGAACGAAGGACGACTTTATCGTGACGGATAATAGACATAAAAACCCCCAACGATAGGGCTAACGAAGGTAGAACGAAGGACGGATAATAGAGATGAAAGTATTCCTGAAGAATCTCATTAATTAGTGATCAATACGTTCAATACTGGATGTGTTCACCGACTTGTAAAAAGTATTCTGAATATTAACTTCAAGCTGAAAAGAAGCCGCACGATTAACCTATTCCCCTTTCCTAATCAGCACCAAACCGGACATTATGAGTTCCAACTGGAATTGAAAAATCTATTCACTGCCCTGGACCCCGGCCAATATTGACAAGGACTTGGAGGGCATAATCGGGGCTATCACGACAACGTCACCTCCGAAGCTGGAACACCTGACTCATACAGGAGACCTTTGACAAAAATCGCGGGCTGAAGATTTCACGAATGCGCTGGAGGATGTCTTCAAGACCTTACAGTGGGATGGAATAGGCATCAACGTTATCATTGAATATCTTACGCATTCTTGCTTTGCCAACGACATAGCCATAATACCCGAATCCCTACAGGACCTGCAAAAATGCTGACCGGTTTAAATGCGACCTCGAGGCATGTTAGACTCAGGATGAACTTGGACAAGACCAAGGTCTTGTTCATTCAGCACGTCAAGACCTTGAAGTTGTCTAGAAGTAGGTATGGGCAAACATCGCAGTTAGGAAGAGACAACATCCCACCAACTAAATGCACCGGAAAGTACAGCTTGGCTGGGCAGAATTTGATAAGTTGCGTCATATTCTGGGGTCAACCTCGCCACAATGCCTCGATCAAGACCAAGGTGTTCAATCAGTGCGACTTGCCAGTAATGACCCTCAAAACCTGGCACGAAAACAAGCCCACCACCGGATACATATCAAACAAAGAGTTATGAAAAGTTCTATGCTAGGATAGGCACTGTTGGGAGGAGGGAGAAACGACATTATCTGCCAAAAGACCAGAGTAACAGACATAGTCTGGAAGTGTAGCAAGCTGAAGTGGCAGTAGGCAGACCACATCTGGTGTACAACCGATGGACGGTGCATTAAGCTGGTTCCAGAGTAGAGGTCATGCCTCGGCAAGCATATCATTGGATTCCTTCCGGCCAGAAGGACCAATGACTTAAAGAGAGCAGCTGGTAGCGACTGGATTGCGAAAAAAAGGAGATCGTGCCTTGTTGCACCTTGTGGCGTAGTTTGGGGGTCTGGGAGGCCTATGACCTGAGGTGGACTGCTATAATCTGATGTGATGCGGTGAGATATGGTTTGGTACAAAGTACTTTTGCGGTTCTTTTAAGTGCTTTACCCTGTCTCTACCAGTCTCTACTCAGTCTAAAGAATGTGTCAATGTTTCTTCATCGGTTCAAAATATTTAAATGAACAAAAACCGTGCGAATGAATCTGATTCAGATCAGAGCTAAATTTTGTGTTTCTTTAGATCTACAGCTATTAATATAAAGATGCCTAAAAATATTCGTTATATAACGGAAATATGTACTTTTTAACAACAAATATACATATTTTAATATTTTTTATCTTAATATGATGATAATTGTATACGTATAACAGTCTAGGTGACATATCGGTTGACAGCTTTACCACTCAAGATGTTGCCGACGCGCGTGTTGGTAGCTGTAGCTCTCTCGTTTCTTACTTTATTAACGAAATCTTAAGTTTATTGGCATCCTGATGAACACCCCAACAAGATTTATAGAAAGCAAAATTTCCAAATTCCTCGTATTTTTAAAATTATTCACTGGATAATGAAAGTACTTTTTTTTTCGAAAACAATATTAATATTTTTATTAAATATCTCATTATGGTTTCATTTTACGGTAATCAATACGTAAGTAATTAACCTGCATTTTAATTCCTTTCATTTGATATCTAAATCAAGTTGATCGGATAAGTGGTTATCGGGATACATTGTTTAACAGAACAGGCCCGCCTGCCATCTTTGTGACGTCATAACTATCTTCTCCACCACTTTATTTGAAAGTCTACTACCGCACTTTTGGTAATCAGTGAAATATGCCTAATAGGTACATATGGGTAGTAGCCATGCTGGAGCCTTGTTGAACGAACATTGTTACGTCTTTTTTTAAGATTAGGTATCAGTCTATAATTTCGTTCAGTAAATTAAATAAATTCTAGTTTCACTGATAAGATTCTGATTACATCACAATTAAAACTTCCCGGGAAATAAACCAAATCCCCACCGGGAACGAATATTTTTCGAAGTACTTTTATTATACCCGAAAGTTCCCGGGTCCGGAACGAAACCTTTATAATATGGCTACCATAATCGAAATCGCAAAGAATTAGGTATATTTCTTTATGTTGCTGCATCGTGTGCTTTGAAACTTGTTCATATCGCTGGCGGTTGCGCACCCTGACAGAGAGAGCTAATGGACTTTTAGGTAGGTACCTATTTAGGCGGTACTTTTTAATAATTATTAGACGAGAAAACCCAATAAAGTTCTTATTATTTCATTTCTTCTTTCTTCTACAGACAACAGATAAAATAAAAAAAAAAAAGCGGCCAAGAGCGTGTCAGACACGCTCACAAACAGGGTTTCGTAGTCAGTCAACGTTTAAGTATCTTTCAGCGTTACAAAGTTAATTTTGTTGCTCGTTTGTTTGCAGCTGTATGGTTACCAACCGCAAATTGAAAAACTTTAATATTTCCTTAATCTTAAGTGGTACAGTATTCGTTATAGTTTTCTTGGTAACTTCATATTAAGAACTATATTCCATATTTTTTTCAAATTTTTAACATGCCTACTTTAGAAGTTACAGCTGGAACAAATTATGGCTCAAAAACGCCCCTTTTAAAAGCAAATATCTCGAGACAGGAACCTTTTACAGAATTTGTTTCAAAGAAATCTCCCCTTAGTTTTAAAATACCTATTTAACGATACCCTACTCAATATTACAGGTGGGAAAAAAAAATTTTGTCCCCCTTTCACATGTATGGGAAGGGGGTCCAAAAAACAATAAAAATATTTTTTTCTCCACATTTCTTAATTTGGGTCAACACGATCTATCTTCACACCAAATTTGCTGTCGATTGCTCCAAAACTGACGAAGTTATGAGGGCGCGGCATACAGACAGACAGACAGACAGACTTACCGAAATGATAAGGGTTTCTAGTAGACTACGAAACCCTAAAAACGCGAAAATATCAATGAATTGCATGCATAATATGACCCACACCCAGCCAGCACCCCCCACCCCGCGGCCGGCCGGCCGGCTAGCATGGCAACGCGAATCGCGATGAAACCGCTCGTCACGCCACGCGAACCGCCGCCGCCATACTGGATTCTATCAATAATACAATGCATATGAATTTGAACTTTACTGGTATGGTTTTAAGGTTGAAAATGGATTTATGAAATTTCTATTTTTAAATTTTTTGGTAAATCATACAATTTGATTAAAAAATATTTTGGATTTTGCTACCGTTAGTAAATTTATGAAGTTTTATGTAAAGTCTACCTTAAATTTTTACTGTTATTTTTTTGCGGTTTGGATAAGGAAACGACTGAAACAAAATCTGTATTCCAATGATTATATGTGTTAGATTCTTTTATAAATTCGTTACATGTGTTATTGTTTGGCAAAAACTTCTGCGCAATAGCTACTAATACCCGATTCAAACCGAGAGTCAACGTTTAATGTCGTTATCATAACAAACTCAAAAAAAATACCATACCAATACATTTCTTGGCGGATTTCTTGTTTTAGTTACCTGTATTAACATTTTAAATATACTCATAACATTTAAAACAGTGATAGTATTTATGCTTCCTTACATCATGTGTTTTTTGGCAAACGTTTTTTTTACTATGAATCTGGACAAAATTTTGGTGGATTCGTAAATATAGTGTCTTAAATTTACATTTTTTACCTAATTTCAAAAAATTGAGCTGTTAGAGAATTAAAAGTTATTTAAATCGTTTATTTCCTACACTACAAGCCAAAGTTGCGAGGTGAGTGAGCTCCTGCTTGCGAACCTCATGTTACCAATTTGTTAAAAAGCAACAACACATTTAGATTCTCAGATATGACCAGACAAGATCAGTTTCCCGGTTTTGATTTACTAAGTCAGGATATCGGCTCCTTATTGATAGCTCGATACGGCTTTATAAAAACTATCTAAACACATAAATATACCAATATTTTACATGTATATATCGCAGGTCTAAGATACAATCAGTTTTTGATCAAACACCTAAGTTCGTTTTATTAAACCGTTGGATTCATAGTGAAGGGATTCACGCACCCTGCGTTTGAGCGCAGGCACAACAAAAAGGCGTCTTAAAGTCCCTGAGTGCACAAATCTATATCAATTTAATCATAAACCTAGATTTGTTATTATTAGGTTAAACGCAATATCAGAGTTTTGTCTCGAAACTAGGTTTTTGTCAAAAACCTGATTTATTTAAAACCTGCAACATGTGTCTACATGCAATAAGCTCCATCTTAACTTGCAATTTTATACGTCAGAAAAAACCTACAATGAAAATACACTTCACAAAAATCAATCTACTATTACTTATTACTGCAAACTTAAATAGAGCCAGATTTTTAAAACATAACATAAAATAAGGTGTAAAAAGCTTGTGAAACAAAATGAACACATGCCGTGTGCAAACCATAAAGAAAACAACCAGGAACAACAAAGTTTGAAAAATACTTGATAATTTAAGAGCCTGTTTTCGGATTGCCATTTAAACGTATTACCCTATTTTCTTCCCTGGTAAAATCTCTAGAACTATATGTTTTAAGAACAAAATGAGGCCTATTTTTTTATTTTATCTAGATTTTTTTTTAAAAAAGCAATTTTATTTTTCAATGGAAAAGAAAATACAAATAATTTCTTCTTGTAATACTTTTATTAACAATTATGTAATATAGACATACAAAAAGAATGCTCTACATGCACTTTCTATACACGGGAAGTAAACAGGGGGAAACATTTTGTCTAAATACGCATCAGGCAGCCTCTTAAGCAACCAATCAATCAATTTCAGTAAATAATAAAGTTCCTTGCTGTTCCACAAAATCGAGAATGGCATTTTAATAAAACAGAGAAAGTAAAATATTATAAACACGATAAAATATTTACATAAAACATTTTGGAATGACATTTTATGTCAATTTAATTCATTGTGTTTTATATGTCCAAATTAAAATTAAAATAATAAAATGCCATTCTCCATTTGAAATAAACGATAAATAAACTATGTGCGTTACTCTTTACGTACATTTTACTTTCTCTGCAGCATACAAAAAGTAAAAATAAAATTACTTTAACTTTCTGACAACCATCTGCAAATCTTCATGCCGCTATATTAAAAAAATGGGAGAGGATGGGACAGGAAGGGAAACAAATTATAAAAAAACAAATCACGTAATTAAAAAATAATAAATCTGTAAACAAAATCCATTAGCTTGATTTGATATCGATATTTTTAGTTATTCATAATTCTTGCCTAAATTGCTGATGTACGAAAAGTTTATCGTGAATATTATTTTCGTCGAATAATAAAACAGTTAGAACTAGAAATTAGTAGTTTATTTAATCTTAATTAAAGATTTTAAATAAATAACTAAGGATTTAAATATTATTGAATTATAATATATGTCATTACATTATGAGTGTTTTTTGAATAAAAAAGTACCTAATTCGAAAAGTGGCACCGTAAGTCGCCACTATAGACTTAGAATACTCCGGAAAGTTTATAGCGGTGTAGAACGCAATCTTTTGGAGTTGTTATTAAAAAAATGGAATTTACTATTCCAACTATATTCAATTTATTAATATTCCATTAAAATTAATTGATATCAAAATTAATAAAATTTAATTGGTTTCTATTCTATTAAAGTCAATCGATAAATAGTCTAATCCAATCGATTGCTTTGCTATTCTATTATTCTAACTCAATAAATTTAATTGATTTCTATTTCAATTTAATTCAGTTAGTTTTAATGTAATGAAATTCAATTAATATAAATTCCAATAAATTAAATTAATTTATATTCCAATCAACTACTTTGTATTCGAATTATGTTCAATTATTTTTAATCTAATGAAATTAAATTCAATTCTATTTAAATCCTTTTTGTCTGTCACTTACCTTTCCGGGCGGGTTGGGTCTGGGCGGCGCGGGGCGCGGCGGCGGCTGCTTGCTGCTGGAGACGGTTGCGGTTTGTTTACTTTTATTTACTTACTGGTATTTACCAAAGTTCCAAGCTAGAGGGGTAAGGGGTAAAATGTCATCGAGTCGTGTCCAGAGGTTGATTTGTCCAAGGCTCTGCAGGTAAGACTTTACACTACAACTGTAACTTACCTTGCTGGATGGGCTTGTCATTACAACTGCAACTTACGGTGGGTTTTCTGTCATTACAACTGCAACTTACGGTGTGTTTTCTGTCACTAAAACTGCAACTTACGGTGGGGTTTCTATCATTACAACTGCGTCTTACCTTGCCTTATTTTGTCATTACAACTGCAACTTACGGGCAGGTTTTCTGTTACTACAGCTGCTTCCCTTGCCGGGGTTTTAAATACCGGGGTATTCAATGTATATCTAATAGGGTGGAGTGAAAATGTATGGAGACATTTTTTTATGTTTTTTTTTCAATGGCATAGCGATATAAATGTGCCCTATAGTTAGTAAATCCTAAATCCAAAGTTTTATTTACTTGTCTTTATATCTTGAGGTGCCCCAATACAATTGAAAACGCCATACAAAAATGTATGACGAAAATAGAGAAATCAATTCCCTCGTGCCCTGCCACCTCCGCATCTCCCGTGGTAAAAGTTTTCTATCCTATATCAACAGGGTAGCACTCAAAATTTGATTTAGCATTAAAAAAACATTGGTAAATTTTAGTCAAAATTTTTCAATTTCATAGAGGTAGCTAAAGTTCAGAGAGTTGGGGGCACCTCTAAATTTATCATTAACTAACTAATTTTTTGTGTGTATGTTTGTGAGCCATAGAGGCCACTTTTTGCAGGTATTCCAAAACGATTACGAAAAAAAATATTTTTCGCTCCACCCTAATATCTAACCTAATTAAATAAAATTCAATTACATTTAAATCCCTTTTATTTCTATCACTACAGCTGCCTACCTTTCCGGGCGGGTTGGGTCTGGGCGGCGCGGGGCGCGGCGGCGGCTGCTTGCCGCTCTTGGGCGGGAGGCCGGGCGCGGGGGAGGGGGACGGGGCGCTGTCCCGGGTGGGTGCGTGGAGGACGGCGAACGGGTCGTTGACCCATGCGCTCAGTTTGTAAGACTTTACACTACAACTGTAACTTACCTTGCCGGGCGGGTGTTTTGTCACTAAAACTGCCGCTAAATTGGGTTTTGTGTCACTAAAACTGCGTCTTACCTTGCTGAGCGTGTTTTGTGTCACTAAAACTGCGTCTTACCTTGCTGAGCGTGTTTTGTGTCACTAAAACTGTGTCTTACCTTGCTGAGCGTGTTTTGTGTCACTAAAACTGCGTCTTACCTTGCTGAGCGTGTTTTGTGTCACTAAAACTGTGTCTTACCTTGCTGAGCGTGTTTTGTGTCACTAAAACTGCGTCTTACCTTGCTGAGCGGGTTTTGTGTCACTAAAACTGCGTCTTATCTTGCTGAGCAGGTTTTGTGTCACTTAAACTGCGTCTTACCTTGCCGGGCGGGTTTTGTGTCACTTAAACTGCGTCTTACCTTGCCGGGCGGGTTTTGTGTCACTAAAACTGCGTCTTACCTTGCTGAGCGGGTTTTGTGTCACTAAAACTGCGTCTTACCTTACCGAGCGGGTTTTGTGTCACTAAAACTGCGTCTTAACTAGCCGGGCGGGTTTTGTGTCACTAAAACTGCGTCTTACCTTGCTGAGCGGGTTTTGTGTCACTAAAACTGCGTCTTATCTTGCTGAGCGGGTTTTGTGTCACTAAAACTTTGTCTTACCTAGCCGGGCGGGTGTTTTGTCACTAAAACTGCGTCTTACCAGGCGGGTTTAATTTATTTCTTTTCCAGTTAAATTCAATGCAATTACATTTAAATCCCTATAATTTCTGCCACTAAAACTGCTTACCTTTCCGGGCGGGTTGGGTCTGGGCGGCGCGGGGCGCGGCGGCGGCTGCTTGCCGCTCTTGGGCGGGAGGCCGGGCGCGGGGGAGGGGGACGGGGCGCTGTCCCGGGTGGGTGCGTGGAGGACGGCGAACGGGTCGTTGTCCCTTGCACTCAGAGTTTACACTACAACTGCTTACCTTGCCGGGCGGGTTTTGTGTCACTTAAACTGCGTTTTACCTTGCCGGGCGGGTTTTGTGTCACTTAAACTGCGTCTTACCTTGCTGAGCGGGTTTTGTGTCACTAAAACTGTGTCTTACCTTGCTGAGCGGGTTTTGCGTCACTAAAACTGCAACTTACGAGCGGGTTTTGTGTCACTAAAACTGTGTCTTACCTTGCTGAGCGGGTTTTGCGTCACTAAAACTGCAACTTACAGGCGGGTTTTGTGTCATTAAAACTGCGTCTTATACCGGGCGGGTTTTCTGTCATTACAACTGCAACTTACCTTGCCAGGCGGGTTTCACTAATTTCTATTCCAATTAAATTCAATTCAATTACATTTAAATCCCTATATATTCTATCACTACAGCTGCCTACCTTTCCGGGCGGGTTGGGTCTGGGCGGCGCGGGGCGCGGCGGCGGCTGCTTGCCGCTCTTGGGCGGGAGGCCGGGCGCGGGGGAGGGGGACGGGGCGCTGTCCCGTGTGGGTGCGTGAAGGACAGCGAATGGGTCGTTGACCCATGCGCTCTGTTTGTAAGACTTTACAACTGTAACTTACCTTGCCGGGCGGGTGTTTTGTCACTAAAACTGCCGCTAAATTGGGTTTTCTGTCATTACAACTGCAACTTACGGTGGGTTTTCTGTCATTACATCTGCGCCTTACCTAGCCGTGGGGGTTTTGTGTCACTAAAACTGCGTCTTACCTTGCTGAGCGTGTTTTGTGTCACTAAAACTGCGTCTTACCTTGCTGAGCGTGTTTTGTGTCACTAAAACTGCGTCTTACCTTGCTGAGCGTGTTTTGTGTCACTAAAACTGCGTCTTACCTTGCTGAGCGGGTTTTGTGTCACTAAAACTGCGTCTTACCTTACCGAGCGGGTTTTGTGTCACTAAAACTGCGTCTTAACTAGCCGGGCGGGTTTTGTGTCACTAAAACTGCGTCTTACCTTGCTGAGCGGGTTTTGTGTCACTAAAACTGCTTACCTTGCCAGGGTTTTGTTTCTCCGAGGTTTTGAATATCGGGGTATTCAGTTTTATTTTATTTATATCTAACTCAATGAAATTCAATGCAATTACATTTAAATCCCTATAATTTATATCACTACAGCTGCCTACCTTTCCGGGCGGGTTGGGTCTGGGCGGCGCGGGGCGCGGCGGCGGCTGCTTGCCGCTCTTGGGCGGGAGGCCGGGCGCGGGGGAGGGGGACGGGGCGCTGTCCCGGGTGGGTGCGTGGAGGACGGCGAACGGGTCGTTGACCCATGCGCTCAGTTTGTAAGACTTTACACTACAACTGTAACTTACCTTGCTGGATGGGCTTGTCATTACAACTGCAACTTACGGCGGGTTTTCTGTCACTAAAGCTGTAACTTACGGTGGGTTTTCTGTCACTAAAACTGCAACTTATGATGGGGTTTCTATCATTACAACTGCGTCTTACCTTGCCTTATTTTGTCATTACAACTGCAACTTACGGGTAGGTTTTCTGTCTCTACAGCTGCTTACCTTGCCGGGGTTTTAAATACCGGGGTATTCAATGCATATCTAACCTAATTAAATAAAATTCAATTACATTTAAATCTCTATATATTCTATCTCTACAGCTGCCTACCTTTCCGGGCGGGTTGGGTCTGGGCGGCGCGGGGCGCGGCGGCGGCTGCTTGCCGCTCTTGGGCGGGAGGCCGGGCGCGGGGGAGGGGGACGGGGCGCTGTCCCGGGTGGGTGCGTGGAGGACGGCGAACGGGTCGTTGACCCATGTACTCAGAGTTTACACTACAACTGCTTACCTTGCCGGGCGGTTTTTCTGTCATTATAACTGCAGCTTACCTTACCGGGCGGGATTTCTGTCACTAAAACTGAGTCTCACCTAACCGGGCGGGTTTTGTGTCACTAAAACTGCGTTTTTCCTTGCCGGGCGGGTTTTTTGTCACTAAAACTGCGACCGGGCGGGTTTTCTGTCACTAAATCTGCGTCCGGGCGGGTTTTCTGTCATTAAAACTGCGTCTTACCTTGCCGGGCGGGTTTTTTGTCACTAAAACTGTCACCGGGCGGGTTTTCTGTCACTAAAACTGTGTCCGGGCGGGTTTTCTGTCTGTCTCTTTGTCTCTTTAGATTGGCATCACATCTGCTTACCTTGCCGGGGTTTTGAATACCGGGGTATTCAATTTTGTTTTATTTATATCTAACTCAATTCAATTCAATTTAACTACATTTAAATCCCTATAATTTCTATCTCTACAGCTGCCTACCTTTCCGGGCGGGTTGGGTCTGGGCGGCGCGGGGCGCGGCGGCGGCTGCTTGCCGCTCTTGGGCGGGAGGCCGGGCGCGGGGGAGGGGGACGGGGCGCTGTCCCGGGTGGGTGCGTGGAGGACGGCGAACGGGTCGTTGTCCCATGCGCTCAGTAAGAGTTTACACTACAATTGCTTACCTTGTGAGGTGGGTTTTTCTGTCATTACAACTGCAGCTTACTGTACCGGGCGGGTTTTCTATTGCTAAAACTGCATCTTTTTAGCCGGGCGGGTTTTTTGACACTAAAACCGCGACCGGGCGGGTTTTCTGTCACTAAAACTGCGTCGTACCTAGCCGGGCGGGTTTTGTGTCACTAAAACTGGGTCTTTCCTTGCCGGGCGGGTTTTTTGTCACTAAAACTGCGACCGGGCGGGTTTTCTGTCACTAAATCTGCGTCCGGGCGGGTTTTCTGTCACTAAAACTGCTTTTCTATTCTAATTAAATAAAATTCAATTACATTTAAATCCCTTTTATTTCTATCGCTACAGCTGCTTACCTTTCCGGGCGGGTTGGGTCTGGGCGGCGCGGGGCGCGGCGGCGGCTGCTTGCCGCTCTTGGGCGGGAGGCCGGGCGCGGGGGAGGGGGACGGGGCGCTGTCCCGGGTGGGTGCGTGGAGGACGGCGAACGGGTCGTTGTCCCATGCGCTCAGTTTGTAAGACTTTACACTACAACTGTAACTTACCTTGCCGGGCGGGTGTTTTGTCACTAAAACTGCCGCTAAATTGGGTTTTGTGTCACTAAAACTGCGTCTTACCTTGCTGAGCGTGTTTTGTGTCACTAAAACTGCGTCTTACCTTGCTGAGCGTGTTTTGTGTCACTAAAACTGCGTCTTACCTTGCTGAGCGTGTTTTGTGTCACTAAAACTGCGTCTTACCTTGCTGAGCGTGTTTTGTGTCACTAAAACTGCGTCTTACCTTGCTGAGCGGGTTTTGTGTCACTAAAACTGCGTCTTACCATGCTGAGCGGGTTTTGTGTCACTAAAACTGCGTCTTACCTTGCTGAGCGGGTTTTGTGTCACTAAAACTGCGTCTTACCTTGCTGAGCGTGTTTTGTGTCACTAAAACTGCGTCTTACCTTACCGAGCGGGTTTTGTGTCACTAAAACTGCGTCTTAACTAGCCGGGCGGGTTTTGTGTCACTAAAACTGCGTCTTACCTTGCTGAGCGGGTTTTGTGTCACTAAAACTGTTTACCTTGCCAGGGTTTTGTTTCTCCGAGGTTTTGAATATCGGGGTATTCAGTTTTATTTTATTTATATCTAACTCAATGAAATTCAATGCAATTACATTAAAATCCCTTTTATTTCTATCACTACAGCTGCTTACCTTTCCGGGCGGGTTGGGTCTGGGCGGCGCGGGGCGCGGCGGCGGCTGCTTGCCGCTCTTGGGCGGGAGGCCGGGCGCGGGGGAGGGGGACGGGGCGCTGTCCCGGGTGGGTGCGTGGAGGACGGCGAACGGGTCGTTGACCCATGCGCTCTGTTTGTAAGACTTTACACTACAACTGTAACTTACCTTGCCGGGCGGGTGTTTTGTCACTAAAACTGCCGCTAAATTGGGTTTTGTGTCACTAAAACTGCGTCTTACCTTGCTGAGCGGGTTTTGTGTCACTAAAACTGCGTCTTACCTTGCTGAGCGGGTTTTGTGTCACTAAAACTGCGTCTTACCTTACCGAGCGGGTTTTGTGTCACTAAAACTGCGTCTTAACTAGCCGGGCGGGTTTTGTGTCACTAAAACTGCGTCTTACCTTGCTGAGCGGGTTTTGTGTCACTAAAACTGCTTACCTTGCCAGGGTTTTGTTTCTCCGAGGTTTTGAATATCGGGGTATTCAGTTTTATTTTATTTATATCTAACTCAATGAAATTCAATGCAATTACATTTAAATCCCTTTTATTTCTATCGCTACAGCTGCCTACCTTTCCGGGCGGGTTGGGTCTGGGCGGCGCGGGGCGCGGCGGCGGCTGCTTGCCGCTCTTGGGCGGGAGGCCGGGCGCGGGGGAGGGGGACGGGGCGCTGTCCCGGGTGGGTGCGTGGAGGACGGCGAACGGGTCGTTGTCCCATGCGCTCTGTGGATTTATAAGTATCATCATAATAATATACGTGATGTAACGGACGGTGTAGCGATAACTTTGCAGGCGTGCTCAGACCATGAAATTCAACAACTTTCCCCAGGTAACAGAAGGTAGAAACGAAAAAAAAATTTTGGCTTCCCATACAAAGTCAGTCAGCTGATGTGGCGCAGTGGTTAATATGACTGCCTGCCACGCAGACGGTTTCGGGTTCAATTCCCGGTAGGGTCACTCACAAAGTTGATATTTATCATTTTATGAATTTGTTCTCAATCTGGTTAGGACATTGCAGGCTGAACCACCTGATTATCCGAAAAGCAAGATGGTTTCGTGCTTCGGACGGGCACGTTAAGCCGTCGCGTCGGTTCCTGTTGCTATCTATGATCATTTAGACGGCGGCGGTCGTTAAACAACCATGTCAGAGGCCTGCTAATTGCAGTAGGCGGTTGAAAAACTCTGACACCAGGGTTCATCGGTTTGTTGGATGATTGGAAACGAGGGGTCAGCTGAGGGTCTCAATACACATGAGTTTGTAATCTTTGACTTTCTTCCGAGTGATACTCGTACTGCTTTATACATCTGTTAGAATAAAAAAAGACGAATACATACAGGGAACATTTCGCTTGGGTGAGACTGGGTCAGTTTCCTTGTAAGCATCGTCGTGCGTTTGTTTCGAAAGTTTGTATGAAGTTTCCTCACTGCTGAGCGCCAGGGAAGCCCTACATTCACTGTGTCGTTATTGCGAACAAAGTATAGTAGCATTATGTAAACTCATAAAGTAGGTTACTGTGTGATGCCGGTTTAGAAAAGCAACACCCCAATTCCCGTGGGTGTCGTAAGAAGCGACTAAGGAATTTGAGAGTCGATGAACATTACAATTTTAGACGAAAGGCTGACAGCCTGACACTATGATGATCCACAGTTTTCTGAATTACTTCTCCAACTTTTGTCAGACGTGGTGATCAGCCGTGTACACTCTGCCTACCTCGCGAGGGATATAGACGTGATATATGTATGTAAACTCACATCGTTTTGTTTGGGTTTATTGTCGGTGGGTGCGAACGCGTCGCCGGCGAAGGGATCCGAGCTCGCGAACGGGTCAGACCCGAAACCATCCTGCAAACAACAACAACATGTTACATAGTTTATATTATCTTATCTAGCCGTCAAGATCCCATTACTGGGCAAGCAATGATGCCAAGTGGTAGCGGCAAAGAATTCTGCCACCCCTGTTTTACTCAGGGTGTTTTGTAAAAGACGACGTAGAGTTTTTCGCCATGACTACAATATCTGCCAAAGCTTTAGAGTGCGCCTGAAAAGTAAGAAGTAGCAGTAGTAAAAACAGTCGTTACACAACCATTAAAACCTGAGTAACAGTAGTAAGAAAACAACGCCTGTCCATCAGTAGCTAAACGCCAGTGGCAACACTCAAACTTCTTTAACTTCTCATAAATTTGACGTAGGTATCTATGGAGTAATGCTTGCTTACGTTTTTACAGTACGGCGCGGGCCGATATGCGCATTCTATAGCTTGCTTATATATACTCTAAGCGTCCTACTTACCTGCGCTGTATTCCCTGTGGAGGGCGCAAAGGGATCGTGTGGCGCGGACGAGAACGCAGACGCAGATTTGAACGGATCCGACGCGAAACCGTTGGTAGCTAGGGTTATGTAGTATAAGTAGGGTAATGTAGCAATGAGTAGGGTCACGTAGTTATGAGTAGGGTCATGTAGTTATGAGTAGGGTCATGTAGTTATGAGTAGTTTGTTTGATGTAGGTAGGATTGTATATGATGTAGGTAGGTTGGTTGATGTAGTTAGGTTTGTATGTGTTGATAGGTAGGGTAATGCTACGTACCTGCGCTGTATTCCCTGTGGAGGGCGCGAAGGGGTCGTGCGGCGCGGACGAGAACGCAGATGAAGATTTGAACGGATCCGACGCGAAACCGTTGGTCGCTAGGGTTATGTAGTATAAGTAGGATTATGTAGCAATGAGTAGGGTTATGTAGTTATGAGTGGGGTCATGTAGTTATGAGTAGGGTTATGTATTTACGAGTAGGGTGATGCTACTTACCTGTGCTGTATTCCCTGTGGAGGGCGCGAAGGGGTCGTGTGGTGCTGACGAAAACGCAGACGCAGATTTGAACGGATCCGACGCGAAGCCGTTGGTCGCTAGGGTTACTGGGTTATGTAGTATATAAGTAGGGTTATGTAGCTATAAGTAGGGTGATGCTACTTTACCTGCGCTGTGTTCCCTGTGGAGGGCGCGAAGGGATCGTGAGGCGCGGATGAGAACGCAGACGCAGATTTGAACGGATCCGACGCGAAACCGTTGGTCGCTAGGGTTATGTAGTATGAGTAGGGTGATGTAGCAATGAGTAGGGTTATGTAGTTATAAGTAGGGTCATGTATTTACGAGTAGGGTGATGCTAACCTGCGCTGTATTCCCTGTGGAGGGCGCGAAGGGATCGTGTGGCGCAGATGCAAACGCAGACGCAGATTTGAACGGATCCGACGCGAAACCGTTGGTCGCGCCGAAGTTGTCGCTCTTCGAAAACGAGTCGTCTTCCTCCTGAGAATTACAATTTTGTTACAATTATACCTTACTGCACGAAAATAAGCAATACGACAATACTAAACACAGCCAAAAAAAATGTGCAATAAAGCAGCCTAGATGTTAGAAGCTTAATTAATACAGATGACAAAAATCGTAGTTTCAAATACCGCCAGCCGTAAAAAATTGCAAGATTTCGAAAAATTCCGATTAGAAGTGTCTTAAACATTTGTGGTCTTACCACAAAAAAGTTAGACAAGTGTTGAAAGGGCAAATCAGATGTATCGCTTTGTATAATTTAAAGCCTCAGTGAGTTTGAATCTGACTATCCTTAAAAAACATGACAATAGTAGGCAGTAACATTTTAGCGAAGGTAGGCTACTCTGATACAAAAAAAATTGAAAGGGTAGCTAGTGGGCCCATTCCCACATGTAAAGACCCTTCTCCACTGATAGTAGGTACACTACGGATTTAAGTTCATGAAAATGACACGTGTTAAACCAATTCCCGATGTATCTATTGCGAGCGAAGCAAGCTAGTCATTTCACGTTAAAATATGAATAGAATATTTATTAAATGAAAATATTTATAGAAATTACATAGCGAGCGTAGCGAGCTAGTCTTTTCAAGTTAAGGATCAACGTCAGAGCAGATTTCCATACAAATTTTAATCGGCAAAGACAGAAAAACTACCCTGTTTCATACATGGAATATAGTGTTATAACGTAAATTAGACCATTTTAATTTATTGAATCTGATAAAAATATGATATTTAAGTTATTTCTGAGGTTTTTTTAGCTTTAGAAAATATGCAAATATTTGATCAATTTCCGTATGTGTGAGTGCGATCCATAGAAATCCTAGAGCACATAGAATAAAAATCTCCTCAGAATACGTTTTAAAACTTTTTTATCTCAGTATGAAACTCACTGGACGGTCCTGATTTTGACGTAAGCTTTCAATGACTGACACAAATAAAACTCAAAATCAAAAGTTTCAAAAATGTAAATATCAAAAACTTGATTTTGATCGTATTTCTTAATTATTTCGCAGAGAGAATATAAATAAAACTAGCGTTATATTATGTCGTACATATAGTTAAATTTAAAACCAATTTCAAACAAAAGTCCTCCTTTAGTACCTATAAATTTTCATATTCAGCCGTAACGGAGCCGTAGCTCAGAATCCTGGACCCTCAAGGCTGTTTATAAAAAGAGAATTGGTGTCTTCGTGATGTGGTGTTGGCGTCGCATGCTCCGGATTCCCTGGGCGGCTTTATGGACCAACCAACGTGACCATATTAGATGATATTAGAGGAGTTGACACTGGAAAAAACACACGGCTGTCCACGCCACGAAATGCACGCTCTGGAAACTGCAGTTCTTTGGACATATTGTCAGAAGAGAATTAATTACACAATCTGGAAAAAATGCTGTTGACGAGGAAAATAGAGGGAAAGAGGGCCACAGGACAATGCACGGAACGGTAGCTAGATCAAGTCTCCGAACAAATGGAGATGTCCACCAACACGGCTCTACATGAAGCAAAAGGTCGAGCTAAATGGGAACAAATTACCAAAGAAAGATAGTGTACGGAGTCATGATCCTCAGCAGTGAGGCAACCGACGGGAAGAGATGGATGCAATGCACCTACAAAATTGTTTAAATAAACGCTAAAACGGTATGTAATCCTACCTAGAACACCTGGACTAAGAACCGAAATGGAAGTGGTAGTAATAAAATATATATACGGATGTCCGATACTTATACCTAACTATATAGGTGCCTACAAAATATATATAAAAAGGTAAATAAAATTTGCAGGTAAATGTATTTTTATTTCTACGAGTGTTACAAATGAGTGGTACCTAGACTAATATTCTCCTCACCTAGAAGTCCTAGACTAAACATGATTTAGGTTTCATAAACGATTGAAATATCCTTGTTTATCAAAGCGCACGATAGTGCGCCAGCCAAGTTCTAAACACAAGCCGCGAGCACAGTGTTACACACTGCACTCTTTTGACCCGCCTGTATCAGGGATGTGAAAAAAATAAAGATTATTTAAATAATAGATAAATATTTGAAAAAGAATTAATCGATTATTTGAAAATCGATTACATTTTCAAAATTTCCGAAGTCCGCGCAAAAAAAACAATGAATATTAGATTTTTGTTAATAATCGATGCTTTTTTTAATTACTCAAGTCATATCCGCACCCTGTATCTACATAGGTATCTATTTATCTACTGTACAGAATGAAACTTTACACAGTTTACACACATAATGACACCATTTAAAACTTACTTTTGAAAATCGATTTCAAACCAAAATTATAAAAGTAGCTTGTAGTTACTTTATCACATTCCGAACAAAAAGAGGTGAAATCCCACCAAAAACATATAAATGTGAAATGGAGGCCAAATTCTTACGCCTAAAACAGAGTTACGTGTATAATCTAAATTAAAGCCAAATTTTATCATAATTAAAACCATAACATTATTCATTTGAATTGGCGGGTTTTAAAATTGTGTGATAGAAACTTACAAAAGCACAAAATTAGCTCCGTAAGATCTGCTCTTCTTATCAGAAGTAGCTCATTAGCTGTGCCTCGAGTAAGACCGCCAAGATCGAGTGAATATATAGGGTGTATTTTTATTAGTGGCGGATCTGTCAAGGGTGTGTTCTGTCAATGAAACTGAACAACTTTCCCCAAGGAACATAGGTCGAAATACAAAAAAAATTTTGGTCTTCCCATACTAAGTGTGTTGACCGGCCGGGTCAATTTGTATGGGAGGGCCAATTTTTTTTTCATATTTCGACCTATGTTCCTTGGGGAAAGTTGTTCAGTTTCATTGACAGAACACACCCTTAACGGATCCGCCACTAATAAAAATACACCCTATATATTATG
This sequence comes from Phthorimaea operculella, assembly GCA_024500475.1. Classification (NCBI taxonomy): domain Eukaryota; kingdom Metazoa; phylum Arthropoda; class Insecta; order Lepidoptera; family Gelechiidae; genus Phthorimaea; species Phthorimaea operculella. Next base: position 1,035,739 of record JANFCV010000098.1, read on the forward strand.
GTTGTAATTATGATAAAACTTGCCTTTAGATTTCCACTCGTTTTAGGCGTTCGAACTTGACCTCCATTTTAAATTTATGTTTTTGGTGGGTAATTTTTTTACCTAACCTATCTGGAGGCACAGCTGTGCCCCGCCAAGACGAGCCAAGTGAAGAGCGACGACATTACCTACCTTTTTTCAAACTCTAGTTTTCGGTATACTTTAGAAGAGTGTGATCTTTTTAGGATAGCGTTTTCTATAAAAATCTAAAAATAATACTCTCTGTAGGTCGAACTCAGAGTAGGTACCGAGAAGTTTCTACTACGCCGCGTAGTCAATTTTAAAAATCACGGCTATACCGTGGCATTCGCGTTTTGCCGAGAAAAAACGCTTATGTAACGCTGGATATCACAAATACGCCGACGCCAAAACGAGGGTGTGTAGATTCAAAAGCCTGGTTCTACTTGAGACCTGATAACTTTTTTGCAGGGTTAGACATAATGCGCTCATCTTGGCGACATTTTTCGTGAAAACAGTTGGTGGCAGTTATTTAATGTAAAAGTAGTTTTCAGTAATCAAAAATGCATCTACACAATTTCATACGATATAAAAATAAAAATCATAAATAAAAATAAAAATACGTCAATAAATAAAAATATTTTGCTAGGACCATCCAGGAGTACTATTTTTGAATTATCGCATGCGGAAGTCTGCTTCTAAATGTGCTCGTATCACACGTTCTACTACTGACACATCCATATTCTTCCATTTCACACATCCTAATCAATTCCAACACGTCCAAGGTATTAACAAGTTCGAGTAGTAGAAAATATGATACGAGTGTTACGGATTTCCGTAAACGATTTCACAAATCACACTTTCTGAAATTGAGCTCTGAGTCTCAGGATCGAAACCTACTTCAGATATAATTTCAAATCTTAGTTAGCATTATCAAGCCACAACGGCTGTCAAAGCTAAGGTCAAACTCAAAGCATAGTGTCAAATTGGTCTTTCCTTTTTCAAACTGGCCTTGTCTGTGTGTGAGTGAGTCTCGTCTATATACAGAAACGCAAAATGTAACTTTGTATCGGCAAATGTAACAGAATTACTTAAAAAATATACTAATTGTATTTAAATTATTGTTCCTAGCAGTGAACTATTTTCGAAGGTTGCCGCTTACTCGAAAATTCATTGTTATATTGTGAAAAATAGTAATACCACGTTACCTACGTAAAATAACGTAACTAACGCCATCTATTGACATACTTTGGGCGGCTTGCTCTGACGTTGAACCTTAAAATATGAATAGAATATTTATCAAGTGAAAATATTATTAGAAATTGAGTAGCGAGCGAAGCGAGCTAGTCATTTCACGTTATAATAAAGTATAAAATATTTGTCAAATGAAAATATTAAAGGAAATTGAGTAGCGAGCGAAGCGAGCTTATTGCCTTATGTGAGCACAATACTCACTAGAGCGTCGTTGGGCGTGGCGCCGCGCACGAGCTTGTCAAGTATTGGATCCTGCTCTAACAGTACTCACTAGAGCGTCGTTGGGCGTGGCGCCGCGCACGAGCTTGTCAAGGTGCTCGGCGGTGAACTGGGGAGCTAGTGACAGGTGTTGGTGCGAGACAGGTGTGGTGTCGGCCTGCTCTAACAGTACTCACTAGAGCGTCGTTGGGCGTGGCGCCGCGCACGAGCTTGTCAAGTGTTGGATCCTGCTCTAACAGTACTCACTAGAGCGTCGTTGGGCGTGGCGCCGCGCACGAGCTTGTCAAGTGTTGGATCCTGCTCTAACAGTACTCACTAGAGCGTCGTTGGGCGTGGCGCCGCGCACGAGCTTGTCAAGTGTTGGATCCTGCTCTAACAGTACTCACTAGAGCGTCGTTGGGCGTGGCGCCGCGCACGAGCTTGTCAAGTGTTGGATCCTGCTCTAACAGTACTCACTAGAGCGTCGTTGGGCGTGGCGCCGCGCACGAGCTTGTCAAGGTGCTCGGCGGTGAACTGGGGAGCTAGTGACAGGTGTTGGTGCGAGACGGGTGTGGTGTCGGCCTGCTCTAACAGTACTCACTAGAGCGTCGTTGGGCGTGGCGCCGCGCACGAGCTTGTCAAGGTGCTCGGCGGTGAACTGGGAGCTAGTGACAGGTGTTGGTGCGAGACGGGTGTGGTGTCGGCCTGCTCTAACAGTACTCACTAGAGCGTCGTTGGGCGTGGCGCCGCGCACGAGCTTGTCAAGGTGCTCGGCGGTGAACTGGGGAGCTAGTGACAGGTGTTGGTGCGAGACGGGTGTGGTGTCGGCCTGCTCTAACAGTACTCACTAGAGCGTCGTTGGGCGTGGCGCCGCGCACGAGCTTGTCAAGTGTTGGATCCTGCTCTAACAATACTCACTAGAGCGTCGTTGGGCGTGGCGCCGCGCACGAGCTTGTCAAGTGTTGGATCCTGCTCTAACAGTACTCACTAGAGCGTCGTTGGGCGTGGCGCCGCGCACGAGCTTGTCAAGGTGCTCGGCGGTGAACTGGGGAGCTAGTGACAGGTGTTGGTGCGAGACGGGTGTGGTGTCGGCCTGCTCTAACAGTACTCACTAGAGCGTCGTTGGGCGTGGCGCCGCGCACGAGCTTGTCAAGGTGCTCGGCGGTGAACTGGGAGCTAGTGACAGGTGTTGGTGCGAGACAGGTGTGGTGTCGGCCTGCTCTAACAGTACTCACTAGAGCGTCGTTGGGCGTGGCGCCGCGCACGAGCTTGTCAAGGTGCTCGGCGGTGAACTGGGGAGCTAGTGACAGGTGTTGGTGCGAGACAGGTGTGGTGTCGGCCTGCTCTAACAGTACTCACTAGAGCGTCGTTGGGCGTGGCGCCGCGCACGAGCTTGTCAAGGTGCTCGGCGGTGAACTGGGGAGCTAGTGACAGGTGTTGGTGCGAGACAGGTGTGGTGTCGGCCTGCTCTAACAGTACTCACTAGAGCGTCGTTGGGCGTGGCGCCGCGCACGAGCTTGTCAAGGTGCTCGGCGGTGAACTGGGGAGCTAGTGACAGGTGTTGGTGCGAGACGGGTGTGGTGTCGGCCTGCTCTAACAGTACTCACTAGAGCGTCGTTGGGCGTGGCGCCGCGCACGAGCTTGTCAAGGTGCTCGGCGGTGAACTGGGGAGCTAGTGACAGGTGTTGGTGCGAGACGGGTGTGGTGTCGGCCTGCTCTAACAGTACTCACTAGAGCGTCGTTGGGCGTGGCGCCGCGCACGAGCTTGTCAAGGTGCTCGGCGGTGAACTGGGGAGCTAGTGACAGGTGTTGGTGCGAGACGGGTGTGGTGTCGGCCTGCTCTAACAGTACTCACTAGAGCGTCGTTGGGCGTGGCGCCGCGCACGAGCTTGTCAAGGTGCTCGGCGGTGAACTGGGGAGCTAGTGACAGGTGTTGGTGCGAGACGGGTGTGGTGTCGGCCTGCTCTAACAGTACTCACTAGAGCGTCGTTGGGCGTGGCGCCGCGCACGAGCTTGTCAAGGTGCTCGGCGGTGAACTGGGGAGCTAGTGACAGGTGTTGGTGCGAGACGGGTGTGGTGTCGGCCTGCTCTAACAGTACTCACTAGAGCGTCGTTGGGCGTGGCGCCGCGCACGAGCTTGTCAAGGTGCTCGGCGGTGAACTGGGGAGCTAGTGACAGGTGTTGGTGCGAGACGGGTGTGGTGTCGGCCTGCTCTAACAGTACTCACTAGAGCGTCGTTGGGCGTGGCGCCGCGCACGAGCTTGTCAAGGTGCTCGGCGGTGAACTGGGGAGCTAGTGACAGGTGTTGGTGCGAGACGGGTGTGGTGTCGGCCTGCTCTAACAGTACTCACTAGAGCGTCGTTGGGCGTGGCGCCGCGCACGAGCTTGTCAAGGTGCTCGGCGGTGAACTGGGGAGCTAGTGACAGGTGTTGGTGCGAGACAGGTGTGGTGTCGGCCTGCTCTAACAGTACTCACTAGAGCGTCGTTGGGCGTGGCGCCGCGCACGAGCTTGTCAAGGTGCTCGGCGGTGAACTGGGGAGCTAGTGACAGGTGTTGGTGCGAGACGGGTGTGGTGTCGGCCTGCTCTAACAGTACTCACTAGAGCGTCGTTGGGCGTGGCGCCGCGCACGAGCTTGTCAAGGTGCTCGGCGGTGAACTGGGGAGCTAGTGACAGGTGTTGGTGCGAGACAGGTGTGGTGTCGGCCTGCTCTAACAGTACTCACTAGAGCGTCGTTGGGCGTGGCGCCGCGCACGAGCTTGTCAAGGTGCTCGGCGGTGAACTGGGGAGCTAGTGACAGGTGTTGGTGCGAGACGGGTGTGGTGTCGGCCTGCTCTAGCGCGGCGCAGGCTGCCTCCATAGCGCCGAGCTGTTCTTCCAGGTGTGTGATCTTTATTGTCGCCTGCGGGAACAAAAAATTAACTATAGTTCGACAAGTTGACAGGTGGAGGGGGGTAGGGTATTGTCAAGAGGTAGCCGGTAGTGTAGCGCAGAAGGAAAACGTGTGCATCCGCGCGGCACGACACATAAAAGTCGCGCATGAAGTTGTCGGATTATAGAAGTCAGACCAACTCTTTCGCGTAAAACATAATAGTAATTTATGCAATTGCCTTATAATAAGAGGCTTTAGGATGTGAGTGTCTGTTTATCACACGAGGCGCAGCCGAGTGTGATAATAGTTTGACACGAGCATTCTAAAGCCTAATTATATTGCAATTGCATACACTATTTTATCTACACTTTACAAGAAAAACTATGAAAAATAATTCATACCTCCGCACTTCACTATGGCGATTGCAAGCATATCTACTGAACCAACAACTGAACGACTTTTATACATAAGTAACTTTTTAACTAAACGTTAAAATGGAAGCTCATAAAAACGGAACAACTTTTAAAATTAAAAAGCATTAATCGGTAAATTTTAATTCGGAAAATGATTTGAAGCAAAGATTTAATAATAAATAAGTCCTCATAATTTCAAGTGTCGTCCCATTCTTTGATTGTGTCGTGACATTTGTTTTTTTTTATTATCTTACTGCTAAATGTCGATATCATAAAGTCAGAAAAAAGTACTTTATGACATCGACATTTTACTTTATGATATCGACATTTTTTTTTAAAGGCTGAATGGCTGTAAAGCAGTTGCTTATACATTTGCTTTCGAATTTGTAATAGGAACATTATGTATGAAGTGTAGATAAAAACATAAAAAAGCCTATACTAAGTCCACCTACTCATTTAAGGGATAAACGTATCCTCGTTTTTCCTCCAGCAGTTTTGCGACAAAATGACGTGTGCCTTCATCATGTCAAAAAAATATTTTTTGAAAATATTAAAGTTCAGATTTTCGTTTGTATGACGTAACAATTCGCCTTAAATGGATAGGTGGATTAACTGGCGGTATCTGATCTCTTTCTCACCTGGCTGACGGCAAGCACGGTGCGTCGCAGCTGCGAAGTAATTTGATCTGCCTCGCTCTCGGCACTCTTCAACTCGTCCTGCAAACGTCAATACAATAAAAGATTAGTCATAGAAATTCAAAGGTGTTATGAAAAAGAACTGCGGGATCGGTACATGAACAGGGGGCTTTATTGTTAATTCATGCGTGGTGGGCTATATAGTCGGGGAGTGTTGTTGTCTCACTCTAACACTAAAATTTTAACATGGCGGTTTAAGTATTTTTCTCAGAAGACGAATAACCTTTGTTTCTAAAAATCAGGGGTTTCCCTCGCTGCTCTAATACCATAGAACATTACATCATCAATAGAAGAACAAATTTGATACCAAATTATTTCAAACACTTATCGTGTTCTTTCTGAAAAATTTTGCAAGTTTTCCATAAACATTTTCCATGGACATAGGCCTCCCCTTATTGGGGGATATTCCCATACCCCATGCTTCACGAGGTTCTAAATTTAGGTACAGGGAACACATAATTCCCTGGATGAATTAATCTATTTGACGCGTTTTACGACACTCACTAGTAGAATAGGGGTGATGCTATTTTGCTTGATTTTACATTACAAAACTAAAGACAATAAAATCAGTATAATATTTTTATAAAGAGTATGATAAGGATTAGTGTTCCGCTCGATAGTGGACTATCGAGAAACTATCGATAGTATCATACATACTTACATACTTATATCACGCCTACGACCCTTGCGGAGTAGGGAGAGTGTAAACTGCTGTAAAAAAACGGTAATTTTTTCCACGTCTGACAAAAGTCAAACTTTTTACCTTAGTCTACTTATCTATCACACTCACTGAAAGGATGTGGTGTAATGCATTTGTAAGCCGGACTATTTGCCTTCAAACAGTATGGTTGTGATGGTACCTGTAACGCCCGCTCCTTCTCTTTGAGCGTCTGCACGGCGGCGCGGCGGGCGGCCACTTCCGCTTCCGTCTCCGCCGCGGCCGACTCCTGGGCGGCCACTTGCGATCGCAGTTTTTACGTCTGTGTCTATGGAGCAACTGCTTACGCTTTGACAATATGCTTGCTTATACATATATACTCTAAGGGAACCTCGGAAATCCAGGGTCAATCCCCGAGGCACTCAGTGATTTGGTACGGTTGCTGAGCTTCCTCGGGGAACTAGGATGGCTCGAGTAGTGGGCCCTCACCCATCACGCAAAATAGGCGCATGTAGACCATTACCATTACCATTATTACTCTAAGGGTTATCATCGTACCTGTAACGCGCGCTCCTTCTCCTTGAGCGTCTGCACGGCGGCGCGGCGGGCGGCCACTTCCGCTTCCGTTTCCGCCGCGGCCGACTCCTGGGCGGCCACTTGCGATCGAAGTTTTTCCACCTGTAATTTAGTATATATATAAGTCAGTCAGCTGGTCGTGAATTTTGTATGGGAGGAGGTCGGTTTATTTTTTCGGTTACATGGTCTAAACATGCCTGCAAAGTTTTCGTTACACTTTCTCTTACACCCAGTATAAGAGACCTATTTGTGAATATGGCCAGAAGTTGTAATTTTGGTCGAGGTTTAATTGACGTGTTTGTGAATCTCAAACCTTGAAAAAGCCTATTGATGAATATTTTTTGAAATAATGGCGCCATTTCCGAAAAAATTGAAGAATAGATGTTTTTCTCGTATCAAACATTGGTTTACAGATATTTGTGAAATCTTTTCAATCAAATAGCTACCAAAAAAACTTAGTTAGTTATTTATATTAGTGTTCAGTTCACTCTTTCTTTTAAGATAAACATTTAAAAACTAATAGGTAAATTTCTGGCAACAGTTCACTCCTTAAATTTATTCGTTCGTGTAAATGATAAAATGTACCTATTATCACCAACAGCAACGGTGTACAGTATTGTTGAATATACTCACTTGTGTTTTCAGATCGTTTAACCTCTTTTGTGCTTCGCCTTTCTGGTTTTCTAACTGCTTCAGTGTTGCCGTCAATGTGTCCAATTCGCTCTGAAACAAAACATATCAATTCAGTTTTGTACTCTGACAATATCTTTTACATTTGAAAGCTTTCATCTCTGACAATCGCTTCTATTTTTCTGATAAAATCTTCCATTATAGTCCTAGCGGTAGTTCCAAACGTGCTGCACCTGAGAGAAGAGTTCTGAAATTTGGTACACTTAATCTTTAGGGTAAAGGAATCGATTTGACCCGTAGTACACAATTTTAAAAAAATCCTGCGAGGGGTTATGACGTCATCTTTTTTTTGTATGGGAAAAAAATACTTTTTGTTTTAAAACCTATCGTGTGTGGTATCAAATGAAAGGTCTTGCTAACCCGATTCTAAAAATATATCACATTATTATATTTAAGTCATTTGTTTCAAATTAAATAGGAAATAATTTTCGAAACATGCCAAGTTTGGGCTCCTCCAGATATGGTACGGCTGAATCATTGCTTATAAAATATACGTAATATGACGTGCAATATCCTCATTTCCAACCTCAAGAAAAGGTACTACGGATTTTCTTTCATAACGTATTTTTTTTGATTTTTTAAAGTTACATACACTTTTCATCTTTTTATTCACTAATTTTGTTCTGTTATATGGGACATAGAGTCCAAAAACGACCCGATAAACCATGGTTGCTCACGTTACATGATTTTGTAACGACCCCTGCCGCCTAATTATTCATAGAGAGCAACCGCGATGGGGCCGACGGTTGACCGTGCTCTCCGAAGCACATACCATTGTTTTTTGTGAACGAATATAATGCACCTATGATTGAAAACTCATTTGGCTTTATTTTTATGCATTTCAGGGTCCAATATCAAACTTTTCATGCTATATTTCAACTAAATGTGTGTTCATAAATTTCTGTAACTTTAAAATTCAAAAAAAATACGTTATGAAAGAAAATCCGTAGTACCTTTTCTTGAAGTTGGAAATGAGGATATTGCACGTCATATTACGTATATTTTATAAGCAATGATTCAGCCGTACCATATCTGGAGGAGCCCAAACTTGGCATGTTTCGAAAATTATTTCCTATTTAATTTGAAACAAATGACTTAAATATAATAATGTGATATATTTTTAGAATCGGGTTAGAAAGACCTTTCATTTGATACCACACACGATAGGTTTTAAAACAAAAAGTTTTTTTTCCCATACAAAAAAAAGATGACGTCATAACTCCTCGCAGGATTTTTTTTAAATTGTGTACTACGGGTCAAATCGATTCCTTTACCCTAAAGATTAAGTGTACCAAATTTCAGAACTCTTCTCTCAGGTGCAGCACTTTTCATACATTTGCCTTTCGAGCCAGTAGGACTATTAGGTACCACGCTTCCATTTCTGATAAAGACTATAAGTTACCTGTAAACTGTCACCCTCGCCAGTCTTAGCCTTTACGTCTCTTATTGCGCTTCGCTTCCAAAGCAAATCGTTCTTTGATAAACACTTCTATTTCTCTGACAAAACCTTGCATTCCTGATAAGTCTCCTATTTCTCCGATGAAAGCTTCCATTTCTCTGATAAACGCTTTTATTTCTGATGAGGAGTCTTGGTCAACTATTAACTTACAGAAACTGTCCGCCTCGCCGGTCTAAGCCTTGACCTCTCGTTCCTTTGTATTGAGCTCCGCTTCTAAAGCCAGCTGTTCTCTTTCAAACGCTTCCACTTCTCTGGCGATCGCTTCCATATTTTTGACAATCACTTTTATATCTCTGACGAACGATAAAGACAATAAGTTACCTGTAAACTGTCCGCTTCGCCAGTCTTAGCCTTGACCTCTCGTTCCTTAGTATTGAGCTCCGCTTCCAAGGCCAGCCGTTCTCTGGCCAGTGCTTCCACTTCTCTGGCGATAGCTTCCATATTCCTGACAATCACTTCTCTGACAAAAGCTTGTATGTCTTACCTGTAAACTGTCCGCTTCGCCGGTCTTAGCCTTGACCTCTCGTTCCTTCGTATTGAGCTCCGCTTCCAAGGCCAGCCGCTCTCTGGCCAGCGCTTCCACTTCTCTGGCGATCGCTTCCATCTCCGGCGTCGGTTGCGGCCCGAGATTCAGAGCTTCTGGGACCGGCTGGATCGGCGCTTGGGGCTGTTGCTGCTGTAATAGAAATTAAAACGTTTATTTAACCATTTTTGCACACAAAGCATACATTGAAACAGTTTACTACGAGACAAGACACAACAGGTTTACTTATTTCTAAAAAGACATTTCTTATAGCATACGTTGTATTGGGAATCAATTTAATTTATTTAAAAACAGTACAGACTGCGTGCGAACATTCTTAAAACTAGCTTATATTAATTGTAGTGGGCACATATAATTATCACAAGTTAATAGAATAAAGACAATCCATTAAAAATTGAAGAATAATAAATACAATGTCGAGGTAACAAACTAAAAATAATCCAATACGAACTGATGTGTAAAATAAGAATATCATTTCATTTTAATGTACTCACTCACAGTGCTATATTATTCTCATACAAACTGACTGATTACTCAAAAGTAGTGATGGGCCGAACATAGGTTTCACCGAAGCCGAATATTCGGTAAAAAGTTTGCCGAACCGAATATTCGGCCGAATAATTCGGCAGGAATCGATGTCCATATAAAATAATTAGGAGCATCACTTGTTTACGAATTACGCGCTGATTCGCACCAAACCACCCGCCCTTTATCCCTCTAACATTTTACATTGGAAACTTTGACAACAAATTAAAATAAAACTGCATCACTGCTTGTCTTGACATACCAATTTACAATGCAATATATAGGATGAAATTCCGGTTCTGAGTTCTCGCTATCCGTTCACTAGTAAAATTTCACCTTATATATGACGGCGCGAAGCGCTAGTTGATAAGGTTTGTCAAATAGAAACCTCCTTGTAGTTTTTGGTGGCCAATGGTATTTTTATAAAGAGTTTAGGCTTTCTAGTCTTTTATGTCAAGTCAATGTCTCATCTGTCATTTTGTGGAAATCAATAACCAGATAAACTGTTGGTGCAATATGTTGGTTCTACAAAGTAATTGCAGCATATGCAAGGTAAGTACAAGATGTATGGTGTGACTGGAGACGGACGGAGTGTCGTGCAGTTACACTGTACCTGAAGAGCTCTGCCAGAGCGAAACACTCATACCCTGGACGGACGTAGCTGGAGGACAAAGCCCGCCCATGTAATGTACCTAGCTCATCGAGTCCTGACGCGAGGTAGTATTACACCCTAGTAGCACATAGGTACTATTGTAATCCCGATGTACTTGTAATCTGAATGTACACGCCCACTTAGCTCGTATTATTGTAATCCTGACGTAATAATCTTAGCCGGCCAATAATGACCAGCTACTCGGTTCTGATGCCGTGGGCCTCGCGTGTTATCAACCCCGACATATATAAAAAAGATGCGTTTTTGTTCGGCCAATTATTCGGCAAAATTCACCGATCATTTGGCCGAAACCGAATATTCGGTAAACGTGCCGCACATGTCGAATACCGAACATAAACCGAATATTATGCCCATCTTCTCAAAAGCATCATCATATGGTTTGAATCCCTCCTGTAATGTTGACTAACCAGGCAAAGACTTTCTACAGATGTCGCTAGATCGTCGCTTGGAGACGAGCATCAAGAGATTGGAAATTTGAAATGCATTGACCAGTGCTTCGATAGATCAGTGGCAGACCGGTAGTGCGTTGACCCTTGCGGTCCGGGTTCGAGCCCCGGTCGATGTATGACATTTTTTCAATTTCTTATTTTAATTGATAATTACGTTGACTCGAAATATTATACCTAAACAATTATAGAAGATAAGATAAAATGTACTGCGATTTTAACGCAGTCACAGTGCTGTTTTGTTCTCCTAAATGAAAATAAGAAATTGAAATAGTATCATCCTGAATTTATGATTTTTTTATATAGCCAGTGTCACTCACACAGCTGAGACGAATCTAACGACACCTTGCATGTCAAGATCCGTTTGGGCTGTAGCGCGTGAAATCGAATTTCTGGATACATACAGACATACTCTCGGAAAACATAACCATCATGAGGCAGTTGGGTAAAAAGTAGCCTAGTTTGAAGTAGCCCACTTCAAACAACAATAGAAGGACAATCAGACAAACAAAATACAGGGTGTTAGGGACGGTGTACCGAAAACTTTGCAGGCATGATCAGACCATCAAACTAAACAACCTTTACTGTGGAGTCAATGGTGGGAAACGAAAAATTATTTTCTGACCTCCCATACAAAATTCACGAAATTTTTTCGTTCCCCACCATTGGCTCCATAGTAAAAGTTGTTCAGTTTCATGGTCTGAGCACGCCTGCAAAGTTTTCGTTACACCGTCCCTAACACCCCGTATAGTCAGACAAACATTTCGCATAAATATTAGTTAGTAATTAGCGATAAACCTAAACTAATAATAACAGCCTAATCCCATATTGTATATTTTGATAGTTTTTTTTTATTGGTCATAAAAACCTTTAAAATATAGGGTGCAATTTTATTAGTGGCGGATCCGTTAAGGGTGCCTTCTGTCAATGAAACTCAACAACTTTCCCCAAGGAACATAGGTCGAAATATGAAAAAAAAAATTGGCCTTCCCATATAAATTGACCCGGCCAGCCAGCACACTTAGTATGGGAAGACCAAATTTTTTTTCGTATTTCGGCCTATGTTCCTTGGGGAAAGTTGTTCAGTTTCATTGACAGAACACACCCTTAACGGATCCACCACTAATAAAATTACACCCTATATAATAATTAAGTTCTTCACATTATTAGACTTGGAAACCTCATTACAAATACATACGTACATTATTTTTAAACAATTCCAAATTCAAGCAAATCGAAACTATCTGTCAAAGCGAATGACATGCAGAAAAAACATGGATCGCTATAAAACAATTCTTTGTATTCTTCTTTTTGTAGGTTTTTGCTCCTGTTCTAAGTCTGATGTGGCAAGGCAGGTGTCTGAACAGCTGGCGAAGATCGAGGAATTACAGAAGAAATATAAAGACTTGTATGGAGGGGCGACTGCTGCGCCGATAAAACTGTGGGAGCTTGAGAGTGACAGGCTGTCTTACCCGAGTAAGTATGCATTTGTATTTCGTCCATAGCATTTGCCGTGTGGTGCCGGCAGAGTAGAATAGCACCACTTCCTCTCTTCCCGTGGGAGTCGTAAGAGGCGACCGAGGGATAAACCCGACCCAAACAGCCAGGGCCAATCGTATGGTGGCAGTCAATTCCCCACAAAATCATTCCCAAGGAGGGTTGACGTCTGGTAAGCGGCCGGTCGTAAAATTCCGCCAATCCTTTTGCTACACGATTTTGTGTTCAACGAAAAGTGATGCGCCGACGCCAAGTAATTGGGATAAGGGCAGGAAGATGATGATTATGGCATGCGAAGAGGACATTAGGAGTGATGGATGACCGAGTGACGACGGAGGAGGGTTAGCTAGGCTACCCAACTGGTCGCGTGTTGTGACCAGGGAACCAACTGACACCCGCACATATTTAGAAGTACATACACACATATATCCCTCATATCCCTCAAAATGCCTATATCCCTTGTGGGATAGGCAGAGCGTAAACGGATTTAAAAAATGGACTTTTACACTACGTCTGACAAAAGTTTTAGAGTCATTCAGCAGACTGTGTGTGTATCACCATAGTAACGTAGTCAGCTTGACAGCTAAAATTGCAATACACATCAACTCCCAAATCCCTTAGTCGCTTCTTACGACACCCACGGCAAAGATATGGCACCACAAGGCACTCTGACATAGTTATGTAGACCACCCCATAGTATCAGTTGATTTTAATTACGCGTAGACGGTTTCGTACTGACAAAAAATAACCTTGTATTAATATATTTTTTCGCAGGAGGCGACAAATACAAACTCCACGAGATCTCCAAACAGTGGATCAAGTACTACAAATGCTGCGTTGACAACCTTCGGCAACTGACAAGCGGCGGTGCCGTCGCGGGCGTCAGTATAACCGGTTATGAAGGGGCTACGGTCAGGATACCGTGTAGCATTTGTACTTCAAGACTACATCCGCCAGTAATCTGGTTGTATGCTGAGGTAAATGTAGCGCTTTGCTACGAGAATGGTTATTCATGAAGCGTGATGTAGCGCCTAGCTACGATAACAATAATTCACTGCTGTACGGTAGCTCAAAGAACTTTTCTATAACCAATATTTCAAGTTACATACGATCCGTCGCGGGCGTCAGTATAACCGGTTATGAAGGGGCCACGGTCAGGATACCGTGTAGCATTTGTACTTCGAGACTACATCCTCCAGTCACTTGGTTGTATGCTAAGGTAAATGTAGCGCTTTGCTACGAGAATGGTTATTCATGAAGCGTGATGTAGCGATTAGCTACGATAACAATAGTTCACTGCTGCACGGTAGCTCATAGAACTGTTCTATGGCCAATATTTCAAGTTACATACGATCAATCGCTGGCATTAGAATAAGTGCTTATGAAGGAAGGGGCTACGGTTAGGATACCGTGTAGCATTTGTACTTCAAGACTACATCCTCCAGTTACCTGGTTGTATGCTGAGGTAAATGTAGCGCTTTGCTACGAGAACGTTAGTTAATGTAGCGCTTGGCTAATAGAACGCTAGTTCATGTAGCGATTGGCTACGAGAACGCTAGTTAATGTAGCGCTTGGCTACTAGAACGCTAGTTAATTAAGCGATTGGCTACGAGAACGCTAGTTAATGTTGCGCTTATGCCGTCCAATGCATCAGACAGACCATAAGCTAGTACCGGTCCGCATGCGAAGTTCAATTTAGGTACTCTAACCGGTGCTGATGAAGTGAGTGAACTTCGCACGAGTCCTCGCATTGCGGGTACGCGCGGGCAAAATACGGAGGACCTTAGTTACGAGAACGCTGAAGTTTTGCAAAATTATTTCAGCCAGTAAATAATAAATGAAAATAAGAAATTGAATAATTATATGCATCGACTGGGGATCGAACCCGGGCCGCATGGGTAAACGCCCCACCGCTCTGCCACTGAGCTATCGATGCACTGAGCGATGCGCGTCAAATTTCAATCTCTTGATGCTCGTCTCGAAGCGACGATCTCAATGTCGGTCGATGCATGTCATTTTTCAATTTCTTATTTTTATTTATGAGAATAATATAGCACTGTGAGTGCATTAAAATCCCAATAGAGTAAGTAATAAATATTTGGATGTCCACAGTCACTGGACAATCTGACCTACATCCCGATGGAAGAGAAAGAGTCAGCTGTAGTTGGTGCCGGTTTACTGACTATCTACCGAGTGCAACACGAAGACGCAGGAGTATATACGTGCCAGGTAACCGAGTGATGCCGGCTAACAGTCACAGTTGGTGACGGTTTACTGACTATCTACCGAGTGCAACACGAAGACGCGGGAGTATATACGTGCCAGGTAACCGAGTGATGCCGGCAAACAGTCACTGGACAATCTGACCTACATCCCGATGAAGACGCGGGAGTATATACGTGCCAGGTAACCGAGTGATGCCGGCTAACAGTCACTGGACAATCTGACCTACATCCCACAAGTGAAAATAAGAAATAGATAAAATGACATGCATCGACCGGGGATCGAACCCGGGCCGCATGGGTAAACGCCCCACCGCTCTGCCACTGAGCTATCGATGCACGGCCGATGGACGCCAAATTATCTATCTCTTGATGCTCGTCTCCAAGCGACGATCCAGCGACATCTGTAGAAAGTATTTAGAACTTACTACATGGTTAGTACATGGCGGCCCGGGTTCGATCCCCGGTCGATGCATGTCATTTTATCTATTTCTTATTTTCACTTGTGAGAATAATATAGCACTGTGAGTGCATTACAATCCCAATAGATTGATTAAGCAAGCTTCATCATATGGTTTGAATTCCACTCATAATGTGGACTAACCATGTAGTAAGTTCTAAATACTTTCTACAGATGTCGCTGGATCGTCGCTTGGAGACGAGCATCAAGAGATAGATAATTTGGCGTTCATCGGCCGTGCATCGATAGCTCAGTGGCAGAGCGGTGGGGCGTTTACCCATGCGGCCCGGGTTCGATCCCCGGTCGATGCATGTCATTTTATCTATTTCTTATTTTCACTTGTGAGAATAATATAGCACTGTGAGTGCATTACAATCCCAATAGATTGACCTACATCCCGATGAAGACGCGGGAGTATATACGTGCCAGGTAACCGAGTGATGCCGGCTAACAGTCACAGTTGGTGACGGTTTACTGACTATCTACCGAGTGCAACACGAAGACGCGGGAGTATATACGTGCCAGGTAACCGAGTGATGCCGGCTAACAGTCACAGTTGGTGACGGTTTACTGACTATCTACCGAGTGCAACACGAAGACGCAGGAGTATATACGTGCCAGGTAACCGAGTGATGCCGGCTAACAGTCACAGTTGGTGACGGTTTACTGACTATCTACCGAGTGCAACACGAAGACGCGGGAGTATATACGTGCCAGGTAACCGAGTGATGCCGGCTAACAGTCACAGTTGGTGACGGTTTACTGACTATCTACCGAGTGCAACACGAAGACGCGGGAGTATATACGTGCCAGGTAACCGAGTGATGCCGGCTAACAGTCACAGTTGGTGACGGTTTACTGACTATCTACCGAGTGCAACACGAAGACGCAGGAGTATATACGTGCCAGGTAACCGAGTGATGCCGGCTAACAGTCACAGTTGGTGACGGTTTACTGACTATCTACCGAGTGCAACACGAAGACGCGGGAGTATATACGTGCCAGGTAACCGAGTGATGCCGGCTAACAGTCACTGGACAATCTGACCTACATCCCGATGGAAGAGAAAGAGTCAGCTGTAGTTGGTGACGGTTTACTGACTATCTACCGAGTGCAACACGAAGACGCGGGAGTATATACGTGCCAGGTAACCGAGTGATGCCGGCTAACAGTCACTGGACAATCTGACCTACATCCCGATGAAGACGCGGGAGTATATACGTGCCAGGTAACCGAGTGATGCCGGCAAACAGTCACTGGACAATCTGACCTACATCCCGATGAAGACGCGGGAGTATATACGTGCCAGGTAACCGAGTGATGCCGGCTAACAGTCACTGGACAATCTGACCTACATCCCACAAGTGAAAATAAGAAATAGATAAAATGACATGCATCGACCGGGGATCGAACCCGGGCCGCATGGGTAAACGCCCCACCGCTCTGCCACTGAGCTATCGATGCACGGCCGATGAACGCCAAATTATCTATCTCTTGATGCTCGTCTCCAAGCGACGATCCAGCGACATCTGTAGAAAGTATTTAGAACTTACTACATGGTTAGTCCACATTATGAGTGGAATTCAAACCATATGATGAAGCTTGCTTAATCAATCTATTGGGATTGTAATGCACTCACAGTGCTATATTATTCTCACAAGTGAAAATAAGAAATAGATAAAATGACATGCATCGACCGGGGATCGAACCCGGGCCGCATGGGTAAACGCCCACCGCTCTGCCACTGAGCTATCGATGCACGGCCGATGGACGCCAAATTATCTATCTCTTGATGCTCGTCTCCAAGCGACGATCCAGCGACATCTGTAGAAAGTATTTAGAACTTACTACATGGTTAGTACATGGCGGCCCGGGTTCGATCCCCGGTCGATGCATGTCATTTTATCTATTTCTTATTTTCACTTGTGAGAATAATATAGCACTGTGAGTGCATTACAATCCCAATAGATTGATTAAGCAAGCTTCATCATATGGTTTGAATTCCACTCATAATGTGGACTAACCATGTAGTAAGTTCTAAATACTTTCTACAGATGTCGCTGGATCGTCGCTTGGAGACGAGCATCAAGAGATAGATAATTTGGCGTTCATCGGCCGTGCATCGATAGCTCAGTGGCAGAGCGGTGGGGCGTTTACCCATGCGGCCCGGGTTCGATCCCCGGTCGATGCATGTCATTTTATCTATTTCTTATTTTCACTTGTGAGAATAATATAGCACTGTGAGTGCATTACAATCCCAATAGATTGACCTACATCCCGATGAAGACGCGGGAGTATATACGTGCCAGGTAACCGAGTGATGCCGGCTAACAGTCACTGGACAATCTGACCTACATCCCGATGAAGACGCGGGAGTATATACGTGCCAGGTAACCGAGTGATGCCGGCTAACAGTCACTGGACAATCTGACCTACATCCCGATGAAGACGCAGGAGTATATACGTGCCAGGTAACCGAGTGACGCCGGAAAACAGTCACTGCACAATCTGACCTACATCCCGATGGGAGAGAAAGAGTCAGCTGTATGGTGACGGTATGCTATCTACCGAGTGCAACACGAAGACGCAGGAGTATATACGTGCCAGGTAACCGAGTGGTGCCGGCTAAGATTGGCATCTACCCATTTGTTTCCCGTGGCTGTGGTAAGATTTTGTAGCCTGGCTTTAAAAAACTCGATCTAGGACTTCATGTGTTTTACAATTCTTCTTCTTTTTCGTGTGGGACACCGAATCGTTTAACGACCGTATTTTAACGTCCGCCCGTTATCGCTGTGCCTACCCCTTAAGGGATTTAGAGATTAAGGCGTGTTTTACGTGTGTATTATTTGTGTGTTTCACAGCTCGGAGCAACGTATGGCAATACAGTCGTGCTTGAAGTAGTCGACATTAATATGAGTACAAATCCTTCTGTGGTAAGTTTTTCACACAAAGAGCATAGTTTCTAGTCAACTTCTCAGTTGAGTCTCAGCACATCAGCATAATTGCCTACCTGACCGTAGGCCTTCCCTATGGCACGCTATAGTAGCCTAGGTTGTAGTCTTTGAAGAGAGACAACACGACATTTTTATCGAATCAAATGAAAATAACTCGTTACGGAATTTTCCCAGGTGGTGAAACCGCGGTACTCTACCGGCCCCTACATTAACCCCCCAGTGCAGTATGGTGAGGTATGTATTCATTTGTCATTAGGTTAAGTTCCTCTGTACCTTAGAGTATATACAGGGTGAGCCAAAAGAAGTCATCCGATGTGGTTCGTCTCCCATTTTTTTATTAGTCATTGAATTTGACTTCTGTTTTCGGAAATCAATCTTTTGAAGATTCAGAATTTATGTGATTATGTTTTTAAAAAGACATTGGTCAAATTGCCAACTCCTGAGTCAAATCAAAAATGGTCTCTGGAAAGCTCCCTTCTCATGTTAGAATTTCGCTCCCATTTTTTTAAATATGTTAAAATAAGTTTTGTTATCACTGAATAATCCTTCGAAGATGTGAACTCAATGCTGTAAAATAAAAAATAAAGAAGCCTGATTTTATCAAGAACCTGCGACATAAATAAGCATGAATTTTATTATTTTGAGCGAGACACATCAAATACAAATACAATAACTGTTTTTGTATAAGTTTACCTATTTTTAAGTATGTTGATTCATAATAAAGAATTTGTTTTGTATTTGTATTCATCCTTCATCCCTCTCTTATTTATATTATCCAAAAATATAAATGTCAGACTATTACAATAGTACATTGTATACGCGGGAAGAAAGAAACCGATTACTAACGAGGGTGTAGTTTGAGGCACGAGTTTGTAGTCGGACTTTCATCCGAGTAATACATAGTGCTTTATACTACACCTGCGGGGTCAGTTGTAACAGCCACGGGGTGAATTGAAACATCCGCAAAAAATAAACTACCTAGATACACATATCCAAACTCTCACATGCATATGGCAGCGCAATATTTAGGTTCAATAACTTTTAAAAATTTACAACTTATAAAACTGAACAACTTACAAAACTGAACAACTTACACAAATGAACAACTTACAAAACTGAACAACTTACAAAACTGAACAACTTACAAAACTGAATTACTTACAAAACTGAACAACTTACAACTGAACAAATTACAAAACTGAACAACTTACAAAACTGAACAACGTACACAACTGAACAACTTACCAAACTGAACAACTTACCAAACTGAACAACTTACACAACTGAACAACTTACAAAACTGAACAACTTTTTAATACTGAATAACTTTTAAAACTGAACATCTTTTCAGAATGGAACAACTTTTGAGAGTGAACAACTTTTGAAACTGAACAACTTTTACACCTGAACAACTTTTGAAACTGAACAACTTTTACACCTGAACAACTTTAAAAACTGTACAACTTATAAAACTGGACAACTTTTTAATGACAACTTCAAAACTGATCAACTTGTGTTCACAACTGTACTAAATTCGGTAAAAACTACCACGGGAGGAAAGTGATTTGTATGGTTAATTCCCTCCCGCTAATTTGTACGTTGAACAATGACTAACGTTCCCCCCTATAAAGTGTAAAGCTATAGGTAAATTACAATGCAGGTGTAGTATAAAAGCCTCTTCTTATCATTCTTCTGTCGTGGGTCACCAAGTCGATTGAGCTGATGAAACCTGGTGCCAGAGTTTTCTAACCGCTTACTACTGGTGTAAAGTGCAAGCTCCACAGAGTAGACGTGAGACGCACCTAAGATGGCATCTGTCAAACAAGTTATCGTCGGAGGAGTGCGACATCGCATATGAACCTTTTTCTTGAACCAGTCTATCTTTTAAAAAAACCGCTTGAAATTCGGTCGCGTGGTTTAGGAGGAGTCAGCGAATTCCACGACAGACAGACGAGACAAGCGTAAAAAGCGACTCTTTTACTATGTATTGATGTTTCATAATAACTTAAACACATCACATTTTTTGTTAATAAAGGTGACAGTTTTCAATTTGTGGCAACCCTGGAGCTTGTGCACCAGATGCGGGCGATGGGGACGTCAGCGAAGATATGGCATGTGTCATGTGGCACTCGACAAGGTTAGAAAATTTCTTCTTAGTGGATCCTCTTTGTAAATTTTGAAAGAAAAAAGACTGTCAATGAGGCCAAAGCCGCAAAATAGAGAGTTTACAGTAGGTTCACTCGACGCTATTTAGGATTTTTGCGGTTGTCACTTGTTACATAGCCAGGGTTGTTACTGTCAAAAATCTCAAAGTATAAACAGCTAAATTTGATACAAGAACGTAGCATGATTCTGAGCCAATTAGAATCCAAGAAATATGACGTTCGTGGTAACCATCTTCTTAGTTACCTTGAGTTCCCTGAGATTCCAGTAAAGTCAGTAAGCGTCAAGATCGTCGCTATAGTACTGAGTGAGCCATCTGTATATCTGTTTCCCTGATTTGTGGCTAGGCTGTATGTAATACCTGACTGCCTCAGAAGGAGGGCTATGATTTTCGAGAGTATGTATGTATGTAGACAAGAAATTCGTTTTCACGGGCTACATCCCAAACGGCTGGGTGGATCTTAACATGTGAGGTGTCGTTAAATTCGTCTCAGCAGCGTGAGTGACACAGGCTATATGAAAATTACATAAATAAAAAATAGCGGGCTTTTGTTTTTTAAATTACATAATTCAAAATGGCGGGTTATTGTTTTGTAATGCATCTTTTTATATTATTTGTAATGATTCCGTATCTACTTTGTTACAGAAGTACAAATCTAGAGTAACGCAAAAAAATACTAAGTATTCCACTGGAATATGTGAAGAAGCCAGGAAGGTTTTAGAAGGTACACAGACCCACGCATGCACGCATGCACACACATAGGTACACACACACACACACAAATAGAAAGAGAGAGAGAGAGAGGGGGACCGAAAAAGTAAGATAAAGAGACAGAGAGACGGATATAGTGACAAATAAAGAGACAGAGAAAGGGAGAAAGAGACGAACATAGGGACAGAGAGACGGATATAAAGACATAGAAAGAACAGAGAGAGAGGGAGGGTGAGAGACATACTGAGGCAGATATAGAGATAGAGAGACAGAAAAAAAGAGAGAGATAGATAGAGAGACGTGCATTCGCTCCTATGTTTCCACAACGTACAATAATTTATTTATGTGATTTTCCAGCGTTTCCCAGCGGAGTGGGGTGTCGGTCTAAGATATTGCCGCAATGCCTGCGACATGAAAAGTTTGTCATGTCTCGACCCAACCTGATCATGCTCAAGATGTGCAGGGTAAGGGCCTATCTCCACTCATAGGACGTAAGACGTGAGACGTACGCCCCAAGCTCCACAGAGAGGACATAGGACGTAGGACGTTGAGGACGTTGACGCTTGACGTTTGACATCGCGACGCTTGATACAGTTTCCATACAAAATGTATGGAAAAGTATTGACAAAGGCACACACGTTAGACAAGCGTCGCCAAAGCGTCGCATCTATGACAGCCAACGTCAAAGAATAAATAATAACATTTCTGGGATAGAAGGTAGGTAGCTACATAAATATTTTTCTTCTTCTTCGAGTGGGACACCAAGTCGTCGAACGACCCGATGAACCCTCGTGTCAGAGTTTTTCAACCGCCTACTGCAAGTAGCAGGCCTCTGTCATGCAAGGGACATAGGCGTGATTTTCATATTCATATTTTTATGTGTGTATGTATACGCGCGTTAGTGGTTAAGATGAACTTGCTTAATTCGCGGGTTTGGAGTGAGCCGCTGTAGCCCAGTTGGTAGAGGCGTCGCCAGTACAGATGGCGAAGGTCGCTGGTTCAAATCCAGCCCGCGGTAAAAATTTTGCAAGCTTTCCTAAATGGTATTTATCACTTTCAGCCTGCATGCCAAACGAACGTTGTATTCAACGTATTGACTTCAACCGGCGTGGTGTTAGAAAGAGCCAACAACAGTGCTGGGATCTACTCTCTCGCTCTGCCGTTGCCACGGCAACCGCCGCCGGTAGCTAGAGAGCTCATGTTTGCTGAGATTGGACAAAAAACAACTGTCAAATGCAAAGGGTAAGCGATGTTAGAAAGAGACAACAATAGTGCTGGGATCTACTCTCTCGCTCTGCCGTTGCCACGGCAACCGCCGCCGGTAGCTAGAGAGCTCAAGTTTGCTGAGATTGGACAAAAAACAACTGTCAAATGCAAAGGGTAAGTGATGTTAGAAAGAGCCAACAACAGTGCTGGGATCTACTCTCTCGCTCTGCCGTTGCCACGGCAACCGCCGCCGGTAGCTAGAGAGCTCAAGTTTGCTGAGATTAGACAAAAAACACTTGTCAAATGCAAAGGGTAAGCGATGTTAGAAAGAGACAACTATAGTGCTGGGATCTACTCTCTCGCTCTGCCTGTGCCACGGCCTGCAGCCTGTGCCAGTCTTCCTACCCATTGAGACAAGTTAGGGAAACGGCGCGCGGGGCGCCTATACAGATGGCTCACTCAGTACTAGCGACGATTTTGATGCTTACTGACTTTAACTGGAATCTCAGGGGAACTCAAGGTAACTAAGAAGATGGTTGGCACGAAAGTCATATTTCGTAGAATAAAAATCATATGACTTGATGATCATATGAGTTGCGGTATTCTTGTACTTTTAGATTATTGAGAGTAGCAAGCTTGGTAATGTAACAAGTGGCAATCGCAAAAATTTTGAAGAAGTGAACATTCTGTAAACTCTATTTTGTGCCATTGAGAACTGGCTTAACTGACTATGTTTTCCACAGCACTTCGCTACGGGACATCCCCGTGACTTGGCGCGTGGGTGAATCTCACGTATCAGAGCGTGGTTTGGACAAAAAGAGCGGCGGGAGGGTACGAGAGACCTTACATACATATATAGAATCCACTCGTCGCTTGGAGACGAGTATCAAGAGATAGAAAAAATCCCGCAGAACCAGTTGTACCATTGGACAGTACCATTGATGGTACAACTGGGACAAAATAATCCCACCTGTACACTCAATGGTACAACTGAGCCAAATTTTGTCCCAATTGTACCATTAGACCAACAACCATACAGGGTGTTATTTTAATTGCGTGCCATAGCTTCGGAGTATGTTAAGCATCGTTAAAGGATGCCGTGAAAAAATAGAATTAGTTTGTCTAAGATTTATAGTTTCCGAGATGGACTAATTTTATTTGACAGCTGTCATGTCAAAGATTACTTCAAGACCTATAATTTTTTAGTTTGACAGCTGTCATCTTTTTTCAAATAAATTGATAATCTAGCATGCATAATTGCCGAGGAAAACAAGTTTTTAGTTTGACAGTTGTCACCTCGTATGTAGGTCTCATTAAGCCCTAAGACTTTTCCAAACAACCTGAAAGTCTAGCATGCATAATTGCCGAGAAAAACAAGTTTTTAGTCTGACAGCTGTCACTTTAAAATGTAGGTCTCATCAAGGCCTACAACTTTCCCAAACAAACTAATAGTCTAACATGCATAATTACCGAGAAAAACAAGTTTTTAATTTAACAGCTGTCAGCTTAAATGTAGGTCTCATCAAGGCCTACAACATTTCCAAACAAACTGATAGTCTGCAGTGCATAATTGCCGAGAAAAACAAATTTTAAATTTGACAGCTGTCACCTAAAATATAGGTTTCATGAAGGCCTACAACATTCTCAAACAAACTGATAGTCTACAGTGCATAATTGCTGATATAAACGAGTTTTTAGTTTGACAGCTGTCATCAAAAATATAGGTCTCGTCAAAACCGACAACTTGCTATAAGAAACTATGCAAAGTTTCGAAGATAATTTAAGTTTCAAAATTGGAAGAGTTTTCAAATTAGAACCTGTCATCTGAAATTAAGTTCTCGTTAAGACCTATTTAAAAAATAACCGAAATTCCGAAATGCGAGTAAGGACGGGTGTGATTTGTTGTAAAATTTTTCATGGTACAGGTGGGATAATTTTGTCCCAGTTGTACCATCAATGGTACTGTCCAATGGTACAACTGGTCCTACGGGGAAAAAATGGCATTCATCGACCGGTACATCTATAGCTCAGTGGCAGAGCGGTGGGGCGTTTACCTATGCGGCCCGGGTTGGAACCCCGGTCGATGCATGACATTTTTTCTATTTCTTATTATTAAAATACTATTATATGGCACTGTGAGTAAAATCCCAATAAGTCCCTTTAAAATCATAGTGTCATGACCAGCCTAAGCTTGAGGCCAAGTTGCGCTGGTCGCGTACAATTTATGTAGAAGTAGAAGAAGATTGAAACCTAAAATTGCAATACACATCAACTCTCATATCGCCGATCCCAAGCAATTAGGATAAGGGCAGGAAGATGATGATGATGATGTTTATTTTTGCATCCCTAGGTCCGAGTAAACGCGCACGACCACATAGTTTTCGACCCGGTATGGGCACAAGACCAAGGTTTATACAGGTAAGAATTATTAACAAGTGAACACAAAATTCAAATTTAAAAAATAGCCACGATAGTTTACTGCAGCGATGAGAGACGCAAAATGACATCTGTCAGACAAGCGATCATCGGAGACGTAAGACGTGCGACATGGCGTGGCGACGCTTGAAACCGTTTCCATAGAAAATGTATGAAACAGAAGAGACGGCTACACACGTGAGACGCGCGTCGCATCGATAACGGCCGACGATTACTTGTCTGACAGGTGCCATCTTACGTCTCACGTCGCACGTCTCTTCAGTGGAGTTTGCGGCTAGGGTCTCTCTTTTTTAAGATTGAATTAGTAACTTTTTTAGATAGACTCTTGTAAATTCCTACTAAGTAATAAACGCTTTGACTTTGGTCACTGAGCCACCGCAGTAATTAATAGGGAAAGCAATCTCGATCTCGCGAGATCTCGAAATCACCAAGATCTCGAGTCGTCAATCTCGGTTCGAGATCTCTAGTAAGTACTACAGTACGAGATATTTGAAAAGTGTCAAAATAATGTTAATGCTTCGAAATAAGGTCTATTCTTCTTTGTTGACATGTCTTCTGATATATGTTTGACAGCTTTACTGTAGGCATAATTTCATGTTTCAGTTGCTGGCAGCACGGCGTGTTAGTCGGCGAAGTGAAGCTAGAAGTATCGACCTCGAGAATGACAGTTATCAAACGAATATTCTTAGTACTTGGCGTTTTGGGAGCGATTTACGTTTTGTACATTAGTATAGGCCAACATTCGACATATTATAATCGACTGAGCCATAAGGCACAAGTTTCATAGAGTAGACGCGCGACGCGACGCGCAACATGACATCTGTCAGACAACCGATCGTCAACAGTTATCGATGCGATACGCGTCTCACGTGTGTAGCTTAGTCTTTACTGTTTCATACGTTTTATATGGAAACGGTTTAAAGTGTCGCAACGCCTATTTATTGTTTATTTTTATTTAAAAATGATAGAATAGATATATAGCATATAGTTTTTTTATTATTAATGTAAGAAGAGGTTTCTTTCTTTTGTGTTTGGTAAAAAGAGGATATTATGTTTAATTCATGAGAAATAAAAAATAAATAAATAAAACAGTCTGTCATTCTTTCACTACATATAGATAGGCGTCCCCCAGGGCTCCATCCTATCTCCGCTTCTATTCACACTATACAGACAGGGTGCAGTTTACTGCCAAAATAGGCTACACAATAGCCACCTGCGAGCGCATCAGCGCCGACTTGATCAGGAGTAGAAGTGGTCGCAATGGCCGAAACCAGCCGGAAAGATCATCATCATCATCACAGACAGGGTGTAATGAAAAGTAATACGTCCTGGAAACCACGCGTTCTATGGGTATAATAAAGTAAGATGTGAAAACATTTTAAACAGAACTCATGCCGAAAGTCACAGGTCAAATTCTATTTTTCAAAATTCATTATCTTTTTGGTTACAAAGTTAAATACAAACGTAGCAAGTGGAAAAAAGTCACGCCACTGATGGGATTCGAACCCACGTCTTGACAAGCCCGGTCAGACGTGTCGACCGCTACACCACGGTAGGCTCTAACCCAGGCGGCGAAATTGTGAAACACGCGTTAGTGGTCATGATACACTTGCAAATTCGCAGGCTTGGAGTGAGCCACTGTAGCCCAGTTGGAAAAGGCGTCACCTGTACAGATGGCGAAGGTCGCTGGTTCAAATCCAGCTTGCGGTGTAAAGTTTTCAAAAATTGCGAACCACTCGCTTCGTTCGTATATATTTTGTTTTCAAAAATGTTACCTGATGTGGTTCAGTTGGTTTGCGGCAGGAGGGGGGCACCATGTCGGGCGCCAGCTGTGCGGGCGGGGGGTCCCCCCGCAGGGCGCGCTTGACGAGCCACATGGCGAGCGCGAACTGCTCGCGGGACAGCTTGCCGACGCTCTCCATGTCGCAGAGGGCCCTGGAAACAGATTCATACATGTATTATGCCTATATCCACGTAAAACGGCCATTTACACCGCGTCTAACAAGTTTAAGAATCATTCAGAAGACTGTGTATAGTGACAGGTTGTCAGTCTGTCGACTAAAATTGCAATACACATCAACTTTCAAATCCACATCCCCGGGAAAAATATGGGGATATGACACATTAAAAAAAACATGATACAGATAAATAGAAACATACCTGTGGTAGGCTATACCATCATCTGCCTGTTTTATCCCAAACGAATTGGGATCGGCGTAACATGTTTTGTTAGAACACTTAATCATGTAGCAAAAGGGTTTAGCAATGTTTTATGACTGGCTTCCTGCCTGACTTCAATTCTCTTTGGGAATGCTTTTGTAGGTGGTATCACCACCACCATGCGGTTGACTATTAGTCAGCAGATATTGTATAGCCAAGGTCAAAAACTCTACGTCGCCTTTTACGAAATACCCTGAGAGGATTAGGGGAGGCAGTATCGGCAGCCGCTACCACACGGCTTTTTTTCTATTTACCACACACATGTTAAGCAAAGAACTGACTCGATCAAGGACTATTAAAAGATTAAATCTCACCATATATGCGCCAGAGTAGCTTGCGGTAGTCCAGTCTCCAAGAATGTGTGTTTGATTTCCATCCCCGAGACAAATCCGTCCCTGTCTTGATCAGCTGCTGCGATCTGAGAACAACTCACCATATATGCGCCAGAGTAGCTTGCGGTAGTCCAGTCTCCAAGAATGTGTGTTTGATTTCCATCCCCGAGACAAATCCGTCCCTGTCTTGATCAGCTGCTGCGATCTGAGAACAACTCACCATATATGCGCCAGAGTAGCTTGCGGTAGTCCAGTCTCCAAGAATGTGTGTTTGATCTCCATCCCCGACACAAAACCGTCTCTGTCTTGATCAGCTGAACTGAGAACAACTCACCATATATGCGCCAGAGTGGCCTGTGGTAGTCCGGTTTCCAAGAATGTGTGTTTGATCTCCATCCCCGAGACAAACCCGTCCCTGTCCTGATCAGCTGCTGCGAACTGAAAAAAAACATACAGTTAGTATCCGTAAACAAATAATGATACAATGAGGCCTCTTCTGACAGCTATTGAAAAGTAAAGACTAGTACTCAGTGTTAGTAAAGTCATTGATAGATGGTGCTGACTGACCTGTACTGGCCTTTTTAGGGTTTCGTAGTCTACTAGAAACCCTTATCATTTCGGTAAGTCTGTCTGTCTGTCTGTCTGTATGCCGTTCCCTAATAAATTCGTCAGTTTTGGAGCAATCGACATCAAATTTGGTGTGAAGATAGATCGTGTTGACCCAAATTTAGAAATGTTGAGAAAAAATATTTTTATTGTTTTTTGGACCCCCTTCCCATAGGGGTCGTCCACAAATTACGTAACGCGCTTTGGGGGGGGTTCCGGCCGGGCGTTACGGTCCTGTTACTATGGGGGACCGTAACGCCCGGGGGGTCTGAGTCAAGCGTTACGTACGTAACACTTTTTTTAGGCTTTTGTACCTTTTTTAAACCTGAATTTTTACCAAACTAAATTTTTAAAGCACTTCTGGTGTCAGTGTCAGGAACGCATTTTTTTATTATTAAAAAATCTGCCGAGTGTTGGACTTGAACGCACAACTATCTAAAGTAGTACTGACGATGCCTCTTCCATCTGGGCTACTGGGGCTCAATCGTCAGTTTTTATATCCAATTTATTGCAGGTTTTCTTAGTTTTTGCTACCTAATACAAAATGGAACGAAAAAATAAAAATCTCCCTGTAAATAGATCCTTTACTACGCGTTATTGGCCTACAAACATACACTTGTATAATTTCGCAGGCAATGATTGAGCCGCAGTAGCACAGAAGGAAGAGGCGACGCCAGTACTAATCGCGAAAATCGCAGCTTCAAATTCAGTCTGCAGTAGAAAAAAAGCGGCCAAAAGCGTGTCAGACACGCTCACAGATAGGGTTTCGTAGTCAACGTTTAAATATCAGGTCCTTCAAGAAAGATACTTAAACGATGACTGACTACGAAACCTATTTGTGAGCGTGTCTGACACGCTCTTGGGCGCTTTTTTGTTAACGATTATTTAGGTCATACATGAAAATCAAATCAGTAAATGAGTTTTACTAGCAAGGAAAGACATTTTGGTAGTTACGAAATGCATTTAAAAAATCTCATGGACCACACGATTACTAGAACACTAGTTTTGTTATAGAACTTAATTGCGAGCGTTTGCGTGAGTCTGTTGCTAGCGCCATCTACCGATGATTTTACTAAGTACTAGTAATTTTCATAGCTGTCAAATAAAAGGCCATTGTAAAGATCAATAAGAGACCATATTTTTGAGGTTTAGCAATATTAGAAGGAGTCAAGAACTTGTAAAGTAAGAAATTTTTGAATTCCTAAATTCTTTTGAAAGGTTCTAATTTCTACTGTGATGTGGATTAACCAGGTACTGAACTTGTAAATACTTTCTACTAGATGGCGCTAAAATCGTCGCTCCGAGACAAGCATCAAGGGATTGAAATTCGACAACCATCAACCGGTGCATGGGGGGACAAGGGGTAGGTGCTGAATCAGCGCGGAAGGAGTGTACTAGGGGGGAGGATACTATTAGGTTGGGGGGTACTATGGGTAGGGGTTACTACGGGAAGGGGGGGGAGGTTACTATGGAAGGGGATCTATGGGAGAAGTAGAATTACTATGGGGGGAGGTAACTATGGGGGGATTACTGTTTGGGGGGGTTACTATGGGGGGAGTTAGATTTCTATGGAAGTTAGATTTCTATGGGGGGGAGGTTAATATGTGGGGTTTACTATGCGGGGGGGGGGTTACTATGCAGGGGGTGTTACAATTGGGGGGAGGGGGTGGTTACTACGGGGAGGGTCACTTATATTGATAATACCTGTGCATCATATTGTGCCTTCTCCGCGGGCGTGACCACCCAGTTGCTGGTGAGCTGCATGGGGGGGATGAGGGGGAGCGGCTGGATGGAGGGGGCGCCGATC
The DNA here is from genome assembly GCA_024500475.1 of Phthorimaea operculella. NCBI lineage: Eukaryota > Metazoa > Arthropoda > Insecta > Lepidoptera > Gelechiidae > Phthorimaea > Phthorimaea operculella. The sequence continues at coordinate 1,065,352 of JANFCV010000098.1, forward strand.
AGCGGCTGCTGCGTCTGCGTGGGGGGCTGGAGGGGGAGGGGGGTCACTATGGGGGGAGGTCGGGTCACTTTGGGGGAGGGGGGGTTACTATGAAGGGGTCTCTAGGGGGAGGCGGGTCACTATTGGGGAGGCGGGTTACTATTGGGGAGGGGGGTTACTATGGGGGGGTCACTAATATTGCTTATATTTACCTGTGCATCGTACTGCGCCTTCTCCGCCGGCGTGACCACCCAGTTGCTGGTGAGCTGCATGGGGGGGATGAGGGGGAGGGGCTGGATGGAGGGGGCGCCGATCAGCGGCTGCTGCGTCTGCGTGGGGGGCTGGAATACAAACGGTTACGTTAATAAATTATGTCAAAAATTCAACTAAAAGACAATGAATATTTGCACATAACGACCTATTCCTTCATGAAAGTTGTCCCATGTAGTTATATCCGTCACTAATAAAAGAACCAAAGTTTACCCCATATTAATATTGAAATAAAAAAGAAAAGTACTCACACTAGACAGATCCAGCAGCCCTTCAAGCAGCGATTGGTTGCTCTGCGGGGGTCGGGGGGGCCGCGCGCCCGGCGAGGGGGGTCGCGAAGGGGGCCGAGAGGGGGGTCGCGAGGGAGGGCGGGAGGGGGGGCGCGCCGGCTTCGCTCGCAGCTCCGGGGGGAGGGTGGTTGGCACCGCGTGCTTTTCTAGAGCTTTGTATACTAGGTGCATTGCCTGTGGAGGAAAATTATTGTCTGATTAGAACCCCTGAACAAACTTTCATAGCAGTTTTTGATATGTTGCCGTGTAAGGATGGAATACGGAAATATACCATATTTAAGTACTATTTACTAGCAATGTTTTGATGCCCCACGTGGGGTAATTTTGTATGGGCGATGATCCTTGTTCTTTGGACCTACAAAAATTTTATTTTGGTCATAAAATTGTAACTGTAAAAAATCTTAATACAATGTTACTGTTCCATTGTTATAATATACCCCGTTACCTTTGGAAATGAAAAATCTACTTTTCTTAACTTTCAAATTACTGGGTGTTACAAAACAAACAATAAAACTGAAAGGAGGTCAAGGTACTCATGAAACTGAACAACTTTCCCCATGGAACATGGGTCGAAATATGAAATAAAAATTTGGACTTTCCATACAAAATGATATCACGTTGTATGGGAGATTTATTGGTTGTTTTGTAACACGTTGTATAGATGAAAGTAAAATACTGACCACAATAAACTCGTGTCTATCGAGCATTCCGTCTTTGTCCTGATCCGCGAGATCCCAAATCCGGCCAAGCGTGTCTAGGGGCAGCTTTGATTCCATTAACACTCCTTTTACCTGAAAATATTAAAAAATAAAGTGTAAAGAAGACATAATGCGAGTGTAGCGAGCTAGTCATTCCACTGCGCTACATCCACGTAATACATATTGCGAGCGAAGTGAGCTCCACATTCCACTGCGCTACATTCACGCAAAACATATTGCGAGCGAAGTGAACTCCACATTTCACTGCGCTATACCCACGCAATACATATTGCGAGCGAAGCGAGCTAGTCATTTCACATCGACCGGGGACTCACTTTGTTCCCCGCTATGAGTCCGTTGTTGGGTTGTAGTGAGTTGAACAGCTGGCTGTACTTCTCCCGCTCGGCTGGTTTGATGCTCCAGTCGGTGATGGGCGCGGCGTGAGCGGCGGGGGCCGCGGGCCGCGCCGGCACGCCGCCCGGAGGCACCTTCGGGATCTCGCCCTGAGGACATAGGGAAAAGAATTCTGTTGAAGCGATATACCGGGAGTAACAAAAAGGGTAAAACAAGCCGAAAGGAGGTCAAGGTACTCATGAAACTGAAAGACTTTCCCCATAAAACATGGCACGAAATATGAAAAAAATGACCTCTTGTAGATGAAGGTACAAAATCAATCAGCTGATCCGCGATTTTGTATGGGAGTTCCAAAATTTTTTTCACTGCACTGCATGTCTCATCGGGAAAGTTTTTCAGTTTCATGAGTACCTTGACCTCCTCTCGGCTTGTTTAACCATTTTTGTTACTCCCTGTACAGTGTACACTGTACACACACTGATTTTATAATCTCCTCTTTTTAAGACGTTTTCGGATCTCGTAATCAGAAAACAGATAAAAGTTTGAACGCCATAAGAAAACCAAATTGTTAAAAGAGTAAAATTATTCACATTGCGCCATTTCGCATAGAAATGAAAAATGTATCAAGATTCAAGACACTATACTAACAAGAAAAATTATGACGATACACTTTCAAACCATTCCAATATATTCTTACATTACAAATACAACATAACCTGATCGGCTATCAAAAATTTAAAGGCTGCCTACTTTGGTATACGATCAAAAACATTTACAGTAGCAACCCTCCTCTTACAAGTGTATTTAATTTACGTCCAACATACGTAAAAGGAACTCGTAAAGATCCAATCGCCTCGTAAACCCCAATCAAACTATAATATAGTACCGCAGTCGATACCACAGGGCCTTGCTTGATTTTGCGTGATGTATTATTTACATGAAAAGCTGTGTTATTTTCTTTCGTGAAGTAGTGTCAATTCATGAAAAATTTGAGAGGAAATACGTACCACTTTGATCGGGGGTGTTTCGGAGTGTATGTTGGTCTTGTTAACGAGCTTTAAAGCGCGTATTCATTCAGTCATTTGTCTAACAATTTTGTATATCAACAAATTCACACGTCTCGCGGCAACTTCACGTGTGTTGGTTGCAACTGGCGACAGAATTCGCCTCAAAACATTGAGGGGCTTACCACAAAAAAGATAGACCAGCGTTCAACGCGTGTCTAGCGTTTTTTTGTATGAAGTTTCATTTTAAACACGCGTTCGACTCGCGTCTAACTTTTTTGTGGTAGGGCCCTTAGAATTGTGTGAACGGCTTGATACTTGGGAAACTTTTGTCAACAGACAATGTTGCTAGACAAATGTCCCTGAATGCGGCTTTAGCCCCACGATTAGGGGGAAAGATGAAAGTGTTCTCAGTCAGTGTTCGGAACTCGTCTGTCGAAAATCTCTTGAGTACGCTTCGTGGAGGAGTGAAACACGTGTAGATTGTATAACGGTGGTTGCGGTGTTGGTGAGGTTCATTGCTTGTATGTACATTTGCATTAAGTTGCGGTCGTACGTGTGGTTCACTCAGCAGCATAACTTGCTATCATCAGTACGGAAGAAGCTAAAAATATTTCTATCACTGTCAAGATGGACTTCCGCAAAGTAACGCCTGATATTATTGGTTACTTAGGGGACTATAAGATACTCAGGGGAAATGATATACGTACCACTTTAGGCGGCGGTGTTTCGGAGTGTATGTTGGTCATGTTGATGTCCTTGCCGGCCTGCGCCAGCGCCACCAGCTTCAGTGCCACGAACAGACCAGCCTGCGGACAACATTTTATATAGTTAAAGAATGTTTCAACAAAAAAGTACGTCACATAGCCCGTAAAAGACTCAAATTGTTTACTAACGTTTCCCTTGGGAATAAGTCGTTTTCCCAAGAAATACTAACTACTAACATTTCCCTTGGGAATAAGTCGTTTTCCCAAGAAATACTAACTACTAACATTTCCCTTGGGAATAAGTCGTTTTCCCAAGAAATACTAACTACTAACATTTCCCTTGGGAATAAGTCGTTTTCCCAAGAAATACTAACTACTAACATTTCCCTTGGGAATAAGTCGTTTTCCCAAGAAATATATTAGCTCCTTTGTTGTATACATACTTACATACCAGCTGTTATTTTAATTGAACCTTCTCAAATTCAGACTAAGTGTGAAAACTGATCGCACATTGTAAAAGAAATCCAAAATCATATACCTAAAGTGGGGAAAGTTGATCAGTTTCATGGGGTGATTCATGCCTTAAAATATTTACAGTTAATTTTTTTTTTATTCTGTGTAACGGATCTATGTTCCTTGGAGAAACTTCAATAATATGATTGAGGAAATACATACATACATATATCACGTCTATATCTCTTGCGGGGTAGGCAGAGAGAATGGCTGTAAATAACGGCCATTCGCATGATTGAGGAATGAGGACATATACCACGAATTACCGGATTTTCACCTCTATCGATAGTCATTACTAATTCTAGGGTTTATTTTTAGACTAATAGCTTTTGACTGATGTGTGGTTACCCAAGCCACAGATTGTGGTCACTGTTTCGATATGTTCGCAGATTGTTATTGGTAATTGGTTTACTGTGCAATCGGGATGTTGTCCAATAAATATGGTTATATCATACTAATATTACACATATCATGTCTTTATCCCTTGCGGGGTAGGCAGTACTCCTAAGTATAGTCTGACAAGTTCGTGCGCGACCTCCCTGAGGGGTACAGACGGTGGGGGGGCGAGGAAGCACGTCATTTTAATATGACGTGCCGCGCGGATGCGCGCGTCTCCCTTCTCCGCTACACCTCCCGCTACCCGCTGACATCTCCCGTCCCAACGTCTGTCACCCCTAGGGAAGGTCGCGCAACTCGCGCACGAACCTGTCGGACTATAGTTCAAAAGTTTAATATACAGGCCTGACCTGATCCAGAAAAATCAGTTAGGAAAACTTGAAATTTTTTCACCGCAGGCTGATTTCAACCAGCAACCTTCGCCATCTGTACCTGTATAATATGTGTGGCCTGTATATTGAACTTTTGAACTACTTACGAGTATACTGCTAATACCAAACACGGGAAAGTTTTAAAAATTTGGAATTTGAAAAATCATGTAGATCTACTATTTCGGATACTTAGACGGACCGTGTCGCCCGTCTGACAAATATTTGAGGACCTTTTCAAAGAGATCGTGTAGTCGCCTTAGTTTTACGACACCCGCGTTAAAGAATTGGTGTGATGCCATTCTAAGCCGGCATCACACGCGACGAATGAATTGTAAATACCTAAGTAACGCTTAACTTTATCCGCCCACTATTTTAATTTCACTATATCACATGTTATAAGATTTGTTAGTATGTACGGTCGTTGTCAAAAGAGCATACCTAGGACTTCCTCCCTCAAGTGATTCAAATTTTTTTATTCCCAAGGCATATTCATGTTTATTTCTTTTATAAATAGCTTCACTTAAGAGCTTAACTAGATGCATAGACAAAAGAAATAACTTATGTAGTTTAGGCGATATTTTGAACCATTTCAGGCGGTCCTTGGTGTGCTCTTTTGACCCCGACCGTACGTAACATACACAAGGAACCTTGACCTTTCAAACACTTCTATTTTCACTTCACTAGCAAAACTATATCGCCTTAAAAATTATACTCGTCACATCAAAAAGTAAATACTCATTGAACGCGCGTACTAAGCAAATAAACTGTAGTACCTACATACAGACAGACTATGAGAGATAACATTATCAATTTGTGACTGAATGTACACATACAAACATAATTACATACATACATTCACGCATCCTTTGCGCCTCTTTGAGTTTTTGGTTGGAATAAATTTGAAGTAATGATGTATATTTTTTTACATACATATCCCTTGCGGGGTAGGCAGAGCGTAAAGGGCTGTAAAAACGGCCAATTACACCACGTCTAACAAAAGTTTGAGTCATTCAGAAGACTGTGCATCACCATAGCTACAGGTTGTCAGCCTGTCGCCTAAAATTGCAATACACATCAACTCTCCAATCCTATAGTCACTTCTCACGACACCAACAGGAAAGATATGGGATGATGCTATTCTAAGCCGGCATCACGGCAATAATATCCAGCTGGAAAATATAGGTAATAAAAAGAGAAAACATCAGCAGTGTCCATGATTCATTTACCTGGAACAAATCCAAGTTTAAAAAGTCGTGACTTCAGACAAAGTTCAAAGTTTTGAACTACTTAGGAGTTTGTTTGAATAAGTACTTAGTATAGTACTATCAGCAGTATTTCGAGGACCTTATTTCAGGCATCAACCTGTACTGGTTCTTCATTATCATCATCACATCATGACAGCCGATGTGGTGCAGTGATAGTGCGACTGCCTGCGACGCAGACGGTTTTGGTATTTATCACTATGTCAATTTGTTCTCAGTCTGGTTGTTGCTGGCTGGTTACCGCTGATTGTCCGATAAGCAAGATGGTTCCGTACTTCGGAAGGCACGTTAAGACGTTGGTCTCGGTTGCTGTCTCTAATTATGATTATTTAGACACACAACCATGTCAGAGGCCTGCTATTTGTAGCTAACTTTGTGGCCTGCTAACTCTGACACCAGGGTTCATTGAGTAGTTAGACGACTCGGTGTCCCACTCGAAAAGAAGAAGAATCATCAGATAACACATCATAAGCCACTGCTGGAAATAAGCCTGCCTGCCTGCCCCAGGATAAGCCATAAGGCACGATCTCCCGTTTTTGCCATCCAGCCGCTACCAGCCACTATAATTTGCTCCACTGCTGATAGTTAGTCTGTACCTTATTTAACTGCACTACACATATTTTGACGTTTAGATATTTATTACCTAGGTACTACGAAAATAAAAATACTAGCGTTAATGGAGGTTGTTAATGGTCGATGTTAATGGATATTGTTTACGTAAACTATGCAAATCGTTAAATTAAAAAATCCATGGAAGAAAATTGTTTTCAGAACAATGTAAGTAATTATTATAATATGTAAGTAATCATTATGATATTTAAGTATTTTGATGTCTTCTCGTGCACACAAATAGCCTCTTAACCGTGCTCTTCGTAGCGCGCGCGGCTGGACTTCTGAATGTTTATGCGATGGCTATGAAAGGAGCACCCCACCAACAGAGCAACGACATTCTCGAGGAAGATAAGACACTCACTGCACTGTGTGACACCCTTAAACACAACATTACAGCCCTACTCAAACCTGACCGGTACCGCAGCGGTACGTGGTTAGGCGGTATTCTGATTGGTACAAATTGATAAGCAGTAGAGTTCCGCTACCCACGTACCCATCGGGATCCCACTGTAGTTTGAATAGAGGTTAAGGCGAGGTGACAACAACAGATAGCTACAGCGAAAAAAAACGGCCAAGAGCGTGTCAGACACGCCCACAAATAGGGTTTCGTAGTCAACGTTTAAATATCAGGTTTTTCAGCATTACAAACTTAATTTTGTTGCTGGTTTGTTAGCAGCAGTATGATGACCAACCGCAAATAGAAAAACTTTATTTTTTCTGAAACCTTTAAGGGTACAATATCCGTTATAGTTTTCATTGTAATTTCAGATTGTAAGCTATATTCCGTATTTATTTCAAATTTTTAGCGTTTATACTTTAGAAGTTACAGCTGGAACAAATTATGGGTCAAAAACGCCCTTTTTTAAAGCAAATATCTCGTGACAGAAACATTTTAGTGACTTTGTTTCAAAGAAACCTCACCTTAGTTTTAAAAGACCTATTCAACGATACCCTACTCAATATAACAGAAGAACAAAAAATTTTTTGCCCCCCTTTCACTTGTATGGGAGGGGGGCCAAAAAACATTTAAAATAATTTTTTCTTAACATTTCTATATTTGGGTCAACACGATCTATCTTCTCACCAAATTTCATGTCGATAGCTCTAAAACTGACGAAGATATGAGGGCGCGGCATACAGACAGACAGACAGACAGACAGACAGACAGACAGACAGACATGACGAAACTATAAGGGTTTCTAGTAGACTACGAAACCCTAAAAATGGCTTAGCTTGCGCTCAGCAGTGTGGAAACTTCATACAAACGATCGAAACGGACGCGCGACGCCGCTTACAAGGAAACTGACCCAGTGTCACTTGATCGAAATGTTCCCTGAATGCTCGTGGGAGGGGAATAAGATGTTTTCGTATATCTAGTAAAGTAATAAGTGGCCTTTGTTACTCACAGGGATAATGTCGTTTATAAACGGTGAAAGATTTTTTAAAGTTATTTTAATTTTATAACCGAAAGTGACAATCGTTGCGATTCAACAGAAACGGGTCGTTACATCTAGATCTATATACTGTGTCACAGCTAGTAGAAAAAGGATTATAATAACATGTAAAAATCCAACCCCTTAATCGCAAAGGTGATTTCATAGGCAAATCCACGACATAAAGTAATTCTACTAGAAGTATCGATTAGTCGTGGTCACTGAGTCAAGGTGACGTGCAGCTAGTAAACTTGGCGTAAAGAAATCTTTTAAAATATCATGTAAAATAAAGATCGAACGCGGCGGCATCGTAGTGCGCCGTCAACGTAACAGCGTCGTTCATAGTTACTGGTTTGTATGGGGATGCCAGAATGACCGGGCGGCACGCCGCGGCGCGCCCTCCATACTATGAACGACGCTGTCACGTTGACGCCGCACTACGACGCCGCCACGCTCGGTCTTTATTTTGACTTTGACCTTTAATCTCAAAGGTGATTTCATAGGTAAATCTACGACATGAAGTAATTCTACTAGAACTATCGATTAGTCGTACTCATTGAAGGGATTTTCGAGTTGATGTGTCAGACGTGTAGTAAATGGCCATTTTTACAGCCGATTATGCTCTGCCTACCCCGCAAGGGTATAGGCGTGATATATGTATGTATGTAAGTATATCGATTAGTCGTGGTCATTGCGTCAAGGTGACTGCCGTCGTCGCGACGTGCTCCGCTAGTAAACTTGGCGTAAAGAAATCTTGCCGATAATAAAACTTAAGGCGAACTGTGCCGCACAACTAGTGTCATTACACAAAAAAAAAACTTGATCGTAACAATATTTGCCGTGTGTTACCGGCTTAGATTTGCACCACCCCATATCATTCTCGTGGGTGTCGTAAGAGGCGACTAAGGGATTTGAGAGTTGATGTGTATTGCAATTTTAGGCTGATAACCTGTCACTATTATAGTGATAAACCGCTTCTGAATGATTCTCAAAATTTTGTCAGTCGTGTTGTAAATGGCCGTTTTTACAGCCGTTCATGCTCTGCCTACCCCGCTAGGGTATAGGCGTGATATATGTATGTATGTATATCGATTAGTCGTGGTCATTGCGTCAAGGTGACTACCGCCGTCGCGACTTGCTCCGCTAGTGAACTTGGCGTTAAGAAATCTTGCCGATAATAAAACTTAAGGCTCAACGTAAGTCGTAAGCGACACTAGCGCCGCTACGTGAAAAAAAATTACTGATTACGCAAGTGATTGGGACACCACATTATGAATGAACGACAATCACTAGCAAAGAAGAATTTTTAGCATAAATAAAACTTTGAGAAAACTCATGGATACCAATTCGTATCTATTTTATTAGATATAAATAATCTTTGTGTTTGTGGTTAGTTATTGTCGGTAGGTAATTCATACATTGTCCTGCAGATGACCAGCGTTTTCAGGCAGGGATTATTTTTCCTGTTTGGGGGCGCCACTAGTCTGATGTTTAGCCTTAAGGCGAACGGTGCCGCAGAACTAACGCCTTTTCACAAAAAAAATAGTATCTCTTGATCAAAACGGTACATCGTTTGCCGTGTGCCGGCTTAAAATATGGAATTTAGTTATCGATCTGAAGGTACTATGAAAACTATAACGGATACTGTACTAGTCAGGTTTTAAGAAAAATAAAATGTTTTTAATTTGCGGTTGGTAACCATACAGCGACAAACAAACCAGCAACAAAATTAACTTTGTAACGCTGAGAAACCTCATATTTATACATTGATTAAGAAACTCTATTTGTATTGTAGCACTCACAAAATAGGCGCAAGTACATGTAGACGTCGAGTTGCGGAAAATAGCCCGTATTACCATTACCTATTTTGTGGGCGGACCTACACGTATTTGGCCTTTTTTTTGTGAACTGGCGCTAGTTCTACGGCACTACGCGCCTTAAGTATCTGGACCGTGACAAAGTTTTTCTTTTATATATTAATAACTAGAGGACCGCCCAGGCGCCTAGCAGTGGTTCCATACACTTCGACCTCTGGTATAAAATAGTCGTAACTATCTCGCTTTACTCGGAAATAATAATAGTGAAAAAAAAAACATTGCATCATTGCATGGTACAAAATTGAGTAAAAATCGCGCTCTACCTGCTCGATGACGGTTTTATAAAATTACATGATAAATATTTAAAATGAGACTAGCTACCCAATTGAGTGAAAACTAGACCTTGCTTCAGTCGCGTTTAGCCAAAGCTTGAATAAATAAATGTTTTCGTCAATATTCAATGGAAGATATATAAATATAAATACATACGTATATCACGCCTAGGGAATGCAATCTCGAGCCGAGATTGACGTCTCGAGATCTCAGGGTCCGACATTGACCAACTCGAGATCTCGTTGGATTATTGGCAGAGATCTCGAACTTTCGAGATCGAGATCGAGATTTTGCTTATTTCTTATAAAAATCATCAGCATTAACGTTTCTGTCCATGCCTTGGTACCTACTGCAGTAATATCAAGTAATATTAATGTGATATTAATTATGTCGGGGGATTTATCTGAGCTTCTAAGCCGAAATGTGTAGTAGGTACTTAGGTATGTTACCCGGGTACGCAATCTCCCCGAGCTACAACTGTCTTTGCCTCACTTCACTACCCCCAGTCAGTGGTATTCCACCTTTTTATCCTGTCTTCTTATACTGCATTCCTTTCCCATTCGTTTTCTCTCCAAAAACTGCAGTATCTTCCTGCTGAATAAATAATCGCACCTTAATGCCTCCTAGTTCAATCTCGAAGTCTATTTCATTATCTCGACGGATACTTGCGAGACATCGAAAAAATTTTATGACACGAGATTTTCTTTAACGAGACATCTCGATCTCGAAAAATAGCCCGAGATCTCGGTGATTTCGGGATCTCGCGAGATCGAGATTGCATTCCCTAATCAAGCCTATATCAGTGCGGGCTAGGCAGAGCGTAAACGGCTATAAAACTGCCATTTACACAACATCTGACAAAAGTTTGAGTCTTCTTATGACTGTGTATATATTACCATAGTGACAGGTTTTCAGCCTGTCGCCTAAAATTGTAATACACATTAACTCTCAAATCCCTTAGTCGCTTCTTACGTCACCCTCGGGAAATACAGGATGTAAAAAAAATCAACTGCAAATATTTAAAGGGGTGAACCAGCCCATGAAACTGAACAACTTTCGCCAAGGAACATAGGTCGAAATATTAAAAAAAAATTTGGACCTCCCATACAAATTGACTCGGTTGGCTGGTACGTTTTGTATGGGAGGTCTAAATTTTTTTTTCATATTTCGACCTAGGTATGTTCCTTGGGGAAAGTTGTTCAGTTTCATGGGCTGGTTCACCCCTTAAAATATTTGCAGTTGATTTTTTTACACCTTATATTTATATGGGGTGATGCTATCCTAAGCCAGCACATACATCTGGAGGACCAAAACAAAAAACATGCTTATGGCAGACCTATGCTAGCGAGTCATTGCAAGTACATTCTCAAGATATAAAAAAATGCGAAAGTACTTATTCATTACGCATTTATTACATTCAAGACATGATTCCACTCATAAGAATCTAACAATATGTAGAGTAGAGCATTTTATAGGAAAAGTATTACCCACTTTTATTAAATTCTTTTAATTACATTATGTATATGATACTCAATTCTATCCACACTCTTGTTGTTAAGAAATATTGTATTCCTATGGGAGACTCATTTCATTAGAGTGCCGGCAAACTGCCAAAACCCATAGATAGCTATGCAGGAAATCCGCGAAATCCGAAAATTCGCGTAGTTTGCTAGGCAATACGCCCTTTTCCGGATAATGGCGAAATGCATTTATCCATTTGTCATCTTCCTGAAGAAAATTTAGTTGGCAGGCCCCTGACATGGTTCGCAGGCCCGCCTAAGTTAGGTATAACTCGATTTTTATAACTGTGCGCATGGAGCTGTCAAAATTACTATGGCGAATTACCGTCAGATCCCATACATATTTTGACAGCTCCATGCGCACAGTTATAAAAATCGAGTTATACAACATGATTGACATGCCCCTGACATGGTTAGGTAGGCCTCTGCCATGGTTATTTCAGTATTTAGTATTTAGCCATTTTCCAGGAATTCGCGACTTTCAGGGTATCGCGGATTTCCTGCGACATAAAGACCAACAGTATGAAATTCTTTTCAGCTGATGTTGCTGGAGTTTAACAGGCGACATAAAAAAGCAATATTTGACCGTTTAGATTGTACTTATATCCATCTACCCACCTTATCCAAGTACCCCTTCCCATTGGGGTCTGAGAGGTCCCATATCTTGCTGAGCACCACATCACTGAGCCGGGACTTCTTGAGGAACCGAGCCGCGTCCAAGGCCTGGATAATTCCGGTACCATTCGGGTCCACCTGTAAAACAACAGGTGGTTTAGATAAAAAAACTAAAACTTTAAGACTTTACCACAAAGTGTGACATGCCTTAAATGTGTTTAATAGTTATTTGTATAATCCAAGGTAGTGAAGGATACTCAAATTCAAATTAAAATTCAAAAGTAGTATCCTGAGCTCAAAGAGGGATTCAAAAGCATGAGTTGTAAATGTGTTTGCTTTCATGTGGTACACACAACTTTTCACCTTTACCAGTGAGAAAATTATGTGGTTTTAACTAGATAGAACAGAAAAACAACTGGTACAATTTTAAGTATGTTTATTAATTTATTTTCGTCCTGAAATCACCGCCATTATTACGACTAGTTTTTGAAAACTTTAGTGTTACATTAAATGTTCGAAATTCAAATCACTTTTCTCCACTATTTTTCTCAACAACCTGAGAAATGTGATTTGAATTAAAGATGACCTTTGCCCACTAAATTTACGCAGCAAAACAGTTCTTTTCAAGGTGTAAAAAATATTTACATACAAAAAAATTTGTGTGGCATTTTTTTTACAGCAAGGCAAGGCCTTTCATTTCTACCTAGCTGCCCGCCCAGCATTTTTATCCAATCCTAACTGTCCACATAGAATAAAATTCCTGGCATGTATCACATATTTAAACCTTCCTCTTGAATCACTAGTCTACCACATAAAACCACATCAAAAACTGTTGCACTATGCAAGCATATGTAAGAAGAATTTATTTATTACATGTCATACAATTATTAAGATACAAAGCAAAGGGAAACTAAATCCAAATGTGTGCAAAGGTGGTCAATTTCCGGCTGAAAATCCCAAGACATTGAAACAGATACAATGTTCCAGGACAATGTTTAGAATGAAGATGCACCCTCATTGGAAACTTTGTTCCGCATTATTGTATAAATGCATCTTCATTGAGAACTTTTGTATAGGGAGTAACAGGGTATAACAAGCCGAAAGGAGGTCAAGGTACTCCTGAAACTGAAAACTGGAAAAACTCAAAACTACTTGTCGAAAAATGGAAAAAGAATTGGACCTCTCATAGTAAATAAATCAACTGATCGGCAATTTTGTATGGGACGTCCAAATTTTTTTTTTATATTTTGACCTTGACCTCTTTTTGGCTTGTTCCCTATACTCTTTCCGTTACTCCCAGTATATGCAATATCACATGACTTTGTCCCCAAAATTTTCCCAATGAATACCGGCCCAAAGTTTGCGTTGAATGTCTGTTTTGTTTTTATTGATAAAGGCAGAATTATAATTCTTACTACATTTCTGTATTTGTTACCCTGATAAAATATAAAAATAATAATTGAAATAATACCAAGATAATAATATTATTGGTTGTACCATGTTCTGGTACTAAACTTAAAATATAACATATTAAGGGTACGGAGCTACCTTATTCTGATTTATGAAACTAAGCTAAAAAGTAAACATGCATGTTAGTAAAAAATACTAACTTTATTTGGATCTTTGTTTATAAAAAAATACCAGTTTCTTGAATATTGAGGACATTTTTATATTAATCACAGTTTATTATAATCAATTAATATCATTGGTGACTATAAGAGCCAGCTTACAATGTTTGGGTTATATATAGTATAACTTTTTACTGTAAAAACTGTATTTCAAGATACAATAAGACTCGAATTTGATAATACTCTCACAATAGCTCTCAATGATAACAGAATCAAGAATTCTTATCAGATATGATCTCTGAAGAATTTTTGTAAAGGTCACCTGATATCTGAATAAAAACCTTTCAGACTGATAAGGGGCCCTCTCTATGCAGTATTCATAGTAAGTAAACATATTTCTATTCTACTAGAATGATCACAATCGATCCATAACAAGATGAAATTGGACATAAATATGATGAACTGTATAGGTAGTATATGGTCACTTACCTGGTGATAATACGCCTCATATATAGCACTGTGGGTCCCTGCCACCTGCGAAGGTTCAAGCCACATTTTGAGGACGCGAAACTCACAACAAATCTAATTTACAAGCCAATTTTGTAACGATATGGGTGTGACATTAGAACACTGTAGATGACATTCAATGTTCGCGGAAAAACTTGTGCGATTACACCCCCTAAATGTAGATCGAGGAGCGAACTACAGCAATAGACACCACCGACGTTCACTACACTTCGTAAAAATATAGAATTGTATCACGGTATGCCGACAAAACCATCGAAATTGAATAATTATTGGAACAGCACAGTCCATGCACCGAACACGACACTTTGACCGGCTATTTTTCGAAGTTTTCCTTTCCAACAGGAAAATATAACTGCACTAAGCGGTAGATAGACTAGTGTAGTTTCTTCTGAACTACAAAACTGCGAATTTTGCACAACACCAACTATTTAATTTCAATTAGTTCTACCTGAGTCGGAGACGGCAAGGCAGCCATTTTTTACATCTCCTCCTCCGACCAATCAATAGCGACCATAGACTAAAGACATTTGACATATTAGGGATGTACCTAATAATAAACACTTATTTTGTTTATGGTACAAAATCTCGATTATCGATTAAGCGAATTCTGTATTAAAAAAACGGCCAATAGCGTGTCAGACTCGCACAAAATTAGAGTTATGGCCAAGGTTATGGCCAAGGCGCTAACGTGTAGGTACTTTGATGCTGATTTATTTGCAAATAGCTAGGTAGGTATAATGCTTACAAACTTCTGCTATGTGTGCTTACTAAGAGCGCGAGCTGCGTCACGCGGATTGTTCGCAATCGCAAGGCGTGGACTCTCACTAAATGGGAAACTTTTCATGGATTCTCAAGTGTCATATAGAGGGAGCTAAGTTGAGATAACGTTTCTTGACATGGAAAGCCTCTACCATTTTATAAATTACTCTTTGTTTTGTATTTATTCCAAATCTCTAATTGATTTTCTGTCTATTAACATGAATAACTCTTATATCATTGCAAGACGACTTTAATTCATAACAAATGAATCAAACGGAAGGCAATTAATTAGTTACTTACGAACACAACGTATAACGGAACGTGAAAAAAGCATGGCTAAAAAGTTTCCCATTCACTTATTTCATCTACACCGTTTGAAAACTGAGGAAGCAATTTTGTATTCCTACGGTACGGTAATTCAAATAGGCCATATTTGACAGCTGTCAAAATCAAGTAAATGCTATGTATGACATAAGGTCTATATTTGTTTGTTGATATGTCTTCTAGTATGGGTTTGGCAGCTGTCAAATATGGCCTATTCGAACGACCGTATTTATTAGACTATGGGATAAACAAGTAAAGGCATTATTAACCAACCTACATAATAATTATCATTGCTTTAATAGTACATTGTACATGAAGAAAGAAACCGATTACTAAAGAGGGTGTAGTTTGAGGCCCGAAGCGCAGCTGAGGGCTTCAATACACACGTGTTTGTAATCGGACTTTCTTCCAAGTAATACATAGTGCTTTATACTACACCTGCGGGGTCAGTTGTAACAGCCACGGGGTGAATTGAAACATCCGCAAATAATAAACTACCTACACATACACAGTACACATTTCCAAACTCTCACATACATACGGCAGCGCAATATTTAAATTCAATAACTTTCAAAACTGAACAACTTCTAAAATGGACATAAGTATTTTGAAACTGAACAACTTACAACTAAACAACTTTTAAAACTACAACTTATAAAACTGAACAACTTACACAACTGAACAACTTACAACACTGAACAACTTAAAAAACTGAACAACTTATAAAAATGAACAACTGAACAACTTACAAAACTGAACAACTTACACAACTGAACAACTTACAAAACTGAACAATTTACAAAACTGAACAACTTACAAAACTGAACAACTTAAAAAGCTGAACAACTTATAAAAATGAACAACTGAACAACTTACAAAACTGAACAACTTACACAACTGAACAACTTACAAAACTGAACAACTTAAAAAACTGAACAACTGAACAACTTAGAAAACTGAACAACTTACACAACTGAACAACTTAGAAAACTGAACAAATTACAAAACTGAACAACTTACAAAACTGAACAACTTAAAAAAATTAACAATTTATAAAAATGAACAACTGAACAACTTACAAAACTTAACAACTCACAAAACTGAACAACTTTTGAGACTGAACAACTTTTACACCTGAACAGCTTTAAAAACTGTACAACTTAAGAAACTGGACAACTTCTTAATGACAACTTCAAAACTGGTCAACTTGTGTTCCCCTACCCTATCAACTGTACTAAAACTACCACGGGAGGAAAGTGATTTGTATGGTTAATTCCTTCCCGCTAATTTGTACGTTGAATAATGACTTACGTTCCCCCTCATAAAGTGTAAAGCTATAGGTAAATTACTATGCAGGTGTAGTATAAACGCATTTTTCTAAAACATCAAGGGTGTGGCAAGCGGATGCCGAAAATAAATGTGCATTTTATTTGTATGTATTTGATACAAACTTTATTCTAAAAGTTATTTAATTTTTGTACAAAGTTTTTTAATCTTATTAAGCCATCATTATTGATTCTGTAGTATGAAAGCTGCTGCATCTTTTTTATCCACTCCTTAATTTTAATATGTCTTTCCAAAAGAGGATGCATAATGCTAACAGAGCTCACGGTAGCTACACAGCAAATATCACTTAAAGTCATCTGAAACATAGCAAAAAAAACCTACATTAATAACTATTTTCAATTTCATATTTCATATTGACAGCCAATGTGGCGCAGTGGTTAGAATGACTGCCTGCCACGCAGAAGGTTCCAGGTTCAATTCCCGGTGGGGTCACTCACAAAGTTGATATTTATCACTTTATTAATGTATTCCCAGTCTGGTTAGGACACTGCAGGCTGAACCACCTGATTGTCCGTAAGTAAGATGGTTCCGTGCTTCGGATGGGCACGTTAAGCCATTTGTCAAGGTTGCTGTCTATGATGGCGGTCGTTACACAACCATGTCAGAGGCCTGCTACATGAAGCAGGCGGTTAAAAAACTCTGACACCAGGGTTCATCGGGTCGTTGAACGACTCGGTGTCCCACATGAAGGGAGAGCGAAAGAGAGAATTTCATATTAAATCATTGGAAAGTACACTGAAAGGTGCAGTCAAGCTCAAGCTTTATTTGTAAGTACTTAATCTAACTTACTAACTAACTTCGCTGACTCAGTGACCTTAATCTACTCTATTAAATGAAAACATCTAGGTAGTTAGTAGAGTATTCGTGGATAGAAAACCGATGGCCTCAATTACGGCAGGACATGTTTATAGCATATTTTTGTCAAGAGCTAATTACTAATTACCTTTCTATCAGTCAGGACTTACCTTATCACCTGCTAGCCACTTGTTCTTCGTTAAGATATTGTTCAAATAATCAAGCATTGCATACCATTGCTGTAGTTTCTCTTCATCTACAGGAAACTTTCCCGCAAAATATGCTGTCTGTAAAAAAACATCACATATCAATACATGTGCATTGTGTGTAAGTATTTACCTTATGCTCGATCTTTACAATTTGAACAAGAATTCTTACAAATATATCACGGTCAATGGGAAAGAGAACGTCAGCGTTGAAAAATAGCATCTCGTTTACTTTCGCCTTTATCAAACAATCGTCAGGATAAAGCTCTCGGTTTTCGCTCATGTTGCACAAGTATAATGATATGGCATGGCTGTCTCGTATTACGTCGTTTCCTACTGCAAGAGCTGGCACTTTTTGTAGCGGGTTTATCTGCAATATGAGAATAGTGTATAATTAGCAAATTAGTACAGAATTTTTATACAGGGTGACTTTATACCTGTGTAGGTATAGAAAAAATTAGTTGGTTCATTAACTTCCTTTTTAGCTACCATGTATTGTCTGGGAAAAAAAACTGTTGCCATATTATTATTACCATATGCATTGTACCTAGGTACACTATCGTGAGTCCATGTCGAAATAATATAAACTACAAAATATTAATACGGGGAGTATGATATTTGAGTAGCTAGAAAGAGAGAGGCTGGATAATCAACAATTGAATATACGCAAACGCTACAAGGCTTATTTATACATACCTTTGTGAACAAGCCTCCCTTTTGTTCACCCTGAAATAGGTCGATTTGCTGGAAGTTGACGTCTATCTGCAAATGCGATGCAGTCATCAACACAAACCTCACTGGTGGAGAAGCTTTGTCTCCATACAAAACCATTTTGTCTGTTGTTGAAACATTGCTGAAATAAAAACATAGAAAATATAATTGATATGACCCTGTATGTATTGCACTTTTGGCTAATCTTAAGTAAATGAAATGAACATTTTTATAAATACTTAATGCATCGCATTGACGAAATAATAACATAATTTTATAAACAAAGTTAATAAATTAATAATAACAGATGCCGAGAAAATTCATTTTCCCGCGCGAACATGATTTGCAGCGGGTAAAACTGCTAACGGGCGACTATTATAGTTAATAATCAAAAACAACACCCCATACACCTCGATAGTTCTAGGACAATACGCACAGTACCATTTAGCGGGGTAAGTAGGTACCTATTGCAATGTCTAAAATTAGCTAATACACAAAGGTGCATACCTTAAACTCCGTTGAAAATATATGTATCGGCTAACTTTCCAAAAAGTCTTATTTTTAGAGAGATAACTTTGCAAAAACATTGTGATATAGGTACGCGTCAGGCGCAAGCCAAGCTCACAGGAAGTTTGATGTGGCCGGGCGAGTTTTATTCCTACACAGCAGGATTCCTATTTCATTGACCCTCAGATTACATTTGCATTTCTTTTTCTGTGCAGCGGGATATGCGCATTTATTATCATATTGATATCACAATCTTACTAGCTTTCTGTTCTGTCACATGGTTTCACTCGCAGTTTTTTTCCCGGCTTATGGTGGGTCAAAAGGACCTTGGGTATAATAAATAAATGACATGTTTTCTTGCTCGAGTAGGTAAGCATTTTTCTGCTTTTTTGCATGAAGTCCTTAAAAAATACGTAAAACAAAGCTAACGCTTTAAGAACATTTTCTTTCGAAGTATTAATAATCGAATATATTATCGAATATTTCATATCTTGCATGTGGTAAAATTCTTAATTAACCCTTTTGAAGTAAGAAATTAACCCTTTAAAATAACAGAAAAGGTTCTCTAAATGCGATGATTGGAATAAACAATGAAGTCGTGTCTCGTGTTTTATAAATTATTCATCATGTCAAGATTTATACTTATTTATGAAGCTTTCGGCTCACGCACGCCGCCGGCACGTGGAAAACTCACCAACGGAAATTGCGCAGATGGGTTAAGTTAAGGGTAGGTCTCACAGAAAACAGAAATACGTTCTTTCTGTTTTCTGTGGTAGGTCTCTTTTTGGGTAGGTACATACAAAGACATTATACAGGGTGTCCCGGTTTTCGTGGCCAAAGAAAAAAAAACTAGATTCTGGACCACGATAACCGGGACACCCTCTATACACACACAGGGTACATATCATAAGTAAAAGTTGTCATGTCATGTCTGTAAATCACGGATTGAATATGGTTCAAAACTTAGATTAGAATATCAAGATGCTCATAAATGAAGATAAGAAACCCACTAAAACATAGAATAGAATATCCTGCTGTGCATCAATTAAATTCAAATATTTTCTGCTTAAACAAAACTGAGCAACTTCACATAGTAACTTTTTTGGTAAGTGTATAAAAAATAGATTTTGGACGTCCCGTACAAAAATGTTGAAAAAGTGTGCGTGTTTGGTCTTTATGTACCAATGTATGTAGCTGATTCACCGAATTCGAAAAAAAATACTAAGAAAAGTTGTTCTGTTCTGTTTAGTAAAACAAAGACTAAACACCCATTGAATATATTTGTTCGTTCGTACCTAAATACATATATCACGCCTTTATCCCTTGCGGGGTAAGCAGAGTGTAAACGGCTGTAAAAACAGACTGACACCACGTGAAAGATATGGGGTGATGCTATTCTAAGCCAGCATCACATTGTTTGCATAATTAATTAAATGCACATAAAATGTAATCTTATTAATTTCTTCAATATGACAGTAGGTACATTTACAGTCCACGCGCAATCTGATGGATGGCATTCGAAAACAAAGAAAAAGGACTATTCAATAGTACAGAAATACAGGGTGTTAATTTAAATGTGTGCCATAGCTTCAGGGTAGGTTAAGTATCGATTAAGGATGCCGCAAAAAATATTGGAAAATATCCTACAATCTAAAAAAACTTCTTTTTTCATTTAGTCAAATCTTTTTTTTTTTGTAAAATCTATTTTTGACTCTGTTGTTATTTAGAGAGTGCCCATACAAGTACTTTCGTCTAAACAAATTTGAGATTCAACGAATTTCGGATGAGATATAGGCATTTGAATCAAATGTCAGCAAAGTAAAAAGAAATTGTGACTAGGATTTAATTCAATATTTTTACGGCATCCTTTATCGATACTAGACCTACTCTAAAGCTTTGGCACGCATTTTAATTAACACCCTGAATAGTAGGCACGGTCTGAGTACTTACGATACTATAATATTTGATTATAGTTGGTTCGCAGCAACATTGGTACGTGGACCCTAATTTAAGCCAGGTATTCATTAGGGACAAAATCCCTGATACTTTGTATCATAAACAATGTTTATGGACAATGTCCCGAATGTGTACGCTTTTTTTCGGGGATTTGTTCAAAACACGTCCACATTGGGAACATTCTCCTGATACTTTGTGTCATATACAAAGTTCCTGGGATTTTGTCCCCAATGAATACCCGCCTTTACTCAGTTATAAAATGTTAATGTAAATTATCCTTTTTCTTAAATATATAAAAATCGTAGGAGATAGTTATAATTTATTAATTCATAATATTGTGGTTTTTAAGTAAAGATAAGCATTATTTATTTTTAAAAAAGTCGTTAAAAAAGCACCCTCTTCTTCTTAAATGGCTGTCAGTTACAATCAGATGGCAAATCGATCGATTGCAAGTTTAATTATGTGGTGCATCACTAGTGAAGAATGTCAGCTGTCATGTAGCTGTCACTTTTTTTTCTTGAATTTGTTGTTGAGGAGGGATGAGTGCACAAGTTCAATGCAATTACAATAGTTCTAAACGTAGTTATCAAACATCTACCCAAAGAATACTATACTCTCACTGGCGTGCATCTACCTACTAGCTATTGTTTACAGTTCACAGGGGCAATGTAAAAAGTTTGTGTATTCTCACGGAAAAAGATGAAAGTTGTGAAAGGTCTGCCGCAGTAGCGCGACGATCTGACCCGAGACACTGGTCGTGCCATGCTCGCGCATCAATTTGGTACGTGTTCACACACAATAAACCTGTCTATTACGTTATCAGAACGTAACACATTAGAAGCGGCCCAAAGTTTCGTCGTTCGGGGTTGATCAGGAAAGTTTTGTCGATACTTTCTCGCGTCGCGGTCGAGCGATGGCGGGCTTCCAGTCCAGTGATACGATGCCCAAGATCGGGCTGGTGACTGATCTGCGCGAGCAGTGGCTCGTGCGGGCCGACGGGGCGCTGGCGCACAGGCTGCAGGACCGCGAGATCTCGTCGCACCTCCATGAGAATCGCCACCGGAACCAGCAGATACGCGAGGATTTCCCGGTCGCGTTGAGCGAACAGCGCGGGATAGACCACGAGATTCAGCTGCGGGAGCTCGCGCGCCGCCGCCAGGCTGACATTGACGCCGAAATCGCGCGAGAAATAGCTGAAATCAATCTCCGTCGACAGCGCCGCCAACATCCCAGCGACTTTGCGCAGCCGAGCTCGTCCCGCGCCGCAGCCCCCGCGCCGCTGCCGCCCGAGCCCGCCCCGCAACCCACCATCACCCTGCCTGTCGAGATTGACCCTGAACAACTGGGACTCTCCCCTGCTGAGCTTGAAGAGATGAAAAGACGATTGGAACAAGAGGAAAGAGATGCAAGACTGGCAAGAGAACTCAGCCATGAAGTGGAGGGCAGTGACGCCCTGCTGGCTGACATGAGGTATGCTGTAGAAGCTCAAGACGGAGAACTGGCCAGGCTGCTGCAAGAACGAGAGTATAAAAAGTTACAGAGAGCTAAGGAGAAAGCCAGACAAAAGGCTTTGCTGAAAAAGCAACAGAGAGAGCGGCAACTAAATGAACAGCCTCAAGAACCACCAGGTTTACCTCCCCAAGCCACCCTCTGCGATGCATACAGCAACCCACGAGACATGATACGAGAAAACAAACTTAGACTATGCAAATCTGTTGATTCAGATTTGAATTATGTTGAGCCTTTCGAAAAGGAACAAATTCAGTCCAAAGCCAGTGCCTTAATGAGCAGAGAAATGTCCAGACAATATTACTCTGCCCAACCAGAGCCCAGTACGTCCAGGTCAAATGTAAATTTATCTCACATGCATTCCAGATCATTTGACTCTGATAAACCAAGTTTACCGAGTGTTAATAGCATTCCAATACAGCACCGTCAACCGCCCCCACCTCCGACTACAAGTAAAAAACCACGATTTCCTGATCCTATCAGCATTAGACCAGCATCGCACTACCCTACGGACAATACTCTACCACAGACCGAAAACCCGACTATACCACATAGTTACAGTGACAACAACAATCTTTACAGCTGCACATTCCCACCAGATCACAACAACAGTCCACAGAGGGGCATTGACAGACCGGACACTTCTAAAAGACTATCGGTAATCTCTGATATTACTGCTGAAGGTCTAGCTAAGAAGAAGACAAAGGAAATGCAAAAGAAAAGAAAGGGTTGTAAGATTCAGTGAGTTCTTGAATCTCAATTGAGAATGTACATTAATATTAATATTTGTGTTTTCCACAGAAACATGACTCTTTATGACAGTGCTACTAGAAGTATTGAAGAATATTTTTTACAATGATAGATAATGAATGATCAAAAATTAGAAGAGAATCTCATTTATTCCTGAATATCTTATTTCACTTTTTTCTAATTTAATAACTTAGTATTAGAATGTCATATTTTGTTGATATCTCATGGACAAGTCTGCAGACAGTAGGTAATGTAGGTATAGTATAGTACCTATATTGGTAGCATATATTTATATATTTTTAAATCTATTTTATAAGTGCAGATGTACCTGCCAGAACCAATGAGCCATTTTTTATGTAATCTTAGGACTGGGTGCCTTTTTCTAGACGTAAGTAATTTTCCTAGAGGTATATTTCACATTCCGAATTTGTGATTGAGTTATTTCTATAATTTGTTTCAAATTGTAATATCTAAAAGTGACAAAAAGGATAGGTTTTCTATTTAATTTATTTAAAATATTAGTTAATAAATAAGCATATTGAATCTATCTAATAATAGTTTTTCTCTAATTTTGTTCTTCACATATGGAAATTCTGTGCTGTCCAAGTTATTATACTGGGTGTTACAAAACAACCAATAAAGCTGAAAGGAGGTCAAGGTACTCATGAAACTGAACAACTTTCCCTATGGAACATGGGTCGAAATATAAAAAAATAATAATTTGGACTTCCCATACAAAATGAACTCACTTTGTATGGGAGATTTATTGGTTGTTTTGTAACACGTTGTATTATCTAAGACTGATTTAATATTCACAAATTACCTACTAAAAGATAAATAAGTATAATTTCTTTGGTGCTGATTTAATGTTAAAAATCTCATCTACATGGTCACTAGCTTATTTCAAAATGTGTTGTGTAAAGAGCATAAAATTTCATTTCTAGACCATTTACATATTCTATGTAAATTGTAACAGTTGTAGGTATTTATATAAAATTGCTAACTTTATACTTTCACCTAGCTATTATGAAAATTCAGAAGTTTAAATTAACCAGTCATATTTTCTAAAATGTCTAATCCCTAGTATTAACATAGGTATTCTAATTGTAAAGTTCATTCCGAATTACAGCTACATATTAGTACCTAGCAGGTATGCTAAATATTCTTAGATGTAAGAAACTAGTTTTAATATTATGTAAGCTTTAAAAATCGCAATCTACGGCCTTTGACGTGCCTTAATGGAACTGAACCAAACTCGAATAATTTATGATATTTGATAGGTTAATAAGTTTCATTATATTTTGAGTTGACTTAGTACATTTATCAGTAATCATTATCACACAAACGCTTTGCGAGCGGACGGGACGCCAAGCCTGGTGCATGCGCAGCAAATTCGTCGCGAACGCGCAGCGGATATCGGCGGTATTTTGTACCAAAATGTTGCGAATACGCCGCGTGTCCGCGAATTTCGCTGCGCATCTGTCGTGCGTTCGCGTCGCTCGAAAACGCCTGTGTAATAAGATAAGGCTCTTAGGATTGTCTCTCTATATTTATGTTTAATATTTTATAATAGAGAATTACTATGAAAATAAGTACAATTTCTCACTGAAACAGCTCTTTGCCTCCTAGAAGACAATAATATTTTGAGTCCAAAATATACTAATGATATTGTATGTGACTAGCGTAACTAATTTCTCTTAGGAATCTCAATTTAGAATATCTACAAAACAAACTTGTTATTTTAATATAATACCTACCTACCTACCTATTTTAAACTTTTCGAAACATTGATGAAGGAAACGAAAGTATTACAGAACAAGATATTGTTTATTGTTTGGAACAATTACTTAGAACTTGTACCTACTTATGCTATCAAGTCACTTGCAATGACTGTAGGTACTATCAGCAGCATCTCCACTAACCTATTTACGGGACCAACATTACGCAGATTGTTTTCATATACTGTTAATAAGAATAGCCAGCACATCAAATCAAACAATCATCTGAGGGACCAACTCATACATGTTTTTCATAAAAATACGAAGGAAAACCATTATAATATGATCCCTCATATATTTATGTTGATGTGGCGATAGTACTTAGCTAATGTTGTGTTGGTTTGGTATGTAAATGAGTGAGCTCAATGTCATTGAAATGTTACAATACCAGTAATAATGTACATCTGTACTTTATCTGTGTAGGTATATCCTATTATGAGCCTTTATACTTTTGTAATACATTTTTATAATGATTATTATTAAATTGTCACTACTTTGTAACGAAATAATTTTGTTTCATTTTAAGCTACAGCTATCTCAGATTTAGTGATCGACGACGAATGAATCCGTGCTTCGGACTGCACGTTTATCCGTTTACAGGTACTTTACCTACTAGTACTAGCAAGCAACTACTACAGCCACACAGTGGACATGGGCCTCTCCCCCCATTTAGCAGGCGGATTGGCGAGCTCTGTGTAAGGTGTTGTAGACATTCACAGGGAACGCTGATTCCCTGGATTCATCCCTGTCGCCTTTTACGACACCCACGGGTAAAAATGGGTGATGCTATTCTAAACCGGTACCACACAGCACCTAATAAAGTCCGAAGTGTTATTTTGAAACCTATTAACACTTCTTTCAAATGGTCTCAAAAGAAACGAAAGCTACGTACGTTTGATTACGTAATTTTATACGCAAAACCACTGCCGACCGTCTTAATCAAACAAGTAGGTATTTATGAATGGCTCAGCTACCTACGGAGAAAGTACTTTGGGCTCCATTCAGAGATTCGCACAATGACAATGAGGTTTTAATGACTGACGATGTGGCGCAGTGGTAGTGCGACGCAGTAGGTTCCGGGTTCAATTCCCGGTGAAGTCATTCACAAAGTTGATTTGTGAATTTGTTCCCAGTCTTGTTAGGACATTGCAAGTTGCAAGCAAGATGGTTTCGTGCTTCGGAGGGCACGTTAAGCTGTCGGTCCTTGCTATCTGACTATGTAGGTACTTAGATGGCGGTCGTTCATCTGGTCGTTGGACGTTTCGGTGCCCCGCTCAAAGAAGAATGACTGCCGGGCTGTGTGTGATGCGATGGTGCGAGTGGGTGCGCCCGCCAGTACAATAGATGAGGGTACAACACGTTGAAACATGCATGTTCTATGGAGAAAGCTGTTCAGTTTATGAGTACCTTGACCTCCTTTCTGCTTGTTATAACCTTTTTTGTTACTCCTGTATACGTTCCTTGGGGAAAGTTGTTCAGTTTCATTGGTTGATTCACCCCTTAAAATATTTGCAGTTGTTATTATTTTAACTTGAAATAAAACACGTTTCAATTTGAAATTGACTATGTTCATCACATTAAATCAAAGATAAATACAAAAATATGACACAGCAACCAATCGCATGAACAGAAGATGGCATGAAATTAACCTTAAAGCCCTTAGAGTAAACCTGTTCTCCTACAGATAGCCAAGAGTATGAATTTGAGTATGGTTTTGTAATAAAATCACAAAATTATAAGTATTTCTTTTATAAATAACTTAGGATGATTTCATATGAGCTGACATGTGTTTTCAATGAATTATGAAACCATGCATATTATATTACCCCTTTATCCTTTGTGGGGTAGGCAGAGCGTTATCGGACGTAAAAATGTGGTCGCTATCGAAATCAGCCTAACGTTAATGAGCAAAGCTAAGAATATATAGGGTTACATTTAATTAAGTACAAATCTCTTGAGGGTGTGATCTACTCACAAAACTGAAACTTTTCTTCCCACTAAAATGAAAAAAAAATTTGGACCTCCCATACAAAAATGCTGAAAAAGTGTGTCACTTAGTATGGGAGGTCCAAATTATTTTTTCATATTTCGAAGAAAAGTTTCTAACAAAAGTTGTTCAGTTTTTTGAGTAGATTACACCCTCAAAAGATTTGTACTTAATTAAATATAACGTGCACAGATAAAGACTGGATCAACAGATCAAATTGGCAACATTACTGCTGACTTCCTGCTCATATGTCGTATGTTAGAGAGGCAAACAATAATGTTTCCATTTCGGAATCCATTCTTTATTTACGCAACTTACACGTTAAAATTACGCATACTATAAGTAAAATTATCTATAAATAGGTACAAAGAGTCATCCATTACAGCACAGGTAAACTAAAACGGTGTTAATAACAATGCTAGTAGAAAATTTAAAGTGCCAATAGTCATATTTGTCGCATAAAAATATGTTTGCTCAATTTGTTACGAACTAAAAGTGAGCCGGGGTTATTTGGAGAGGTTGGCCGCTTGTTTCTTAGCTTTGACTAACTCTACCAGCTCCTTGTAACGTTTCATGCAGTCTTTCTTGCTACGGTTGGGGATGCAGTCCGCTATCTTGTCCCATCTTTCCGGAGTGCTTGCGGGGAAGGTTTTCATGGCTTGCTCGAGTAGTTCTTGCTCGGTTTTGGTCCACGGTTCTTCTTTCTTTTCTTTCTCAGGTTTGACTTCGCCATTCATTTTCGGTTTGGCCGTTCCGTTCACTAGTTTGACACCCGGATCGTTCTTGGATATGCCGCTGTCGTCAACATGGTTGGGCATCTTCTTTTTGTCTTTTTCGAAAGTGTCGAAGGCTTCTTCGTTGGCGGCTTTCTTGAGGCTGCTCTTGGAGAAGTCTGAGCTTTGCAGGTCTTTAGCTTTGTTGAGGACGTCTTTCGCGTTGAAACGCTTGTCGTCTGTGAAGGTGCAGTGCTGGTTGAGGAAGTTGGCGACGACTTCCCAGCGCTGGTTGGTGCCGGCGGGGAATAAGTTGACAGCTTTGATCAGCATTTGCATCATCTCCGCGGTCCATTCCATAGGAGCGCGCACGGCGGACTCTTTTTTGACTTTCTGTACTTCTTCCTTCTTCGTTTCGAATAGCGCTCTACGTTCCTCTTCTAATTTATCTTCGGTTTCCTTAGCAGTTTTGAGGAACGCGTTCCGGCCATTAGCTTCTAGTTCCTTCATGAAGTCTTGCAGTTCTGTGGCCTTCATGAGTTCACAGATTTTTTCCACGGAAGCCATGTGCGAGACGGTTTCTTCTTCGTTGGTGGCGTAGTAGTTGTTATTTTTGCACATGTCCCGGAGCGCCTTGCGTTCTTTGCGCAGGTTTTTCTTCTGTTGCTCGCGCTCGGCTCGCGCGGCCTCTATTCTCGCGCGCTCGGCCTCCTCGGCCTTCTGCTTGGCGAGCTGAGCTTCCTTGATGAGCCTCTCTTCTTCCGCTTTCTTGGCTTGTACTGCATTCTGAAATGGAATACAAAAATACATTAACACTGGTAAAAGTAAGAATAATTAAACATCACACACGCGGTTTTCGAGCGCATGCAGAACGGAGCGGACGCCCAAAGGTTGCGAAGCGAATTCGTCGCAAACGCCTGAAGGTTGCGAAGCGAATTTGTCGCAAGCGCCTGAAGGTTGCGAAGCGAATTCGTCGCAAACGCCTGAAGGTTGCGAAGCGAATTTGTCGCAAGCGCCTGAAGGTTGCGAAGCGAATTCGTCGCAAACGCCTGAAGGTTGCGAAGCGAATTTGTCGCAAGCGCCTGAAGGTTGCGAAGCGAATTCGTCGCAAACGCCTGAAGGTTGCGAAGCGAATTTGTCGCGAGCGCCTGAAGGTTGCGAAGCGAATTTGACGCAAACGCCTGAAGGTTGCGAAGCGAATTTGTCGCAAGCGCCCGCTTATGATATGTATGACCCATATTACATTATAACTTCAGTGATTTCTTTGAATGTTCATAAAAGCTATCTTAATGCAGATTGAGTATACACACCTGTCTAGCTTGTTTAGCTGCTAGTTTTTTGTCCTTGTCCTCCTGTTTGAATCTCTGTATCCGGGGGTCATGCGCGTAAGCCAAGTCCACCAAGCTGCGTATTCTGGCCATCTCCTCCTTCTTTAGCTTGGCTCTCGCAGCCTTAAAAGAAAAGAGAAGATATACTTTACAAAGGTTATACTAACAAAAGGAGCATACAATCAGGAGGCCTCATTCATTACTATAGTTCGACAACTTCGTGCGCGACCTTCCTGCGGGGTATAGACGGTGAGGGGGGGGCAGCACGTCATTCGTCATAAGACGTGCGGCGCGAATGCACGCGCGTCCCCTCTCCGCTATACCTCCCGCTACTTGCCGACATCTTGGATACCTCGCCTCCCACCATCTGTTACCCCTAGGTAAGTTCGCGCGCAAACTTATCAGACTATAAAAAGCCATCACTTGAAGCCGATTTATTATAGGTACCGGAAATTGTTTATGAAGCAGCTGCAGAAATTTGGACCTCCCATTCAAAAATGTTCAAAACATGTTCTAGTTATGTTAGATAGACAGATTAACATTTTTATTTCTTACATATAATACAAAACATTAAACAACAAACAGAAATCTTAGTGTAACTTTAGTAAGCAAAGACAGCCTTATCTCTTGCAGCCAACTCTTCCAGGCAACCTTTACCTTGAAAGAGACAGTAAACACAGTTTTTTTGTTTTACTTTGCATGGGAAGGCATTTTTAAGGTTTCGTAGTATGCTACAAACCCTTATCATTTTGTCAAGTCTGTCTGTCTGTATGCCTAACCCTGATAGATAATTTTGTCAGTTTTGGACTGATCAACATCAAATTTGGTGTGAAGATAGATTGTGTTGAGCCAAATAAAAAATATTAGAAAAAAAAAAGAAAAGGCTTTTTGGATCCTCCTATACATGTAAAAGGGGGGAAAAAAAATGTTCATCTATAATATTGAGTAGGGTATCATTGAATGGGCCTTTTGAAACTAAGGGGAGGTTTTTGGAGGAAAAAAAAAAACATCTTAACCCCTGTACTGGAGAAAAACCAGGATATGGTCGCCGCCATTTTACCCCCAACTGCGGAAAAACCAGGATCTGGTTGCACAGCTGTGAGCTCACATTTCGCTCATTTTAAAAATATTTACTGAACGCAGCGGTAATTGAATGAATAAAATACAGTCTAGGTAGGTTTTAAAATATAATAATGGCAACTAAAATGGCTTTCAGAATTGGAACATGGAACATAAACGGCCTGTTGGGCAAGAAACACGAAGCAGAAATTCTACTAAAAGTGCAAAAACTTGATATACTACTGATTTCAGAGGCACGCCTTACCGAAAACACATGCCTGCAAATAGATGGATACAATACCTATATAACTTACCACCCTGATAATACAGGACATGCCGGTACAGCAATTATTATAAAAAGAAATATTAAGCACCACCTAATCCCTGAACACCGAACTGCTAAAATACAAGCTACCTCAGTATTAGTGTATGACAAACAGAGCACCATCACAGTCTCATCTGTATACTGCCCACCTAAACAAAAGAGGAAGCCAGAAACAACCGATTGTGACTTCAACTCTTTCTTCAAAACGCTAGGAAATCGATTTATAGTTGGCGGAGACTGGAACGCTAAAAACATACAATGGGGATCACGTCTTACAACTACTAGAGGTCGACACCTAAGAAACAGCATTGACGCCAATCACCTGAGTACTCTAACTACTTGTGAACCGACATACTGGCCCACGGATGTCAAAAGACTACCAGATCTGCTTGACTTCTTTATATATAAAGGCATACCATCGTACTTCCTCCAAATAGAGGGCTGCAACGACTCCTCCTCTGACCATACACCCGTCATAGCAACAATGAGTGAAATGATCATAAAATGCCCAGCAAAGCCGTACCTATACAACAAATCCACAGACTGGCTCTTGTTTCAGCAGCACTTAGAAGAAAACATAGATCTAAATGTTAGACTTAAAAATGCAGAAGACATTGACAGTGCCACTGAACTTATCACTAAAACCATACAAACAGCGGCTTGGCATAGCACCACACCTACTAACCAATCATCAAGTAATTACTCTAACTTGCCAGAAGTTGTTAAACAGAAAGTGTTAGAAAAAAGACGACTAAGACGAGTATGGCACTGTAGTCGCCATCCTTCTGATAAAAGAGACTTTAACAAAGCTGCAGCAGAATTAAAGAAATTTTTACTTGAGGTAGAGAATGAGACACTGCAAGTACATTTGGAAAACCTGACGCCATCAGCACCAGCGAAAGCTGAATATTCTCTGTGGAAAACAGCCAAATCGCGTAATAAGCCTATGGAAGCTAAACATCCACTCAAAGGTGAAAATGGACATTGGGCCAAAACAGATGAAGAAAAGGCAGAGGCCTACGGATGCTTCCTTCGGGATGTATTTACGCCTAATAGTGATCTTGGTATTGAAAGCACAGATCTGGAAGTAAGGATGTTCCTGGAAAGTGATCTCCAACTGAGCCCTCCTCTGCGATGCTGCACACCTGCCGAAGTGCGACGAACTATCATGCAGCTAGACTTGAAAAAAGCCCCCGGCTTCGATCTTATAACAGCAGAGGTTTTGAGAAATCTCCCCAAGAAGGGTATAGTTTTTATTACGTCGCTATATAATGCTATTTTAAGAACCTCGCATTACCCTAGTTGTTGGAAAGTATCAGAAATTAAAATGGTTCCAAAACCTGGAAAGCCTGTACATCTGACATCATCGTACAGACCAATTAGTCTTCTCCCAGTACTTTCGAAGGTCCTAGAGAAAATCATCAAGAGGCGATTAAATGATTTCTTAAAACAAGACGACATCATTCCTGACCATCAATTTGGCTTTAGACCAAACCATGGAACAGTCGAACAAGTCCATAG
The DNA here is from genome assembly GCA_024500475.1 of Phthorimaea operculella. Classification (NCBI taxonomy): domain Eukaryota; kingdom Metazoa; phylum Arthropoda; class Insecta; order Lepidoptera; family Gelechiidae; genus Phthorimaea; species Phthorimaea operculella. The sequence goes on from JANFCV010000098.1 coordinate 1,097,197, forward strand.
GGTGTGTGAACACATAAGAGATGCGTTGGAGACCAAAAAATACTGCTCTGGAGTATTTCTAGATGTGCAGCAGGCCTTTGATAAAGTATGGCATGATGGCTTGTTGTACAAATTAAAGAAGCTGCTGCCACACAACATGTATCTTTTGCTAAAGTCCTACATCGAAAACCGCATCTTCTACGTCAAAGTAAATGACAAGACCTCAAACTTCTATGAAATAAAGGCAGGAGTCCCGCAGGGCTCAGTATTGGGACCAGCACTCTACCTCATATTCACAGCGGACGTACCCGAGTCGGACACAGTTATGACAGCTACTTTTGCAGATGATACAGCAGTCCTAACTTCTGATGTGGATCCGGACGTAGCCTCAATCACCCTGCAAACACACCTAGACAAAGTATATAAATGGATGAAATCCTGGAGAATCAAAGCAAGTGCCCCCAAGTCGAATCACATAACATTCACTCTTAGAACAAAGGACTGCCCGGCTGTAAAACTAGGTCAAGATATTCTACCTCACAACACTTCTGTTAAATACCTTGGCTTTCATCTGGATCGCAAACAAACGTGGAAAACTCACATCCAAAAGAAACGTGACGAACTTAACCACAAATTTAGATCTCTGGAGTGGCTAATAGGACGAAAATCCAGATTATCCATAGAAAACAAGATGCTAATATACAAGACCATCCTAAAACCTGTATGGACCTATGGCATCCAACTATGGGGCACAGCCAAAACATCAAACACAGAAATACTTCAGAGGTTCCAAAATGGGGTGCTCAAAGCAATTGTGGATGCTCCATGGTTTACCAAAATGGATGAAATCCATAACTACCTAAAAATCGCAACCATCAAGGAAGAAATAACCAATGCCTCTAAAAGCTATCAAGTCAAAATCGCACACCACCAAAATAGACTAGCTCAGTGCCTCAATGCTCCTCTGGAAAAAAGACGCCTAAAACGGTTGCATACCTGGGACAACGCCAAAGCCTCGACTGACTGACCAAACGAGAAGCACCAATATAAAGGCAGCCTAACAGTGGGAAGGCGCGCCTACCAGCCATTAAACTATCAAAAAAACTGCTTATGGTCTTAAGACCGATCGCATGTTGGCCACTTAATAAGAAAAAAAAAAAAAAAAAAAAAATAATGGCAACACCAAGCTCGGAACCATAGAGTATATTCAAGAAAAAAACATTCATTCTTTGAGTGTGTCCTTGAGATTTTATCGCGCGGCTGTTTTGAATGCTCTTCATGTAAAAAATATGTACTGAGGTGTGGTATTTTATTATTTATTTTAGTAAACAGATGTATAATAATGGAAAATAAAAAAACATTTCATAAAAGCATTGTCTACTTTGTTCAAAATCACTTGGTACATATGCTGTACCACGGTAAATGAGGACTTAAAAACAAGTACCACTACAGCTCAAGGTCGTCAAAACTACAATGTCTACAATGTTTATATTAGTCTACAACAACAAAGCTTGTTTCACGCCGAACTCCGCAGTATAACATACTATGCTTATCGCTCAATGGTTTCTGAGAAATCTTTGTTTATGTAATCGGAGCCACTTAATGGCACTTGAGCCGCGACCGGCCCCCAGTCGGCCATCTTGGAATGTCAAGTGTTCCCCAGTACAGGGGTTATTGTTTATGTCTCTAGATATTTGCTTTTAAAGCGGGCAATTTGGACCCATAATTTTTTCCAGCTAGAACTCCCAATCAATGTAAAATAAATACAAAACAATTAAAAAATATTCAATGTAGGTACTTTTTTACCTCATGTTCAATGAAAACTATAACAGATATAGTACTCAAGTTTAAATAAAAAAGAGAAAAGAAAATTACAGTTGGTTATTTATATTAAACAAACAATTATACAGCAGCAAATAAACCCTCAAAAATATTAATTTGTAACACTTCAGAGGCAGATATTTCATTTCAATTTTGCTAGTAAAGCTTAATTTTCTGTCATGCTCTTGGCCAGTTCTTTCTTTACTATTTTGAAATAATGTTACACAGGAAAGTTTGGTTCCAAGTAGAACCCAGCTTATAGCTATTTGAACTCATGCTATATTATAACATGATAATTATTACCTTATTCTGCTTCTCGATCCATCTCCTCTCCTCCCTATCCTGGCCTTTCTCCTTCTCTTCCTCATCAAGATACGAGAACTCGCGCCAAGAATCAAACTCGTACCAGAACGCATAGAACTTCTCAACTTGTTCTCTTGGACTGTTCTCATCGCCGAGCAAAGGCACGTTCCTCTTCTCCGACCAGCGGGAATTGATCTCAAAGATTTTAGTGAACGCTTTGAAGAAACCGTCCTTCTTTATCTCTGCTACGGTCGGTATGCTGTCGTCGACGAGAGGGTCGACCGAATCATACGATCTGCGTTTGGACGGTGTACCGAGAATCTCGTAAGCTTTGGTTATGCAAGTGAAATAGTCGTCGTCGCTGCGTATCTCCTCCCCTTGCGCCTTACGTTTGTCGGGATGGTGTTTCAGTACTTTCTGGCGGTAGGCACGCTTGATATCATCGTCGGTCGCTTTGTTGCGAAGGTTTTTCATACCCAGAACTGCATAGTGGTCTTGGTTTTTCCATTCCTTCGGGTCCAGGCTGCGCAGGTACTCCACGTCGTCGTCGAAGGTCACCTCCTCGGCCTTCTCTTTGGAATGGGACGTGTCCAGTAGCTCGTCTTCCCCGTGACATTTGATCTTGTAATATCGCAGGAACGCGGCGCCCGCACATTCTACTTTTCTCTTCACGAACAGTTGGGGTATCGCCACCACCCGACATTCGTTACTATTCTCCCCCTCACTCATTTTCTATTTGTTTTACCTAATAAATATGAACCAAGTGCGAACATAACCTATAAGGGAGGTAAACACCTCGGAGATTAATTACTCGCTCCCGTTTTCGCCTACTTCTGTACACTATTGAAAACTACATTCAAAATTACAATAAATAAACGTTACTATTTACTGCTAGGAGAAATGTATCATAATTTATTAAAAATTAAAACGCGCGACGAGTTCGACATTGTTAAAGTGAACGAACGAATGAACGATTTTTTGAATGAATGAAATTGATCCATGTTGCAAATGTCAAGGTTCACATGAACTACACCACCACGTATACGAACAAAACATTGTAAGCAGTGTACCACGCATGAGTATCCGAACGTTGAATCAATGTTGCCAATATACCAGACGTAATCAGCTGACTGACCACTTGTCAAAACATTGCAATCGTCTTTGGTGCATGTTTCACAAGTTTAATAAAATAAAATAAGTTGTATTTAGGACTTCTTTTGTTCTATCCGTCAATGGCTGACGTATTTTTCAATTTAAATTTTTTATTTTATGTTTATTTGGATATTCAGTGATTATCTTCGATAGTATTATAAGCAGTGAACTACCCTGAATGTAAACATCGAATAGAGTGTCTAAATTGAAGAGTTTACAAGACATTTCCGGTTGGATCAAGAGGATGTCCCTGGCGCCTGTAGAAGACACTATCATCTTCCTGCTGGAGCCATCAACCGTCCGGCGCAGCAGCGCTGGAATCTTATACTACTGACACTGGCAGAATTACCCTAATTGGGTAGAAGTCCATATTATAAATAAATAAATAAATAAATAAGTTGTATTTATTTTATCTTGCAGTTTATTGTTTCTATTCTAGAAAAGCGGACAACATGGACTATCTATTCAAGCCAATAGTGTTGGTGACAGGGTTTGGCCCGTTTGTCGGTCATCCCGTGAACGCGAGTTGGGAGGCAGTGAAATTAATGAATAAGGAAAAAATCGAAAAAAAGCACAATATCGAGCTGGTGCAGCTGGAAATTCCTGTAACGTATCAAAACGTAGACGAGTTTGTCCCAGCTCTGTGGGAGACCCATGAGCCAAAGGTAAGTTGAAAATATTTCATTACAATATAAAGAATACAAAAGTTTGTAAGGTCTTTGACCCTGCTTTATTTAGACAAGATAAAAGTGTAAGTCGAGATAAATAACATAGGGAAGTCGTTTATAGGCTAAAAAAATACATTTTATAAACTTTACTTTCATTCAAAGATAGCACAGACTATTCAAACAAAAAGTCAGAACAAATATTTTCTAATCAAACTTTATAATGCCGCAGTACAGAGGACCATAAAACTTAAAACTAAACTGTTTGTACAGGGAGTAACAAAAAGGAAGCTCCCATACCTCCCTTTTTGTTACTCCTGGTATATTAAACCAAAAAAAGTATGTTATATTTGTTGCCTAAATATTAAACAACCACATTTCCTAAAATTTTAGCTTATGATCCATGTTGGCGTATCCAAAATAGCAAACGAGATAACACTTGAGAGGCAAGCACACCGGAAAGGCTACCAGAGGCTGGACTACTTCAACGAGCGGCCGGCCAACCACGTCTGCACCGCTGAGGGGGCCATACGGTTACACACCAAGTTCAATGTCGAGAGGATCTGTAAGGAGTACAACAATACCAGTCCTGAAAAAACCAGCGCTATCACCTCTTTGGATGCTGGCAGGTAATTATATTAAATATATCAGAAAAGTTGTATAGGTAGTTAAATACCTATAGAAACTAGGTATTCATTTGGGACAAAATCACAGAAACTTTGTATCAGAAACAAAGTATCTAAAACAAAGTTTGCACAAATATGCTTTCTTGTTAGGAAGTTTGTTCCAAACATTTTTTAAATGCGTCTTCATTGGGAAGATTTATGGGACACTTTTTTATTTATTTTGGAACTTTGTCCCAGAAATGTTCCCAATTAATATCCCAATAATATAAAAGTCTTTTTTATACATTTTATATTGAAAGAATAATTTAGGTTGTTTGAGGGCATAGACATCAGCATAACCAATAACCATGAATAGAACTATTTGTAATACGGGGTGTTAGGGACGGTGTAATGAAAACTTTGCAGGCGTGCTCAGACCATCAAACTGAACAACTTTTACTATGGAGCCAATGGTGGGAAACGAAAAAAAAAATTCCGACTTCCCATACAAAATTCACAATCAGCTGACTGACTTTGTATGGGAGGTCGGAAATTTTTTTTCGTTTCCCACCATTGGCCCCATAGTAAAAGTTGTTCACTTTGATGGTCTGAGCACGCCTGCAAAGTTTTCGTTACACCGTCCCTAACACCCTGTATAATGTAGGTACCTATCCATTCTGATAAACCTAAGATTGTTACAATATTACTGAGAAGTCAATGATTCTACATTCCATGATGCATTATTGCAAAACAGTCTTTATTATCTTAGTCTGTAAGTGTAAGTTTTGAAAATAAATAAATGAAATGAAATAAATGTTATCTTCATAATCTTTCAATATGTGACTGAGAGCAAATGCCATTGTTCTCATATGCATGATAAATAAGATTATTTATTCTACCTGTTATCAGTCATTCATCAATTTTGCACAAGCAAAAGATAAGCATCTACTAGCAAAATATCGAACACTTTTCTTGTTACTAGCAATAAAACTCTTTTCTTGTTATTTGCGCCGATATTGCTGCACCCACTATTTAAATGTAGCTAGATCTAATATCCAGACAGTTTCTGGACCACGTTTTTGCCCCAGATCCGAACTTAAAACATTTTATGTTTCGGCGATAGTAGGGCCGTCGTTGCTCGATGATCTATTATATTCGTATCATTAGAAGCTACTGTTGCATCGTGCCCTCCATTTTCCACCCGTTTCTCTTCTAGATACCTCTGCGAGTACATCTACTACACATCGCTATCGCACGATAACACTCGCACGCTGTTCGTCCACGTGCCCGATACGAACATTTACTCGTCGGAGCAAACCGCTAGAGGGCTCGAGAGGATCCTGGACTTGTGCATGGAGCAGATACTTGAGGGTGAAGAGGCTGACGCGGTGGCGGACGAGCTCGAGCGCGCCAATCTGAGCGATAATGAGGTGTAATCATTTGTTAATGCCACCGTTAACTGGGACCTGCTTATGTGAGAAAGCATAAGTGAAACTTTTATAACTAGAAACGAGGTCACAACAAAAGTTTCGAAAGTTGAATAATTAAGAAACTTTTAAAAGTTATAATAATTTATTACTTACTTACCTTAGCACCGTGAGGCAAAGCCATAAGGTCTCTGTTATACTACCCGTTTCACAAAAGAAAGGGAATATAAATGGCGGAGGTTCCATACGTGGGAGGGAGAACACATAGACGCCTGGTATATGTAAGAGCCTTAGAGTGAGTGAGAAAGTATGACCTCCGGCCGCCATTTATATTCCCCTTCTTTTGTGAAACAGGTAGTACACGTTTCACTGTAGAAGATAATTAAACTTACAGGCTAGCGTAACGTATTTATGTATAAGACTTATTAACCCTAGATTGGTCGCGTGGGGTCTTTAAAAGCCCTTCGAGTAGACAAATGCGTTTTTTTTCTTTTAACGGATTATCCGAGTATCTTGAAACTTTGTGTACCTTCCTGAATAGCATGTAGATTGGTATAAAATTATATAAGGTCCTATTAAATTCACTGCAAATATTTTAAGGGCATGCGTAAATATGTATAAGAAAAACATCTAAGGTATTTAAAAAAAATCTACATGCTAGATTTTTTTTCCAGTTTCAAAACAAACTTTTTAATTAATTATGTGAACACCCTGACCCGACTGACGTTCCGCCACGTAGACAGGATTCACTTACACGGCACGCACACTAACAACCAACCAATCACAGCACCTTTTTTTGGCGCGTAATTTAAATTCATCGAAGTGTGTGTTTCTAGGACAAACAGGGTGCACTTTTTTAGTTTTCCTTTTTTTTAGTTAAATGCAGTTTTCTCGAAAACTAGCGTGTAGATTTCTTTAAAAATTTGCCTAGTACTTGCTTGTATTTTATTTGATCTGCCCCTAAAATATTTGCAGTGAATTTAATAGGACCTTATATTTCATTAATATCCGTTCACGTGTTTACGATATATGGGCGTCGTTTTAGTAAAAAGGCTTATAAAGACCCCACACCCCACGCGACTAGAAGTTTTAATTTAAAAAACATATATATGAAGTCGCCTATTGCGTTTCTCTGACACATGCCAGGAAAATGCCTTTTTCCTACGGGAAAATGAGTTGCAGCGGGTGAAACAATACCTACCACAGAGAAAGGAAGTCACGGGGCTGACATAATGAATTTGATGACGACACTGCCCTGTGATACCTACCTATCTATAAAACCAGCCAAACTAGAGACTTTTGAAATAATGTACCTAGAATTAAGTGAAAATAAGAAATGTTGAAAAATTAATTAGCGTCTACTGGGACTTCCCGGGACCGTGGGGTACCGTCCTACTGCACTACCCACAGTCCTGGTCCCTACTCTACATTTTTTCAACTTTACTTATTTTCATTTAGGAGAATAATATAGCACTGTGAGTGCATTAAAATTTCCACTACATAAAACTAAGTGTTGTCGGAATATAATAATATGAATTTATACTTTTTAATAGCCTACAGTTTGTCCCACTGTCCACTGCTGGACAAAGGCTTCCCCTAGAGGGCAGTTACTTACGAGAACAAAATGTGAACATTCTTTTGCCATCTAATAATGCATTAATGAATGTAAGAGACGGTTGAACTACACCTAATTACCTATATAACAAAAGTAGGTAGGCATCTACCTAATACCATATTTAAATAACTAAATGCAGGTGTTATATAAATATCCCTGGACGAGACACACAGCGCCATCTAGCCCCAAACTAAGCAAAGCTTGTACTATGGGAACTAGACAACTGATATAATACTTATATACTTTTTTTGTAAATAAATACATATTATACATAGAAAACACCCAGACTTAACACAAATTATATAGGTACCTACAACCTACTTTTGTTATATAGGTACCTAATTTGGTGTAGTTCAACCGTCTCTTACGTTCATGAATGCATTAGCATGCAGTTAACACCCTGTATAGAGATAAAATTAATCCATATTTATATTCAATATTTTATTGTATTATATATGTTTTTTTGTAAATACGTTTTTACTACTTGTGTGTATCAAGTATTTCCATTTATTGTAGTTTGTTATTTAATCGAAATAATAAAAAGACGCCTAAAGTTGCAGTATACGCCTTTTCAATCAATAGCCCTTTAGAAAAGCAAGCAAATCTCCTCCTTAATTATTTGATGCAGCACAGAAATATCGAGGTATTTGCCTTTTTCAACATTTTAGTCGCCCTTTAACCCTGATGAAAGCAGAGGACCTACCTACAATATGCGACTGACTTGTCTGTTTTTAAATACTGGCCACCATAATCCGAATTAAGACGGTTGCATAGCTAAATAAATCAATGCCCCCAAAAATGACGATTCCCAGGACAGGTCCCAAGAAAGTCCACACGCGCAGTCACTCGCACAAATCTAACGATGAAACGAACATAGCCTGGCAGTTGACTGACATTTTGACAATTGATTAATGCTGCCAGACCGTCGCAAAATGGATGGTTCTCTGTCCCTTTTAGATAGGGACCTTCCTTTTTGTCCATTTTTATCCACTCACCCGCTATCCCTGTCGTGAAGAGTCACGAATGCAGCTGGCGATGGTGAGTGATCACAATGTCTTTGCTTATCGATTCAATATCGATAAGGTTGATCGGATATGTACATTTTGTCTATGGCGAAAATATTTTTATCTGTGGTGACAGGTGGAGTATTTGAGAGATGGTTAAAATAGAAAGGGTGGGTAGAGTGAAGATGAGGAAAAAACGTGTCGTCGATATTGGGCCCGAAGACTGTGATACTGTGAGTAAAAACAGCTGGGACTCATCCTGAAGGCCAAAGCCTCGAGGAGGCTGTTCCTGAAGTGCTGGTGATTGGATGCCACTTAGAGATGTCCTGAGAAACTATGTAAGTCCTTGTTATCATGTTGGTGTAGCATGGCTCATGAGAGGTGGCAAATTAACCAGTGAATTGATTTGTACTTTGGTTAGATCTGGCGTGAGATAGCATGGACATACCTGAAATCTCTCTGTAATTGTGTTTGATGCCCAAATAGAACACGTTGTCGTGTTCTGTGTTGTTAAGGGGTGGCCACCCAACCTTGGGGAGGATGATAGTTTCCCTCCGGAGGAACTCTGTTCTTCCATAGCCGCCTGACAGTATTAGATGAGGCTTGACTACCTATGTGAAGGGGCGTTCACATAGGTATCAAGCAGACCTATGTAAAGCTGTCAGTGGAGGGCTTCCGGGCAAGAGAGATTTCTGGAGGCCTGGGTGAGTTTAAGGGGAGGTTGGAGACTCATGGTGGCTTCGGCCACAATAACATACTCCATCTGGCGAGTATGTTATTGGACATTTCCATGGCTTGGAAATGGCACTTGCAAGGTGGCAAGTGTTAATCTTTGTATGGGTTGCGCTCACGTCCAGCATAGCAGGTATGGGATGGACTTGGGTATTGTAATACTGAAGGACATCATTGCGTGCCAAGTGGGTACGACGCCTGTGCAGGGGGAACTTGACAGTATGCTCTGTTTCACTGCGGTGATCCCCCATCGAACATTGAGATATTTATGTAAACTTGTAATGTCAGTAAAGAGTACATATTTGAAAGTATGTACTATTGATGAATTGCTATTTCTCGTGAGCCAGGTTAAACCCGATATGATGATTCTTATAGTTCTCTAACGAGAGGAAATAAGGACAGCATACTGTATATGTTGTCCTTATCATATTTTATTTTGTGTTTTATGTCGTTACAACCGCGAAGCTATATAAATATAACCGAATATCTATTTCGTGGCGACAATCCCTTTTCGGACGGTCTAGACATCGGTCATTGGTCTAGACTAGATCACTTTATAGTTCAGAAAATGATGTTAAATGTTTCACAAGAAAATATACAGTGATACACGTACTTATATACGTCCATATAGTCTTACCGTGGTAAAGTAAAATTACGAAAAGATTTGAAAGTAGGACCAACGAGAGTGATTTTAAAAACCACCTTTTTGTCTAAAATGTCTCTCTTCTGATGCAAAATTGGCTTAAATTTCCGGAACAGTCTGGCAGCACTGTAATTTGACAACTTCAAAATCAAAACAGATGTTTGCCAGGTTAGTATTATCAAAGTATTATGTTCCTTGTGTTTGCCACCCGGTGATTATTTTCGTAAAAAACAACTTTTCTTCAGATTTTTATTAGAAAACCATCGAAAATGGACGAAATAGAGTACAAACTGAACTCCCAAAACAGTGTGCTAGTTGTGAATGCCGTGGACAAATTGATATCGAGTATAAAATCCAAGTTCAAACTTGCGGAGCGGCAGAAGTTTGTCGTGGAGAATGAGGAGTTGAAGTTTTTGCGGGACAAGTGCACTTCCAAGGACAGTCTGGTGAGCCTGACGGCGTGCCAGGGTCTCCTGGCGTTGGTGCAGCTGGGGGTCTTGGAAATCGGTCATACCATGTCCACGGTTATAACCTTACTGCCGAGTGCTCAGTAAGTTTGAATTTAATTTTCGGAATGATGAATGTTTACTTCAATTTAGAGTTAATTTTCATTTAGTACAAATAATTCCAGGGCATGTTCTACTCACAAAACTGAACAACGTTAATTACAAACTTTTCTACCAAATATGAAAAAGTTTGATCCTTCACATTCAATATGCCATTATCTGATATTTTGTTCATGGTAGAAACCAATCGCAAATAGCTGAAACAGAAAAAAAAGCGGCCAAGAGCGTGTCAGACACGCTCACAAATAGGGTTTCGTAGTCAGTCAACGTTTAAGTATCTTTCAGCGTAACAAAGTTAATTTTGTTGCTTGTTTGTTTGCAGCTGTATGGTTACCAACCGCAAATTGAATAACTTTAATATTTCCTTAATCTTAAGTGGTACAGTATTTGTTATAGTTTTCATGGTAACTTCATATTAAGAACTATATTCCATATTTCTTTCAAATTTTTAACATGCATACTTTAGCTGGAACAATTTATGGCTCAAAAACACCATTTTTAAAAGCAAAAATCTCGAGACAGAAAGATTTTAGAGAATTTGTTTCAAAGAAACCTCCCCTTAGTTTTAAAAGACCTAAGATTCAACGATACCCTACTCAATATTACAGGTGGAAAAAAATTTTTTTGCCCCCCTTTCACATGTATGGGAAGGGGGTCCAAAAAACAATAAAAATGTTATTTTCTCAACATTTCTAAATTTGGGTCAACACGATCTATCTTCACACCAAATTTGATGTTGATTGCTCCAAAACTGACGAAGTTATGAGGGTGCGGCATACAGACAGACAGACAGACAGACAGACTTACCGAAATGATAAGGGTTTCTAGTAGACTACGAAACCCTAAAAAGTAGATAACCATAATAAATACCTGGCTCCTCCGAACTCAGGTGTAGGGAGAAAAGCACAAAAAATCTGTTGGTTGTCTGCTTATATCTCGAAAACGATATGTGATAAGAAATTTTGTTGTACTAGAGTTTGCTTGGCAATGAAAGCTATAGATTTTTGATCTTGACAGTTTTTACCTTCCCCATTTTTTTCCGTTTCATCTTGTCCAGCATTTTCCATTATTGCACTTTTGCTTCCAGCAACTACTCAGCAATAATCTCCACAATGGCCGGCCTGCTCACCCTCGATCTGAAGTCCCGCATCGTGCCCGGCCAGCCATATGTGTGCCAGTTCTCGCAGCGGTCACCGCAGCATCCCTTCATCTCCGTACTGGAGAAGAACAAGAGCGCTGAAGATGACGTCATCAACCAGATGCATGCTTTGTGCACTCATCCGGATTATGTGTTAGTTTACTATGCAAATTATCTAATAATAATGCAAATTGCTAGCTAGGACGCAGGTTAATGAGTAAGTAACAATAGTAGAATAGTAGTATCTGACTAGATATGCTATAACCTGATTCATAGAAGAAAGGGACCCGAAATGGCAACATTATTGTTTGCGTCTTTTTCATATAACATGACATTTGATCAGGATTTAAACAATAATGTTGCCATTTCGCGTACCCTTCTTCTATGAATCATGTACAGTCCAGCAAAAAAGAATAGACAAAAAATATGGGCGCCACTTTGTATGAATTACAAATTAAATGGCAACATTGTTTATAAATGGCAACAATTTTGTATTAAAATGTTAGTTCCATTTTATTTAATTTCTACTCTTTTTTGCTGGACTGTAGCAGTCTGGAAATTCGATTTGATTAAGCCGCATCGCCACGATCCAAGATTTGACGCTCTACATGATCTTGATGACACTTGTCACATCATGCCTGGCCAGGCCTACGCCAGTTCTCGCAGCGGTCGCCGCAGCATCCCTTCACGCGCTTGTGCAAACAAGAAGCCGGACTACGGGTGGTCACTTGCTGTCCCCGAGAGAAGTCCAATCCCTTGACCCCAAACAGATCGTGGCCTTCCTTAGAATGGCCCGACTGGATGAGGTCATTTAGTCGTAAGGGTCGGCCACAATAGATCTGAAAAGGTCGCAGTGGCTGTTGGTCTGACCAGGACCAACCCCTTCTAACCAAATAATAATAATAAAATCCCTTCATCTCCGTTCTGGAGAAGAACAAGAGCTGAAGATGATGTGATTAACCAGATGCACGCGTTGTGCACACACCCGGATTATGTGTTAGTTTTCAATCGAGAGTCGATGTGTATTGCAATTTTATTTAATCAACAGGCAGACAAACTATCTCTATGGTGGTACAAAGTCTTCCGGTCTCAAACTTTTGCCAAAAGTGGTGTCGTTTTATAAAGCCTTTTACGCTCGGCCTACCCTGCAAGCTACATAAGCGCGATATTTGATGTTTATTGTTAAATTAGAAATAATGATTTCCCTGGCAGTATATCATTGAACAGAACAGAATAGTGACAGGTTGTCACAATAAACCTCAACTCTCAAATCCCTTAGTCGCTTCTTACGACACCCACAGGAAAGATATGCGGTGATGCTATTCTAAACCAGCACCACACGGCAAATGTATGTATGCCGATTTCGGCCATAGCGACCACTTCTACTCCTGCTCAAGTCGGCGCTGATACGCCCGTAGGTGGCTTTTGTAGCCAACGTTGGCAGTAAAAGTAGTTAACTACTACTATAACAGCCACAATAAAGTCCACTGTTGAACATAGGCCTCCCCCTAGTAGGGGTGTATAAAAGTAGTTATTATGTATGATTTCCCTGGCAGTATATCATCGAACAGCCTGGAGCTGCTCCGGCCCGTGTTCCTCTGGTTGACGTGCGAATGTTCCCGCGCGTCCGCCAGCATCAGGCCGTGGCAACTGCTGCTGAGTTTGCCCTCGTCGACGGCGCAGAGGCAGTTGCTGCTGGCTTGCATTGCATGTTGGTAGCATTGTTAATGAGCGCCTTCTTAATTAGGACGGGTTATACGCCGACCATGTTGAGCCGCACGTAATAGTATGGCTACCTATAATCCGTCCAAATTAAGAAGGCGCCCATTTCCAATGCTACCAACATGATGCCAGAGGAACTGTTTGATGAGACGCACTATACTGCTGCATTTCCTTGTGTCTATTGGTGTAAATGGCCGTTTTATAAAGCCGTTTCAGTTACACTGTAGGCAGAGCTTAAACAGCTATAAAGCACGGTCATTCAAAAGATTGTGTATCACCATAGCGACAGGTTGTCAGCCTGTCGCCTAAAATTGCAATCCACGCCAATTCTCATATCCCATAGTCGCTTCTTATTCTTCTTCTGTGATATTATTTTAAGCCGGCACCACACGCCAAATGTATGTATGTATGTTTATTATGTATATTTCCCTGGCAGTATATCATCGAACAGCCTGGAGCTGCTCCGGCCCGTGTTCCTCTGGTTGACGTGCGAATGTTCCCGCGCGTCCGCCAGCATCAGGCCGTGGCAACTGCAGCTGAGTTTGCCCTCGTCGACGGCGCAGAGGCAGTTGCTTCTGGTTTGCATTGCATGTTGGTAGCATTGTAAATGAGCGCCTTCTTAATTCGGACCGGTTATACGGCGACCATGTTGAGTCGCACGTAATAGTAAGGCTGGCTATAATCCGTCCAAATTAAGAAGTCCATTCCCAATGCTACCAACATTATGCCAGAGAAACTAATTGATGAAACGCACTATACTGCTGCATTTCCTCGTTAGTCTATAGGTGTAAATGGCCGAAAACACGGTCATTTAAAGACTGTGTAGCACCATAGAGACAGGTTGTCAGTTGGCTGTCGCTTAAAATTGCAATACATATCAATTCTCATACCCCTTAGTCACTTCTCATTCTTCTTCTGTGATACTATTCTAAGCCGGCACCACACGTAAATGTATGTTTATTATGTATTATTTCCCTGGCAGCATATCATCGAACAGCCTGGAGCTGCTCCGGCCCGTGTTCCTCTGGTTGACGTGCGAATGTTCCCGCGCGTCCGCCAGCATCAGGCCGTGGCAACTGCTGCTGAGTTTGCCCTCGTCGACGGCGCAGAGGCAGTTGCTGCTGGCTTGCATTTCCTCGTTAGACTATGGCTGTAAAAGGCCGTTTTATAAAGCCGTTTCAGTTACGCTGAAGGCAGAGCGTAAATGGCCTTATAACCTGGTTCACAAAAGAAGAGGACCCGAAATGGCAACATTATTATTTGCGTCTTTTTCATATTAATTTGAGCAATATGTCAACAATAATGTTGCCATTTCGGGTCTCCTTCTTTTGTGAACCATGTAGTAAAATACGGACATTTACACCACGTCTGACAATAATTTGAGAGTGATTCAGAAGACTGTGTATCATCATAGCGACAGGTTGTCAGCCTGTGGCCTAAAATTGCAATACACATCAATTGTCATATTCCGTAGACGCTTCTTACGACACCCACTGGAAAGATATGGGGTATGCCCAAATGTATGTACGTATGTTTATTATGTATATTTCCCTGGCAGTATATCATCGAACAGCCTGGAGCTGCTCCGGGCCGTGTTCCTCTGGTTGACGTGCGAATGTTCCCGCGCGTCCGCCAGCATCAGGCCGTGGCAACTGCTGCTGAGTTTGCCCTCGTCGACGGCGCAGAGGCAGTCCTCTTTAGTCTATGAATGCAAATGGCTGTTTTATAAAGCCGTTTCGTTTACACCAAGTCATATGGTCAGCCATAGTTTGAGAGTAATTCAGAAGACTGTGTATCTATAGTGACAGGTTGTCAGCCTGTCGCCTGGGTTGATGCGACTCTAAGCCGGTGCCACACGGCAAATGTCTGATTTTCGGCTGATTTCGGCCATGGCGACCACTTTTACTCCTGCCTAAGTCGGCGCTGCGTAGGTGGCTATTGTAGCCGATGTTGGCAGTAAAAGTAGTTTATTATGCATTATTTCCCTGGCAGCATATCATCGAACAGCCTGGAGCTGCTCCGGCCCGTGTTCCTCTGGTTGACGTGCGAATGTTCCCGCGCGTCCGCCAGCATCAGGCCGTGGCAACTGCTGCTGAGTTTACCCTCGTCGACGGCGCAGAGGCAGTTGCTTCTGGTTTGCATTTCCTCATTTCATTAGTCTATGGATGTAAATGGCGATTTTACAAAGCGTAAACAGCTGTAAAACACGGCCATTTACACCACGTCTGACAATAGTTTGACAGTAATTCAGAAGAGTGTGTACTACCCGGTTCTCAAAAGAAGGAGACCCGAAATGGCAACATTATTGTTGACATCTTGCTCAAATGTAATTTTATATGAAAAAGACGCGAACAATAATGTTGCCATTTCGGGTCCCCTTTTGTGAACCAGGTAGTATCTCCATAGTGACAGGTTGTCAGCCTGTCGCCTAAAGTTGCAATACATATCAATTCTCATACCCCTTAGTCGCTTCTTATTCTTCTTCTGTTCTGTGATGCTATTCTAAGCCGGCACCACACGGCAAATGTATGTATATTATGTATGATTTCCCTGGCAGTATATCATCGAACAGCCTGGAGCTGCTCCGGCCCGTGTTCCTCTGGTTGACGTGCGAATGTTCCCGCGCGTCCGCCAGCATCAGGCCGTGGCAACTGCTGCTGAGTTTGCCCTCGTCGACGGCGCAGAGGCAGTTGCTGCTGGCTTGCATTTCATGTTGGTAGCATTGTGAATGAGCGCCTTCTTAATTAGGACGGGTTATACAGCGGCCATGTTAAGCCGCACGTAATATTATTAGGCTGCCTATAAAAGGCGAATATTTCCAATGCTGCCAACATGATGCCAGAGGAACTATTTGATGAAACGCACCTGGAAACGCACTATACTGCTGCATTTCCTCGTTAGTTTATTGGTGTAAATGGCCGTTTTATAAAGCCGTTTATTATGTATATTTCGCTGGCAGTATATCGTCGAACAGCCTGGAGCTGCTCCGGCCCGTGTTCCTCTGGTTGACGTGCGAATGTTCCCGCGCGTCCGCCAGCATCAGGCCGTGGCAACTGCTGCTGAGTTTGCCCTCGTCGACGGCGCAGAGGCAGTTGCTGCTGGCTTGCATTGCATGTTGATAGCATTGTAAATGAGCGCCGTCCTATTTTGAACGGGTTATATGGCGACCATGTTGAGTTGCTTGTAATAATATGGCTGCTTATAATCCGCCCAAACTAAGAAGGCGCCCATTTCCAATGCTACCAACCAACATGATGCTAGAGAAACTATTTGATGAAACGCACTATTGCTGCATTTCCTCGTTAGTCTGTAGGTGTAAATGGTCGTTTTATAAAGCCGTTTATTATGTATGATTTCCCTGGCAGTATATCGTCGAACAGCCTGGAGCTGCTCCGGCCCGTGTTCCTCTGGTTGACGTGCGAATGTTCCCGCGCGTCCGCCAGCATCAGGCCGTGGCAACTGCTGCTGAGTTTGCCCTCGTCGACGGCGCAGAGGCAGTTGCTGCTGACTTGCATTTCCTCGCTAGTCTATGGGTGTAAATGGCCGTTTTATAAAGCCGTTTTGTTTACGCTGTAGACAGAGCGTAAACGGCTGTATAATCTGGTTCACAAAAGAAGGTGATACGACATGGCAACATTATTATTTGCGCCTTTTTCATATAACATGACATTTGAGCAATATGTCAACAATAATGTTGCTATTTCGGGTCCCCTTCTTTTGTGAACCATGTAGTAAAATACGGACATTTACACCACGTCTGACAATAGTTTGAGAGTAATTCAGGAGACTGTGTATCTATAGTGACAGGTTGTCATCCTATTGCCTATAATTGCAATACACATCAATACTCATATCCCTTAGTCGCTTCTTAAGACACCCACAGGCAAATGTATGTATGTATGTTTATTATGTATAATTTCCCTGGCAGCATATCATCGAACAGCCTGGAGCTGCTCCGGCCCGTGTTCCTCTGGTTGACGTGCGAATGTTCCCGCGCGTCCGCCAGCATCAGGCCGTGGCAACTGCTGCTGAGTTTGCCCTCGTCGACGGCGCAGAGGCAGTTGCTGCTGGCTTGCATTGCATGTTGGTAGCATTGTAAATGAGCGCCTTCTTAATTCGGACCGGTTATACGGCGACCATGTTGAGTCGCACGTAATAGTAAGGCTGGCTATAATCCGTCCAAATTAAGAAGTCCATTCCCAATGCTACCAACATTATGCCAGAGAAACTAATTGATGAAACGCACTATACTGCTGCATTTCCTCGTGTCTATTGGTGTAAATGGCCGTTTTATAAAGTAGTTTATTATGTATTATTCCCCTGGCAGCATATCATCGAACAGCCTGGAGCTGCTCCGGCCCGTGTTCCTCTGGTTGACGTGCGAATGTTCCCGCGCGTCCGCCAGCATCAGGCCGTGGCAACTGCTGCTGAGTTTGCCCTCGTCGACGGCACAGAGGCAGTTGCTGCTCGCTTGCATTGCATGTTGGTAGCATTGTAAATGAGCGCCTTCTTAATTCGGACCGGTTATACGGCGACTAGGTTGAGCCGCACGTAATAGTATGGCTGCCTATTAATCCGTCCAAATTAAGAAGGCGCCCATTTCCAATGCAACCAACATGATGCCAGAGGAACTATTTGATGAAACGCACTATACTGCTGCATTTCCTCGTTTGTCTATAAGTGTAAATGGCCGTTTTATAAAGCCGTTTACTATGTATTATTCCCCTGGCAGTATATCATCGAACAGCCTGGAGCTGCTCCGGCCCGTGTTCCTCTGGTTGACGTGCGAATGTTCCCGCGCGTCCGCCAGCATCAGGCCGTGGCAACTGCTGCTGAGTTTGCCCTCGTCGACGGCGCAGAGGCAGTTGCTGCTGGCTTGCATTGCATGTTGGTAGCATTGTAGATGAGAGCCTTCTTAATTAGGACGGGTTATTCGGCGACCATGTTGAGCCGCACGTACTATTATGGCTGCCTATAATCCGTCCAAATTAAGAAGTCCATTCCCAATGCTACCAACATTATGCCAGAGAAACTAATTGATGAAACGCACTATACTGCTGCATTTCCTCGTTAGTCTATTGGTGTAAATGGCCGTTTTATGAAGGCGTTTCATTTACACTGTAGGCAGAGCTTAAACAGCTATAAAGCATGGTCATTCAAAAGATTGTGTATCACCATAGTGACTGGTTGTCAGCATTGTAATACACATCAATTCTCATATCCCTTAATCGCTTCTTATTTTTCTTCAGCCGGCACCACACGGCAAATGTATGTATGTATGTTTATTATGTATGATTTCCCTGGCAGCATATCATCGAACAGCCTGGAGCTGCTCCGGCCCGTGTTCCTCTGGTTGACGTGCGAATGTTCCCGCGCGTCCGCCAGCATCAGGCCGTGGCAACTGCTGCTGAGTTCATCAAATAGTTCTTCTGGCGTCATGTTGGTAGCATTGTAATTGAGCGCCTTCTTGATTCGGACGGTTTATACGGCAACCAGGTTGAGCCGCACGTAATATTATGGCTGCCTATAAAAGGCGAATATTTCCAATGCTGCCAACATGATGCCAGAGGAACTATTTGATGAAACGCACCTGGAAACGCACTATACTGCTGCATTTCCTCGTTAGTTTATTGGTGTAAATGGCCGTTGTATAAAGCCGTTTATTATGTATATTTCCCTGGCAGCATATCATCGAACAGCCTGGAGCTGCTCCGGCCCGTGTTCCTCTGGTTGACGTGCGAATGTTCCCGCGCGTCCGCCAGCATCAGGCCGTGGCAACTGCAGCTGAGTTTGCCCTCGTCGACGGCGCAGAGGCAGTTGCTGCTGGCTTGCATTTCCTCTTTAGGCTTTGGGTGTAAATGGCCGTTTTATTGAGCGCAAACAGCTGTAAAACACAGCCATTTACACCACGTCTGACAATGGTTTGAGAGTCATTCTGAAGACTGTGTATCACTATAGAGACAAGTTGTCAGCCTGTCGCCTAAAATTGCAATACACATCTTTACGTTTCTTACGACACCCACGGGAAAGATATGGGGTATGGGCAAATGTATGTATGTATGTTTATTATGTATATTTCTTTGTCAGTATATCATCGAACAGCCTGGAGCTGCTCCGGCCCGTGTTCCTCTGGTTGACGTGCGAATGTTCCCGCGCGTCCGCCAGCATCAGGCCGTGGCAACTGCTGCTGAGTTTGCCCTCGTCGACGGCGCAGAGGCAGTTGCTGCTGGCTTGCATTGGCTCGTTACTCTATGGGTGTAAATGGCTGTTTTATCAAGCCGTTTCGTTTACACTGTAGACAGAGCATAAACAGCTGTAAAATACGGCCATTTACACCACGTCTGACAATAGTTTGAGAGTCATTCAGAAGAATATAGTATCAGGTTGTCAGCCTGTCGCCTAAAATTGCAATAAACCGTAACTCTCAAAACCCTTGGTCGCTTCTTACGACATCCACGGGAAAGATATAGGGTATGCCCAAATGTATGTATGTATGTTTATTATGTGTTATTTCCCTGGCAGTATATCATCGAACAGCCTGGAGCTGCTCCGGCCCGTGTTCCTCTGGTTGACGTGCGAATGTTCCCGCGCGTCCGCCAGCATCAGGCCGTGGCAACTGCTGCTGAGTTTCTTCTTCTTAATCGTAGCACTCTTGCCAGAGTGGTCGTGGTCATCATGTAGTAGTCATGTTGTCATCATGCTGAGTGGCCCGCTTGATTGTTCGACGCCAATCTTCTCTCACAGCTTCTCTTCTGGTGCACTCGTGTTGCTGCTGAGTTTGCCCTCGTGAACAGCCCAGAGGCAGTTGCTGCTGGCTTGCATTTCCTCGTTAGTCTGTGGGTGTAAATGGCCGTTTTATAAAAGCGTTTCGTTTATGTTGTGCGCAGAGCGTAAACGGCTGTAAAACTCGGCCATTCACACCACGTCTGACAATAGTTTGAGACTGTGTATCACCATATTGACAGGTTGTCAGCTTGTCGCCTAATATTGTAATACACAGCAATTCTCATATCCCTTAGTCGCTTCTTGTTTTTCTTCAGCCAGCACCACACGGCAGATGTTTTATTATGTATATTTCCCTGGCAGCATATCATCGAACAGCCTGGAGCTGCTCCGGCCCGTGTTCCTCTGGTTGACGTGCGAATGTTCCCGCGCGTCCGCCAGCATCAGGCCGTGGCAACTGCTGCTGAGTTTCTTCTTCTTAATCGTAGCACTCTTGCCAGAGTGGTCGTGGTCATCATGTAGTAGTCATGTTGTCATCATGCTGAGTGGCCCGCTTGATTGTTCGACGCCAATCTTCTCTCACAGCTTCTCTTCTGGTGCACTCTTGTTTCTGCCTAGTTTACAGTCGTCAGCAGTCCAGAGGCAGTAACTGCTTTCTTGCATTTCCTTGTTAGTCTATGAGTGTAAATGGCCGTTTTATAAAGCCGTTTCGTTTACACCAAGTCATATGGTCAGCCATAGTTTGAGAGTAATTCAGAAGACTGTGTATCTATAGTGACAGGTTGTCAGCCTGTCGCCTGGTTTGATGCGATTCTAAGCCGGTGCCACACGGCAAATGTCTGATTTTCGGCTGATTTCGGCCATGGCGACCACTTTTACTCCCGCCTAAGTCGGCGCTGCGTAGGTGGCTATTGTAGCCGATATTGGCAGTAATAGTAGTTTATTATGTAATATTTCCCTGGCAGCATATCATCGAACAGCCTGGAGCTGCTCCGGCCCGTGTTCCTCTGGTTGACGTGCGAATGTTCCCGCGCGTCCGCCAGCATCAGGCCGTGGCAACTGCTGCTGAGTTTCTTCTTCTTAATCGTAGCACTCTTGCCAGAGTGGTCGTGGTCATCATGTAGTAGTCATGTTGTCATCATGCTGAGTGGCCCGCTTGATTGTTCGACGCCAATCTTCTCTCACAGCTTCTCTTCTGGTGCACTCTTGTTTCTGCCTAGTTTACAGTCGTCAGCAGTCCAGAGGCAGTAACTGCTTTCTTGCATTTCCTTGTTAGTCTATGAGTGTAAATGGCCGTTTTATAAAGCCGTTTCGTTTACACCAAGTCATATGGTCAGCCATAGTTTGAGAGTAATTCAGAAGACTGTGTATCTATAGTGACAGGTTGTCAGCCTGTCGCCTGGTTTGATGCGATTCTAAGCCGGTGCCACACGGCAAATGTCTGATTTTCGGCTGATTTCGGCCATGGCGACCACTTTTACTCCCGCCTAAGTCGGCGCTGCGTAGGTGGCTATTGTAGCCGATATTGGCAGTAATAGTAGTTTATTATGTAATATTTCCCTGGCAGCATATCATCGAACAGCCTGGAGCTGCTCCGGCCCGTGTTCCTCTGGTTGACGTGCGAATGTTCCCGCGCGTCCGCCAGCATCAGGCCGTGGCAACTGCTGCTGAGTTTGCCCTCGTCGACGGCGCAGAGGCAGTTGCTGCTGGCTTGCATTTCATGTTGGTAGCATTGTGAATGAGCGCCTTCTTAATTCGGACCGGTTATACGGCGACCATGTTGAATCGCACGTAATAGTAAGGCTGGCTATAATCCGTCCAAATTAAGAAGTCCATTCCCAATGCTACCAACATTATGCCAGAGAAACTAATTGATGAAACGCACTATACTGCTGCATTTCCTCGTTTGTCTATAAGTGTAAATGGCCGTTTTATAAAGCCGTTTACTATGTATTATTCCCCTGGCAGTATATCATCGAACAGCCTGGAGCTGCTCCGGCCCGTGTTCCTCTGGTTGACGTGCGAATGTTCCCGCGCGTCCGCCAGCATCAGGCCGTGGCAACTGCTGCTGAGTTTACCCTCGTCGACGGCGCAGAGGCAGTTGCTGCTGGCTTGCATTTCCTCGCTAGTCTATGGGTGTAAATGGCTGTTTTATAAAGCCGTTTCGGTTACGCTGAAGGCAGAGCGTAAACGGCTGTATAACCTGGATCACGAAAGAAATGGCAACATTATTATTTGCGTCTTTTTCATATTACATGAAATTTGTTAACAATAATGTTGCCTTGTTGGGTCCCAGTCTTTTGTGAACCAGGTAGTAAAACACAGCTACTTACATAGACCACGTCTGACAATAGGTTGAGAGTGATTCAGAAGACTGTGTGTGTATCACTATAGTGACAGGTTGTCAGCCTGTCACCTAAAATTGCAATGAGTACCTACACATCAATTGTCATATCCCGTAGTCGCTTCTTACGACACCCACGGGAAAGATATGGGGTATGCCCAAATGTATGTATGTATGTTTATTGTGTATTATTTCCCTGTCAGCATATCATCGAACAGCCTGGAGCTGCTCCGGCCCGTGTTCCTCTGGTTGACGTGCGAATGTTCCCGCGCGTCCGCCAGCATCAGGCCGTGGCAACTGCTGCTGAGTTTGCCCTCGTCGACGGCCCAGAGGCAGTTGCTTCTGGTTTGCATTGCATGTTGGTAGCATTGTAAATGAGCGCCTTCTTAATTCGGACCGGTTATACGGCGACTAGGTTGAGCCGCACGTAATATTATGGGCGCCTATAATCTGTCCAAATTAAGAAGGCGCCCATTTCCAATGCTACCAACATCATGCCAGAGGAACTATTTGATGAAACGCACTATACTGCTGCATTTCCTCGTTAGTTTATTGGTGTAAATGGTCGTTTTATAAAGCCGTTTATTATGTATGATTTCCCTGGCAGCATATCATCGAACAGCCTGGAGCTGCTCCGGCCCGTGTTCCTCTGGTTGACGTGCGAATGTTCCCGCGCGTCCGCCAGCATCAGGCCGTGGCAACTGCTGCTGAGTTTCTTCTTCTTAGTCGGAGCACTCTTGCCAGAGTGGTCGTGGTCATCATGTAGTAGTCATGTTGTCATCATGCTGAGTGGCCCGCTTGATTGTTCGACGCCAATCTTCTCTCACAGCTTCTCTTCTGGTGCACTCGTGTTGCTGCTGAGTTTGCCCTCGTGAACAGCCCAGAGGCAGTTGCTGCTGGCTTGCATTTCCTCTTTAGGCTATGGGTGTAAATGGTCGGTTTATAAAGCCGTTTCGGTTACGCTGTAGGCGGAGCGTAAACGGCTGTATAACCTTGTTCTCAAAAGAAATGACAACATTATTATTTGCGTCTTTTTCATATTATATGACATTTGTCAACAATAATGTTGCCTTGATGGGTCTCCTTCTTTCATGAACCAGGTAGTAAAACACAGCTACTAACATAGACAATAGGTTGAGAGTGATTCAGAAGACTGTGTGTATCACTATAGTGACAGGTTGTCTGCCTGTCGCCTAAAATTGCAATGAGTACCTACACATCAATTGTCATATCCCGTAGTCGCTTCTTACGACACCCACTGGAAAGATATGGGGTATGCCCAAATGTATGTATGTATGTTTATTATGTACTATTTCCCTGGCAGCATATCATCGAACAGCCTGGAGCTGCTCCGGCCCGTGTTCCTCTGGTTGACGTGCGAATGTTCCCGCGCGTCCGCCAGCATCAGGCCGTGGCAACTGCTGCTGAGTTTGCCCTCGTCGACGGCGCAGAGGCAGTTGCTTCTGGTTTGCATTGCATGTTGGTAGCATTGTAAATGAGCGCCTTCTTAATTGGAACGGGTAATACGGCGACCATGATGAGCCGCACGTAATAGTAAGGCTGGCTATAATCCGTCCAAATTAAGAAGTCCATTCCCAATGCTACCAACATTATGCCAGAGAAACTAATTGATGAAACGCACTATACTGCTGCATTTCCTCGTTAGTCTATAGGTGTAAATGGCCGAAAACACGGTCATTTAAAGACTGTGTAGCACCATAGAGACAGGTTGTCAGTTGGCTGTCGCTTAAAATTGCAATACATATCAATTCTCATACCCCTTAGTCACTTCTCATTCTTCTTCTGTGATACTATTCTAAGCCGGCACCACACGTAAATGTATGTTTATTATGTATTATTTCCCTGGCAGTATATCATCGAACAGCCTGGAGCTGGTCCGGCCCGTGTTCCTCTGGTTGACGTGCGAATGTTCCCGCGCGTCCGCCAGCATCAGGCCGTGGCAACTGCTGCTGAGTTTGCCCTCGTCGACGGCACAGAGGCAGTTGCTTCTGGTTTGCATTGCATGTTGGTAGCATTGTAAATGAGCGCCTTCTTAATTGGAACGGGTAATACGGCGACCATGATGAGCCGCACGTAATAGTATGGCTGCCGATTAATTCGTCCAAATCAAGAAGACGCCCATTTCCAATGCTACCAACATGAAGCCAGAGGAACTATTTGATGAAACGCACTATACTGCTGCATTTCCTCGTTTGTCTATAGGTGTAAATGGTCGTTTTATAAAGGTGTTTCGTTTATGCTGTAGGCTGTTCGTTTAGTCTGACAATAGTTTGAGACAGTGTATGACCATAGTGACTGGTTGTCAGCCTGTCGCCTAATATTGTAATGTAATACACATCAATTCTCATGTCCCTTAGTCGCTTCTTATTTTTCTTTAGCTGGCACCACACGCCAAATGTATGTATGTTTATTATGTATATTTCGCTGGCAGTATATCGTCGAACAGCCTGGAGCTGCTCCGGCCCGTGTTCCTCTGGTTGACGTGCGAATGTTCCCGCGCGTCCGCCAGCATCAGGCCGTGGCAACTGCTGCTGAGTTTGCCCTCGTCGACGGCGCAGAGGCAGTTGCTGCTGGCTTGCATTTGCTCATTAATCTTTGGGTGTAAATGGCTGTTTATAAAGCCATAGCGTAGGAAGATCTTAAACAGCTGTAAAACATGGCCATTTACACCACATCAGACAATAGATTGAGAGTCATTCAGAAAACGGTATACTACCCGGTTCACAAAAGAAGTGGACCCGAAATGGCAACATTATTGTTCAAATGTCATGTAATATGAAAAAGACACAAACGATAATGTTGCCATTTCGGGTCCCCTTTTGTGAACCAGGTAGTATCTCCATAGTGACAGGTTGTCAGCCTGTCGCCTAAAATTGCAATACACATCAATTCTCATACCCCTCAGTCGCTTCTTATTCTTCTTCTGTGATACTATTCTAAGCCGACACCACACGCCAAATGTATGTATGTATGTTTATTATGTATGATTTCCCTGGCAGCATATCATCGAACAGCCTGGAGCTGCTCCGGCCCGTGTTCCTCTGGTTGACGTGCGAATGTTCCCGCGCGTCCGCCAGCATCAGGCCGTGGCAACTGCTGCTGAGTTTGCCCTCGTCGACGGCGCAGAGGCAGTTGCTTCTGGTTTGCATTGCATGTTGGTAGCATTGTAGATGAGCGCCTTCTTAATTAGGACGGGTTATACGGTGACCATGCTGAGCCACACGTACTATTATGGCTGCCTAATAATCCGTCAAAATTAAAAAGGCGCCCATTCCCAATGCTACCAACATCATGCCAGAAATGCTAACAAAATCTTATATCCAACTCATGCATCGATGTTTATTAGCAAATTAGAAGTACATATTTCCCTGGCAGTATATCGTCGAACAGCCTGGAGCTGCTCCGGGCCGTGTTCCTCTGGTTGACGTGCGAATGTTCCCGCGCGTCCGCCAGCATCAGGCCGTGGCAACTGCTGCTGAGTTTGCCCTCGTCGACGGCCCAGAGGCAGTTGCTGCTGGCTTGCATTGCATGTTGGTAGCATTGTTAATGAGCGCCTTCTTAATTCGGACGGGTTATACGGCGACCATGTTGAGCCGCACGTAATAGTATGGCTACCTATAATCCGTCCAAATTAAGAAGGCGCCCATTTCCAATGCAACCAACATGATGCCAGAGAAACTATTTGATGAAACGCACAATACTACTGCATTTCCTCGTTTGTCTATAGGTGTAAATGGCCGTTTTATAGAGCGTAAACGGCTGTAAAACACGGCCTTTTACACCATATCTGACAATATAAAAGTAGTTTATTATGTATAATTTCCCTGCAGCATATCATCGAACAGCCTGGAGCTGCTCCGGCCCGTGTTCCTCTGGTTGACGTGCGAATGTTCCCGCGCGTCCGCCAGCATCAGGCCGTGGCAACTGCTGCTGAGTTTGCCCTCGTCGACGGCGCAGAGGCAGTTGCTGCTGGCTTGCATTGCATGTTGGTAGCATTGTAAATGAGCGCCTTCTTAATTAGGACGGGTTATACGTCGACCAGGTTGAGCCGCACGTAATAGTATGACTGCCTATAATCCGTCCAAATTATGAAGGCGCCCATTTCCAATGCTACCAACATGATGCCAGAGTAACTGTTTGATGAAACGCACTATACTGCTGCATTTCCTCGTTTGTCTATAGGTGTAAATGGTCGTTTTATAAAGGTGTTTCGTTTATGCTGTAGGCTGTTCGTTTAGTCTGACAATAGTTTGAGACAGTGTATGACCATAGTGACTGGTTGTCAGCCTGTCGCCTAATATTGTAATGTAATACACATCAATTCTCATGTCCCTTAGTCGCTTCTTATTTTTCTTTAGCTGGCACCACACGCCAAATGTATGTATGTTTATTATGTATATTTCCCTGGCAGCATATCATCGAACAGCCTGGAGCTGCTCCGGCCCGTGTTCCTCTGGTTGACGTGCGAATGTTCCCGCGCGTCCGCCAGCATCAGGCCGTGGCAACTGCTGCTGAGTTTGCCCTCGTCGACGGCGCAGAGGCAGTTGCTGCTGGCTTGCATTGCATGTTGGTAGCATTGTAAATGAGCGCCTTCTTAATTCGGACGGGTTATACGGCGACCATGTTGAGCCGCACGTAATAGTATGGCTACCTATAATCCGTCCAAATTAAGAAGGCGCCCATTTCCAATGCTACCAACATGATGCCAGAGGAACTGTTTGATGAGACGCACTATACTGCTGCATTTCCTTGTGTCTATTGGTGTAAATGGCCGTTTTATAAAGCCGTTTCATTTACACAGTAGGCAGAGCTTAAACAGCTATAAAGCATGGTCATTCAAAAGACTGTGTATCACTATAGTGACAAGCTGCAGCTTGTAGCCTAAAATTGCAATACACATCGATTCTCATATCCTTTTGTCGCTTCTACGATACTTACGGGAAGGTATGCCCAAATGTATGTATCTATGCATGTATGTGTTTACCTATTATGTATGATTTCCCTGGCAGCATCTCATCGAACAGCCTGGAGCTGCTCCGGCCCGTGTTCCTCTGGTTGACGTGCGAATGTTCCCGCGCGTCCGCCAGCATCAGGCCGTGGCAACTGCTGCTGAGTTTACCCTCGTCGACGGCGCAGAGGCAGTTGCTGCTGGCTTGCATTTCCTCGCTAGTCTATGGGTGTAAATGGCCGTTTTATAAAGCCGTTTTGTTTACGCTGTAGACAGAGCGTAAACGGCTGTATAATCTGGTTCACAAAAGAAGGTGATACGACATGGCAACATTATTATTTGCGCCTTTTTCATATAACATGACATTTGAGCAATATGTCAACAATAATGTTGCTATTTCGGGTCCCCTTCTTTTGTGAACCATGTAGTAAAATACGGACATTTACACCACGTCTGACAATAGTTTGAGAGTAATTCAGGAGACTGTGTATCTATAGTGACAGGTTGTCATCCTATTGCCTATAATTGCAATACACATCAATACTCATATCCCTTAGTCGCTTCTTAAGACACCCACAGGCAAATGTATGTATGTATGTTTATTATGTATTATTTCCCTGGCAGCATATCATCGAACAGCCTGGAGCTGCTCCGGCCCGTGTTCCTCTGGTTGACGTGCGAATGTTCCCGCGCGTCCGCCAGCATCAGGCCGTGGCAACTGCTGCTGAGTTTGCCCTCGTCGACGGCGCAGAGGCAGTTGCTGCTCGCTTGCATTTCCTCATTAGTCTATAGATATAAATGGCCGTTTTAGAAAGCCGTTTCTGTTACGCTGTAGGCAGAGCGTAAACGGCTGTAAAACACGGCCATTTACACCACGTCTGAGAATAGCTTGAGAGTCATTCAGAAGACCGTGTGTGTACTACCCGGTTCACAAAAGAAGGGGACCCGAAATGGCAACATTATTGTTGACATCTTGCCCAAATGTCATGTAATATGAAAAAGAAGCAAACAATAATGTTGCCATTTCGGGTTCCCTTTTGTGAACCAGGTGGTAGTATCTCCATAGTGACAGGTTGTCAGCCTGTCGCCTAAAATTGCAATATACATTAATTCTCATATTCCTTAGTCGCTTCTTATTTTTCAAAATGTATGCAAATGTATATATGTATGTTTATTATGTGTTATTACCCTGGCAGCATATCATCGAACAGCCTGGAGCTGCTCCGGCCCGTGTTCCTCTGGTTGACGTGCGAATGTTCCCGCGCGTCCGCCAGCATCAGGCCGTGGCAACTGCTGCTGAGTTTGCCCTCGTCGACGGCGCAGAGGCAGTTGCTGCTGGCTTGCATTTCATGTTGGTAGCATTGTGAATGAGCGCCTTCTTAATTAGGACGGGTTATACAGCGGCCATGTTAAGCCGCACGTAATATTATTAGGCTGCCTATAAAAGGCGAATATTTCCAATGCTGCCAACATGATGCCAGAGGAACTATTTGATGAAACGCACCTGGAAACGCACTATACTGCTGCATTTCCTCGTTAGTTTATTGGTGTAAATGGCCGTTTTATAAAGCCGTTTATTATGTATATTTCGCTGGCAGTATATCGTCGAACAGCCTGGAGCTGCTCCGGGCCGTGTTCCTCTGGTTGACGTGCGAATGTTCCCGCGCGTCCGCCAGCATCAGGCCGTGGCAACTGCTGCTGAGTTTGCCCTCGTCGACGGCGCAGAGGCAGTTGCTGCTGGCTTATTTACTCTATAGTCTATGGGTGTAAATGGCTGCATTATAAAGCCGTTTCGTTTCTCTGTAGGTAGAGCGTAAACGGCTGTGAAACACGGCCATTTACACCGCGTCTGACAATAGTTTGAGAGTCATTCAGAAGACTGTTTACTACGTGGTACTACCCAGTTCTCAACAGAAGGGGACCCGAAATTGCAACATTATTGTTGACATCTTACTCAAATGTCATGTAATATGAAAAAGGCGAAAACAATAATGTCGCCATTTCGGGTCCCCTTTTGTGAACCAGGTAGTCTCTCCATAGTGACAGGTTGTCAGGCTGTCGCCTAATATTGTAATATACATCAATTCTCATAACCTTTTTTTTTTTTTTTTTTATGTAGCCTGTATAATGTCCCTCATACCCTTAGTCGCTTCTTATTCTTCTTCTGTGATACCTACTATTTTAAACCGGCACCACACAGCAAATGATGTATGTATGTTGTTGTTTTATTTCCCTGTCAGTATTTCA
Organism: Phthorimaea operculella; assembly: GCA_024500475.1. NCBI lineage: Eukaryota > Metazoa > Arthropoda > Insecta > Lepidoptera > Gelechiidae > Phthorimaea > Phthorimaea operculella. Next base: position 1,126,852 of record JANFCV010000098.1, read on the forward strand.
TCGAACAGCCTGGAGCTGCTCCGGCCCGTGTTCCTCTGGTTGACGTGCGAATGTTCCCGCGCGTCCGCCAGCATCAGGCCGTGGCAACTGCTGCTGAGTTTGCCCTCGTCGACGGCGCAGAGGCAGTTGCTGCTGGCTTGCATTTCCTCGCAACAGGTAAATCTTACTGTTGAGATTTCATTGCACTACTCTATATTATTCTCATAAATAATAATAAAAAATTAGAAAGAATGTCATGCATCGACCGGGGCTAGATCGTCGCTTGGAGACGAGACGAGCATCGAGAAACTGAAAAATTTGGCATGCATCTACTGGTGGATCGATAACTCAGTGGTAGAGCGGTAGGGCGTTTACCCATGCGGCCCGGGTTCGAGCCCCGCAAAAAAAATCATGAATCGACATGCATGAATTTTTTTTCATTTTCATTTATAGGTAAATCTTATTTTTGGGGTTTCTTGCCGATGAAACGAGTCAAAACACGACTTTTTTACCCAGACTTTGCTTTTCCGTATATCTTCCGTCCGTCTGTAACCGTAATCCACGTAACCCAAGTGGGTGCAGCAATCTTGATGCAAGTAACCAAGATCAGCTATGCAGAAATAACCCTTCGGGATACGCTTCAAGAGAAAAATGGTTGCGTTGGTTAAGGCGCCTGTTTTATCTATTCCGTGCCTGTAGCACAGTCGGTAGAGCAATGGGACGATAGCCTACGCTAACTAAAAAGGTTCTTATTTTCATTTCTGAAATGACATGTTGTCCTTTACAGATTTGCAATCCAAAACTAGTGGAGCGTTCATTCGCGGCGTATTTAGCAGTGACGGACGCCGCCATATACCAACAGAACAGAGAGTACGTGGTCGCCTTACTGCCCGTGCTAGCGAGGCTTTCTAACGAGCTCATCAAACATGGGTAAGATAAAAAATAATTTCCACTGACAGTATAACCTAGTCAAATACGATTTTTCTGAAACAGCTTTCAAATATTTGTCAGACGTGGCGGGCCATTAAAGATCTGCGTATTGATATTGGTACGTATATGTACACGTGAGCTGATTGAACCATTTTTATGGCAATTTTGCAAATGTTTCAAAAGTAGTAAACATACTAGGTATACTGTGATTATAAGTTGATTCATATCTTAGCCGTATATTATATGTGTATTCGTATTTTAGCCGTATAAGTTTTTTCGTATTCTAGCTATCTAGATCGTTGTTGAACCTGGTTAATCAAGATTCTTCCGTTTTTCAACAGATGGCGTTATTAGTTTAGGTATAAAAAAAAAACAAAGGGTGAAGTAACGATTTTTGGAAAAAGAAATCTATCTAGATCGATTTATTGTCCTCAAAAACCCTGATTTGACTTCGTGAAAATCATTGGAGCCGTTTCCGAGAACCCGATTATACAATATAAGTTCACAAAAGAAGGGGAACCGAACGAAATGGCAACATTATTGTTGACAGATGTCAAATGATTGCTCAAATGTCATGTAATATGAAAAAGACGCAAACAATGTTGCCATTTCGGATCCCCTTCTTTTGGAAACCGGGTAGTACAATAAAACTTTTGCTCGTTTAAAGTTATAGGATTTATTCGTATTCTAGCTGAATATTATAAGTTTATTCGTATTGTAGCCGCGACCCGCGCGCCTGCTACAACCTACTAGAGCGATGCTTGATGCTAGATGCTGTGGAACTACGCTCCCCCGCCACCCTCGCCGCGGCGCTCTTAGCCGAGAACCTCGTCATAACATCAGCACAGCACCTGCACGAACTGTTGAACTTGTGTAAGTATGACAACCTGCCACAACGGTGCCTGATGCTAGACGCTGTGGAACTACGCTCCCCCGCCACCCTCGCCGCGGCGCTCTTAGCCGAGAACCTCGTCATCACATCAGCGCAGCACCTGCACGAACTGTTGAACTTGTGTAAGTATGACAACCTGCCACAACGGTGCCTGATGCTAGACGCTGTGGAACTACGCTCCCCCGCCACCCTCGCCGCGGCGCTCTTAGCCGAGAACCTCGTCATCACATCAGCGCAGCACCTGCACGAACTGTTGAACTTGTGTAAGTATGACAACCTGCCACAACGGTGCCTGATGCTAGACGCTGTGGAACTACGCTCCCCCGCCACCCTCGCCGCGGCGCTCTTAGCCGAGAACCTCGTCATCACATCAGCGCAGCACCTGCACGAACTGTTGAACTTGTGTAAGTATGACAACCTGCCACAACGGTGCCTGATGCTAGACGCTGTGGAACTACGCTCCCCCGCCACCCTCGCCGCGGCGCTCTTAGCCGAGAACCTCGTCATCACATCAGCGCAGCACCTGCACGAACTGTTGAACTTGTGTAAGTATGACAACCTGCCACAACCTGCTACAACCTGCTGCAACCTGCTGCGACCTGCTACAACCTGCTGCGACCTGCTACAACCTGCTACAACCTGCTGCGACCTGCTACAACCTGCTGCGACCTGCTACAACCTGCTGCGACCTGCTACAACCTGCTGCGACCTGCTGCGACCTGCTACAACCTGCTGCGACCTGCTACAACCTGCTGCGACCTGCTGCGACCTGCTACAACCTGCTGCGACCTGCTACAACCTGCTGCGACCTGCTGCGACCTGCTACAACCTGCTGCGACCTGCTACAACCTGCTGCAACCTGCTGCTGCAACCTGCTACAACCTGCTGCGACCTGCTACAACCTGCTGCGACCTGCTACAACCTGCTGCGACCTGCTACAACCTGCTGCAACCTGCTGCTGCGACCTGCTACAACCTGCTGCGACCTGCTACAACCTGCTGCGACCTGCTACAACCTGCTGCGACCTGCTACAACCTGCTGCAACCTGCTGCTGCAACCTGCTACAACCTGCTGCGACCTGCTACAACCTGCTGCGACCTGCTACAACCTGCTGCGACCTGCTACAACCTGCTGCGACCTGCTACAACCTGCTGCGACCTGCTACAACCTGCTGCAACCTGCTACAACCTGCTGCGACCTGCTACAACCTGCTGCGACCTGCTACAACCTGCTGCAACCTGCTGCTGCGACCTGCTACAACCTGCTGCGACCTGCTACAACCTGCTGCGACCTGCTACAACCTGCTGCGACCTGCTACAACCTGCTGCGACCTGCTACAACCTGCTGCGACCTGCCACTACCTGCTACAACCTTCTACAACATCTGCACGAACTGTTGAACTTGTGTAAGTATGACAACCTGCCACAACGGTGCCTGATGCTAGACGCTGTGGAACTACGCTCCCCCGCCACCCTCGCCGCGGCGCTCTTAGCCGAGAACCTCGTCATCACATCAGCGCAGCACCTGCACGAACTGTTGAACTTGTGTAAGTATGACAACCTGCCACAACGGTGCCTGATGCTAGACGCTGTGGAACTACGCTCCCCCGCCACCCTCGCCGCGGCGCTCTTAGCCGAGAACCTCGTCATCACATCAGCGCAGCACCTGCACGAACTGTTGAACTTGTGTAAGTATGACAACCTGCCACAACGGTGCCTGATGCTGGAGGCTGTGTAACTACGCTCCCCGCCACCCTCGCCGCGGCGCTCTTAGCCGAGAACCTCGTCATCACATCAGCGCAGCACCTGCACGAACTGTTGAACTTGTGTAAGTATGACAACCTGCCACAACGGTGCCTGATGCTGACGCTGTGGAACTACGCTCCCCCGCCACCCTCGCCGCGGCGCTCTTAGCCGAGAACCTCGTCATCACATCAGCGCAGCACCTGCACGAACTGTTGAACTTGTGTAAGTATGACAACCTGCCACAACGGTGCCTGATGCTGTATGCTGGCTGAGAACCTCGTCATCACGTCAGCGCAGCACCTGCACGAACTGTTGAACTTGTGTAAGTATGACAACCTGCCACAACGGTGCCTGATGCTGTATGCTGGCTGAGAACCTCGTCATCACGTCAGCGCAGCACCTGCACGAACTGTTGAACTTGTGTAAGTATGACAACCTGCCACAACGGTGTCTGATGTTAGATGCTGTGGAACCTCGTCATCACATCAGCGCAGCACCTGCACGAACTGTTGAACTTGTGTAAGTATGACAACCTGCCACAACGGTGCCTGATGCTAGATGCTGGCTGAGAACCTCGTCATCACATCAGCGCAGCACCTGCACGAACTGTTGAACTTGTGTAAGTATGACAACCTGCCACAACGGTGCCTGATGCTGGATGCTGTCGAGTTACGTTCCTGCACGAACTGTTGAACTTGTGTAAGTATGACAACCTGCCACAACGGTGCCTGATGTTAGACGCTGTGGAACTACGCTCCCCCGCCACCCTCGCCGCGGCGCTCTTAGCCGAGAACCTCGTCATCACATCAGCGCAGCACCTGCACGAACTATTGAACTTATGTAAGTAGCTATTACTGTGGGGTGGGACATTCTGCCACCCCTATTCTACTAAATTCTGCCAACCCTATTCTACTCTATTCTGCTACCCCTATTCTACTCCATTTTGCCACCCCTATTCTACTCAATTCTGCCACCCCACCCCTATTCTACTCAATTCTGCCACCCCTACTCTACTCAATACTGCCACCCCACCCCTATTCTACTCAGGGTGGGCGACGTAGAGTTTTTGACCTTGGCTACAATATCTGCCGACCATGGCCAACTATATGGTGACGGTAATACCACCTACGATAGCATCCTCAAAGAGGGTTGACGTCAGGCAGGCGGCTGGTCGTAAAATTATTAAGTTTTAATGTGTAAATTATACAATTTTTTCTTGTGAAATAAAACGGTCCGTTTTCGAATTTTCCAGGTCTAAACATCCTCAGCAAATACGAATGCTCTGCCATATCCCTGAACACGATAGCGGCGCTATCTCTACAGTGGCTCCATCTACCGTCGTACCTCACAACCGCCGCTCTGAAAGTCGCATCCAAAATCCTAGACTTATATCAACAGAATCAACAAGAAGACACGAGATTAAACATGCCTAATTTGATCAACAACAAAACGTTTCAGACGCTACTATTTAGTGACAGTCATTTGAGCGTTACGTTCAAACTGCATCAAATTTGGGAGCGTATTCGGGATGACCCGGAAAAACTAAATATTTGGCTCGATGAACTGAAATCTGTTAATAATGAAATGAAGCTAGAATTACTACCGTTTTTACTAGGGGTGACTTTGGAAAAACGTAAAGCAGCTTGGTTCGAAGAGGTTGTAATAAAAGTGATAGACGTTTTGGTGCAGTTGGTGAACGTGAAGAAGGGCGTATCTGTGCAAGTGCTGCCGGTGCTGTTGTATAAGATAGCTAATGATAATTCTCCGAGTGTGAAGATGGCATGTCTGAGGGCTTTGCCGCTTATGGCTACGACTAAGGTTAGTTTTCTATAAAGTTATGCTGTTTATTAAATTTTATGTATTTATAGTCACAACTGTCCACTGCTGGACATGGGCTTCCCGTTATTGTGAGATATTACGTTTGGCAGGCGGATTGGCGAGCGCAATGTTAAGTGTGATATTATCAGGAGACTGCTGGGCATTCGCTGGATTCATCCCCTAGTCAGCGCTTACGATACTCAAGGGTAGAAATGGGGTGATGCTAGTCTAAGCTTGCGCTACACGGCTAACATGGCTCTTTTACATTAGGCCAATTAATAGTCGTGTCTCAAAAAGTACATGTGTCACAAAATGACAATCTCAAAATGACTGTAGTCGTCCCGTTCTGTGATATTTTATTGAAAAATTAAATATAAATAATAATTGGTGTACTGATTTGGTTTAAATTAATGAATAATGATCAATATAATTTAATTAATTTCAGGAAAACGTACCGACTATTGTAGCAATCTTGAACAATCTGAAGGCAAACAAAGGCGTGCCTACGTCATTCCTCATCATGCTGTACACTAGCTTAGCCGAAACACAGGTAACATTCTTAGGCAATTGTACAATTTGCAATTGTATTACAGTTTTGGCAACATAATAAACATACAACTGGAAATATTTTAACGGGTGAACCAGTCCACGAAATTTAACAACTTTTCCCAAGTAATATAGCTCGAAATATGAAAAAAGGATCTCCCATACAAATTGACTCGGTCGGCTGGGACATTTTTTATGGGGAAGTCCTTCCATATTTCGACTTATGTTCTATGGGAAAGTTGTTCAGTTCCGATGGCTGGCGGTTATTTTTACCTGTAAATTAAATAAAAGAGAATAAATCTATTGGGATTTTAATGCACCCACAGCGCTATAGATAAAAACTATAAACAAAATAGTAGTTTTTATAACAAGGGAATAAAGTGATATATTTAGGGCGAGGGCGCTATTTTGAATCATGAGCGGAACGAGGGATTCTAGAGTAAAATCCCGAGCGTAGCGAGGGATTTTAAAGTAGAATCGTGAGTGAAGCGAGGGATTCAATGTAAGTCGCCCGAGAATAAATAACTTTATACCCGAGTGATACATACTACTTTTCATCCCCCTCTATGAGAAAAACAATAAATACTTACCTAATCTACGAAGTTCTTTAAATATTGCTTGCTATTGTCCATTATCTTACAATACATCTTATAAATTGCAATATAACATCCAATATTTACAAAATATTATCACTCATTTCTTTTCATATTATTGCAATATAATTGTAAGGCTGAATATTGTTGTTGCCCATTGCTGGCCTTATCGCGCCAAAAGAAAAATAAAATTTGACACATTACTTTTTAATTTCAAATTTTGCTAGGAATTAGGTCTTTTAAGAGCAAAATACTAGGTGTAAAACACTCAATAAAATAGCAGATAACAGGTAGTGTTGCAGAGAAAAAACCCATCTGTAGTAAATTTTCGATTGATTGGCTGCAAATATTTGTGTTCCAAATTCAAATGAATTTTAATCCCTTGGGATTAAATAACCTATTTTAATCCCACTTATGTGCGACCAAAGCGTAGTTTTTTGAATAGAGGGGATGAAAAATATTTCATGTATCGACCGGGGTTTGAATGCGGGCCGCATGAGAGACAATAATTTTAATTCTAGGTTCGGTGTTTTCCATACCTACAAGAGCTGTTGATCGACCCGGGTACAGGCAGACCCGATGACCTTAAATGGGAGACCGATATCGCCAGAGCTATGGCTGTTAAGAGGATCTGCGAATTAAGGTACGAAGCAAAAATATAACAGTTTGAGGTTTGTTTCTTGCCGGCTTAAAATAGCATCACCCCATATCTTTCTCCTGGGTGACGTGGAAGACCCGATGACCTTAAATGGGAGACCGATATCGCCAGGGCTATGGCTGTTAAGAGGATCTGCGAATTAAGGTGAAAATAGTCAACATTCTGCAGTAACTTGTAATCATGCAGTTCTGCTATAACTGCTACAGCAGTCACAACACTCCACTGTTGGACATGGGCCTCCCCCTATCGGAGGGTATTGTCATATTCACCACGCTTGGCAATTGGCATTCGGAATGGCGAGCGCAGTGCAAGATGATAAATTCACAGGTCTGCTGTCCATTTTATGGATGATTCCTTTGGTCACTTTTTAAGCTAGAATTCACGGCTAATACCGTAACCGTAACAGCCACAACAGTGCACTGCTGGACATGGGCCTCCCCCTATCCGGGGTTATTATCATACTCACCACGCTTAGCAGGCGGATTGGCGAGCGCAGTGCAAGATGTTGCATTGACAGGGAACGCTGCTGCCCATTCCATAAGAGTAAATTTATTCTTATGCCCATTCCCTGTAGATGATTATCCCTTAATCGCTTTTTACGACACCCACGGATAGGATTGGGGTGATGCTATTCTAAGATAAGATAATTCTACAGTAACTTGTTAGCATGCAGCTATTACTACTACATCAGTCACAACAGTCCACTGCTGGACATGGGCCTCTCCTTTTCGGGGGTATTGCCAAATTGGCCATAATATCTAAAAACCAGACGACTAAGTACTACATTAGATGTAGTTCAAATGATTCATACCCAACCAATCATCCCTTTAAATGCCTGCCTACATTGATTCGTCGGACACTCTGTATACAAAAGTCCCCCAATAAATGTTCCCAATGCAAGCATTTATACAGGGTGTAAAGGACGGTGTACCGAAAACTTAGCAGGCGTGATCAGACCATAAAACTAAACAACTTTTACTATGGAGCCAATGGTGGGAAACGAGTTTTTTTTCCATACAAAGTCAGAAAGCTGATCGCAAATTTTGTATGGGAGGTCGTAACATTTTTCTCGTTTCCCATCATTGGCCCCATAGTAAAAGTTGTTAAGTTTCATGGTTTGATCACGCCTGCAAAGTTTTCGGTACACCGTCCCTTACACCCTGTATAATGTTGCGGGACAAAAATCCCAACGAGATTGCGTCTTCATTAGAAACTTTTCGGTAATTTTGTCCTAGAACTTTGTATCTATCAGTTGCAATGCCGCGGGGATTTTGTCCCCAATGAATAACCACCTTTAAGGTCAGACAGAGGTAGTTACATAAATTTACCATAAAGGTTAATTGCTCCTATTACAGGGCATCATCTCACGGGCTGGAGCTGGTGTCAGTGATCTCCTCAATCCTCAACAAATGCACTGACAAGGCGGGTTCCGTCGCTACGTCGCTGGCTTTAGGTATGTATACTGCTGTATTCGTAATGTAAAGACAAAAAATAAATTATTTCACGACCATGTATAACGTATAGTATTATGTAGGTAGACAGAATATGCCAGTATGAATGTAGTTCAAAATGTGATACTCGACCGTACCCAAAGAGTCGAAACAGGACCCTGTTACCGAGACTTTGCTGCTTGCTTAGCTGTCTGTTACCAGGCTGTATCTCAAAGTCCGTGAGATAGTTAGAGAGTTGAAACGTATGTCGTATTTCTGTTAAAGCTAAATAACTAAGTGTAACTTCGGTGACTCAGCGACCCAATACGCCTAAATGATGGAAACGCAGTGGGAAGGATTTTGAAGAAAATTCAGGATGAAGTTAAACTATAAAAATTTATTAAACGTAACAGTTTTGATGTGTGAAAGATATATTACAATTTAAAACTTAGTCTAAGATTACCCTAAACTATACTAGACGACCCCTGCCTTGATGTGTAAGGACAGAAGTGCCCGGCTTTATACTGGTCTTCATCTGTAGTTTTGGAGGTAGTGTCAGCACTTCGTGCGATGGCCATCCGTGGTCAGCTTGAATCTGTACGTAGATGGAATTGGCAGATTCATCTCATCATGGGCACGTTCTTCCGCCTGCCTTCCAGTGTCTTCATACGTTTGCACGTATAGGTAGAATGATCACGTCCTTAATGGTTCTTGTCGACAGCGTCAGCGAGATTAGGGACTTCCATAGGGCATAGCTCGTACATAACACGTAGCTAAATAAATACAAAAAAATAATAAAAATGTTTTCCCCCTTATAGAGGCGCTGGTGCACTTATGGCGCGGCGCGGCGGTGGCGCCGCCTAGCACGTGGCGCGCGCTCGAACCTAAACTGGGCCGCGACAATAGACCCCTGGTTCAGATCAGGTACTATGTATAGACAGTTGTAGGTATAAACTACTATAGTCTACTTGTAGAGGCGCTCGAACCTAAACTGGGCCGCGACAATAGACCCCTGGTTCAGATCAGGTACTATGTATAGACAGTTGTAGGTATAAACTACTATAGTCTACTTGTAGAGGCGCTCGAACCTAAACTGGGCCGCGACAATAGACCCCTGGTTCAGATCAGGTACTATGTATAGACAGTTGTAGGTATAAACTACTATAGTCTACTTGTAGAGGCGCTCGAACCTAAACTGGGCCGCGACAATAGACCCCTGGTTCAGATCAGGTACTATGTATAGACAGTTGTAGGTATAAACTACTATAGTCTACTTGTAGAGGCGCTCGAACCTAAACTGGGCCGCGACAATAGACCCCTGGTTCAGATCAGGTACTATGTATAGACAGTTGTAGGTATAAACTACTATAGTCTACTTGTAGAGGCGCTCGAACCTAAACTGGGCCGCGACAATAGACCCCTGGTTCAGATCAGGTACTATGTATAGACAGTTGTAGGTATAAACTACTATAGTCTACTTGTAGAGGCGCTCGAACCTAAACTGGGCCGCGACAATAGACCCCTGGTTCAGATCAGGTACTATGTATAGACAGTTGTAGGTATAAACTACTATAGTCTACTTGTAGAGGCGCTCGAACCTAAACTGGGCCGCGACAATAGACCACTGGTTCAGATCTGGTATATATAGACAGTTGTTACTACTAGACTGGACTACTATAGTCTACCTTATAAAGGCGCTGGTAAAATACACTTATGGCGCGGTGCGGCGATCTAGCCCGTGGCGCGCGATCGAACCTAAGCTAGGTCGCGACAATTGACCCTTCGTTCAAAACAGGTACGTCACATATTTTATTTCAGTGTTACGCATTCCTTTTTCATAGTTTACATATTCATTTTTCAGTGTTACGCATTCCTTTTTCATAGTTACATATTCATTTTTCAGTGTTACGCATTCCTTTTTCATAGTTTACATATTCATTTTTCAGTCTATTGGGATTGTAATGCACTCACAGTGCTATATTATTCTCACAAGTGAAAATAAGAAATAGAAAATATGACATGCATCGACCGATCGAACCGGCCGCGCAGTAAACGCCCACCGCTCTGCCACTGAGCTATCGATGCACGGCCGATGAACGCCAAATTTTCTATCTCTTTATGCTCGTCTCCAAGCGTCGCTTCGGCTGGATCGTCGCTTGGAGACGAGCATAAAGAGATAGAAAATTTGGCGTTCATCGGCCGTGCATCGATAGCTCAGTGGCAGAGCGGTGGGGCGTTTACCCATGCGGCCCGGGTTCGATCCCCGGTCGATGCATGTCATATTTTCTATTTCTTATTTTCATTTTTCAGTGTTACGCATTCCTTTTTCATAGTTACATATTCATTTTTCAGTGTTACGTATTCCTTTTTCAGTATTACGTATTCCTTTTTCAGTGGTCCCGTTTTGGTTCGCATGAAACTGCACATTTTTTCTCAAGGAACATAGGTTGAGATATGAAAAAAAAACATGTTGGATCTCCCATGCAAATCTACCAGCCGAGCGCGTCAATTTGTATGTGAAGTTCAAATATTTTTATCATATTTCGATCTATGTTCCTTGGGGAAAGCTGTTCAGATAAATCGGCGGGTTCACCCCCTAAAATATTTGCAGTAAAAACACCTTACCTATATTTTACTTGTAATTTTACTTTGTGAAAATTGATCCGCTTTTACAGCATATGCAAGCTACTCTCCGAGATACCGGCGCTGCGCGTGTCTACACCTGAATATGACAAGCTTGTCACAGACGCCGCGAGGAAACTGTGGAGCTATGTAGCTGAATCCAACCACTCTGAGGTAAATATCATTCGTCTAGTTCCCATGGTGGAGATGTTTTAGAATATCATCAGCACCTCATATTATCTGTGAGGCTATGGGTCCAGCAGTGGAAGAAGAAGAACCAGGAAAAGATAGAAATGAAGTTTACGTAGATACGTTCATTGTAGGACTGTTATTTTGGTTGCTGTGAATCGAGAAGGCATAACAAAGTCAGTCAAGAAACTTAATTCTAGTGTGCGCCTGCATTTGCGCATTACATACAAACTCTTTAACATTATCTACTTGTGTAAAATACGAGTCCGCCGAGCCATTCACTCTGAGGTGAATATCAGTTGCCATGTGATGCCGGCTTAGAATAGCATCACCTGTGTCAACTGCAGAATATGACAAGCTTGTCACAGACGCCGCGAGGAAACTGTGGAGCTATTTGGCCGAGTCTAATCATTCCGAGGTAAATATCAATTGTCTAGTTCTTAGTACGGTCGGTTATACCACATAAGGTAGGTACCAGGGATACACCAAAAGGACTGAATTAATTTTGTTCCCAGCAATAATTTTTTCTTGAAATAAATATTTATTAGTAAGAAGAGGCTTTTTTATGAGAATATGTTTTTATTTTTTATTATATTTTCACTGATATAAAAATAATCCAGTTCTCTTGGCGTAGCCCTGGTACCTTAAGGGGGATCGTTACGTCATACAAACTAAAATCTGAACTTCAACCGAGTTACACATGAGCTAAACAACAATTTTATCAAAAAATCTTTATGTGAGATGAGGAAGGCACAAGTAAATATGTCGCAAAACTGCTTAACGTAAAAAAATATCAAGTATTTTCTCCACAAAAAAATTAAACGTGTTTATTGCAGCAGTAGCTCCATCTATGTTCATTAAGTGGCGACACGGTTTTTACAGAGAAATCTGATGGTTAAAAAATTATTTGTTTTATTTTGCGAAAATGTTATAAAAGCACGGGTCTTCCCATCAAGTTTTTTAATCATAATTTTGTCTCATTTAAAGACGTAACTCCATTTAAATTTTGTATGGAAAACGATCCACCTTAAGTGCTATAACCAACTGTACCTTACCTTACCGAGTACCTTGGTTGACCGAGCATTACTCGGGTTTTTAAAATAATTAAAAAGCATTTTTGACATTTGGGTTGGCGCATTAGTAAACGCATCCCATCATCGTAGTATTTTATGGTGTTATTCACGTTGTTTGACCATTATTTTTTCTATGTATCTTTCTAGGTGGTAGAAGCAGCTTGTGATGCGCTAGCTATGTACAGGATTGAAGACTATCAACTCAAAGATGTGCCAGAGGTATGTATTAATAACACATCGAGATATATTACTACATAGAGATGACACCACTCACATACAAGGAGTTCCATTTATGTGGAGTCACGTGGCTCCAACTCATTCAGTTGTTTGCTGCAAGAATTATTACCTGAATATGACAAGCTTGTCAAAGACGCCGCGAGCAACTGTGGAGCTATTTAGCTGAATTCAACCACTCTGAAGTAGTAGAGGCAGCTTTCGATGCCCTAGCCTATGTATAGGCTTGAAGACTACCAACTCAAAGATGTGCCAGAGGTATGTAAATAATACAGGGGTGTATTAAGACTGCATGGAGCCCTCTATCTGTATGTAAAGCAGAAGTCAAGTAACTTGAGCAAAGCAAGCATAAGATTTAACTCTCAAATAGGGTAGAAGCTAAAACGCTAGCCACGTGAACATTAGAAAATTAATGCGAGCGTAGCGAGCGCGACAATTTTTTGTTTCTCAGTTTGGTACATGTACCTCATTATTATTGTTTATTTTTCCAGATCTACCGGCGCACCGTGAAGCTACCACCCTCATACTGCAAGACACCAGCTGATGCAGCTAGAAGACCTGAAGATGTACTGGACTATATTCCTTGTAAGTTCCTTCTTCAAGAAGAAGATATTACAATGCCATTTGCCGGCTTGGAATGACATATCCCCATATTCATATACATGGTGTCCCGTCCAAGTGTCCCGTTAATAATGGATCAACGGCGTGTGAGAGATATTTGGCATCTATATAAACAAATTTTACTATGGGGCCATCTGTGAAATCACGAAATATAAATCTGCTGTTTCAAAAGTTGAAACCGAGCAACTTTCTCCATGTTCGATGGGTCGAAAACTCGAAATATGGCATAATATTTCGACCTCCCATACAAAATCGTTGATCAGCTGAGTGCTTTACTATGCGAGGACATTTTTTTTTCACATTTTGAATTATATTCCACGGGGAAATTTATTCAGTTTCATCAGTACCTTGGCCTGCTTTGTTATACCCTTTTTGTTACTCCCAGTTTAGGTATGTTCGTAGGGTTCTTTCTAAAAGACTCATGCTAATCTTATCTATTTCGTGACTTGCAATTTATCATCAATGCTGTTTCAGGTGAGATCTGGCCGGAAGTGTTCAAGTATACAAACCAGGCGGCGCTTCTCGGAGTCCAACGGTTTGTGACTAAACTCATAGAACGAGAGGTCCGCGGATATCGTAGCGGGGTAAGTATAAAAGAATACAATATAACTTGATTCATAGAAGAAAGGGACCCAAAATGGCAACATTATTGTTGACATCCTAATCAAATGTCATGTAATATGAAAATGGCGCAAATGTTGCCATTTGGGGTCCCTTTCTGCTATGAATCAGGTTATACGAAGAATACGAATCTTTACTTGTGTGAAATATGGCGTTCACAAGATGGTAATATCTATTGTAATATGAGTAAAGGCCTTATCGTATTTCGCCACAGCTATGTGACATGCAAAATCAGTCAAACTGTAAAAACTAATTACACTAGATTGTATTTTCCGAATATTTTCTCTTCTATTTGTGTATTGTCCTCTTCTTTTATTTCCTTTAGTAGCTCTAGTCTAACTTGACTTAAACGATAGATCGTACTATCCTAAACAAATTCACGTACCCATTTAGAGGAATCGTGATATTGTGATAGTATCTAGTAGCATACTCAAAATGCACTTTTTCTATAGATTTAAAAAAGATTTTTAATATTAAAACGGTAATATTTCATTTGAATTAAAGGTGTATCAACCGGACGCGCGAGTGGAGCCGCGGGACATGAATTACTTACCCAACACCAGCGTGGTTCGAGGACTCATGGAGTGCTTCAGGAAACAGGTTAGTAGTATAAACACGCACACACTTTTAAAATATTGATATCATGTAGGATGTTATAAAAATATTGCGAGCAAAAATTGGTTTTATATACAGATTGGTAATGCCTTTTTATATCACTGAAGGTACGAGAAATTCTTCACATTTTATTCAAAACTTTACCTATGTATATTGCTTGATGAATAGAGTTGTCCAATTTCATGTACATATTCAATAAATGTTTTATCAATGTATTGGGATTTCAATGCACTCGCGGTGCTCTATTATTCTCATACAAAATCATAAATGAAATCAAGAATAGCTCAGTTTTGGCAGGGCAGCGGGACGGTACTCCACGGTCCCAGGTTCAAGCTCCTGTTGACTTCCATTTATGTTTTTTTATTTTAGGCTGTTGTGGCTGTAAAGGTAAAAGCAATAATTTTTCCACAGGCTACAGCCCCATCCTACGACTTCACCGACCAAACCCTTCTCTGTATCCTGGAGACTCTGACATCAGAGTTCCCCAAGCCGCTGCCGCCGGTTGACCTCTGCTTTGTACACGAGCTGTACCACCGCGGGGCTCAATGGAAGACTGGTCTGTTTTATTTTATTCATTTTACAGTTATTTGTACATAAAAATGTGAAACAAATATAAAAATAGCGGCCAAGAGCGTGTCAGACACGCTCACAAATAGGGTTTCGTAGTCAACGTTTAAATATCAGGTCTTTCAGCGTTACAAAGTTAATTTTGTTGCTGGTTTGTTTGCAGCTGTATGGTTACTAACCGCAAATTGAAAAACTTCAATATTTCCTTAATCTTAAGAGTTACAGTGTTCGTTATAGTTTTCATGATAACTTTATATTAAGAACTATATCCCATATTTTTTTAAAATTTTTGGCATGCATACTTTAGAAGTTACAGCTGGAATAAATTATGTCTCAAAAACGCCCCTTTTAAAAGTAAATACCTCGAGACAGAAACATTTTACAGACTTTGTTTCAAAGAAACGTTCCCTTAGTTTTAAAAGACCTATTCAACGATACCCTACTCAATATTACAGAAGAAAAAATAAATTTTTGCCCCCCCTTTCACTTGTATGGGAGGGGTCCAAAAAACTTTTAGAATATTTTTTTCTCAACATTTCTAAATTTGGGTCAACACGATCTATCTCCACAGTTCCACACCAAATTTGATGTCGATAGCTCTAAAACTGACGGAGTTATGAGGGCGCGGCATACAGACAGACAGACAGAGAGACTTACCGAAACTATAAGGGTTTCTAGTAGACTACGAAACCCTAAAAAAGAAACAGAGTTGATGTGTATTGCAATTTTAAGCGACAGGCTGATAACCTGTCACTATAGTGATACACGGTCTTCTGCATGACTTTCAAACTTTTGTCAAACTTGGTGTAAATGACCGCTTTTTCACAGCCGTTTACGCTCTGCCTACCCCGCAAGGTATATAGGCGTGATATATATATGTCCGTTCTTACGACACCCACGGGAAAGATATGTGGTGATGCTATTCTAAGCCGGCACCGCACGGCGAACTAACACTTAGTAACCGATAGCGAAAAGTCAGAATCGGCTGGTGATAAGGAACCACTTTCCCCAAGGAACATAGATCGAAATATGAAAACAAAATTAGCACCTCCTGTACAAAATTGACGATCAACTGAGTTGAGTTACTATGGGCGGCCCGATTTATTTTTCATATTTTGTAATCCTTTGTTTCTTGGAGAAAGGTGTTCCTTATCACCAGCCGATTCCAAGTCTTCGCTATCGGTCACTAATAAAATTTCACCCTATACTGGGTTATTTTTTAGTCAGTGCGCAAACTTTGCAGGGTATTTCTACTCGTGATTCTGAACATCTATTACTATGGGACCACCTGAAATTCGCAAAAATAAATACTTAATGTTGGATGTTCCATAGAAAATTTCATACCTACTCGGCAAAAATGTACCTATGGATCAACTAAAATTTTTTTTTAGATTTCGTAGGTGGCCCCATAATAAAAGATGTTCAGAATCACGAGTATAAACATCCTGCAAAGTTTGCCTACTGACTAAAAAATAACCCTGTATAATATATTTCTTTTCTCCCTTTTAAAGGTTGTGTGAAGCTAGCAGCTCGGCAAGCAAACACTTCAGGCTCTGCGCGGAGATTCGTCGATAATTACTTACAAGGGATTAATGATGAATCTGAGGTATTTATGCATTTAGCGATCAGGATATACTGGTTTTACAATACAGTTCTAAAAATAAACACTAAAAGTTGATATCCAAATTTAGGGATAAACATATAGGCCTTTTGTTTACTTCACAGCTATTTAAAAAAAGACAATGGTCTTTTTTTAGTTAGTAAAATCATCGGTAGATGGCGCTAGCAACAGATGCACGCTAAAGTCAGTCAGCGCCATCTATCCATGACTTTACTAAGTACTAGTTTCTAGTTCTGGTTTCGTCATAAAGTTACAAAGAAAAATCAGTAAAGATAGATACACAGTGTTGGTAAATAAAATCTTACAACTTCTTAATTTTCTTTACTTACTAAATTAACTTAACTAATTAAAGATAGATACACAGTGTTGGTAAATAAAATCTTACAACTTCTTAATTTTCTTTACTTACTTACTTCCTTACTTCAAACTTTTTGATTTCGTTTTTTTTTATGTCATTAAAATAATAGAATGATGATGAGTGTAAAAGTCAATTTCATATTTCTTGTTTTAATATCTAAAATCAATCCACTGTAAAAAATGTAACAGTCATTTATTTTCTTTATTTATTTTCCAGGAATCAGAAATCCGTCTAGTATTCGACCTGCTACCGATCTTATGTCGCGGGATGCCTCCCAACTCACTGAGAGCACCCATAGAAAACTGTCTCAGCCATTCTTACTGCGAAGTAGCCAATATCAAACTCAAACCGAAAGAAAAACAAGAAAAAACTGGAGAAAAACAAGATAAAGTTGGAGAAAAACAAGAAAAAACTAGAGAAAAAGTTGGAGAAAAGCAAGAGTATCTGTTTGTTAAGCAGGTGGAATGTATAAGAGATGCGTTGGCTTGTGAGAAGATACATGACGCAAACAGGACTTTATTGTCGCAGATTGTTGAGAACTATTTCCCGACCATTCCTGATGATTGTGTGGTAAGTTTTATCTTTTGTGATGTTCATCAAAACCGACTAGCATTTTACTTTTAAGACTTGTCAATGAATGATCCTAGCTGGAAAATCCGGACGTATAACCAATTTTACGACGGAACTTTGTTTGGACAATTCATTGTGCATCCGTCGAGTCGCCCTGCCTCGGAGGTGGGGTATTTTAGTATGCTTGTCTCCCCAAATAGCTCAAACAAAGTTCCGTCGTAAAATTTGTGGTCCGGACTTAGAGTATACATTAGCAACCTATAGAGTGCGCCTAAAAAGTTAGAACTGTTTGCAGAAGTCTGCACACTACCTCACTGTCTGTCAGTAGCACAGCACTACTGAACCTCTTATAACTTCTCATACATTAGACCTCTATATCTAGGAAGCAACTGCTTACGCTTTAATAGTACGCCGCAAGGCCTCATGCGCACTCTATAGCTTGCTTATATAGTTATACTGTAAGGCTTCGGATTTTCCAGCAAGAATCATTCATTAACCACTGTTTACGATGAATGAATGTAATGTTTTAGGCGTGGCCGGTGTACGTGCAGGCATGTTGCATGCTGTCCACCAAGTACCTGGAGCGGATGACGTCACCGAGCAGCTGGTGGGAGGTAAGTGACAAGCGCCGCGCCCTATGGTGCCGGGTTAGAATACCATCATCCCATATCTTTCCCGTGGGTTTCGTAAGAAGCGTATATGGGATTGAGAGTTGATGTTTATTGCAATTTTAAGCGACATGCTGTCGACATGTCACTATTGTGATACACAGTCTTCTGAATTGCTCAAACTATTGTCAGACGTGACGAAATAGTAGTTTATGCAACTGTCTTATAATGAAAACTTTAGGATGTGAGTGTCAGTTTATCATACGAGGCGCAGCTTGACTACTATTTTAAGGCTGCATATTTCTCAAAGCAGTTCATTAAGTACCTACTTTCAATTCTGTAAAACGAATATTACGAAATGAGTGTAGATAAAAGCTGTTTACGATCTGTCTAGCCCACAGGGGATATAGGCGTGATATACGTATGTATGTAAGTAACAAGAAGACCAAATTTCAAATAAATTCCCTTGGTAGTTAGACGTATACAATTATTGGAGAATACATCGCAGGCTAGATTTGAACCTGCGATTTTGGGCATCAGTACCACCGACGCCTCTACATGGGCTGGTTCATCCTTTTTCACATCCAGTATGATAAAGTTTTGTCGCGTGAGGGCTGGTGGATGCCCACGCAGACAGGAAGACAGGAGGAAGACTCGGGTGGTGCCAGACAATCAAAAGGCAAGGGTCGACGGATGAGACGTTTATTACTCTAATGTAGAAGGCCCTAAAATGGACAGTTTGATGGGGAAGTATGGTGCCAAGGGGTTTGGAAACGTTACAGTCTTGTTTCCTTTCAGGTGGAGGCCACATCCCTCCGTAAGGCGACGCAGATCCGCTGCGCTGTGGCGGTGCAGTGCGCCGCGCCTCTCGTATGGCTCAATGAAATTATAGACGCTCAGGCTACAATTATACTGTAAGTCATATTATGCTACATTAATCCAGGTGGAGGCCACATCCTCCGTAAGGCGACGCAGATCCGCTGCGCTGTGGCGGTGCAGTGCGCCGCGCCTCTCGTATGGCTCAATGAAATTATAGACGCTCAGGCTACAATTATACTGTAAGTCATATTATGCTACATTAATCCAGGTGGAGGCCACATCCCTCCGTAAGGCGACGCAGATCCGCTGCGCTGTGGCGGTGCAGTGCGCCGCGCCTCTCGTATGGCTCAATGAAATTATCGACGCTCAGGCTACAATTATACTGTAAGTCATATTATGCTACATTAATCCAGGTGGAGGCCACATCCCTCCGTAAGGCGACGCAGATCCGCTGCGCTGTGGCGGTGCAGTGCGCCGCGCCTCTCGTATGGCTCAATGAAATTATAGACGCTCAGGCTACAATTATACTGTAAGAGACCGTCTTGATAGTTTTGAAATCTTTGTTTAACTCTTAAGTTCATCAAGTGGATTCAACAGGAATTAATGGAATTTTCAAGTATTTTTGTAGAACCCAACACGCACGACACATCGGGTGGTCGGGCGGCGACATTTCTTATTTTCTTGTGGGACACCAAGTCAACGAACGGCCCGATGAACCCTGGTGCAGAGTTTTTCAACCGCCTAGCAGACCTCTGACATAGTTGAGTAACGACCGCAATCTAAGTGATCATAGACAGCAACCGGGACTGACGGTTTAACGTGCCTTTCAAAGCACAAAACCATCTTGCTTTTTGTTAAATCAGGTGATTCAGCCTGCAATGTCCTAACCGGACTATAAACAAATTCTCTTTCTCTCTTATCTAGACTACGTACTGCTAGGCAAAAACAAATTCACAAAGTAATAAATATCGCATAGTCGCATCACCATCGGCTGGCATTTTGCAAATTTGGTATATTGACATTTGATTACTTTGACCTTATACTTACATTACATTTTCTCCTTTTCTAGAGTCAAATGGTTGTAGTGACCGATAAATAAAACCTTGGACAAACTTTTGCCAAGGGATTATTAATTACTTATGTTTTTTGCCAAGGGCAAGTCTAATGAAAATGTTTACCTGAAGGGTTTTGTTATTATAATTTGATTTAACCCGATTTTTGTGTGACAGGCTAAGTCAAATATTTCCTAAACCTTACCATTATATTTTTTTTCCAGGGAACAAGAGGAATCTCTGTCAGCAATGTTACCAGTATTTAAATCAGCTAAACCCGACGATGAAACTACGCGACAGTGGTTCCTGCAACTGTTAGCTAGGACACAAGTAGCTTTCAATGAGTAAGTTATCAATAGTATACATAGTAGTGTAGTAGTATCTTTACTATCTATGTACAGTGGTTCCTGCAACTGTTAGCTAGGACACAAGTAGCTTTCAATGAGTAAGTTATCAATAGTATACATAGTAGTGTAGTAGTATCTTTACTATCTATGTACAGTGGTTCCTGCAACTGTTAGCTAGGACACAAGTAGCTTTCAATGAGTAAGTTATCAATAGTATACATAGTAGTGTAGTAGTATCTTTACTATCTATGTACAGTGGTTCCTGCAACTGTTAGCTAGGACACAAGTAGCTTTCAATGAGTAAGTATCAATAGTATACATAGTAGTGTAGTAGTATCTTTACTATCTATGTACAGTGGTTCCTGCAACTGTTAGCTAGGACACAAGTAGCTTTCAATGAGTAAGTTATCAATAGTATACATAGTAGTGTAGTAGTATCTTTACTATCTATGTACAGTGGTTCCTGCAACTGTTAGCTAGGACACAAGTAGCTTTCAATGAGTAAGTATCAATAGTATATAGGATGAATTTTCACTAGTGACCGATAGCGATAACTCAGAACCGGCTGGTGATAAGAAACAACTTTTCCCAAAAAATATAGGTCGAAATATGACAAAAAAAAATTGGACCTTCCATACTAACTGAAATAAGCTGATCGGCAATTTTGTTTGGTATGGAAGGTCCATTTTTTTTATATTTCGATCTATGTTTGTTGTGAATGTTGTTCCTTATCACCAGTCAGTTCTGTCGCTATCGGTCACTAGTAAAAAATCACCCTATATTATAGTTTTTCTACAGTAGTAAGCGGGATATGAACCTGCTACCTTCGGCATCTGGACGCCACTACCAACTGGGTTATTGTGGTTCTATCCTAGCGTCTTGGCCACTTACGAGTGGCAGGGCTCCATGACGATTGCTTATTCGGTGCTTAACATTTCGAAATTCGGTATAATTTTAAAACAGTGTCCTTAGTCTAAAAGAAGAAGAAGTCTAACCATTCGTAACACACTTTCTACTACTTGAATTTGTAAATGTCATGTGTGAATTGGTTCGGTTAGATTTTTGTAGTAGAACCTGCGATAGAAGCAAAATCAGTCGAGTTGAAAATAGTGCTCTTCGGTTAAACTTCTTCAATTTCGTATGTACATTCATATATAGGTACTTACTTGCTTAATTTATCATTTCAGAACGGAAGACGAGTCGTCAAAGCTCTACCTATTCGACGTGCTAACTCTAGTAGTGATCGTTCTAAGCGGCCAATTCGCGTTACTTGACCGCGCCGGGAATCGAACCCTGCGCCGCGAGTTGTTCCCGCCGGCAGCTGCTGCGCTGGCGGGTAGGGCAGCCTGGGCTGATTCTACTACACATGTAAGTGGATACATACATACGTATAACATGCCTATATCTCTTGCGGGGTAGGCAGAGCGTAAATTATTGTACAAATCGGCCATTTTCACCACGTCTGACAAAGGTTTGAGAGTCATTTAGAAGAGTGTATGAAGCTACTAAGAGATTTGAGAGTTGATATGTTTTGCAATTTTAGGCGACAGACTGACGACCTGTCACTATAGTAATTTACAGTCTTCTGAATGACTCTCTAACTTTTGTTAGACGGGGTGTAAAAGGCCGTTTTTACAGCCATTTGCGCTCTGCCTACCCCGAAAGCGATATAGGCGTGATATTGTGTATGTATGTAATTCGACGTGTTAACTCTAGTAGTGATCGTTCTAAGCGGCCAATTTGCGCTACTTGACCGCGCCGGGAATCGAACCCTGCACCGCGAGTTGTTCCCGCCGGCAGCTGCTGCGCTGGCGGGTAGGACTGCCTGGGCTGATTCTACTACACATGTAAGTGGATATATACGTACATATATCACGCCTGTATCCCTTGCAGGGAAGGCAGAGCGTAAACAGCTGTCAAAAAAGGGCAATTCACTACGTCAAGTTTGAGATTCATTCAAAAGACTGCATCACCATAGTGACAGGTTGTCAAGTCTGTCGCCTAAAATTGCAATACGCATCAAATATCTTTAGTCGTTTCTTGTACCTTGTGATGCCGGCTTAGAATAGAATCACCCCAAATCTTCCTCGTGTATGTCGTAAAAAGTGACTAAGGGGTTTGAGACTTGATTTGTATTGCAATTTTAGGCGACAGATTGACAACCTGTCACTATAGTGATACAGTCATCTGAGTGACTGACAATCTTTTGTTAGACATAACCTATGTGGCCTTTTAAACTCTTCCTATCCCGTTAGGGATATAGGCATGATGTATTTATGTATTGCTGTATCTATTCGACGTGCTAACTCTAGTAGTAATCGTATTAAGCGGCCAATTCGCGTTACTTGACCGCGCCGGGAATCGAACCCTGCGCCGCGAGTTGTTCCCGCCGGCAGCTGCTGCGCTGGCGGGTAGGACCGCCTGGGCTGATTCTACTACACATGTAAGTGGATATTACGCAGTTAGCAGGGTTATTGTACGAAACTTAATTTATCTACACTCGTTTTGTAATGTTGGTTCGTAATAAACTGCTTTATAAATATGCAGCCTTTAAAAAAACTTCCTTATCACCACCAGCTACATAAATTAATTTGATTTCAAATATTTGGAAAATTACTAATTATTTATTATTAATCTTTACTTCAAAACATTTTTCGAATTAAAATTTACCGATAAATGCTTTTTAATTTTAAAAGATGTTCAGTTTTTATGAGCCTCCATTTTAACGTTTAGTTTAAAAGTTACTTATGTACAAAAGTGGTTCAGTTGGTGGTTCAGTAGATAGGCTTGCAATCGCCATAGTGCAGTGCGGAGGTTTGGATTATCTTTCATAGTTTTGTTTTGTAGAATGTAGATAAAATAGTGTATGCAACTGCATATAATTAGGCTTTAGAATGCTCGTGTCAAACTATTATCACACTCGGCTGCGCCTCGTATGATAAACAGACACTCACATCCTAAAGCCTCTAATTATAAGACAATTGCATAAACTACTATTATCTACTATGTAAGACCTTTTTATATGTACAATAATGCAATCAAAAAAATTGAAATTTAAATTGAAATATTACCAGATGGAGAACCGTATTACATTACATGCATCACGCCAAATCTGTCCCGTGGGTGTTGTAAGAAGCGCCTAAGGGAGTTGAGAGATGCGATAGGCTGACAACCTGTCACTATGGTGGATGATACACAGTCTTCTGAATGACTTTCAAACTTGTCAGACGTGGTGTAAATGCCGTTTTTGTATAGCCTTTTACGCTCTGCCTATGTATGTAGGAATGAAATCTCCGTGGTAGATGACGAGTGAAAGAGTAAGATAGAATCGTGGGAAAGAGAGGGTATTCTGTCATGATGGATGAGCGTGAAAAGCCGTGTAAAGATTTGCAGAGTAATAAATATTACTTTTAAGAAGAATTTCAAGAGTTTTACTCCACTGCATGGCCGCCCCGTCCTATATGTATGTGTACGTATGTTTTTCAAAAGAAAGTGTTACTCTCTTTCAGTTGGTGGAGTGGCTTCTACATACTCGTAGCAGCCAATGTTTAAGCTCGGCGCGGGTCACCGTGCAACGAGCTTTACTATCTCTCAGACACACGGAGGCCGCCATCAAACATGGCGTCTGGAGACTGTAAGTATACAAGTACCATAACCATAACAGTCAAAATAGTCCACTGCTGGACATGGGCCTCCCCCTATCGGGGGGTATTGCCATACGTGCTCCTTTTCTTTAGTTGGTACAGTGGCTGCTACATATGCGTAGCAGCAAATGTTTAAGCTCGGCGCGAGTCACCGTGCAGCGAGCTTTGTTATCTCTCAGACACACGGAGGCCGCCATCAAACATGGCGTCTGGAGACTGTAAGTATACAACATCGTTATTTACACATCTTAGATTATATATAAGCAAGCTATAGAGTGCGTATTAGGCCCCGCGGCGTACTGTCAAAGCTTAAGCAGTTGCTCTAGATACAGACGTCAAATGTATGAGAAGTTATAGAGGTTCAGTAGTGCTGTCACTGGCGTTTTGCTACTGACAGACAGAGAGGTAGCGCCCAACCTACTGCCGACAGTTCTAACTTTTTAGTAGCACTCTATAGCTTACATATAATAGTTACATAAGATACAAGTCTTGTTCAGTTGGTACAGTGGCTGCTACATATGCGTAGCAAATGTTTGAGCTTTGTTAGCTCTCAGACACACGGAGGCTGCCATCAAACATGGCGTCTGGAGACTGTAAGTATACAAGTCTTGTTCAGTTGGTACAGTGGCTGCTACATATGCGTAGCAGCAAATGTGTGAGCTTTGTTAGCTCTCAGACACACGGAGCCATCAAACATGGCGTCTGGAGACTGTAAGTATACAAGTCTTGTTCAGTTGGTACAGTGGCTGCTACATATGCGTAGCAGCCAATGTTTGAGCTTTGTTAGCTCTCAGACACACGGAGGCAGCCATCAAACATGGCGTCTGGAGGCTGTGAGTATACAGGATGTGAAAAATCAACTGCAAATACTTTAAGGGGTGAATCAGTCCATCTTCTTCTTCTTCTTCAAAATAATTGGACCCCCCATACAAAATGTGCCAGCCGGCCGTGTCAGTTTGTATAGGAGGTCCAAATTATTTTCATATTTAGGCCTATGTTGCTTGGGGAAAGTTGTTCAGTTTCGTGGGCTGGTTCACCAGTTAAAATATTTGCAGTTGATTTTTTCACACCTTCTAGCATCTGACCATCTAGTTGGCGCCCTGCCCTGGGCACGCTTCCCCTCCACTCTTCCCAAAATAATTTGCCTTTCTAGGCTATGCTTAGTCGATCGCGTAATGTGTCCGAAGTAATCTATGTAAAATGATCTTGGGACTTGAATGCACTGACAGTGTTATATTAACAGAAATGAAAATAAGAAATTGAAAAAATGTGATCGATAGCTCAGTGGCAGAGCGGTGGGGTGGGACGTTGACGTTTGGCCCGGTTTCGAGCCCCGGTCGTTGCATGTATTTTTTCAATGTCTTATATTCATTGATGTAAAATGACATATTCACCAAAAGTCATGCGCTTGCAAAATGTCTTGGTTGCAAAATGTCATATTACAAAATTAAATTATTGTATATTATTCCTTAGTCAAAAATTCCATTTTGCCGTATTGACATTCTGCATCTATTTGACAGTTTTCATCTAAACGAGTGGTTCTTTTGTTTGCAGTGACTTCCATTACGACAAGGACACATTGGATGCCGACGATTGAAGTCTTCAAAGAATGCTGCTAAAATAACTTATGTTAGTACTTAGTACCTAACTACTCTTTAAGACATTTTATTTATCTACCTATCTATCAAAGACGACTCCCTATCCCAAAGCTAAGTGCAGTCCTCATCACTTAAAAGTTCATACTTTCATTCATTCATGTATCATGCCTATACCGGGAGTAACGGAAAGGGTATAACAAGCCGAAAGGAGGTCAAGGTACTCGTGAAACTGAACAACTTTCCCTATGGAACATGGGTCGAAATATGAAAAAGAATTGGACCTCCCATAGTAAATCAATCAGTTGATCTTCAATTTTGTATGGGAGGTCCAAATTCTTTTTTCGTGTTTCGACCTATGTTCCATGGGGAAAATTGTTCAGTTTCATAAGTAGCTTGACCTCCTTTCGGCTTGTTATACCCTTTCTGTTACTCCCTGTATACCTTGCGGGGCATTTACACCACGTCTGACAAAAGTTTGAGAGTGATTCAGAAGACTGTGTAGCATCCATCATAGTGACAGGGTGTCAGCCTTTAGCCTAAAATTGCAATACAATGAACTCTCAAATCCCTTGAGATGGTGGTAAAGCTTAGAATATCGTAACCCCATATCTTTCTCGTGGGTGTCGTAAGAAGCGACTTATGGATTTGAGAGTTGATGTGTATTGCAATTTTAGTCGACAGACAACCTGTCACGGTAATACAAAGTCTTTTGAATGACTTAAACTTTTGTCAAAGTGCTTAGGGCCATTTTTACAGCCGTTTCTGTTTTGCAAGGGATATGTGTGTGTATGTATGTGTATCTAGCTAACTTTGTATGGGAGGTCCAAAACAATTTTCATATTCTATCCTATGTTCCTAAAAGATGTTGAGCTTTTCATAATCTTTGCCTTATAAAATAATATCAGGCATTTTTTTACATATGTGTACTAAACTATAGGGTGAAATTTTATTAGTGACCGATAGCGGAAACTCAGAACCGCCTGGTGATAAGGAACAACTTTCCCCAAGGAACGTAGGTAGATAAAAAAAAAATACCTCCCGTAGTAACTCAAGTCATCTGATCGGCAAAACAAACAAAAAAGGCAAACGTGCCTTGGGGAAAGTTGTTCCTTATCACCAGCCGTTTCTGAGTTTTCGCTATCGGTTATCCTATATATTGTTTGTTATATGTACTTATAAGTTGCGCAAATAAAGAATGAAACCTGAATTGACAGCATTATTGCTGATATCCTGTTCATATTATGTATGTCATTCATATGTAGATAGTTAGAGAAGAAAACAGAATGTTGCTAATTGGGGATCCATTCTTTATCTGCGCAAGTTGTACTTACTGAGACTGTTGACTAATAATAACCAACGGTGTTGTTTAATTAATAGTGAAGTTGTTTAAAATAAAACACAAGTAAACAATTAAAATAGATTTATTTTCAGTCAAAAAAAATTCATTTTGTCGATCTTATTCCGATTAACCGAAGTTAAATAACTTACCGGCAAGCTGGTATTAATTAAAACTGGTGATTCTTATTCTATGCATCTTCTACTTAATATATTTGTGAAATCAGCTGTTCCATAGAAAAAACTTATATCTACTCAAGCAAAAAGTAAGTAACTGCTGATCTTTTAATCAATTCATAGATGGCCCCATAGTGAAAATATGTTCATATAGATGCAGGTTTGAATAAATACCCGCTTGCCGGTAACACACTGTTTTACATTTCTCAGTTTTGTGGAAGTGATACTGCTAGAGCTACATCAAAATCGATAGTTAGTTTAAAAAATATACACGAAAGAAAAAACACCTTGACTAGTATTATGTCGTGGAAGTACAGAAAAATAAAGTGACTTTTGAATACCAAATTTTAAAAACACTTCCCGTCTCGTCGTAGTTTCATATGGTAGAGGCATCGCTAGTACAATAGCAAAAGTCGTAGAGGTACAAATTCTAATAAGATTTTTAAAAATTCAATGACCTTTTTCCGAACACGGATTCAATATCTTGAATGCCGTGTCTTTCCGTGTTCTGGATTTATTTCAGTCAGCTTGGTATAAATCACGATCACTTACATACCAATAAAAATATGCAATCGCTGCCCGAACATCGAGAAGTTTTCCCTGGACTGCGAAAATATGAACTCAAGGTACAACCCGAAAAATGTGAATTCTTAGGCCATAGTACCAGCCCTCGAGTCTATTTATACACGCCTAGTACGCAGCGATTAGTAAAGTGCACCACTAACAAAGCATGTCCTTATCAAATGAGTCCAGGTCCCAGGTCATTAAAATTCTGCAAGTATAATCGCGCACGACTGCGTAACCTTGCGTTTAAATTTATATTATAACTTGTTCTTTTGTCTAAAGACAGAACATTATGCCACCCAAAGCGACAACAATAATAATTCACACTGTACACAATCACATAATGCACAATCATGTACATGTTTACGTGCAGTAAATGAACGGAATTATTGTTGTTGTTGCTGTGGGTGGCTTAATGTTCTGTCTTTAGACAAAAGAAAGACTTATCAATCAAGTACCAGACAACGAAGGAAATCAATCTACAAACTCAAACGCAATGGACAAAGTAGAATCGATGATTACTTCTCAACAAATGGACGACGACCAAATTGTGCTGGAGGACAGTCAACCCGAGGAAGTTACCAACGAAGTGGACATGTTGGAGAATACTCAGGCAGTACTTCAGACAGCGGCGACAGCTCAACCGAAGGCGACGGGTGCCAAGAAAAAGGAAAACGTGCAAAATCGCAGCAAGCAGTCTCTGAAGAAAGTGAAGCTAGTGAAGGAGAGTGCTATAATGAAGTTCTTGAAAGTATACTGGCACGTGGCGATCTTGACGTGCATGAAGAAAATAGTCAACCAGATGAAGAAAGTGTCTCTGAAGAAGAAGAATCAACTGGCGTTCAAGATAGCCAAGGGTCTCGGAACGGTAATGAAAGAGTTCGTACTGTACCTGGAGAGAGAGAGCAAACCTTTGAGCGAAGTTTCGTGGCTGCAATACGAGAGCTGGGTTTTAAAAGAAGGATTATCCACGATGTATACGAACTGCCCACCGGTGGACTGGAGCGCAAACTTGGAGGACTTATACTTTCCGATCTGGGCGAGCGCACTGGAGACGCTGGAGGATCGTCACAGCGAGGATACGCTCCGCCAGCTCGCGCACCCATCCCGCCTCCTGATCCCTCTCCAGCTCCAACAGCGCTGCTTCCGGGTTCCACAGACTGTGCGCTACTACTTTGGACAACGCCACCCGCCTGACCAGGATTCGGCTCATTATTTAAAATCAACCACGAACTTTCTTTAATTAATTTTGTCTTTAGACAAAAGAATAAGTTAATAATTTCTAGGTAAAGTGTAAAACCTAACCCTGACAAAATCAAAGGCGTCCGTGACTTTCTAATTTCGAAGAACTGTAAATATATCAATCATTTTTGGTCTCGCCGGCTACTACCGCCGTTTCATTCTCAACTTAAACAAAATTACAAAGCCAATCATGTCTTGTGAAAATGGATGTCTTGGGGTGAAACTCCTCGGCAATCATCTTTCGACGAGTATAAACGTCCCCTCACAAACCTCCGATTCTCCAACATCCCGATTTTTCAAAAGAATTCATATTGGCCACTGACGCTTCACTTAATGCCGTCGGTGCAATACTATCAGAAGGTGAGACAGGAAAAGATTTACCCACCATTACGCCTCAATAAGACTCAGCAAAATCCAACTATTCTACCATAGAACGTGAACTATTAGCCATAGTTTGGGCTGTCGAACATTTAACACCATATTTGGTCGGTAGAAAATATAAAATTGACGCTGATCATAAACTACTCACTTGGCTTCTCTCTATCAAGGATCCAGGTGGTAGTTTAGTTTGTTGGTGTCTCAAACTTGAAGAATATGAATACGAAACTGTTTACCAACCTGCAATACGCACAACGTAATAATGGCTCTACCCAACCCGTGTCTTGTTTTAATTGCCACAAAAAGAGACATCTAGCTCGAGATTGTTGGTTCAATAAAGATTTTGTTAAGCCCAGTCCGAGTTTTTCACGACCGGTCCAAGCTATAACTATAGCAGACCATCACATAGTCGTTTTGGATCAAATAACCGTTATGCTTCTCAAAAAACTAACCATAACAGTCAAACTACTGAACAGCCGAATTTAAACTGAAAATGTCCGAGGACAACGGCCAATCCGAGGACTGAACGCGCGTTTCGGGCCGAATAATGTATATTCATACAGGGGTTTCAATTTACGTCCAACTAAATGCAGGCAAACAATTAATACCGTATAAAAATATTTTTTTAGTAGATACCGGAGCAGAAGTAAGTCTAGTAAAATTATAAGAGTTAGGTACTAGACGGTGTGTTAGTATACAATGACGTAATATTGAATCTAAATGGAATGGATAACTATTCAAAGCCGACCAAAACCATCGGTTACAACCAAATGACTTATATGATTGGAGAAAAAACAGTGAGTCACACATTCCATGTGGTACTTGACCACTTTCCAATCGACAGTCATTGTGTAGTTGGAGGAGAGTAAAAGCTGTCATCAGTTACGAAGAAAGTTATACATTTGCTAGGGGAAGCTTTGAAAATCGAATGTGAAAACAAAGAAGATGATGAAACATACTCTTTTATAGACGAAACTTGCGAATTATTCCCATAGGTATTAAAAGAAGAAATTTCATGCGAAATAATAAAAAAAATGTACTGTTGGGGAAGTTCAAAAATCAAGGAAAAAGAAGAATTGTATGCAGATAGTAAAATGAAGGAAGTAATAAAAAATGGGAAATTACCAAGATGTACCGAATAGAGAAACTAACAAAGGAGTAAAGGAAAACAAAGGGATAAAGGAAAATGAAAAGATAAATGACAATAGACTAGAAAAATATGCGACCCCATTGCGAAAAAATAGTTTCAATAAAGGTAGAAAACACGAATATGGAAGAAGGTATTACTCCAACAATAAAGAATTCAAAAATCACTACAGCGGTACTAAATACTACTGAAAAAATTGTAAAATTGTAGAAAATAAAAGTAAAAATAGAACCTTTACCAGAAGATAAATAAAATGAATAAGATTGACACTTCAAGTGACAAAAATAAGTTAAAATTATTAGAACAAGGATGACGAACAAGCCATCTAAATAAAGAAGAAGACAGAAGCTTAGTAGAGTTGTGCAAGGAATATTATAACATTTTCCACTCGAAGGAGGTATACTTACAGCAACAAATATGTATACAACATGTATAAAATACCGACAACTTCACCACAACCAATAAATACGAAATCGTATAGGCTTTAAAGAGAAGTTAATAAACAAATTAATAAATTATTAAAAGAAGGAATAATAAAGCCTTTGGAATTCACCGGTATGGATTGTACCTAAAAACGTAAATGGAGATCAGTTATCGACTATCGGAAACTCGAAGAAATAAGCATTAGAGATGTATATCCGTTACCACATATTAATGATATATTGGTTCAGTTGGGTCATAACAAATACTTCACTACGTACGATTTAGCATCAGGTTTCCACCAAATTAAAATGGATTCGGAAGATCAACCAGTTTAGATCCTTCTTCAGAAAAAGAAAGCATAATAGTTTGTCTAAATTTAATATATAATGAAGCCTATAGCGTATTTTTAAAAGGCTTAGATTCCCCACATCAGAAGACGAGGATTCACCTTATCCATTGAAAAGACAGAACACCGACACGCTCGATGAATTTTTCAATGACGTCCTAAGAAAAAGAAAAATAAAAGAGCAACTACAGTCTGCAGAACAACCAAGGAGGGCATGACGTACATATATCTTTTAACGAAGTCGATGGTGCAAAAGCAACGCACGTTATTAAAATAGAAGTAATAGACCTCAAGAAAGTTGCGAACATATCTACAACGGATTATTGGAAGCATGTGGACGTACGCGTCAAGTATTAGTTCGCCGAAACATTTATTTCTCAGTAGGAATTTACAAGACTCTCTTTCAGAAAGTCACATTCTAATACAATCTTAAAAAAGAGAAAATATCTAATGCAAAATTTTCTCTTTTTTATAACAATTTGAGTTCCTACTCTAAACGCGGTTCGGGCGGGACAAAAAAATAAAAATAAAGGCACTGCCTCGGGGCTGGCCAGTAGTGGCCAGGCTAACCACACAGCATGCAACTTTATGCATCAAAAAGAGGTATATAACAAACCACTATCGGAGTAATGTTCATGTTCATAAGAATAACGCTTTGCGTATACATCAGAGTTACCCTAATGTAACATTTATATCTTTAATCAATGATTGTATTGTAGACCTAAAAACATATAAAGTAAATTTTATAATTCATGCAAATTTCATTCAACCATGCAAGGAAGCAACAAACATTTTTGATTTTCAAACTGCTAACTATAATTATCTTGAATGTGTCTGAAAATAAAGAATGAATTTCTTAATTGTTTGCGAGAAACTCTTCTGACTAAAATTGCCTAGTTTGAAAAGAAAAAACAGTGGTTGGAGTCTGAAAAATATTATTAGTATAGACATAAACGTATATGTATAATAAAAAATGGTAATGAAACTATTTTCAAGATATCGTTCGACGAAGAAATAATTAATGAAAAACGTTTAAATTCAAAGCTTATGTTCGATATGCAAATTTCTGAGGATATTTCCACCATCTCACTATAAATCCTAGAGTTAGTAATCAGTCAAGAGAACGAAATTAACGATTATCTAACGAGCATATTGTTTGCTATGTCAAATACGATACACTCGTCGATAATAACGACACAAAAATTATATAATGAAATTCTGTTATCTAACCATCTCAGAACAAATAAACGACTCGTAGCTTCAGTAATTCCTGAAAACTTGCATACAATATTAGACTCCTCTGTATTATCTGCTTATGTTTATTCAAATCGTTTAGTATATGTATTAGAATTTCCTTTAGTCCAAAACGAACTTCTTACTTTATGCCACCTATATTCCATTCCTATCCAACATCCCGATTCCTCCTTTTTCACCACTATCCTTCTGAGCATACATACCTAGCAACTAGCCCAAATGGCCAACAATACATTTCGACGAGTAAGTATCCTGGAGAACTGCAAAATCACAACAACAAATATGTCTGAAACCTGCCACATAACTTCGTTCCCCGCTATCATCAACATTTTCCAACCCCTGGGTGACAACAAATGGCTCTACATCTTAAGCAATGAAACCTCAGCTGTACTTCAATATGACAACGAAGTCTCTCACCGCCAACTTAAAGAATCCGGAGTCATCGTGCTGCAAACTTCACACTGGCTACAGCACAATCACAGCATTTTACACTAAAGAGAGAAAAATATTCCCAATAACTTTCTAGACATTTGAACTGACGATTGTATTGAAGAAATTAAAACAATAAAGAACTTAAAAACTTGTACCCATCTCGATCAATGAAATTCCTTTAGACTCGCTGAAGCAAATCAAAAATCATCTGGACAAATATAACGACGAACTGGAAAAAATAAAAACTGCAAGCTTCATCCAAAGACATAGTCACAGTTTCTCTTGGATCTACTTCAGTCTAGGATTCGTCATGCTCACCCACATACTTATAAAAATATGCAATCGCTGTCCTAACGGATTCATCAGCAGACGTCGGCGACCAACCTCGGGCATAGGTCAAACAGAAGACGATCAACTACATTAGCGATTCCGATGACAACTATACGTGCGCATGTCGTGGAGCAACCATCCGCAGTTGTCTCCGAGGACGAAGATGACAACCCGTCACCAACACTCTCCCAAAGATCGGGCGCTCACCCCCAATCTTTGTTCTAAGGGGGGAGGTGTTATGTTATAGGCATAGATCTAAGATAGACATAGCTCTAAGTAGAGACATTAGGTATAGGTCAAATTACTAGTTCTTTCCATTTCATCAGATTACTTAATTCAAACACATTAATTAACCAAATACAATGTTTGCCAATCCATTTCTAAATGTATTTAAGTAAATCATCAATATCATTATTGTTTACTCATTAGTAGAAACTCTCACAAACTTTGTAACCATTTAATGTTGACGCCGTTAGTTAAGTTGTGTATTAGTTAATGATCTATTATAAATGCCCCTAATTAAGGGTCCATCCCTTAAACAGTCAGTTTCAATCCGTGCTCCATTCCGTTTCTATATTGAATCTCCTATTTTCTTGTTATATTTTTGTGATTTAATAAAATAGTTTTTAAAAATACATTTTGTCTGCTTGCCACGTAACACGATTGATGAATTATTCAATGATGTCCAGGTTCCCAAGAAAAAGAAAAAAGTAACAGCAACTACAGTCGGCAAATCAACCAAGGAGGGCATGACGTACTGTTTGCATGCAAACTTATGATTTAGACCCTAGTCATTATTATACTGTTCCTGGATTGAGTTGGGATGGCATGATGAAATATACACAAATTGAATAGGAACTGATAACAGGCGTCAACTGGTAACACGTAGATACACTTTTATTTAATTTAGATTTAAAGCAACAAATCGACAAACACTTATCATTTCTTATATTAGTAACGTCGGTTCATAGTGAAATTTCAATGATAATTAATGCAATTTTGTTCTCTAGAAACGATGCCGTACACCCCGTTATCATTACTCCAGAACAATATATTTTTGAATTACGCAAACCGATTTCACATCTACCACCCGAAACAAAATATCCATTAAGTATAACTATGAATGACGCTCCAGAATTATTTCCTTGATATACTTAGTTTCCTATGTTATGAATGAATGATAAACTTTTATTTGTAATTAGAACTCCATTAATTACACAAAGAGATTATGAGTTGTATAGGTAATTGTGTGCCCGTTCCTATTAAGATTATGGATGATACTTAGGTATGTTTTTATTATGCCAAAAGAAGAATATCTTATGATTTCTAGCAATAAGATTCACTATACTTATATTGATAATTTGAATATCTGTAAACAACTATCTAGAAAACTTTAATATGTTTGTAAATTAGATAATTAGATACTCCACTTTATTCATTACATGGCAATCCAACTTGTGAAACAGAATTAAATTTGGAAAAACTACAATTCCTGGTGAATGTGCCACTAGACTTGCATATTTTAATCACGAATAATAGTATGAATTGCACACAAAGAATATTTTGGCTATATTACATGTTATGCCTAGGAAAACAATTGCAACTCTTACCTGCCAAAATGAAGATCCTATAGATTTTGATCTGTACGATACTGGAATTTTGTCACTATCTAGTAGTTGTAAACTAGGTACCTACCTATATACCTACTGTAAATGTTAGTCTTCAAACTGAAATTAGAGGTTTAGAAAGTGAATATCTACCTCAGATATTAGAAGTAGATATTGAACCCATCGAAAGCTTACACGATGCACATTCCGACTTTCCATTTTTTCCAGAAAACATTTAAATTAGTAACATCAACGAAAAGAAATTAGTTACCAATTTATGTACAAAAGAAAAGTATGTCATACATTATAGAAATCTTTTACAATTTGAAAAACTAGGTTTACGAGTATTTAAAGTCCATAGAATATTGAAATTTAAGCAAAGTCCTTGGTTAAAAAGTATATTGAATTGAACACTCAGATGCGCTCGCGCACAAACGCTAAATTTGACTTTCAAAAAGATTTTTATAAATTAATGAATAAACTCAATTGGAAAAATATGGAGAAAATCGAGAAAAGAGTGAAAGTTAAACTATTCACCCATTGGGAAAATCATGGAAAAATCCAAGGCGTTGAAGGACTTTTAGCTTGTCCAGAATTTTATATTCTCTCAATATTTTCCGAAAGTTTGGTTGGAGTTCAACTTATACCTACCAATATATTTAGGTTTTTGTATATAGGTATGACATATCAAAAAAATAATGTATGATTTTCACTACGAGTAGTAAAAATCATGGATCCAAATAGTTCCACGTGGAAAGATCTAGAAACTCTCAAGATAAGTAATTGATCTAAGTTGTCACTAAGAAAAAGTAGGTATTTAAAAGTGTTGTGTGAAATAAGAGACTGTATTAGTGGTAAGAACTTTGAAGTTATAATAAATAAACTGTCAATAGCTCGTCTTTGATTCTTATACGAACAAGAAAATGTTTTAAGAGAACTTACAGGTAGAAAGTATTTAAAGTCCATAGAAAGAAATTCAAGCAAAGTCCTTGGTTAAAAAAGTATATTGAATTGAACACTCAGTTGCACTTGCGCACAAACGCTAAATCTGACGTTGAAATACATTTTTACCTATAAATTCATGAATAACTCAATTTAAGCAAAACTATGGAGAATTTGAGAAATGTGTGAAAGGTAAACTATTCAACTATTGGGAAAATAATGAAAAAAAACGAAGATGTTGAAAGACTTATAGCCAGCAACAAAAACAGATAAAAACTTTTTACCAAAAAATATCACCGCCGAAAACTGAAAAGCATAAAATAATAAGTATTGTTAGTATAGGTACCTACCTACCTAAGATATATTTTTGGAAATTTTACCTACAATATTGGAACTTAGTAATTCTGAGTCGGCGCCGATAAATTTTACAAATTAATTAACACGCTTCATTGGCATGACGCCGACTCAAAATTACTAAGTTCCAATATTGTAGGTAAAATTTCCGAAAATATATCTTAGGTAGGTAGG
The DNA here is from genome assembly GCA_024500475.1 of Phthorimaea operculella. Lineage (NCBI taxonomy): Eukaryota > Metazoa > Arthropoda > Insecta > Lepidoptera > Gelechiidae > Phthorimaea > Phthorimaea operculella. The sequence goes on from JANFCV010000098.1 coordinate 1,163,307, forward strand.
TACCTATACTAACAATACTTATTATTTTATGCTTTTCAGTTTTCGGCGGTGATATTTTTTGGTAAAAAGTTTTTATTTTATCATTTTTAGTGGCTACTTTTCAAGCTCATTTACTTTTAAAATAGCAAACTGCCCGACGCCCCGACCTACCTTACTGTTTCTAAAGAGTTTTAAGCACACTAAGAAACTACATGAAATACTTACAGATACCATTACCTATAAAAGTAACCTCCTTTTTGGTGGACATTTTGACAGATGTTTGGCAGAGAGTCAACGAGCAGACCTCAGTCGTGTAGGTAAACACAAGTACATTATGCTTCAAATGTGTCGCACAATATGACAAGTTTATTGAATTCTCATAGATCCTTCTATCAGATCCTGACCTGACGACTATGGGACCACCTGGACAGTGCACCCTTTCAAACAAAAAAAGATTTTTTCAAATTGGTCCAACCGTCTCTGAGTAATCGGGGAACATACATAAAAAAAAAAAGTTCGGGATGAATTGAGAACCTCCTCCGTTTTTTTTTCGTCGGTTAAAAAAAGGAGAGGATTTCTAAAATTAGGAATTTGGGCCCAATAGATAAAGAAACTTTAACCACTTCAGTACACAATGCTGAAATAGCATTTCATTTAGTACACAAAATGGAATCAAATTGGTACAAAAAGAGACAACAAAAACAAAAAGAACGTGAGAATTTCCCGAAATTGGAAATTGGAGCCAATAGATAAAAAAACTTGGACCATTCCAGTACACATTGCTGAAATAGCATTTCAGTACACAAAATGAAATAAAATACCTACGTAAAGTGATAACAACAAAATCATGAGATTTTCCCGAAATTGGGGTTTTGAGGCCATTAGATAAAGAAACTTCGACCACTTCAGTACAAAATGCTGAAATCGCTTTTTAGTAGGTATACGTAAAGTGATAACAACAAAATCGTGAGATTTTCCCGTAATTAGGATTTTGGGGCCAATAGATAAAGAAACTTCGACCACTTCAGTGCACAATGCTGGGATTGCATTTCAGTACACAAAATGAAATCAAATTACAAAAAGTAACAACAAAAACAGAATTTCCCAGAATTGGGAATTTGAGGCCAATAGATAAAGAAATCAATCGAGAATTCGATCAATTCTATACACAATGCTGAAACAGCATTTCAGTACACAAAATGAAATAAAATACGTAAAGTGATAACAAAAAATCGTGAGATATACCGGAAATTGCGATTTTGGGGCCAATAGATACAGAAACTTCGACCACTTCAGTATAAAATGCTGAAATAGCATTTCAGTACATAAAATGAAATCAAATAGGTACAAAAAGTGACAAAAAAACAGAAAAATGTCTTGAGAATTTCCCGAAATTGGGAATTTGGAGCCAATAGACAAAGAAACTTCGACCACTTCAGTACACAACTCTGAAATCGCATTTCAGTACACAAAATGAAATAAAATACGTAAAGTGATATAAAAAAACCGGCCAAGAGCGTGTCAGACACGCCCACAAATAGGGTTTCGTAGTCAACGTTTAAATATCAGGTTTTTCAGCATTACAAACTTAATTTTGTTGCTGGTTTGTTAGCAGCAGTATGATGACCAACCGCAAATAGAAAAACTCAATTTTTTCTAAAACCTTTAAGGGTACAATATCCGTTATAGTTTTCATTATAACTTCAGATTGTAAGCTATATTCCATATTTATTTCAAATTTTTAGCGTTTATACTTTAGAAGTTACAGCTGGAACAAATTATGGGTCAAAAACGCCCCTTTTAAAAGCAAATATCTTGTGACAGCAACATTTTAGTGACTTTGTTTCAAAGAAACCTCACCTTAGTTTTAAAAGACCTATTCAACGATACCCTACTCAATATTACAGAAGAAAAAAAAATTTTTTGCCCCCTTTCACTTGTATGGGAGGGGGTTCAAAAAACATTTAAAATATTTTTTTCTTAACATTTCTATATTTGGGTCAACACGATCTATCTTCTCACCAAATTTCATGTCGATAGTTTTAAAACTGACGAAGATATGAGGGCGCGGCATACAGACAGACAGACAGACAGACAGACAGACAGACAGACAGACAGACAGACAGACAGACAGACAGACAGACAGACAGACAGACATGACGAAACTATAAGGGTTTCTAGTAGACTACGAAACCCTAAAAATGTGAGATTTTTCCGAAATTAGGATTTTGGGGCCAATAGATAAAGAAACTTCGACCACTTCAGTACAAAATACTAAAATTGCATTTCAGCACACAAAATAAAATCAAATTACAAAAAGTGTCAACCAAAACCATAAAATCAAAACGAAAAAAAAAACACCTCAAATTAAAATCTACGAACATTAGCCGCATTCAGTTTAGATTTAGGTTTAGATCAACTAACAACCTTGATTGCAGTTTATAACGTCGGAAAATATTTTGCTACAACTGCAACTAAAATATAAATTCTACAGTTGTAGATAATGAAAATAAAAGATGCTGAAATAATTCTTGCAACAACATGAAGATTGTGAAAAAGTAACCCATTGTTTAATATCAGATAATTTTTCAAAAGTTTTTACAGAGGAAATAGTTAACATCAAACAAAACCATAAATGTGACCAACTTTTCTTAAACCGTTCTGATTATGTAACTGAAGCCCCAGTTTCAATGAGATTTAAAAAGGCTAATGCAAAGGATATAATTAAGATAATAAACAACCTGAGTGATGAGAAGTCACCTGGTTCAGATAGGATAAGGGTTTGTGATATTAAATATGTAAAAGAAAAATTCAGTCCAATAATAGCAAAATTTATTAATCTTTGTGTACAGAGAGGAGTTTACCCTTCAGAGTTAAAGATAGCCAACATAAGACCATTGTACAAAGCAGGCAAACACATTGATTACACTAATTACAGACCAATTGCCATACTATCTGTTCTAAATAAAATAGTTGAAAAATATATCATGAAACAGGTGTCTAACTTCTTAGAAAATAACAATGTTATATCTAACTGTCAACACGGCTTTAGAAGAGGACGTAGTACTTCAACCGCTCTTGCAGGATTTACAGACTTTATTAATGAAAGCCTGGATGGTCGGAAGCAGCTGGTGGTGATATTCATTGACTTTAAAAAAGCATTTGAAACTTTAGAGCACCATCAGCTGCTTCAGGCTATGACTGAGTGTGGCATTCGGGGTCCTCTGAACCTGTGGTTCAAAGCTTACTTGCAGGATAGAACACTACAAACTGTTATAGATGGAAAAGTAGGTAAAAAATTCAATATTACTTATGGTGTGCCAACTGGTTCAGTTTATGGTCCAGTAGGGTATAGCATGCATGTCAATTCTATGTGTAATGTAATAAGGCATGGTAAAGCTTTCATGTATGCAGATGACACCTGTATATTGTATGCAGATAGTGATTTAAATATTATACAACAAAAATTGCAAGAGGACTTAGATAGTGTAATTAAGTGGTCCCATGATAATGGTATAATTGTAAACATGGCCAAAACAAAATGTATGCATATATATTCTCCACACAGTAGAGTGTACTGCGAAAAACCTGTGCTGTTGGGTCATTCTTATGATTGTTTACATAGAGAAAAACATAACTGTAATTGTATGACAATTGAGTTGGTAAGTAGTTACAAATATCTAGGTTTGACTATTGATAGGGATTTTTCATGGAAAACACATATTGAAAAGGTCAGTTCAAAGCTAAGAATAACATTGGAAAAGTTTTACCACCTTAAGTTCATTGTGAATAGAGCTACTTTGTACACAGTTTATTACACTTTAGTAGAGTCTATATTAAGTTATGGTTTAAGTAGTTATGGCTGAACATTTAAGTCTTATTTAGATCAGATCAAAGCAATACAAATGAGGTTTCTTAAATTATTAGTTGACAGGCAAGTGAAAGAAAATTGTAACAGAGATTATTCCCTTTGTTCCAGATTTGTAAAGTACTACCGGTTCATGATAAGGTTAAATTGTTAATAGCTCTGGAGGAATATAGAAATACTGAATTCAAATTTGAGGCAGAACATACTTATACCACCAGATCTGTTAGCAATGATAAATATGTTGTACCTAGAGTTTGTAACTATTATGGCCAGAGGACAAGATGTTATCTAGTACCTACAGTCTATAACAAGCTGTCTGTAGATGAGAAAGATGTATCAAAGTTTGTTTTTAAAAAGAAAATTAAAGAGGAGTTGTTATCAGCATATGAAAAGGAAGAATTGTACTAGTTAAATACTTATTTTTGATATAAGCTACCTATATTGTATTTTGTAGGCATAATTTAAATTCGAGAGTGTGTTTCTGCCAACAAACTGCTATGCAGTTTGGCGGGTTCTTGATATGTTGCCAAAATGTTTATGAGAAATAAAGACTTTTAATTATTATTATTATTATTATTTTACCTCCCAAATTAGCATTCGGAAGCACAAGTAGTTTCTTTTCCCTCCCAATCCCAAATTAGCATTTGAAAGCACAAGTAGTTTCTTTTCCCTCTCAAATTAGCATTTGAAAGCACAAGTAGTTTCTTTTCCCTCCTAAATTAGCATTCGGAAGCACAAGTAGTTTATTTTCCCTCCCATATAGCATTCGGAAGCACAAGTAGTTTATTTTCCCTCCTAAATATTTTTTTCCCTCTTAAATTGACATTCGGAAACACAAGACCGGGACTGGTAGAGCGAGCGAGAGAGGGGAGGCCTTTGTCCTGCAGTGGGATGGGACACAGAAGAGGCTACGTAAAAATGATTTACTAACTTGAAAACAATAAAAAAACATGGATGGGAAAGAAGAAGCTACTACACGTTTCTGCATTTTCTAGACTTTCATTTAACCGGATCATAAACCAACTTTTTTTGTTAACATTCAATTAGGATAACCACTGTAAGTAGACACTCTTAATTTTATTCACCATTGCATCTCTTTAGTGTGGCTTGTAGAGTTCAATATAGCGTTTTTACCGTAAGATTTCTTACTTATACAAAAATAAAAGCACTATACTGATTCCATAAGTAAGTCATACTAAAAAGATCAATAGTTGACTTAAAAAGACCCAACTTTGTGATTTGCTCAAAATTAGAAGCAGAAGCTTGGAAGCTGCCTGGAAGACAATTTTGGAAGACAACAAAATATGAATATAGTTGTATGAAATTCATAAAAGACAATTTGTGAATGTTGTGCATATAATTTTTATACTTTGCGGGAATAAAGGCCATTTCAGGCCCGGAAACTGTTTTTGTGACGATAGATACCTTACGTATATAAGTTTTTAGATTTTTTTGTGACAAAACTGTTTTTCTTACGTAGGTAGGTATATACCTAAGTTTTTAGATTTTAGACACTTTCAACCATTAGGTTAACCTTCTTTTTATAAAGGGACACCATGAGTTAATTGAAGGCCCTGTTCATTATTTTGCGACACAAATAATAAAAGTTCCCGATGAATTATTGAGAACCTTCCTCTTTTGTTTTTTCATCGGGTAAAAAGTAGGACCCCTTTGACAAGATAGATGGATAAGACACGGCATCACCAAAACACAAGTGATAGGTATCAAAGAAAAGCACTGATATTCGTGATCAAAACCAAGAGGTATTGATCAATGAAGACAAACGAAAAATAAATAAGTTTTTACCTTACCGGACTCGGTAACAAGACACAATACACAAACTCGTGAATAATAAACCAGGGTTTCACCAAGACACAACACGGAAACCAAAAATTGGTAACTTTTCACAAGACATTCTTAAAAAGAATTTAAGTTCGCGACAAATTAAAAAAACCTCCTCCGTTTTTTCGTCGGTTTATAAAATAAATAAAATTGTAAAATCACTTGGCCCTAGCGACAAGCCGGAAGCACAAACTACAATGAAGTGAAATATTTGGAACGATCAGCTATTTAAATCCTATTTGTTGACGGTATGCAGTTAATGACTTTGGTAATTAAGTAAATAGGCAAGACTTTAATCACTTCTTGATACGTAGCTAAACTAACATCTATATCAGTTCTCGTAAAAGCTCATTAACTAAATTGTGATTATGACGAAAAATTTGTAAGTATACCTATTTACCCGACTGCCTCAGAAAGAGGGTTTATGTTTTTCAAAGGTATGTTTGTGAGTATGTATGTATGCAGTATGTATGTGGACAAGAAAATTCTTCACCGGCTACAGGCTAAACCGCTTGGCGGATTTTGACTTATATTATGTGGTGTCGTTAGATTCGTGATCACGCTGGCAATATATTAAAATGGCATAAATTCGAAATGACGTACTTTAAACACAAAATATACCTGGGTAACTTTCGAAAATTACCGCAGTCGGGTTTTGGTTTTTTAATGCATCCGCTTGTTTTGAATCTATTTCGCAAACGAAAGCCTGTCTCGTTCATGTCACGGATAGTTTAACCACTGCTGGTTGCCGGCTGGTATCAAATAATCCTGCCTGAAGAAGAAGAAGAAGCCTGAATAAAGTTAAACTAAGTGACGTTATTCCACGATTTTACATATTAAACCTAACAAACCCTTTATGTGGGCGTGTCTAACATGCTCTTGGCTTTATATTATAGGTACCTAGTTAATTATATCTATACTTAAGAAGCTTCTATTACCTTGTCATAGATTGCCTATTCAATATTGAATCAATTTGTGCGTAAACATTTGGTGACTAACATCCTAAACATCATGGATCATTAAAGAAACAAACATGTAGATTATTTAAGGTACACGTTTTATTAAGGCTAGCATTTATTGGGAACATTTCGGGGACAAAGTCCAGCGACATTGCATACCTATACAACGTGTTACAAAACAACCAATAAAGCTGAAAGGGTGCGGAAAGGTCCGTTGCATTGAGTCAATTAACAAAAAATTAGAGCCGTAGTATCGTTTTTGAAAACTATGAAAAAAACATTTTTTTATTAAATTACACTTATCTTTAATCGTGGCATCGCAGCACTAATTTTGACAGCTCAAAGTTCAAATGAAGTTACCGACGCGGCGAAGCGCAGTTCGGTCTACATTGCTGGCTATTACATGAATAACAACAATACAAGAAACTAAGTCAACCAGCAATGTATGCCGAAGCGGACTTTGTTCGCCAGGTAGTGTAGCACCTGACCTAGACTAGTGATGTGATTATTTTATCGACTGATGATAATAAAAAATATTCTTTTTTTTGGTTAGTTGTGTAACAGGTTGTATACAAAAGTTCCGCATCAATGTTCCCAATGAAGACGTATTTATACAATGTAGGTAGTGGGACAAAGTTCCCAACAATGGTGCGTCCTCAATGGGAACTTTTCGGTAACATTGTCCCAGAACATTGTATCAGATACAATGTCGCGTAGATTTTGTCTCCAATAAATACCCACCTTTAACTCACCAGCAACTTGGCAGGCATATTAGCGAGCGCAGTACAAGATGTTTAATTCACTGGAAAAGATGCTTGCTGCCCATTCCCTAAATAATTATCCCTTAGTCGCTTCTAACGACGCCCACGAAAATGATATGGGGTGATGTTATTCTAAGCCGGCACCACACAGGCAATATGCAAATCAATTTATCAGTTTGGTTCAGTCAATTCAGTGCTTTGGAATTGGAAGGCACGTTTGCTATGATTATGATCATGCCAAGTAAATAGGTAACCAAGTAAATAGGTAAGTTACAATGAAGGCGGTTAAAAAGCTCTGAATCTAAGTGCGTCGGGTCATTCATGGAATTGATGTCCCAAACTGGGTCTATGAATCAATAGAATAAATTCAGTCAGTGTCGAAATTTTGCTGTATTAGAAAAGCATCAGTTCTCCCCGTGGGTGTCTTAAAAGGAGACTAAGGGATGGATCCAGGGAATGGGCAGCAGCGTTCCCTGTGAATATCTACAACACTTTGCATTGCGCTCGCCAATCCGCCTGCTAAGCGTGGTAAGGCAATACCTCCCATCTGGGGAAGGCCCATGTCCAGTAGTGGACTGTTGTGGCTGTAGTAGTAGTACTAAGGTACATCGGGGGTGTAAGGCCCCCAGTCTTCGAAGGCCCAAACGCAGAAAACCGTTTAAAATACGTTCGGTCGGCGCCAAATTCATAGCAAGCGTAAAATGAACCAAAAGGAACGCAGGGACGCGGGAGCGGGCCGCGTGCGGCCACTATTTTGCCAGTGATGGCTGGTTGTTCGGTGACCTCGGGCACGGCCAGTGTTTTTGCTATTTTGCGCTCCCACTAAACGGTAGTTTTCAATAGTTAATACTGCAATTTATTAGTAGATTATTGTTGAATGTGTTTATTAATTTATCATTCCATTGATATTCGTGTAGGTGTGTCTGGTTTTAACGCTATTTTATTCATAAATTGTGAATACGGGTTGCAAGGCCCCGGTCGGTTAGGAAGGCCCCACAGGGTAGCCGCTTGGCCCTTACAAGCCCTGTTGGGGGCTTTCCTACACTGTTGCAGTCTTATAAGGCCCACAAGTTTTAATTTTAATTTAAATTTAAATTAACTTAACATACACTTACGTTATTAATAAAAATAAATATTGAACACCACATTTCTTGGGCCTTGCAACCCGCAATCGGGGCTATCCAAACCAAATACGGGTAATAAGGCCCAATGTATGAAAATTTAAAATCAAGTAATTTTAAAAATAAATACCTTTTTCTAAGCCAAACAAAAATACTTTTGGGATTTATAGCAATTTCTTTGCACTTAACTCCTGAAATTTCGATAGCCAGGCTGTTTCCTTCCTCACTGAGAAAGTGAAGTCTTTTTGGAAAATATTGATGATTTAACAACTTTTTGCTTTTATTTACGTTCAGTAATATGTAAATATTTATATAAGTGTACCTTTTTTTGTAATTAACGATTACTTTAACTCCAAACGTAATAAAATTGGCAGGGGCCTTATATTACATGCCCAGTTTAGGAAGGCCAAAAATCGATGTTTTGCTAAATGATCAAAATTGCAACTTTTTATTGTCAAAATCATAAAAAAATCATGTGGGTCAATTAATAGTAAATTTTTCTATACGTTGCAAACGTTGTTTTACCTGAGGGTGATAAAATAAAGGTTTTATTTCAGTTTGTTGTTAGGTGGGCCTTATTACCCGGGTCTACCTTAGTAGTAGTAGTGTCGAAATTGCATTCCAACAAATAACCTTAGTAAATGTTTCTAGAACAGTTTTTACATATTTGAGTCGCCTTTCATTCCATATTTACAAGCTAACGGTCAAATAAATCGTTTTAATATTGGAATCCTTCAACGCGGGCGTTGCGACAGAAGCAACATGTGGGTTTCAAATCTATACTAATATACCTACCTATCTTAGAAAATATTATGAAGTGGAAAGAGATGCCGTATGGTACCGGCTTAGAATAGCATCACCGCATAATCTTTCCCGTGGGTGTCGTAAGAAGCAACTAAGGGATTTGAGAGTTAATGTGTATTATAATTTAAGCGCCAGGCTGACTACTTGTCACTATTGTGATACACAATTGTCTGATCGACTCTCAAACTTCAGTCTGATGTGGTGTAAATGACCGTTTCTAAAGCTATTTATGCTCTACCTACCCCGCAAGGAATAAAGGCGCAGTATATGTAGGTATGTATTTTATTTTATATATATTTTTTTACATTTCGACCTACCTATGTTCCTTGGAGAAAAGTGTTACCTTGTTGTTATCACAGGATTTCAGTATCTTTTGCAAAATATGCAGTTATGTACTGAGAATGTGACGACCGATGTGGCGCAGTGGTTAGTATGCCTGCCTGCTGCGCAAAGGGTTCGATTTTATAGGGTTCGATTTAAAGGGTCCGGGTTCAATTCCTGGTGGGGTCACTCACAAAGTTGATATTTATCACTTTGTGAATTTGTTCCCAGTCTGGTTAGGACATTGCAGGCTGAACCACCTGATTGTCCGCAAGTAAGATGGTTCCGTGCTTCGGATGGGCACGTTAAGCCGTCGGTCCCGGTTGTTGTCTATGATGGTGGTCGTTACACAACCATGTCAGAGGCCTGCTTCTTGCAGTAGGCGGTTGAAAAATTCTAAAACCAAGGTTTATTGGGTCGTTCGACTCGGTGTCCCACACGGAAATAAGAAGAAGACTGAGAATGAGAAATATGAGTCACATTATGGGTATTTTGTTAGTCAAGCAAGTTAGATAGATGTTATCGTACCTATTTGGCATCAACACTTCTTTATTTATTAACTTACATCATGTATCGATTTTATTGAGCATTCCGATGTTATCTAGCACTAAACAAGCGCCGCAAAGTTTAATGTATTTAGTTGTACAAAAGAACTTAATTTTAATGAAACACCAATAATTTATTTTTAGGAGCTGGTTTGGAATAGCATCACCCCATCCATATCTTTTTCGCGGGTGTCATAAGATTTGAGAGTTGATGTGTATTGCAATTTTAGGCGACAGGCTGACAACCTGTCAGTATAGTGATACAGAGTCTTCTGAATGACTCTTAAGAGGGATCTATAGTCATTATTTTTCATACAAACGCTTTCAACGTATCCCTCTGCCAATTCGCAACCGATCGACTCAATTTTTGGCACGGTAACTCTTCTGGACTAGATCTATGCTCCATATTCTTTTTCTGGTTGTAATAATGCATTTAAAAAAAGATATGGCCGTGGCAAAATGCTCTAAAATTACAACCAAGTTTACGCCTTGGTATCTTCTTAATATGACAATAATTTCAGCAAAACAAATGATTAGGGCATAGAATATTTTATTGGCAGCAAAATAATGCCACTATCAACAAGTGGCGATTTCGAACGGGGAACCTGGTAAACCCAGAACGCAAATTTTCCGGTAGCGAGCTATAACTGTCTCTTTTACGGCTGCGGGACGGGTGGGATGAATAAATGAGATAGAAATATTTTTATCAACTGACAGCTCACGATCTTTCAGCTCGGTATAGTAGCCTCTTAAAGTTTTGTCAGACGTGGTGTGAATGGCCGTTACTATCTGCCTACCCCGCAAGGGATAGGTATAGCTATTATAGATTATGTATGTATGTAAGTTATCAACTGCGAAAGAAAAATATTAGTCACATTATGGGTATTTGGTAGTCAAGCAAGTTAGATGTTATCGATCGTATTTGGGTCATTCTTCAAAGGGTCGAAAATTTCGGTCACAGGGTTGTAAATGCTAAACTATACAAGTTTGGACATATCGATCGATTGGACATGATTTAACACTTCAATACCTATGTGGAATCGATTAAAAAGTCTTATTTTATATTCACTTAGTATTTCAAAACCCAGTCTGAAAGTTGAAAACGGGAGGATTTTTGGTGTTCTCCGCGTGTCACACCTCGCACTAACTTTTTACAAATTATGATTTACTACTTTCCTTATGTATTGTACGTATCTATTGTATATCAAAATAATCGTCATAAAGCAATATATTAGGTGAATGATGAAGAAAATATGTAATGCGTGTAATTTTAAAAATAAACCCGAATATGTATCGGTCACACGATTTCGGGCAGTTAGCCCAAGCATGGTAAAATCGCTCATAACTTCTAAGATTATAACCGTATCCAGCTGAGTTTTTGTTCCTAAAATTATTATGATATGCTTCAATAATCAAGCAGAGTGAATGGGCACCTCAGTGCCCAGAACTAAAAATATTTCCAAAAATAAGGGCTGACACAAGTTTTACTACCCTTGCATGTAAGTTACGTGGATTCAAATTTCTTCTAGAATTAATACTCTTAGAGGTTCGTCTTTTACAGGGCTGATTTGTTATATAGTCGGGATTATTGGTCTATAATTTTATTTAGATTCAATAAAAGATGGCCGAGTTATTATCAAAAGTACTCTGTTTTTGTAATCTGCGTGGAGTAATTTGCGTGGCAAAATACCCACGCAGCTTACAATTCTTCCCACGCAGATTACACAATGGTTCTAAGAATTAAAAAAAGGTTGAAATAACCATTTTAAATACTATTATTTAACCTAATATTCATTAAAAAACCGGCCAAGAGCGTGTCAGACACGCCCACAAATAGGGTTTCGTAGTCAACGTTTAAATATCAGGTTTTTCAGCATTACAAACTTAATTTTGTTGCTGGTTTGTTAGCAGCAGTATGATGACCAACCGCAAATAGAAAAACTTAATTTTTTCAGAAAGCTTTAAGGGTACGATATCCGTTATAGTTTTCATTGTAACTTCAGATTGTAAGCTATATTCCATATTTATTTCAAATTTTTAGCGTTTATACTTTAGAAGTTACAGCTGGAACAAATTATGGGTCAAAAACGCCCTTTTTAAAAGCAAATATCTCGTGACAGAAACATTTTAGAGAATTTATTTCAAAGAAACCTCGCCTTAGTTTTAAAAGACCTGTTCAACGATACCCTATTCAATATTACAGAAGAAAAAAAAATTTTTTGCCCCCCTTTCACTTGTATGGGAGGGGGTCCAAAAAACATTTTAAATATTTTTTTCTTAACATTTCTATATTTGGGTCAACACGATCTATCTTCTCACCAAATTTTATGTCGATAGCTCTAAAACTGACGAAGATATGAGGGCGCGGCATACAGACAGACAGACAGACAGACAGACAGACAGACAGACAGACAGACAGACAGACAGACAGACAGACAGACAGACAGACATGACGAAACTATAAGGGTTTCTAGTAGACTACGAAACCCTAAAAAACACATGAAAAGGATTCTTTTGGCAAATATCATCAAGTTTTTGAGTTTTCATATCGTTATACTTGGACAAAGAATTTTTACCAATTTTGATGGATTTGAATGCATGTTTTGTCAAAACATACTGGACGGGCTCTATTCAACCACCTAACTATTAGTCGGGGAATTCTGGAAATTCAATGTATGGCGCCAGTTGAAGCACGCCTTTACAGCAATTTTTTTTTGCGATTAGATACCTATAAGCATGTTGTTTGAAACCTTAGTGGAGACCTCCGTCGTCTCACACCATTTTCTTTGAAATGTGTCAAAAATTATAAACTTTACGGATTTATGAGTTAACTATAACAGTTACAAAAAAAGTGTCAAGGGACAAAATATTCCGTATTAAATTTTCTACTTAAATGTAATACATTTTTTTATTGTAACTATTATAGTTAACTCATAAATCCGTAAAGTTTATAATTTTTGACACATTTCAAAGAAAATGGGGGTGATGCGGACGGACGGAGGGTCTCCGCTTTTAAGGTTTCAAACAAAAGGCTCATAGGTATCTAATCGCAAAAAAAATGCTGTAAAGGCGTGCTTCAACTGGCGCCATTCATAGATTTTCCAGGAAAAGGTTTTTTTATATATAAATCGTTTTATCTTGAAAACTGTAAGAGTTACAATAAAAAAATGTATTACATTTAAGTAGCAAATTTAATACGGAATATTTTGTCCTTTGACACTTTTTTTGTAACTATTATAGTTAACTCATAAATCCGGAAAGTTTATAATTTTTGACACATTACAAAGAAAATGGGGGTGATGCGGACGGGCGGAGGGTCTCCGCTTTTAAGGTTTCAAACAACATGCTTAAAGGTATCTAATCGCAAAAAAAAATTGCTGTAAAGGCGTGCTTCAACTGGCGCCATACATTGAATTTCCAGAATTCCCCGACTATATGTCTCGCAGCAATTTTTCGATGCCAGTGATCGTTGTATCATAGGCTTGATGTGTATTTTGAGGCCAAAAGTCAAAACTGTAAGGTAGATCCCATAATATGCCAGCGACTGTATTGAGACATAGTGCTCCTGATTTATCTCTTGTGCTGACAATCTTGCTAAATTTATCTCCGCTTGCACTACCTATTTCTAAAAGAAGTACAATGCCAAAGCCCTCTTAACTTGCTTATGTAGGTATCATTGGTTCATAAATAGGGCGATAGCGTAAACTCGATTTACTGTTACGTCATGGTGAGAAAGAAGGTCTCCATCAGACGCGTGTCATATAAGTCTAATGTGCAGCAAACACCTGCAGCTGACCTGTCTATCTTGCGAATCCAGCCAGGGAGGCCGAGAGGGTCGCATAGGGCTTAGGCAGCCCTGCGTATTCCATAGCCGTGTCCTGGGCGACACAATGTCTGTGGAGAGTCAAATCTTCCTGATATTATTTAAATCTACTGCAATTGACGGAGTTAGGCCATGGTGAGTTAACTTGTTAGTTGCCCCTACCAACTGCGGCCGTCAATATGACTTTCACCTAAGACTACTGGGAATCTTTTTGCGTAAGCTTGGGCAAACGTGGCGAACTTGCCACTTCGCTTGACGTTTCGAAGGCTTTTAGCTGGACAAGTTCTGACAGAAACCTTGACCTGGCACCTCAGCAAGCTTCCTGTTTATGACAACCCAGCTGGTTTTTGTAATCAATAACAGCTATCTCTCTGACCTCATGGCCATTGATGCCTGTGGTCCTCAAGGTTCTAGACTCTCGGCGATTTTTTCCTTCAGAACAGCTTTTAACTACTTCAGTTTGGTATTCATAGGTATGCAGGACAGTACCGTTACAGAGACATTGTCAAGTCCAAATCGGCAGAGCGGAAATTGCGTTCTATAGAGAAAGCCCTGGTCTCATGTAATGCTACCACGACACAGGAGCTTTATATCATCTGAAAGTAGTCTTCTCGACTAGACAACTACTTTTCTGAAGTATACTTATTTCTGTCATTGCGAATAGCTTGACTGGGCATTGAGTTGTCATCAATCCTGAACTTCGATTTCACTTCAGAGCCTAAAAATCACTACTTTCTTATAAAACCAATCCTACAAGCTCACCCTTGTAACTAAAATTAAGTATCACCAATTGTTATTTATTATGCTTGCATTAAAGAATTCATATAAAACTCAAGCCTGATCCTGCGTGTAGAAATCCGGCCACCCCATGGATGACTTAGTCAATAAGTTGCTCTTAATTTGATGGACCTTAATACGACACATATCTGGTCAATACCAATCTTCACTACACAGCCTTGTTTTTTGTCGCAAGATGGCCTGCCAAACAGTCTTCATCATATTTTTATTCAAAATTATGCTGAACCAAGACCTCACGACCTTATTCCGCCAGCTCCTTTCTACCATAAAACACCTGTAAGTATATTTGGCGGGATACCATCCATATTTAGTTGCCAATCCACCAATTCGGACTAAGCACTCTGAATCGTCTTTCATTATGCACACTGAAAGACAGGAACTAATTACCTGCTTATTCCAAAATCAAAATCTGTTGATTCGAAAATCATAAAACCTTATAATCTTTTTATGATAGTAGTGAATAAAGACTTATTTTTCATGACCTGTCTCCTTTACCTTATAACCTAGACTTAAGTCAAGAATAATCATGTTTCAAGTAAAACTTATAGAAAACTAATGGAAATACAAAGATAAAATTGGCTATGTAATCTGCGTGGCTTGATTTGTAATCTGCGTGGCACACAAAATATTAAAATTAAATTTCTCGAAAAGTAATTGTATTAGCAAGGAGCACCAAACTGTTCTTTAATCGTGAAAGTATACAGAAGCATATTTCATTGTTATCATCTTCATATTGCTTAAATTAAAATTTGCCACGCAGCTTACGCGGAGAATCGAAATCTGAATAATGACCCATTTGTTAACGTTAAAAATCTCGGTATCGACACTTCTTTATTTCTTATCTTATATCTACAGATTTTATTGAGCATTTCGATATTATCTAGCGCTAAACAAGCGCCTTAAAGTTTGATGTACCTAGTTGTAAGTACGAAACAACTTAATTTAATGAAACACAAATAATTGTATTTTATTAAAAAGCTTTACTAAAAATGGTGCCGGCTTAGAGCTCCGTGTGGAGCTGTTTTAGAATAGCATCACCCCATATCTTTTTCGCGGGTGTCGTAAGAAACGACTAAGGAATTTGAGAGTTGATGTGTATTGCAATTTTAGATGACAGGCTGACAACCTGTCACTATGTTGTTACGTACGAGTCCCTGCCTGTTTTTGCAAGCATTTAAGCTCTGTCTACTCTGTAAGGGATATAGGCGTGATATATAGATATACCGGGAGTAACAGAAAGGGTATTACAAGCCGAAAGGAGGTGAAGGTACTCATGAAACTGAACAACTCTCCCCATGGAACATGGGTCGAAAAATGAAAAAAAAAATTGGACCTCCCATAGTAAATCAGTCAGCTGATCGGCGATTTTGTATCGGAGGTAATTTTTTTTTTCATATTTTGAACCATGTTCCATGGAGAAAGTTGTTCAGTTTCATGAGTACCTTCACCTCCTTTCGGCTTGTAATACCCTTTCTGTTACTCCCTGTATAGATAGGTATGTATGTATGTAAGTTTTACAAGTTTAGGTCATGATTTAAATATAGGTAACTTATTAAAATCATGCAATGTTTTGCAGAAGAGTTTCATACAAAATGTCCATACTGCCTCAGCAGTGGCAGAAAGGTATGAGGAGGCCCTCAAAAATTTTACCTATAAAAGGTTTTTGACTATTATAATATAAAAGTCGTGTTAAAACGTGCACCTTCACGTGGCAATGTCCCCAAATAGCAATACAATACTATCTATCAAGGTTGTTAATCTGACCGCCCACGTTTTTATAGAATTTGTATATTTTTATGGATGTTATGCCTACTGATCGTGCCGCTCCGTAAACGTTATATCAAGCACACCTTTTGATAGGTTAATTCAATAAAACACGAATTTGTATAACTTTTTGCCGTGTGATGCCGGCTTAGAATAGCATCACCCCATTTCTTTCCTGTGGGTGTCGTAAGAAGCGACTAAAGGACTCGAGGGTATCATGTGTATTGCAATTTTAGGCGACAGGCTGACAACCTGTCACTATAGCGATACACGACAATAGCTAAAACGGCCCTCAAATATGTGTCAGACGTGGCGATAACGACCGTACTTTTACGGCCGTTGACGCTCTGCCTACCCCGCAAGGGATAAAGGCGTGATGTATGTATGTATGTATGTATAACTTTTTAAACGGCTGTTACATTGTACCTATTCGAGAATTTGTGTGTATGTGGGTATAGGTACGTATATATTATGTAAAATTTCCTTCCATAAAAATTGCCGATCAGCGGATTTGAGTTACTATGGGAGGTAAATTTTTTATTATATTTCGACCTGTAGATGTTCCGTGGGGAACGTTGTTCCTCATCTCATCACCAACCGGTTTTAAGTTTTAGCTATCGGTCACTAGTAAAATTTCACCCTGTACATAGAGTAATTTTTTTCGTAAAGTCGAGTTGTCCGACACCGCTGTAAACATTTTGGGACCACGGTATGGTCAATGAACCCACTAATATTTATACCCTTGTTTCAGATGTTTATGAGCAATTAATAGAAAGCATTTCCATAACCAGTTGATCCTGCTACGCTACTATCTTCATACCTGGTGTATGTACCTAGGTATAGCAATATCTAGCAATATGTATTGGTTGCTAGGCCAAGACTGTTACGTAAGTACGACTGTTTGGTTTTGAAGATAGAGTCAATGTCCTGGTCACTGGACTCAAGATATGGGGTGAAATTTGACTAGCTAGTGTCCGATAGCGAAAATAAAGGACGGGCGGGTGATAAGGACCAACTTTCCTGAAAGAACATAAGGTCTTCTTATCCTATCTTAGCTTATCTAGCCTATGTCATCCCACTGCTGGGCAAAGCCTCCCTCGTCTCTCTACATCTAGAAAGAGAGAACATAAGTTCGAAATATGACAAAAAAAACTTAGTGCGAAAAGGCGAGTGATAAAGGCGTGATGTAAGTATGTATCAAGTAAATAAGTAGTATTTAAGTATACCAATGTAACAACCTTTCTAAGCTTGCAGAAATTAACACACTTATCCCGTTTTTTTGCAACAGTTTACACTCTGCCTACCCGGCAAGGGATAAAGGCGTGATGTAAGTATTTATTAAGTAAATAAGTAGTATTTAAGTATACCAATGTAACAACCTTTCTAAGCTTGCAGAAATTAACACACTTAACGACGACGGTCGGTGCACTATTATTCTTAGCTAACATGTAAGCTGCTTGACCGGTACCGCTACCACGAGTTTCATAGGTAAAATTATACTGTAGGTAATTTATTTAACCAACAATCATAATCACCTGGCTGCCCTTTTATGAAATCAGTTGGGGTCGGTCCAGTACGTTTTGTTAAAGCACAAAATTATGTAGCAAAAGAATTTGGCAATGTTTTATGCTTCGGCAAGCATATTTAACCAACAATAATTATGGTATTTGTCAGTATGTTTTATTTATTACGTATCATCATCACATCTAGGTAATGTAACATCTTCTGTAGCTATCAAATATAAAGGTTTGTCAAAGTATGGCTCTGAAATAACGTCCTGTTTCCGGTTATTGAACGATTAATTTTTATGTGAGAAAGGCCTGCACTTGTCTGCTATCTCACCTGTTGGTAATTTTATAGGTAGATAGTTTATTTGTAGTTTATCTATGCATAGAGTCGATATGATCAGAAACCAAAATTGAAATTGTTTCTGAAAACATTGTTTTTTATCTACAAAATGTTTTATCCTTAGGTTTTATCTGATTGGCTGCACAATTTTAAGATCACTTCGCTCCCGATTCGCTCAAAGATGCCACCGAAAGTTCACACAGATAATGTCAACCGAGTCTCGTGGTAGCGCTACCGTAGAGGTCACAGGTCGCAATACATCTCGCGTACCTGTATAATGCCAAGCTTTAGCGTACGCATCCTAGTAAACTCGCGGACGCTGGCGTAAACACACACTTGAGCCATTTAAAAAGTTTAATTAAAAAGAAAATACGGCCATTTTTTTAGTTATTCGAAAATAGAACACAAGGTTTACTTAAAGTTTTATTCAATCTTTTGTTGAAAAGTTAGCAGCTGGCCGCAAAAAGTTTGGATTGTCAGTGCAGCGCGGGAAACGAAGCGGCGGGAAAAGTTTTATTTTTAAAAGTTTGAAGTGCAAGTGCAGTTTCAAGATGCAGCTGGCAACCGGCGCTTTTTTGGTGAGTAGTAATTACTATACTACCTATACTGTAGAGTAGGTACATTATACTATTTTCTTCCATTTGCGCACTGACTAAAAAATAACCCAGTAGAAATTCCATAGGTACAACATCATGGAACTTTTTTCCTGAAAAAAGGTTCTTAAACTTCACACTTCATAAATTTGGTATTTTATGGTGCACAATATTATATTATTTGAAATAGATTTCCCCGTGCATTTTTTTTTTTTCAAATGGAACCAAAGCAAGGACAATGTATGCTGTTGTAATGCTGCTTGCGCATTTCGGAAGTTGTAAAGTTTCAAAAATTACGTTGCAAATGCAGATTTACAATAGCATTGCTACTTATATTAGGCCAAAGTGTTAATTTTTTGACGACTTTGTCATAAAATCGAGAGTACGGAAGGTTCACTCGATCCTATTCAGTATTTTTGCGATCTTCTTCTGTCATAAAATCGAGAGTACGGAAGGTTCACTCGATCCTATTCAGTATTTTTGCGATCTTCTTCTTCTTTTCGCGGGGACACCGAGTCGTTCAACGAAATACGAAAAAATATTTTGAACCTCCCATACAAAAATGCCGATCAGCTGATTTCAATTACTATGGGAGGTCCAAATTTTTTTACCGTGTTTCGGCCTAAGTTTCTTGGGGAAAGTTGTTCCTTATCACCAACTGGTTCTGAGTTTTTGCTATCGCTCTTTAGTAAAATTTCACCCCATATGTATGTATGTAGGTAATTGATTCTAGTTCTGTCTGCTTGGTAACTAGACTTAGCAACTTGTTTTGGGAAAAAAAACTAGGCCGTGACTACAAAACCAACCGAACAATAAAATCTAAATCAAATTAGTTTATTTTGGCAGCTTTATCTCTCTGACAACTCATTTAAATATTTATCCATTACAACCCAGCGACACAGTATATAGATGTAACAGTAAGGAAACTCGATCCGTTTCTGTTGAATCGCAAGGATTGTCACTTTCGATTAATTGTAATATTAAATTGAAATAACTTAAAAATAAAATCCTTTTTAAACTGCACTATCCCTGTGAGTAACAAAAGCTAGATATTAATATGAGAAAACACCTTATTTGCTTCCCACGAGCATTCGGTAAACATTTCAGTCCAGTAAGACTGGCGTCAGTTTCCTTGTAAGCGGCGTCGCGCATCTGTTTCGAGCAGTGTTGCCAGGTGGTCGGCAGCCTAACGACGCTGAAAAGTAAGTTCACAGTATGGTGTGTTCCCAAATTACTTATTTTCAACCAAAAGCACCAAAATTCATGAAATTAAAAATATCGACACAAAAAAGTAAGATGTTTCTCATCAACATCCTCTCAAACTGCCTCGAAATTAAGAAAATCGATGCAAAAATCACGTCATGGAGAGTAAAATCCTCTTGTTCAAAACCCTAAATCCCCCCAACCCAATTTTTTCCTCCCAACAATAACCCCAAAGATGTTTTCCTTCCATTTTTCCCCCACTGCTTTCAAAACCCCCCAAATTTGGGATGATTTCCCCCCAAACTGGTATCACTGGTTTCGAGCGTTTGTATGAAGTTTCCACACTTCTGATTTTGTCGCTGTGCCAGCGAGTAGGTAGCTAATAAAATTAAAATCTAGTATCAATAAATGTGTATAGAATGACTAGTTTTGTAGTGTAATATAATAAAGAAGGATTATGAACTATTGACTTAACAATAATTGAAATGAGCGAGCATGGTAATGTTGCGATTAATTTCTATGCCAATAATTTGGTATAATGCCAATCTCAGGTGGAAAATTTAGATAAATAATGATGGTTATTAATAATCACCATTTATTCACAGAATAGAGATTTTACAGAGGGACATCTCGCCAGTTTTTCCGATATTTATTCTTACACCCTAGGGTTGCTACTGTCTCTTTCTGATTTTTGAAATGAGGTACCTACCTGGGTTAAATAAACATACTTTGGTACATTACTTACAATAAACTAAATTTCATGCTTACACTATAACAAACTACAAAAATATTTGCACTTGCGAGTCTTATTTTTGCTGTCTCCCGCAGATTTGAGACGGTTTGGTTTTGCGCGTAAACGGCAGAGTTCAAAAAACATTATGCGTGATAGGTCTTTACGATGTATTTACTTTATTTGTCACGACTCATCTTTATGTTTATCTTTTTTACTTGATCTTTGTTCGAAGAAACAATTGTTTTAAGATAAGATGGGTAAAGTCTCTTCTACCAAATGTAAAGTTCTGAAACCAGGGTTCATCGGGTCGTTGGACGACTCGGTGTGCCACACGAAGAGAGAGATTGGGGATATACACTTTAGTGTAAAATACTGGGTCTTAGTTATGTAATACTACTTTGGTTTATGATTATAAAAAATATGACTGATGAATTTAATTATAAAAAGATCAAGGACCTTCTAATTATCATAAATCAGAAACAGTTTTGTTATAACTATGCTACAGTATTCTTGCTTAACTAAACATGTATATTTACACATAAATTGGCTTATTTTCTTTAAAACCTACCTATATTTATATAATATTCATGCGTTTTAATTATGTATTAATTTAGTCACGTTTATATTTTTTTCGTTGTTTTAGCTAGCCTAATGAAATGTTAAATTAACTAAAATATTTAAATTATTTTAATAATGTAGAGTTCATTTTTTAAAGCCAGTATGATCATGATCAAGGATCATAATATTTTATGTTTGTGAGATTCTGTTCAGTTCAAAATGTACCTAAAGGCCAAGCGTAGTACCTAGGTAAAAACCAAACCAGGTAGAATAAGTTATTTAAATAGTTAACAATTTTTGGAACGCTTGCTCGGAGGTAAAACTTGAACCTGCGACTTTCGACATCTGTACTGTCGACGGCTCTACCAACTGGGCTACAGCGGCCCATCTTAGCCTGCGAATACAGATACACAGATGTGTTGCCCGTGGTGCTAGATATTTAGGTTAGATAAGAGCACAATTTTGACAGTACGCTTCACCCAATCATGCGACTATCATCCTGACGAAATTTAGAGACGAAAGACATAAGAAGGGATGTGCAACCGTTTCCATATAAAATGTATGAAACAGATAAGACGCCGTCTAACTAAACACGTGAGACACACATAGCTTCGATGACGGCTGACGATCACTTGTCTGACAGATGACATCTTAGTTGCATCTTAGCTACATCTGACGTCATCTGTAAAGATAGCCCATCAAACATAGCTGATGCAAATCAAGTTGTAAATCAAGTAGCTTGCACTATTTGGGACAATACGTTGATATTTAAATAATTTAAATAATACTTAATTAATAAATGATGACATTTCATAAACATTCTTATTAACTAAACTGGTTCTATTCTATGTATTATAGCTATTTTTCTACACCAAATAACCCATGTCTCGCGAATAGCCTGATTAAATTTTAGTAGTTTGCAAATAAGCAACAGATTTGAAAAGGTTCTTACTAGTTTTATACCTAATACTTAATATGCAAATTAATGTAAAATATTAGAAAAAATCCACATATTTTGGTGAAGGGCTCTAAAGCTATATCTATTTATGTTTTTGAGTCGTCTTTCTTTAAATTACCTATCATCGGGTTTTTGAAAGACTCGGTGTCCCACACGAAAAGAAGAAATTACCTATGAAAGATTTGCATATTTAACTGGCGATGTGTACTGAGGTAATTGCCGAAATCTTTAAGTATAATATTACAAGGTGTTTTTTGTGAAACTGAACATCTTTTCCCAAGAAACATAGTTCAAAACATGGGAAAATCAAACATAAATAAAAAAGGCCTATCATCTTTTGGGAAAGTTGTTCAGTTAGATTGAATTTAAAATTACAATTTAAATAGACATAGCAATTTTTTATCGATCGTGAATGTAATTCGCGCGCGTTGATGTCTTTTGTATCCGTAAATGTATACCTATCTAAATTCGAGCAGCAAACTAAGGCGATGATTCGAGCAGCAAACTAAGATTTCAGAGGGTGAGTTCAAAAGACAAGATTTAATTTTTTTATACTAAGAACTATCCGAAACACCCAATATAATACATGTTCCGCGAATTATTGTAGGTAGTTTCTGTATGACCTATCGAAATTTTAAAGTTGGATAACTCGGGTACATTACGTTTGCATAAATGAGTAGTAAAATCTTTGCAAATCAGGTGCTTGTAAATGATTGACAACTATCACTTGCGCTTGCGCATCACTTAACAATTACGAAACTAACCTCTCGAAGATAGGTCCAGTTTGCCACTACAGGTACCGGCTCGCCACACATACCTACAGGGTGTTAAATTAAATGCTTTACAGAAAGAGGTACTATATTTAATAACTTTAATAACTTTATAATTTAAAGTACAGCGGTATCTGGGTATGTATACCTACAGGTAGAAGAACTCAGTCGCTTGACAGTATGTAACACTAATACCGTGCAGTGTGCATCCAATTTAGTATGAGTGGGGCTTGAACCTAGTGCAAGTATGTGTAGAGTGAGCTCTACTTTCTTTCGTTTGTCCATTTTCTGCAGTACACAATATCCTTCCTTGTCTAAGTTAATTTCGAATTATACATATAAGTGTGTATTATCATCATCATCAATATAATACGTTGATAACATAATATTATGTTGATGATGATGATCTGCTACTTGTTTGTAACCAAGTCAGCGCTGATGGTCCCGTAGGTGGCTATTGTAGTTAACAAAGATCGGAACGGAGGGGGCTAACATTATCAAAACTATGGATATGCCTTTCACTTACCGGAACGGCGGATTTCGAATTGGTAATTCCGGAAATCGGCCGTTCCGGTAAGTTTATTTTACTAAAAATCTGGAGCTCCTGATGGTTACATTAAGGACCCTTGACCCTCAAATGCTGACAAAAGGTCAGCCAGTCACCGATGTCTTAACAATCATGATGCGAAGTTTCAGGAGGATCGGTTAAGAGGATAACTGGATAGCCGCGTCGTTCATCAGAGTCACCCCCATCACCCCGCTTGTCGTTGCAGGTGGCGATTGAAGCATCGCCAGAAAGGCTCAGGTCCATAGGCGACTCGAGAAGATCTCCACGATCTTAAATAGGAGAATCAGTTCAATCAGCACTGAGTCGCGGGAGCATCCTTTTGCTGATAAATTGGGTAGAGCTCGGACGACCGCGGCAAAATGTTCGACTCTTCGATCGTAGAGTTCGTTTTCGTGGCTGAACCACTCTAATGTTGTATCAATCGCCGCCTAGCGGGACGATGGGGGGTCGCTCTAGTGAGCGGAGCGGTAGTTTAGAAATCCAGGCAATACTTCATTGGGGGAAGCCCAGTTAGTGCGCTTTAGCCAGCGGCTCGTTACATCTGGTGGGTCAAGTCTTCCTCGCAAGAGTGTACCGAAGCAGCGATCATGTCTAGTTAAGCAGCGGTAGTCGGGCATTTCTGGGAATGTGCTTAATATCCTATCTACTCGACGTGGTGTAGAGGATGTGGACGGCTGATAACCAGCCAGGTTTAACTGTGCTGGACAGCACCACCCGCCCCCATGCGGAAATCCTGATTGCCTGGATAAGAACCTGTCTGTCTTCTCTAGGACATGTGCTCTTAGGCTCTTTTAAGTTGGAGCCCGTTGGAGTTCCGGTTCTCCCTAGCTAAGGTGTCCACTGTGAGGTGCCAACTGTATCCAACAAACCCTTGCGTGGCTCTTGACGTGGCTGACCCGGTGCTTCAACGTCCTGGGGGGTGGAGCGGGCGTCGATGCTCGCTTCCTCTGCCTTCTCAGCTTGTTGCGTACCCTACGGCGTAGTACAGGGATGTCGATACTGTAGGCCGGATGAGTGCTGCCACAGTTGGAACATGTGACCGGCTCCTCAGGGGGTCTTCTGCACTCCCGGGCGGGATATTCACCGCCGCAGATAACGCATGCCAGCTTGCTGTGGAACTGCTGGCATCTGTGACACTGTGGTGCTCTCTGCTTGCCACGCCATTCCTCGATCCTCACGCTGGGCATACACATCAGCTTTGTGACGTTGTAAATATCCGGGGTGAGGTTTGCCGTGCGTGTCAGTTGGGCGGAAAAGATCGACCGTCGTCTTGGGCGTCATTCGCGAGCCTTAATGGGCCGTACGCAGTCCACCTCGTAGCCCAGGGTGGTCAGCTCCTTCGCGAAATCAGTGTTTACAGGAAGGTCTCATATTCACGGGTCTTTCTTCTGGCGGAGCATGCGCAAACCAGAAGATTCCGATCGCGGAGCCCTCTAGCACGGTTAGGTAGCGCTGATGGACGCGAAAATCCTGTTTAGTCTTCGCTAGAAAGCGGAATCCAGTTGGTCCATAGTACATTCGGGGCGTACCCAAGTTGGTCTTTAAGCCTCTTTAAGTGAACATTCCAGTCTTGGGTAAGTCCACAACAATGGGCCGCGGCTTCTTAAGGCATCCAGGCGTCTTCATGGATGTTGTGGTGCAGGCGGCGCCATCTTGGCGGCGTCTTCCTGGGCTTGCTGGGCGCAGGCTTCAGAATTGTCAGCGTGGACGCGTAAGTCATCTGGAAAGATGTCGACGCTGGTTGTCTCCAGTACCCCAGCTGTTTGTGAGCAGCAAGGGTACGGACAGCGGCGGCGTGACCTCGTAACTGGAACCGTGCGGGTCCTCGGCGGAATATGAAGCTCCATGTGCACGCTTTTCTGCGCGCTGCGCACTCTGCGCTCACGCCAGTACGTTTGCAGCACTCTCCTGAGGGCGTTCAGGCAGTGTGCTGAGAGGAGGAAGGAGGCAGCGGCGGCGTCGTGACGAGCAGTATAGACTGAGAATTCCTTTTATTTTCATGGTGAGAAGTAAATGATGTAACAAGATGCTAATTGATATTTTTCGGGTTTTGCACATCGCTGAATATAAAAATTCCTATTACTACTTCGACATTTACTCCTGGTGTCTGAATTTCAAGATGGAGCTAAAATATTTTTGTAGGGTTTTAAACGCTAAATTTTTGTAGTGGTTTTTTTTTAAGTTTTTCGCCCCGAAAAACCTCAGATTCCAAATTTCACCGGAATCGTTAGAGCCTTAGTGATTTTAATATTTTCGGAAAACTTGCAAAATTTTCCACCGCAGGCAGGATTTGAACCTGCGACCTTCGGCATCTGTACTGCCGACGCCACTTCCAACTGGGCTACCGCGGTTCTAATCGAGCCTGTAAATTTAGCAAGTATATCTTGTCCACTATCGCGTGGATGGGCTCCATCTACCGGGATAGTTTTTACAACTAATTCCCAGCGACTAATTCATTCTTTGCAGATTGAATGTAGTCAAAGCGATGAAAACTCACAATAAATTGAATACCAATTTTAAACACATCGTGTTAGGTATACAATTTTTGGAAAACTTGCTTGGACAAGATATACTTGCTAAATTCGCAGGCTCGATTAGAACCGCGGTAGCCCAGTTGGTAGTGGCGTCGGCAGTACAGATGCCGAAGGTCACAGGTTGAAATCCTGCCTGCGGTAGAAAATTTTGCAAGTTTTCCAAAAATTGTATACCTAACACGAGATGTGTTTTAAAAATTTGGTATTCAATTTAGATTTTAATATGTTAAGTGGTTTTACCCTCGAATTTCTTTCTACTTGGCTGTGTTAGCCAACTATTCGCAGTAGTTCCAATAAGTAGTTCCATGATGGTACCACTGCGTTTTTTTCGCACTAGTTCCTAGAAACTTTACCGAACCTTAGTTTACGATCATTCGCAGTAGTTCCATTGAGTTGTCTGTGATACACATTCTCAAATTTTCAGTACGCATAAACAGTTTCTTTGAAAAAGTTGTAGGTCTTGACGAGATCTAAATTTTAAGTGACAGCTGTCAAACTTTAAACTCGTTTATCTCGTTAAAATGCACCCTACATACTACACAACCAGTTTCTTTGAAAAACTTGTAGGTCTTGACGAGATTTACATTTTAAGTGACGAGTTTAAAGTTTGACAGCTGTCACTTAAAGTAAAGATCTTGGCAAGACTTTCAACTTTTCCAAAGATCCTTGTAGTGTAGCATGCACAGTTAACGAGATAAACAAGTTTTACTTTTGACATCTGTCACTTACAATGTAGATCTCGGCAAGACCTACAACTTCTTCAAAGGAACTAGTTTTTCACGCGTGCATCATTGGTGGTAAATTCCGAGAGGGGAAAAAGTTGTGTCTTCAAAAAACGAAGATGTGCGCGATTACAACACACCGTTACCGTATTTTTTGGCATTACAAGAAAACTGGAGGCCTTACGTCCCACTAGTGATACTGCACACTTACATATTCAAAGAGCTCACCTGCAGACTGACATTTGGGAAAATGCCCATATTTTCCAATAAATGGACGATGAGAAAAATACTTTAAAACCGATTTGGACTACTACTAGCTCAGTGCCATAAACTTGTTTAGACTTTATCAGTAGTAAGTGTAAACTTGAAAAGTGTCAAACAAACCGATGTAAGTGTCGCGGTTCTAGGATGGATTGCACGAGGTACTATCAATGTATTGATAGCACGAATGAGTAAAAATGGTCGAGTTTTAAACCTGTTATTTTTTAAATATTTCTTGTAGAAGTCTTGTTTGTGTTAATTAAGAGGACATTCCAAGTAATTTATAAAAGGTTTTAGAGAAATTCATTCAGTCGTTTTTAATTTACGGCAATGCAAAATCAACTCCAAAACCTGATTTCTTGCAACGTTTTAAATAAAAATTCTGGAGCAGTGAGTGCTGATACGGTACATGTTTTATATTTGTAATCTACTCAAGACGCACTTTCATTTGATACCCCATATGGTAGGTACGCATTTTAATTTTCTGTTTTTGGCCGCCATCTTGAATTTGAGAAAACTATTGATAATTTGAAGTGCTTATAGCAATTTTCGGAAACAGTGATTGCCAAAACCCAGAAATAACTTGCTTAGCAACTTGTTACATCATTTGCTTCTCACAATCACAATTTTGAATTTCTATCCCAGTCTGGTGGGAGCATCGTTCGGGACGGCGGCCGTCGAACGACGTCCATGATGGACGCACCGGCGCGTGGGCGTCAACACTCGCAGGGTGGCTTGGAGTTCGGCAAACGAACACCTTGTCGTGATTTTTTAGTACTTTTTAGGGTATCTGAGTGACCTAGTCCGCATAAAGCGTAGCCTGCCGTCGGGGCGCAGAACCCTGGAATACACCCCCGGTGAGACCCGCAGATGCCATTCCCGTATCTCTTATAGTTAATATGGGATGCTGGTGATCTACAGGTACTCCAGGTACTCCAGTAGAAGCGGCCCGCCATGCTGAGAAACTTTTACTATGAAGCCGTTTTCAATACATGTTTTTAGATTTGTGCGGTTGTTCTTAAATTTTAGTTTACATTGGGAATATTGCCGATGTCTAATAGGCTAACGTCTGAGGCGCGTTGATTTTGGCTCGGCCCGCATGAGCCTGCTTAGCACAAGGACTTAGCGTAGCATCGGTTGAGCCCAAGGACTTTACATACTAGCTAGTATGTAAAGTCCTTGGTTGAGCTACGTAATTTATTGGTCGTTTTCCGCGGGAGGCAGTGAACATGCGAGCAGCCTTGCTTGGTGTGGACGCTCCTGACAGCTTTTTTGAGTTTTTTTACACATGCCTAAGAAACAGAGTTATAATAATGGTTTCAGTTGAAGATCTCAAATACGACATAAACCAATATATTTGTTGTAGTGTAACTTATAAAATAACCTTATATTTTAGCTTTGCGTCTACATTCAGTCAAAATAATAAGTAATATAGGTTTTCCGGTAGTTAGATTTTTTTTCCGGTTAGCAAATTGTTTTCCGGAAGAAAGTCATATCCATGTTAACGATTTCGTACCAAATAGCCCCCTGATTCCGATCACTGGTAGTTAATTTTGGCAGTAAACTCCTGTGTAGTATAAGTATCTATACCGTATTTCACATAAGAAGGGTAGGCTGACGTTTTGTGACATATAGTCCAGTACGGCTAGCTTTTCGTGTTTCAAAAATATTAAAGTCGATGGTTTTTTGCTCATAGCTTCTGGACCATTCATTGATCCCAATTTATTAATTTGTGCCATTTTAGATGTGAGGAAACATACTTTCCTTATCAGTGGAAAAGCGACTCAAACAAGGTTTTTACACTGTGTTAACTGTCACAGAGACAATACTGGTAAACTTTTTAGTATTGTTCTGTAGGTACCTACATACTTAAAAAATAATTTAATAATGAGCTGCCATACATTTAATCAAAAAATTACTCAAGCTTAAAAAATGGCACAAAATTAAATATGTGCTTTATAGACACAAATTTCACAATCGTACAAAAAATTAGCGACTTTAGAATTTTTGTAAGTTACGCCCTCAAATAATGCCAGCCATACCGGACTAATAGTGTTGCCGGCACTCGACTACAAAATATTTGTAGTCTGACGGGTTCCAATCGGATTCGATGTTACCCAGAAGGGTTGATTAAAATTTAACTATATTGAACCATTACTGGGTCTGGGAATGGGTCAAAGATAAACGCAAAATGAGGCAGACCCACCAAACTGTTCATTTGTAACAATTTGTACGCATAAAATTACTTTATCAAGAATTTTGTTGTAAAATATTTTCCAACTCTCATAATGGCTTCTGTCCGATAAGACAAGTTTTGCCAGTGTCAATAATTCTTTGATATCATACATCGGAACGCAAAATTATGAACCAAATAGTTGTAACAATAATTGAATTTATAATTATACACACGGTACTATTAATAAGACTGTAAACAGCTACTCTGTATCTATTTATTTTGTAACATTGACTGATTCCAACATTTAATGTATGGTGACACCTCTGTAAAGATACTCATTGACCGGCACGGACGCGACTTCCGAATATTATTTGAATTTCGAACCTTCCGGTAGAGGAGGGGGCTGCAAGTTATTTAAAAATAACATATTTCTGTGCAAGGCCTCACACCTAATTATTTTTAATGTTTTCTTATTAATGATGTAAATATGTTTAGAGACCTTGTATCCAAATCACTCTTTTAAGTAAAAATTCTTGTTGTTATCTTCTGTTTAAGTGTTCATGAGGTCAAATTAATTTTAATGGAATAAATTCGAATCTGCATAATCAGTAAGAGCTGTCAAATGTACCTAGTTAAATATAAAGATACCTACTACCCGATTCACAGAAGAAAGGGGATATAAATGGCGGCGGCGATTCCATAAGTGCGAGTGAAAAAGCATGACCTCCGGCCGCCATTTATATTCCCTTTCTTCTGTGAATCACGTTTAAAATGTAATGTTCCTACATACCTATTATACCCACACAATCCCAATCAATCACACCTACTCATATAAAATACCATCTTTAGGTTTTTTACTGGAAAGTGCAGGCATTAACTGGGCGTGTACACTGAAGCGACTTTGGCCGGCAACTTAACGGAAGTCCCTTTCAGAAACGGGAAAAAGCCGTGAATCGCAGAGCAAAAATGTCACCTGTGTAACCTAGGTCAAACCCATTCCAGAAGAGATATGTAGGTATTTCATATCAACCAACAAAAGTAGACCATTATGTCATTCATAATAGCATTAACATGATTATGACAACTGTCACATATGGCCTATTGGAGCTGTCGTATTGTACACTACTTTGATTTCGTTATAGAATTTGAAAACAACTTATCGAATAGGTGTTACATTGCTATAAAATAGCAAAACCACATCTCAAGCTTGATCTTAAACAGAATTACATTATCGGCTCAAATCAACACAATACACTTACAATATTAAAGTCTACTTACTTACAAAAGCACAATGTAAACAAATGAAAGGTGAACGCAAGACGCAAGTTTAAGGCGCAAGCTCCATAGAGTAGACGTGAGACGTGAGGGGCGAGCTCCACAGAAAAGACTTGCGTCATGACTTGTGGGGTGTCAAGTGTCAAACAAGTGATCGTTGTAGACTTAAGACGTGTGACATCGTGACGCTTGAAACCGTTTCCATTTAAAATTGCATGAAACAGAAGAGATAAAGCTACGTGAGTTGCGCGTCGCATCGATAACAGCTGACAATCGCTGGTCTGACAGATGTCATGTTGCGCATCGCGTCGCACGACTCCTCTGTGGAGCTTGGATGATGACATCTGTCAAATAAGTAATCGTCAGTCGTCGTCTCGACGTCTCACCCCGCAGGACCAGTATTAGTCTAAAACGTTGGATTGCACACCAACGTAAAGGTGCGTACGGACTAGAGGCAGCCTCAGGTTGAGCAGCCTCGCCACGCACGGCTCGTGTAGAGGCTGCCTCGGTAAACAACATGAGGCAGCAGACTGAGGCAACCTGCCTCGGGTCGAGCCAGGCGCGACAAGACGGCGCCGGATCGACAGCTGATTCAGTCGTATTTCTGCGTCGTCGGCGTCTTTCGCCATTTTACTATTATCCACGCACGACAAACCATGGCGTCAAACAAAACCCGTGCTGCCGCTGCGTTTATTTTCTAATCTTTCCCATGCATCTCTTTTGACATTCTTATCGTAGTACTTTTCATCGCGGGGATTCCAAAAAACCTGTTCATTTTCCTTGCTCCAATTGACCATTTTCGAACAATGGCTTATAATTATTTGATAGCAGAAATAATATGAACTTCCAATCTAATTTCAATCTATGACACAGATCTAAAATAAAATAACCTCAAAAAAGAGAAAGAACTGTGTGACTTGCTAAAACCGTGCTCAAATCACGTCCAAACTTGCGAGGCACGTACGCCGAGGCGCCTTTGAGCACAGCCAAAAAACCGACACCGAATGGCTCGCCCCGAGGCAGCCTCACGCGAGGCGCGCCTCGGGCTGAGGCACGTACGCACTTGAGGCAACAGGGCGAGCCGTGCGTGCCTCAGGCGAGGCTGCCTCTAGTCCGTACGCACCTTTAAGTCACAGCGACAGTCGCCTGGGGGGTAACCCGGCGGAGTCGGGCATACCATAAACGTCCGGGCCTTATGATATCTATGATGGTTTCCCCCTACCTAAGCAAAAAAAAAAAATATGTCTACTTACTTACAAAAGCACAATGTAAATAGGTAGGCATATGAAAGGTGAACCAAGTCGCAAGTTTAGCAGGTCAAATGCCGTGTAATGGCATATGGCATTGAGGTTTGAACATCGAATGCATAATGGCAAATGTCAACGGATCAGAGATTCGTCTTGTCACAAGTCACAATCACAACATTCGTGATCGTGTATGTTATTTAGATAAAATTTCTTATGATTCTGGCGTTTGCATTCCCATAAACGCCGTGGCATACAAACATCCCTTGGCGAGACGAAGTTCGCGGGCACGAGCTAGTTTTATATAAAAGCTCTTACAACGGCATTTGTTTAACGTTGCAAATCCGAATAACGACGAATATTCCGCGTTCTGCCGCTCCGCATCCGCTCTCAAGACCCAAATCGCTAGTGTGGCAAGGCTCTAAGAATTCAATCAAGACAACGACCGACAGAATCGAAACCAGTTCCATTGAAGTACAAGCAGCTACCGAATGGCAAATGCTCATCATTCCTGATATGGCGTAGGTGTCAGTTTCGTAAGCTTTTGGTGCAATGGCATTCTAAATAAGTCACTTTGGTAGACTGTTGTATGCCGTTTCCAAAATACGATAGAATGCGCCTGTGTATCGCTTCTTTATGAGATCAAGTTGTGTTAGTTTTGCAAATAGTAAGCAAGCATAACCAGTACAAGTAGAGCTCTTAAATGTAACTTAAGTGATGGAAATAGAACGTATCCTACATACCATATACCTAACTATACCATATGTACTTACAATACTATACATATCAGGTTCATTCATTTTATTATTATTATGTTGGTATTATTTTCGAATCACGTGCCCACAGGGACCCGGTCCTTTGAGGCATGCGTGAGGCCGAAGCCAACAGCACAGAGGCCTTTTTATACCAAATATTATTATTATTATTAATGAAATACATAGTCTTTCACAAGTATTTTTTATTTCTATCAATTGAATGCTTGTTTCTTTTGAATACTAATTTACCTACATCTTTGTGTAAATCGCTGTGTTGAATTCGTTCTGTGGTTATGATTATAAAGCTGTTTTGGACAGATTACAAAACATTGACGATGAATGATGGTTGAAGATAAACTTGAAAGAAAACCATTGCCGTGATGATTGATGATAAATTGAAAGAAAACGCACGCGTTTTTTGTATGAAATGTAGTTATATCGTTAGACCGGTTAGACCTTATAAAAGCTTTTGTATAAGCTGTTTTCCATTTTTACAATTAAAATTTACATACCTACATAAGCTGCTTATTGAAATGATGGATAAGTGATTGATTAATTAAATATTTTGAGTGCTAATAATTCTATTGCGATTTTTTAAACCGAGTAAAGTCACAGAATACATAATAGTACAGGTACAGAAGACGCACTCCGCCATATCAATTCAACAAATATAAATCTTTATGCGCGATAATAAAGTACAATTTCCTTCGCGCCGGCTTTGAATACCTACTTTTATATTAGCCTACTGATCGCGCGCGCAAGCAAAAATGAGCCGAATTGCTGCGCGCGAAAAAGTTCATTTGCCGCAGACCGCCTCTGAAGGTCACAGCCGGCACGCTTTGTAGGGATGCGAATTTCGAGATTTATATGAAAATAGGTACCTACGAAAAGTGTACTGGAGTACATTTCTACACCCAAGTAAAACAAAAATAAAATGTTTTGTTAAACGTAGGATATTGAAAGAAAATCAAAGCACAAATATTAGAAAAAATATGAAAATTGCATTATCATACAAAATTAACGAATGAGGTAGAAAGCTGAGTTACTTAATACAGAATTGATAAAATAAAATAAATCTCGTGAAGAAATGCGAACGGCATCGGAGCGCGCGCGTAACGTGCGGCGCGCGGCAACCAACTGACTAACCTTCCCGGGGGTGTCGCCGCACGTACTTGCAACTCTATACGCCGCGGAGTGCGCCAGGCCTGGTAAAGTAATGTTGTTAGGCGCCACAGGACGGAGACGTGAGACGTGCAACATCGCGACTATTCGCGACGCTTGAAACCGTTTTCATATAAAACGTATGAAACAGAAGAAAGCCGTTTACACATACGAGACATGCGTCACGATGACGGCCGACGATCACTTATCGAACAGTAGTCGGGGAATTCTGGAAATTCAATGTATGGCGGGCGGCAGTTGAAGCAAGCCTTTAGATACAGCAATTTTTTTTTGTGATTACATACCTATAAGCATGCTGTTTGAAACATGTTGTTTAAAAGCGGAGACCCTCCGCCCGTCCGCATCACCACCATTTTGTTTGAAATGTGTCAAAAATTTTAAACCTTTCGGATTTATGAGTTAAGTATAACAGTTACAAAAAAGAGTTAACGGACAAAATATTCTGTGGTATTACATTTGCTACTTAAATTTCATACATTTTTTTATTGTAACTCTTACGGTTTTCAAGATAATAAGATTTTTATTTTAAAATGCCCTTTTTCCTGGAAATGTGACAAAAATCATAGTTTTTTTAAGAAAAAACATAATATAATATAATCTTAATTATATTTTTACAAATCTTCTTTATATAAAACTTATAGTTTTTAACAAATACCGTATTTAACAAAAAAAACATTTTCATACGACTCATACGACCATTTATAAAAACTGATTAATACAATACAAATTTCGTCGTTCAACATGAAGCAAATTTAATACAGAATATTTTGTCCTTTAACACTTTTTTTGTAAACTATTATAGTTAACTCATAAATCCGAAAAGTTTATAATTTTTGACACATTTCAAAGAAAATGGCGGTAATGCGGACGGGCTTTTAAGGTTTCAAACAGCATGGTTACAGGTGCCTAACCACAAAAAAATGCTGTAAAGGCGTGCTTTACCTGCCACCATACATTGAATTTCCAGATTTCCCCGACTACAGGTGTCATCTTACGTTTCGCGTTGCAAGTCTCATCTGTTCTTCTTATTCGAGTGGGTCACCAAGTCGTCCAACGACCCGATAAACCAGACTTTTCTAACCACCTACTGCAAGTCTCTGAAATAGTTTTGTAACTACCGCCGTCTTTGTTGATCATAGACAGCAACCGGGACCAACGGCTTAACATGCCCTCCGAAGCACGGAACCATCTTTCTTTCCGGACAATCAGGTGGTTCAGCCTGCAATGTCCTGACCAGACTGGGTAAATATCAACTTTGTGTAGTAACCCACCGGGAGTCGAACCCGGAACCTTCTGCGTCGCAGGCAGTCGCACTACCAATGCGCCACATCAGTTGTCGCTTTGTAAAGGGCAATCCGTGAGACCAATTGAAACGGCACTGCTCGCATGAACGTGGCATTGCCAACATGTGACACGTCAAACATGTTCTTCGTCCTGACCTGACCCTTCTGATTTAACCCTGCGATATTTGTCAGTGTGGGATTACACCGAGAATTAGATAGACGGCCTGACAACTTGAAAGAACACTGGACTACTCGGGACGGAAGATGCGTTGCTCGAAGCCTGAGAAAATCCTGTTATAACAAATTATGTGGTTATGGTAGGGTTGACGATCACTTGTCTGACAGATGTCATCTTACGTCTCGCGTCACAGTAGGTCTCATCTGTGAAGATCCCCCTTAGATTGTATGGGTTGCACTTTGCAAAGGGCAAGCCGTGAGGCCAATAGCACGGCACTGCGCTCATGCACGTGGCATTGTCAACATGTGATATTCAGACATGTTTAAACTTCGTCCTGACCCTGCGATATTTGACGGTGTTGGATTACACCTAGAATTAGATAGACGGCCTGAGAAAATCCTGATAATAAATAACAAATTACTCGTATGTGGTTATGGAAGGGTTAAAGGATTTTATTAAGGTGAAACATATTTTAAACTTAACTTAATTGAATAACACTTATTTCTCTGATTGTTGCCGATAGTAAACGCTTTCTAATATTAAATTTCTATGGGAGATTGTTTATTTTAATTTCATAATAATTTTCCAATATAGGTAAGATAGGTAAGTACAGTACCTTTTGAGTAGTTCAGATTCATGAACAGAACATGTCTGCGAAACTATAATCGGCAAAATGTAAGGTAGGTAGGTGCTTAAATATAATGAGATAATTTAAATATTTCATAAGTATCATCAATAATATTTTCTGGTTTATTTGCATACTAGATTCCGGGTTTAATCTGTGTAGTGTAGTGTAGGTACACAAATTCAGGTGGTATGTACTATGGATCAAATACCAAATTATTAAATCACTTCCCGTATTAGGTATGTATAAGTATACATTTAGGAAAATTTACAACTGGGCTACAGCTGGTAGAGACGTCGCCAGTATCTACACATGGCGAAGGTCGCTGGTTCAAATCCTGCCTGCAGTGCAAGTTTTCCTAAATTACTATGGATCAAATTATACTGATTTTTCTTAGTATTTGTATTAAAACCAGTATAAGTTGCTCCCTTAAATGGGTAGGTTGATTTGTTGGCGATGTAATGTATTTACCTACCTACTTGAAGACGTAGACGTAGCCGTGTGGTGCCGGCAGAGTAGAATAGCACCACCCCTTCTCTTCCCGTGGGGGTCGTAAGAGCCGACCGAGGGATTCATTCCGACCCAAGTGGATCAGGGTCCTGGAGAAGGAAAACTCCACACTTAAACCCGGAATGGGGTCTCCGTCAGGTGCGATTAACTCATATATATCGTGCGGCAGACTCCTGCAGCCGACCTGGCTCCGCACGTATCGACTCGTCGTTCCTGTGGAGTCAGCCAGGAAGGCCGAGAGGGTGGCGCAGGTCCTGGGCAGCCCTGCGTTTTCCATAATTGCGTCCCAGGCAACGCAGTGTCTGTGGAGAGGAAACTTCACCCGCGTCTCGCGGATAACAACACGGGAAGTGGCAGTGACCGGTTATAAGTCTGCACGTATGGGCGTAAGTGCGGGCGCCAGGGTCGCTTCCGTCAGTGGGAGGGTCCATCGTAGACCCACTGATCAGTTACCGCCCGCTCCAAGTTGGGCAGCCCCGACCAATAAGGTACTGATCCGCCCCGGTGCTGGTTTGCTCTTTTAGGTGTAGAGAGCACCAGCCTCAACTGGACAATCGGCGCCGTTACATTGTACACCTGCGACTAACAGGCATAAAAATATTACAAACCAACCCCGCTTATCCATGCGATTTGCAACATGGAATGTCCGTACTATGAGGACAGGCCTCCTGACACCTGTGGAGGTTCTTCTACTGACGCACAAGATCTGCGTAAAACTGCCGTAATCGACGCCGAACTACACAGACTGAACATTGCTGTTTGCGCTTTACAAGAGACCAGACTCCTGACGAGGGTTCCTTGCGTGAGACACATTATACATTCTACTGGAAAGGAAAGGACAGCAGCGCTGTGCGCGAGTATGGTGTTGGCTTTGCCATACGCAACGACCTCTTAACATCTATAGAGGCT
Organism: Phthorimaea operculella; assembly: GCA_024500475.1. NCBI lineage: Eukaryota > Metazoa > Arthropoda > Insecta > Lepidoptera > Gelechiidae > Phthorimaea > Phthorimaea operculella. The sequence goes on from JANFCV010000098.1 coordinate 1,200,777, forward strand.
CCTTGCGGCATCTCGGAACGCATTATGTTGCTGCGATTAAATACGGACCATGGTTACGTATCACTGATTTCTGCTTACGCACCAACACTATCCTCAACAGATGAAGCCAAAACACAGTTTTATGACCAGCTCGACCAGACTCTACGCGGGTTAAAACCATCTGACCGCTTATATATTCTGGGCGACTTTAACGCTAGGGTCGGACAGGACAACATTGCTTGGCCAGATTGTATAGGTAACCACGGTATAGGAAGCTTAATGAAAACGGCCAACGTTTATTAGAGCTATGCTCTAAACACCTACTGTGTGTTACCAATACCTACTTTAAAGGCAAATCAACTCGCAAAGTGTCCTGGAAACATCCTCGTTCTGGACACTGGCATCAACTGGACCTTATCCTTACAAAAGAAAAATCTCCGCGAGACCCTGCACACGCGATCATTTCACAGCGCTGATTGTGACACAGATCACTCCCTGGTGGCATCACAAGTTGCTATAGCTCACAAAAGATCCACTCATCCAAATTGCCTGGTAGGAAGAAGCTCGATCTTCCAAAACCAGAGACGATGAGGTGGTCCAAAAGTATGAAGAGCTGGTACGCGACGAAGTTGCCACCTGGGATGTAGACGCTCCGATAGAGGAGGAATGGGGCAAAGTAAAGCTACTTACAGAAGTAGCCGGTACGGCTTTCGGTCATCAGAAAGCCAAAACCAGGACTGGTTCGCTGAAAATCTCGAACACATTACACCTCTGCTCGAGTCCAAACGACAAGCTGCGCTAAAACATCGCCTTAACCCATCCGAAAAGACGCGTATCGACCTATCGAATGCAAAATCAGCTTTACAACGCACATCACGGTACTTTCCCTTAAAGAAGCGGACGGCACTGTTATTACAGATGCTCAACGCCAACTCGAACGATGGGTAGAACATTATGTTGGTCTCTACTCAGAACCAGTGAACATAATGCCAGAAGCTGCAGATTGCATGCCAAAACTAGCTACCTGGACTGAGTTAGATGATCTTCCTACCATAAGGGAGTACCACAAGGCTGTAAAGCAGCTTAAAATTGGAAAATCACCTGGAAACGATGGTACCCACGCCGAAATTATCAGGCTCAAGTGCATATTACCCATCCTGCACAATCTGTTGTGTAAATGTTGGGAAGCGGGATATATACCACAGGATATGCGCGATGCTAACATCATTACCCTATACAAAGGCAAAGGTGACCGCGGTGACTGTAACTGTTATCGTGGAATATCCCTTTAAGTATAGTAGGTAAATTATTTGCTCGGTTAGTCTTAATAAGACTCCAGAAACTTGCTGATCGTGTATATCCCGAATCGCAATGTGGATTCCGCGCCCAACGTTCCACAACAGATATGATCTTTACACTTCGCCAACTGCAGGAAAAGTGTAGAGAGCAGAAAACACCTCTGTTTGTGGCGTTCGTCGACCTTAACAAAGCCTTCGACACCGTGAGCAGAGAAGGACTCTATACTGCACTTTTAAACATCGGGTGCCCTCCAAAACTTCTAAGCCTCATTAAATCCTTCCACGAGGACATGAAAGGATCTGTTGTTTTTAACGGCAATACATCCGAGCCGTTCGAAATGCGTAGAGGTGTTCGCCAAGGCTGCGTGTTGGCTCCTACCCTGTTTGGTATTTTCTTCTCATTGCTTTTAAAGTTGCTTTCGGCGATGACCAACAGGGTATACACCTGCACACTAGGGCTGACGGGAAGCTGTACAATATCTCGCTTCTTAAGTCAAAGCGTAACCGCGATGACTTATTCGTCGATAGCCTTTTGTTCGCTGACGATGCAGCCTTCGTTGCTAATTCTCAAAGTGAGCTTCAAGACATTGTTGATAAGTTTTCCCACGCGTGTTCTCTGTTCTCAATGTCCATTAATGCCAAAAACAGTAGTGCTAGCTCAAGGTGGAGAAACACCACGTATTTTGCTCGGTGGCGTTCCCTTGAACATAGTTGACAAGTTTTGCTACTTGGGGTCGACTGTGTCGAACAATCTCACCCTCGATGCTGAGATCAATACTCGTATCGGCAAAGCGGCAACCATGTTCGGCAGGCTCAGTACAAGAGTATGGAATAATAAACACCTGACCACAAAAACCAAGATAATTGTTTACCAAACTTGCGTTCTAAGCATACTCTTGTATGGAGCTGAAACCTGGACTTCGTACGCAAAACAAGAACGTCGACTCAACACATTTCATATGCGCTGCGTAAGAAACATCTTGCATATAACTTGGCAGGACAGAGTCACAAACGAGCGAGTTCTAGAAATTGCACAGCTGCCTAGCTTTACCGCTTTGCTTAAGCAAAGACGATTGCGGTGGCTAGGGCATGTGTACCGCATGGAACCTTCGCGTCTACCGCGGCGTGTCCTGCTTGGCGCCGTAGCTAACGCCAAAAGAGGAGTTGGAAGACCGATGCTACGTTTCAAAGATTGCGCCAAACGGGACATGGCTGCGTTTGACATCGACCATCAAAGCTGGGAGAAGCTTGCTGAGAATAGGGATGTATGGCGAAAGCGTGTGTTTGATGGGCGTAAAGCTCACGATGATGCCTGGTTCGCTGGTCTCGCAAACAAAAGGCAAAAACGACATCTAAACATGCATGTGCCAGTCTCTAATTCCACCTTCGTTTGTAGAGCGTGCGGAAAGTCATGCCGCTCCCGTATCGGCTTATACAGCCATGAAAAATCTTGCCTCAGACACTGAATAAATCGTCTGTCTCAGACGTATGAGGCCAATGATGACTTGAAGACGAACTACTTATAATTCTTGAAATGAAGGTTAAGCACCTCGTTAATAATGCGGTCAACTTGACTAGAGAGGTTAATATCCAATATTAATTTATTTTTCTTATATTTGGCGATATGAGATTGTTTAGCAAATAAATAATCAATTTGGTCAATTCTGGCTTCTGCAAAGACAAATAAAAGCATTCGATAATTAAGGTCAATATTCATCTAAAACTATTTTCACACGGACAATAATAAAGTTTATTATGTGATTTTACAATGGCAATAAACAAGTCTCCACATGGTAATAATGGACCGAGATAAAAATAAAGCCATAAAAACTTAGAGCTAAGTCATACTAGATTATCCGCCAAAAGTTCAAAGTAACGGACATATTAACGGATAAGTAACGGATATAATGTATTTAATTTAATTGAATGTGTTTTTTATAATTTGAATTTAATAATTTTGTAATGAGTCTTAGTTACTTTAATAAATAAATATATTATTATTATTATTATTATATTCTGGTCTGGAAGTGTAGCAAGCTGAAGTGGCAGGGGTGGGCTGGTGACATCTGTCGTAGAACCAGAGAGCGGTGGAGTAAGCGGGTTCTCGAGTGGAGGCCCCTTAGCAGCCCTCCGGCCAGATGGAGCGATGGCTATTGGCGTAGGTAGGGGCGGCCTACATCCAGCAGTAGAGTGCTATAGGCTGGTGTGATGGATGATGATGATGATGACGTTCCTTAAGGCGGCACATCACGCCATACAATAGAATGACTGAACTTTAATCGACTTAATCAAGCTGTAGTGCATTTTTTCCTAAAAAAACTACCTAATTATAATATTTTACGAAAATGCTTTTCATAAACAGACTTTTGTCTTGTCTCCTTTACAGACGTAAGTCCCTTTAACTTTTGATTGGGTAGCGACTTGCGTCCCTCCTTAGAGTGTTGAATAGATAATAGAATAATACACGATAAAAATTTATAGCGCCGCCGCGTTTGTGAGACTTATTTCATTGCACGCACAGACTCAATTTACAACTACAATAAAAGGAGAGACCTTTTAATAAAGTTAATATTTACCTACCTAATAAATTATAAAACGAGTTTTTGTAACGCTTCGTTAGCGACCTCATTAAACGTCTGTGTTTTATGATAATATTATCTACATTCGATGAAATTTTGTGTGAAAACAACATTCACACTCGTCCTAGCGGTAGACCGAAACATGCTGCACCTGCGGGAAAAGTTCTGAAAGGTACACCTAATGTTTAGGGTAAAGGATTTTTTTTTAAATTATTCCACGAGGAGTTATGACGTTATCTTTTTTTAATGGGAAATATCCATGGCGATTAGCTATAGCACCGGCTGGGATCACTGCTAAAATCTAACTTATGACATCATCATGACTTATGTGAGAGAATTACTTCATGTTTTCATCAGATTATAGATAAATAGCACTCGAACCGCCAAAATTATAAAAATCAATACCAAGACATCACAAGTTAAGCAATCTACACCTAATTGGCAACATAAACCAAAATGTGTTTTTAAAGACACGGTAAAGGGTAAATATTATGTGTGTTGCGTACGAGTATTGCACACGTCTTGTTACATATCATATTAATCAATCAAACATTACTTATCTACTTTGCTTGATAAATAACCGAAATAAAGATGATTTGATAAACGATGACAGACGGCTTACGGCTTAATGTAATTGAGTGTTATTAAAAATGATTTAGCAAGTTGAAAAGCTTAACCTAGAATTTGTTTAGAATATGTATTACGTTCGGGTATTACGATATTATTGCTGTAGGTAGGTACGGTCCACGTCCCGTCCACTTCGGGTCAGGCAACTCTGTATTTGACTGTAGGTACATTGAGGTACCCATTTCATTTAAGAATCAATCTTCTTCTTTTGTAGCCACAAAGGTCCACTGCTGGACATGGGCCTCCTCCTGGGGATACTGCCATACTGATTGGCGAGCGCAGTGCAAGTGTTGCAGATACCTATTTACAGGGAACGCTGCTGCCCATTCCCTGGTTCCATCCTTTAGTCGCCTTTTATGTCACCCAATTTTAATTTACATCACAAATGAGGTGATGCTATTCTAAGCCGGCACCACACGGTACAATCAAAACCAATCAAAAATACGGCACGGATCAATCAAAGCATTGTAACTAATTATGATAAAGACCGTAAACAAAATAAAGAAAACAGACAGAAGAAAACTTCTTGAGCAGTAGTAGGTGCGTGTCCACATACCTCCGGCACGGCGCCGGCGCCGTGGAACGTCACGGTGTACGCCGTGGTACGGCACGACGTCGTGTCGTGCCACGGCACGGCGCCATGCCGGACCACGACGCCGTGCCGTGACAATCCACGGCGTGACACAATTCTCAGTCACCAAAGAGATTGCGTCTCTCAAAAAGAGAAATAATTATTGGTATGTCATAAATCTCGATTGGCGAAAAAAAGCGACTTACAAACTTTGGGCAACAATGTAATAACTTAGTCCGAAAAATAACATAAGGGCTGCAAATAATATTAAGTGATTATGGGGGCAGCAAAATAATAATTTGAGAAGCAAGTTTTTGCAAGCAGCTTAAGTGTCTTGCGGGCAATCTCTCATTTCTTCTATCCTACTTAAGGTACATTAGGTCGACGAACGACTTGACGAACCAGGAGACCTCTGTCAAGGTTATCTCAATGTTGACTAGGCCTCTAATATGGTAAAGTAGGCCTCTGACATGATTAAGTATATGACAGAGGCCTAACTTCTGACATATTTACAGTCCAGCAAAAAAGAGTAGAAATTAAATAAAATGGAACTAAAAATTTTTCATATTAAATTGTTGCCATTCATAGTCAATATTGCCATATAATATTGAAATTTCTTACACAGTGGCGCCCTCATTTTTGTCTACTCTTTTTTGCTGGACTGTAAGTATAGTTGAGCACTCCCATCGACATGATTGACATGGCCTCTGACACGGATAATATTGTGCTTAGCAAGTACTTTGGTTTTCGTTTTATTTGGACGGAAGAGGAAGACTGCCGTAAGCAATTAAAAACACTACCATTGTGTATTTTTTGAGCACAACCTCGACATATTTGATTAATTATTAAGTTGCTATTTAAATATAAAAAAAATATATATTTACCTGCTGTGTAATCACATAACAAATTTTTTATACTTATGACACGCGCATTGAAGTTTTCTTATCACATATGTTCACATGTCTGATAAAATATATTGTTGTTCAGAAATGTTTACTGTCCAAGAGTTGCTTAACGAATAGCAATTTCTGCTTAACAAAGTTAATTTTTAGTATTACAAATAGCATTTTTTTGCTTACTGCTTAAATAACACCCGAAATATCTTGCTTTTCATGGATGGAAAGGATGATGGTCAAAATGTGCCCCAAAGCTAACAAATGGTAAAATATTGACCAACAGGTTTTTGATGTATGTCAATTAAGAGAACATAGTAAGGAATTCATTTATTACTATACTGACATTTCTCTAATGTGTAGCATAACCTAGAAAAATCAAATTTTGGTACTACGTATTCATATCACGGCACAGAATACTACAAACAGCTGCATTTAAACACTTGTTGATTATGCTAAAGCCTTCCACCGTCAATGCTCTTCGCCTACAAGGAATAGATGAAACATATTATGTAACTATTTTTGAATTAGTTTAAAATTACAGTCTGTTGAGCAAGCTTCCTCCATAAAATTTGGTGCAAGCAAGGAAATCCGCTTTTACCTAGACTTAAGAGCAATTATTCCAGAAACTGACATCTACACGGTAGCTTAAATAGTAGATTATAAACTAGATTATAACCAAGCGCGTTAAGCGTAAAATAGAACTAGAACAGTAAGATACATAGTCTCTATCCAAAACCACTAACTGTTTTAGTTCTATTTTACGCTTAACGCCAAGCGCGAATAGAAAATGCCTGGAAAAGCTACTGGTTCATTGAAGACTTAATTAAGGGAGAACAAACTTATCCACTTGCGCATCCTTCCCAGCTGAAACAATGTCCTACAATTAAAAAAAAACTATAGGGTTAACTAGTTTTACCGTAGGTCAATCAAGGATTTTTAATGCAATTTGTTTCAAACTTTGTGATTAGATTAAGTAGCTAAAACCGCAAGTGAAACCGCAGGCAAAGTGCTTGACAGATGATATTTTTATTCTGCATGATAAACCTCCATGTGAGTAGATTTAAATAGAAAATAATAAAGCATTAAAAGACAAAACACCGTGTTGCCTCGATGGCAACAAATAATAGAATTGCTTCCTTCGACTTACTTTTTTATTCAAAGATATGGACGCTGCAGACGTAACAAAAATTAACACTGTGTGATGTTGAGTATGGAGGTGAGCAGATGGTTGTCGAGAATGACTTGAGGGTTACCTTGGGTGGGTCCATTAATGGTTTGAGGTATCACGCGATGACGAACTATTCACATTCACTGTGTGGGACGCTAGTTGCGTTCCACGATCGAGGATTAGGAAGTGGAATCGCTAGTTGCGAACCACGAGTGTAGGTGCTGGAGTGGACACGCTAGTTGCGTACCACGAGGAAGGGGTTGAAATGAGAGAAGTGGTCGGTTCGGGCTTGGGCAGTCGAATGCCAATTTATTTTTTTTTTTTTTTTTTTTTACTAACTAGTCCCTACGATATCTACCTACTTAGGCAACTATATCTACACCTAGCTGAATTTTGGGGAGCGGAAGGCTCACCCGGAAGTGTGTGTGTGTTGGTTGTTCAAACAACCAGCCCAATCGCGCCCTTGGGGCGCGGTTGGGCTTACGAGTTGTTCTGGGAAGAACGGATCGGACTATGTCTACCGGGTATATGCCGGTAGTTGCCAAAGAATGGCACAAATGAAGGACCTCCGCGTCCCCGCCGGCGGGGACGACGGTTGCTTGAAGAGCTTGTGGAGTGTGATCTACTTGCAATGGCTGCAGCTGCTGCTGCTGTAATTTCATCGTCTTCATCCGAAAGGACATGTTTCGGACGGCGTCTGAAACGCGTGGTTGGATGGGGGAAGTAGTTGGATGCTGCAACTATAAGGGGGTTTTTATGATGGGGAGCGTTGTCGAAGAATCGACGGGACGCTCGTTTCATATATTCTTTAATGGTAGGGAGTCCTAAGTCAATATGAAGGTTCTTGGTACGCATGTACCAGGGGGCCCCGGTAGCTTTGCGTAAGAAGCGGTTTTGGATGACCTGCAGCACATTCAGATGTGTCTTAAAGGTGTGAGCAAAGGTTACGCTAGCGTAGGTCATGATAGGCCTGACGCAGGTGGTGTAAATCCTCACCTTATTTCTAAGGGAGAGTTTGCTCCGTTTGTTCAACATCGGATGTAATGCCAATTTATTCCAGTGCTCACCGCTATTTATACAAAATGTGCACTCAATTTGTTAGCAATTTGAGGGTATAACATTTGCCCTGTTTGCAGATTACCCACAAGATAAATTTAACTAGTGTATCGTAAGTAGACAAAATATCAACATTGTGGGGACACCCACAGTACTCCCCCTCAAATGAAATGCTCCAAAAATAAAAGTTATACAAGATTACAATGTTTAACTGACTAAATTTTACATTAAACCTAAGTAGTTGCGATGCGATGCGATGCGTGGGCGCAAACGTTTACTCGCTGCATGCGCGGTTGTATTGTATGACGTGTAGCACTCGAAGTAGGTAGTAAGGCGCCGGCCGGCCGCTGCGCGCCGTGTCGCCGCGCTGCCGTGCGCGCACATAAAACCGGTCCCGCGTGGCGGCGACTCGCTCATACGACGCTCGCCGGCCTTCGCAACAGACGTTCCCGCTTACGCGCTCCGATGCCTCATTGCCGCGCCACGCCGCGGTGATGTGACTTGCTCGCCTGGTGTTTATAATCTTGGTTTTACTGCTGAACCGCCGATGACTGCCCTGACGTTAATCGGACCATATGCGTTGCTTGGGACGCTTGCTAAGTTTCAAATACGGACTTCTGTCTTCAATATACATATTGATTTCGTCGTTTCATTTATAATAAAGATCCAACCCATGTTGTTTCATTTATCTTATCATACGACTAGTGCATGTTAAAGCAGTCGTATTTTGTATCGTTTGCTTGAATGTTGTATGTTGTAAGTGGTGCTTGCTTGCTTGCATAAGTAGTTGCATTATTGGCATGAAATTCCACGTCCTTTCCATGTGTGTGTGCGTGAGTGTTTGCACGTATACCCCTGCTGTATTTCATTGTTGTGGTGCCCGAACCGACCGCTCCTTTCCCTTGACCAATCCTAAGCGGTGGTGGTGCTGGCTAGCGTACATGGGGGCCTGCACTTAAGTGCGCGCGAACCAAATTTGCGGTGAAAATAACAAATGTTATTGTTTGGTCCGCGCGCCGCTGTAGGTGTTGCCGCTGCTGTTGATGCCTCCGCTGTTGTTGCCTCCGGTGGTGTTGCCAATGTCGCCGCCGCATGGCCCCGCATCTCGGCGATCTCCGCCGTAAGTTGCACGATCCGCGCGTCTATTTGGCTCATTGTTGGGGGCGGATATGATGGCATGCGCTGTGGGGACGGCGACCTCGACGATAACGGCGATATGGCCGGGCCGGGCAGATGATTGATAATCTCCGTGGTCAGCTGGTACCCCGTGCCTTGCATCAACCGTAGTTCGCGCTCGACCCAGTTATTGGTTCTCTCAATATTTTCTTTAAGAGCGCGAACCCGGTTGGCCATGTTCCTCAGCAGTCTGACATTCGCCTCCTTCTGTTTGAGCAACATTCTTCTTTCCTCGGTGATCGCTCTCATTTCTTTGTTCCTGTCCATGTTGAGTAGTAAGTAAGTATGTAGGTAGGTACAGATGATTGCGAGATAACTGTGGCGAGATCTTAGGACATGTAATCTTTTCACGTGATTTGTGTTGCTCAATTAGTATCCGGCTGAGGCAGCCACTTTTACCATGGGGGGTAGGCATATATTTTTATAAATATATTTTTTTTTGGAGAGGTATTATTTTATTGATTTATTTTGCAAAGTTGAATCGGACCGTTGGTTTCGATATACGGCCAGAGCTTGTCACGAAATTAGAGTTTCGGACCTCGGACGGTGCCGTTGGTTCGCAGGAATCCTCAGTGCTCAACATATAAGCGGGTTTGAGTCTATCTAGTGAAACGACCGTTGTTCGATTCGGCATTTGTAGCTTATAAAACTTCTCTGATTTTTGTAGGACTTTAAATGGACCTTCGTAGGGGGGTGTTAGGGAAGGCCGCACCATATCATTGCGTACGAAGACATGTGAGCTGGTTGCTAAATCTTTGTGAACGAAAATTTTATCTTCCATATTGCGTTTTGGAACGGGTGACAGCGATCTCATTGTATTAACTAGCTTCCTGACTAGCTCTGCCTCGTCATAAGTCGACGTTGTAGGTACGAAAAAATCCGATGGCAGGCGAAGCTGAGCTCCATAGGTCAACAGGCTAGGACTCAGATTAGTTTCTTTACGCAGAGTCGAACGGAGACCTAATAGGACTGTAGGTAGTTCTTCCGTCCAACTGTTTCTAGCACCTCTGGCCACAAGGGCTGCTTTCAAAGTGCGATGAAGCCGTTCAACTTGGCCGTTCGACTGAGGGTGATATGGTGTGGTTCGTATTCGCTGAATTCCAAACTTTTTTAGTAAATTCTGGAACAGACTAGCCTCGAATTGTCTGCCTTGGTCACTCGTTATGCGGATCGGACAGCCAAATCGCACTATCCAGTGCTCGTAAAACACACGAGCCACGGTTTCTGCTGAAATGTCTTTCACTGGCACGGCTTCCGGCCACTTAGCACTTAGTAAACCGATCAATCATTGTGACACAATATTTGTGTTCCCTGGACAGCGCTAAGGGACCAATAATGTCGATGTGAACGTGTTCGAACCGGCTAGATTCTGGAAACGACCCCATAGGTGTCACTGTATGACGCTGGACTTTAGACTTTTGACAGGCGATACACGCTTTTGCCCACTGACCGACATCTTTGTTCATCCCTGGCCAGAAATATTTTGACGCTATTTGTTTCCTGGTTGTTCGTATTCCTGCATGACAGATCTCGTGCTGCGCTTTGAACACCTCCATTCGATATGATAGTGGTAGATAAGGCCGTGGGTTATGTGTTGAAACCTCGCATGTGACTTGTACATTGTCTATTATGACCGTCATGAATTTAAGATTGGGCCTCTTCTTCAATTGCTTAAGCTCCTCGTCCTGACCTTGGTCGATAGCAAGTTGTTCTAATTCGATAGAAGCTGGGCAGCTTATCTCCTCAATCCTCGATAGCCAATCAGCTACGGCATTCTTTGGTCCTTGCAGATATTCGATTCTTGAGCAAAACTGGCTTATGAAACTCAGTTGTCTTTCGCGCCTTGGTGTGTCACTGTCACTAGGGCCTTAGACAGTGCATGAGTGAGCGGCTTATGGTCCGTGTAGACCGTGACGTCATCGTTGCCCTCAATTAACCGACGGAAATGCTTAGTGGCAGCGTATATTGCTAATAGTTCGCGATCATATGTGCTATATCGTTTTTGTGTTTCACTCATTGCTTTGGAGAAGAAAGCTAATGGCTTCCACTCGTCTTTTATTTTCTGTTGCAAAACCGCTCCAAGGCAATTGTCCGACGCGTCTGTCATGATGCCCAAAGCTGCATTGTGTCTGGGGTGCGACAAGGTTGTTGCATTCAAAATGCTTTGGCGGCATTTTTCGAATGCTTTTTCAGCTTCTGGAGACCAATCGATGAGTGTTTTATCGTTCTTTTTTGCATTGTGTAGGTATTTATTTAACTGTTGCTGCAGAAGCGCCTGGTTTGGTAGACAAGTTCGGTAAAAGTTCAGCATTCCCAGAAAGCGTCTCAACTCCTGCACGTTCTGGGGTTTTTTGAAATTCATGATAACTTCTGTGCGTTCAGTGGTAGGCGAAATGCCTTGGCTTGTTACTCTGTGGCCCAAGAATTCGATTTCATTTCTTGCGAATTCGCACTTATTGACGTTCAGAGCTACACCGTACTCATCAAGGCGACTAAGCACTTGATTCAGAATTTCCTTGTGTGACTCTTCATCTTTCGAGAACAGCAGGATATCATCGACGTAAACAAATACTCCTTCCAGCCCTCTGAGCACTTCGTGCATAAAGCGTTGAAAAGTTTGGCTCGCATTCCGCAGACCGAAAGGCATGCATCGAAACTCGAACAACCCAAAAGGCGTTATAATAGCTGTCTTCTCGGCATCAGCCATTGGTATCCAATAATAGGCACTCTTCAAGTCTAGCTTTGTGAACCATTTCATTCCATCCAGCTTGTAAGTGAAATCCTGAATGCGTGGAATCGGATATCTATCACTCAACGTTACCGCATTGAGCCGACGATAATCACCACACACGCGCAATGTGCCATCTTTCTTCTTAACAACATGCAGGGGACTCGCCCATGGACTCTTTGACGGTTGACAGATTCCCAAGTCCATCATTTTAGTAAACTCATCTTGAGCCGCTTTATATTTGTCTGGTGGCAGGGGCCGTGCTTTCGCATATAATGGTGGACCCGTGGTCACGATGTGATGCCTAACACTGTGCTTGGAAGGCTCCTTTAGTGATGACGGTCTTATTACGTTCGGAAATTTTTTCAAGATGTCGTAGTACACGTGATCTGTGTTTAACATGTGTATTGATCCATGAATTGATGTTACGGAAATAGCTCTCACTCCTAGCTCGGTTTTCTGATCAATCAATCTTTTATTATGTATGTCAACCAACAATTTAAAATGGTCCAGAAAGTCCGCACCAATGATTGAAATCTTGACGTCCGCTATTACGAATGTCCAAGTAAATTGGCGTCGCAAGCCTAAATCCAGGGCCATGTTTTTTTCCCCATATGTTCTTATGGGTGTATTATTTGCAGCGTAAAGTCTATATTCGTTACTGTCGCCGCGGCTTTTATTGCTTTTTGCAGCTAGCACCGATACTTCAGCGCCTGTATCAATTAAGTAACGTTCTCCTGTTATTTTGTCTAGAATTAATAAGCGGCGATTTCTCTTGACGCCGATTTCCGCCGCAATCGGTGCCGAGTCTAGTTTTCCGACCTCCATGTGGGCTTCCAAGCGCACGGTGGCGAACATTTGTGTGCTCTTTTGGCGAATGTAGCATGATACCAACAAATTCCTCTTTGTTCCATGATCTTGGCTATGGCACTATCACGACGATTCAGACTGCGAGAACGAGATCGATCCCGTGACCAACTGCTTGGGCCAGATCGCGGCTGAGAGTCCCGCGAACGTTTGTTATAAAGTTCGTCTACTTTGGCTGTTAGCTCGGAAATCTGCTTGCTCAGCTGATCACTCTGGTTGGCCTGCTGCTGCTCGATAGATAATGGTGCAATGGATGCTACTGCTGTATACTCTAGCATTTTATCTGCCATCAAAGCCAGTTTGTCCAATTGTACCTCTGTATTTATTGCCAAGACAGTTCTCATATGGACTGGCAACTGTTTCATCCAGTGAATCTTTAGACCATCTTCAGTCAAAACCCCAGCACCTAGATCAGGCAGACGGCGAAGTAGTTGAGTTGGCTTTTGGTCGCTTAACTCCTGTTCCCCAATTAACTTCTCAAAGTTCTGTACATTCGATTGTTCGTAAGACGCTATTAACCGTTCCTTAACAGTTTTGTATTTATTCTCGGTGGGAGGATTCTTTAAAATGTCCGTTAAATGCCTTAAGTCTTCTTCTTTGAGTTGTTGAAGTAACAAAGCGTATCTTTGGTTGTCGCTTTTCCTCTGAGGATCTATTACCGCCTCAAATTGAGCAAACCACCCGGTCGGAAACTCACGCCAGAAAGGAATGATCCTTGATTGAACGGACACACCACTAACGCATTCGTGGCGCGCTTGCTGGTCCTCTTGCCTTTTTAGCTCTTCTTGCCTCCTTAGTTCTTCCTGTCTTTTCAGCTCCTCCTGTTCTTTCAGAACGTCTTCGTCGTTGTTTGGCATGGCGAAATGATATTTGAGGTTTGACTAACACGAAGTGCAGCTAAGGTGCTTGTTCAGACGGGGTCACCAGTGTGGGACGCTAGTTGCGTTCCACGATCGAGGATTAGGAAGTGGAATCGCTAGTTGCGAACCACGAGTGTAGGTGCTGGAGTGGACACGCTAGTTGCGTACCACGAGGAAGGGGTTGAAATGAGAGAAGTGGTCGGTTCGGGCTTGGGCAGTCGAATGCCAATTTATTCCAGTGCTCACCGCTATTTATACAAAATGTGCACTCAATTTGTTAGCAATTTGAGGGTATAACATTTGCCCTGTTTGCAGATTACCCACAAGATAAATTTAACTAGTTTATCGTAGGTAGACAAAATATCAACATTGTGGGGACACCCACAACTGTTTTAGTGATAGGACGATATTGCACTATTTCAGGAATTTCACTTGATCGTACAATTGCAAAAATACACAAAAGAGCAAAAAAGGAACAAGAATAGGTATGGACTTTACCGTCAGTTAGTGACGAATGCGTCAAAAAAGCCATGTACGGTGACGTTTCGGTGCTGTGTTCCAAATTTAAGTTATAAAATGATTCGAAAAAAGGAGATGTGAGGGTGGCTTAGGGAGGATGTCAATGCAGAGTTTGCACTCTGCTACAACCGTCTTCAGGTCTATGATGCAGGTAAATCGTCTGTTGGATGTTCATAGCTAGTACTGGTAGCTGACTGATGAAAATAAAAGGAATGACTTCACGACATGGAACGACATTAAGTCAAATTAAAAAAAGGGCTTGATGAAAGTGTTATGATGATGATATCTGTCGGAAGAACAGAAATATAACGATAACAGTAAAGATTGTATTCCTTCTTGTGTCTTACGGTTTTCGCAGAGTTCTTGACGCAGCGGTTCAGGTTTGAATCCGTAAAGTACAGTGTCCAGAATTAGGTTTCACGCATTATATTTTTTAATCACTATAGTAATTTTACCTAGCTAAGAGTTCCCTAAATAGTCACTGTTATTTTATATTATTTTAAAATATTTCTAACAAGTCACATCCTACATGACACACGTTTTTTACCGAACAAGTCAAAATTCAAAGAACAGTCAGTTCAGTCATAGCAGACATTAGAAAAATAATAAACATAAAATGTCACTATCAAAAAAGGTTGCCTTTAACATTCTTAACAGACCAGCCGACAGCCGACAGCCGACAGCACTAATGGTTCGTATGGAACTAAATAATGACAATAACTCAAATGGCCCTCAAAATTGATAAATCTGGTGATAACGACCGTATTTTTACGGCCGTTGAATCTCTGCTTACCCCGCAAGGGTTTACGGCGTCATTTATGTATGTACTATCATATCAACCTAAGTATACATGCAACCATCGGCAGTCACGGCATGTGCCGTCGGCTGTCAGCTGTTGGCCGGTGCCTTCGGAATCGCATCTGCTGCAACTGCCGCAGCATGTGCTGCAACTGCCGATAGCTGCGGCCCTTGCAGTATGTGCTGTCGGCTGTCGGCTGGCCTGCTCGGAATACTGGCTTAAAGTTGACACGCACGATGGTAACGGATTATTAGCTAACATAAAACGAAATTTTATGTTTTCCTTGTAGGTTTACTGTAAAAAAAGATAATTGAGTCTGAATAATAACATAATTGGATTTAAGAATAAAGGCACGACTGGCGAAGAGTAGAGACGACCTTGCAATGGTGGTTGCCGACGCCCATTAGTGTATGACACTAAGAGCAAAAGATTTAAGAATATCCCGTATGCTAGAGAAATATCGCGAGAGTAAAATATAAACACTTGAATGATTATGTTCTATGTTCATACAATTCAATTCTGCTGATTCTGCTTTTTTTGATTTTTTATATTTAGTTAGAGGAAGAGCCTAGTTCTCATACAAAAATGTTCCAAGTCCTTTAAAGAACAATATCTTAACTATGTATGACTGACGTAGCTTGTCATGTGGCCTGACATGCGCTGTAACAATTATGCCAAAATAAGAAAAATTTAAATGTGATGTACCCTCGCCCTCGATAACAGATTTGTCGATATCGATAATATCGATTGGTAAGGACTGTTCTTCCTCTGAAGAAGAGTGCTTTTCGGGAGTTTTTATGTATGGGTAGCATAAGTAAATACATTCGTTAGATTTGTCTCAGCAGCGCATATGACATTGATCATATGGGGTGAAATTTTACTAGTGACCGATAGCGAAAACTCAGAACCGGCTGGTGATAAGGAACAACTTTCCCCAAGGAACATAGGTCGAAATACGAAAAAAATCTCCCCTTTGACCTAACCTTTTGACCTCCCATACAAAATTGCCGATCAGCTTTTTAAATTACTTTAGGAGGTCAAAATTTTTTTTTCGTATTTCGGCCTTTGTTCCTTGGGGAAAGTTGTTCCGTATCACCAGTTAGTTCTGAGTTTTCGCTATCGGTCACTAGTAAAATTTCACCGTATACATATAACTATTTCTTAAGGCGAGGATCCACGCCGAAAAATACGATTTCAAGATTAGGGTCGAGGGAGGGGGTGAGATGCGGGTAGCGGGTGGGGAGGGAGGTCAGCAGGAGGCTGGTTTCACCGCGAGGACCGTCCATATTTTTTAATAAAAATGGGTTTGATGAATTAAAATTAGTCATCAGCTAAAACCTAGCGCTCGGGAATTAAATGACGAATCTTTTACTATAAAAACATAAGGATAAATAGTAGTTAATGTTACATAAATATTGAATCAAAGTTTTTTATTTTTGCTGTTTTTGTGATTTTATTTATTCCAAAAACATTATGCAAGCCAAGAAAAAAAAATAGTATTGGCTCCAGAGCATTTTTTTGGGTACGTCGTAAATTTTTTGAGGTCACAGTTACCACCGAAAAGGGCTTAAAATTGAATCGAACGCAACGCTTTTCTGCGTTTTCTTTCGAATCCTGGCCATAAAATATTCTGTGCCTTAAATTACAAATGACTGATTTGAGACGAAAAAAAAACTTTTGAAATTACTGCAATTAGGTTTCTGTATTTTTGTTATGATCGTATTTACACTAATTATTTATATAATGTAAAGAGAAAAAATTTGTTTGTTAGTTTGTGTGTTATTGATAAACTTCGAAACTAATTAGAATAAATAATAAATAAATAAATAATTTTATGAATATTTTTACCAAGGAAAGATAGTTGATCCCCATAAATGACGGTTAACAATTAGAACAACTTATTATACAGACAAAGATCCGATTCCTAAGGGGAAACGGGTAGGTAGATACCGAAGTAGCAGCGGGTGAAATAGCTAGGCATTTGATTGATTGATTTAATAATGTTACATTTCATCAGGCTACACTTAAAGTCATGGATATTACTGGAGAGTATTTTTAATGCCCATACCAGTATCATAGCATTTTTATTTCCATTTTTTTCTTCGACTGGGACACCAAGTCGTCCTTTACTAGGTTATCTTCATCCATCACATTTTATACACACGCGTGTAAACAACAGGCTACTGGTAATATGCAACGATCAAATTGTTGGCTATACCAGGTCATGAAATTAAACATGTTTCCAATCTGATATGTAAATGACAAATAAAATTGTTAGGTATAGGTAAATAATTTAACTTTTAAAAGTACCAATCTATAGTTTTTTCAAATCTTATGCTAATTAAGTACTATAGGCTTGTCTAGCAGTTTCATCCACTGATACATAGTTGTAGATATTCGCAAGAAATGCTGATGCCCATTCTCTGGTTTCATCCCTTAGTCGCCTTTTACAACACCCACTGGTAGAAATAGGTGATGCCATATTGATCCGGCATCACAGGGTCAACAATATACTACCGCCAGCAAATCCACCTACCCATTTTAGGGTCCAACTAATACTGGTTTTCATATACATACTTACAAAAACCAATATAAGTTGAACCCTTAAATGTGTAGGTAGATTTTTTAATGACATGACAGTACCGTACCTACTTTTTTTGTTAGATACACAGCAGTATTTTCGATGAATACCTTACCTTTAAAGAATTACATTTAATTAAATACAAATCTCTTAAGGGGTCGGTCTACACACAAAACAGAACAACTTTAGTTAGAAACTTTTCTTCGAAATATAAACAACAAATTGGCCCAATTACCTTATTCTGCCATCGTACTGCGACATATCGATAAATTAGAGGCATCCCTATCGTTCCATTTTCAAAATCAAAATATGGATTCCTTTTAAAAACACTTTTATGTAAAATGTCGCCGGGCAAGAGCATACAGTCAATTCGCAATCTTTGGGTCAATTATTGAAGAAATGACATAATGATCAGCCTATGCGGGAGGCCAAGTTACGGTGGTCTCAATACTTAGGTACTACGAGTCCAACGTAACTTGGCCTTCCGCTTAGGACACATAACACTATGATTTTGAATGGACTATACTCTGTAAAAAAGATATATAAATCATAAACAGAGTCAATCATCAGGGAATTTCTACAGGAACAGTATTTTTTTTGGCTGGCTTCATAAATCGCCTTTCTAGACTAGATAAAATTAAAAAAAAATACACATTCTCCCTTATGTATATACTTGATGGAGAACATGCTAATTTTTCCGTAGTTATATTCGTTTTTACAAAAATATTCTTTTAATTCAAGAAATTGGTGAAATTTCGTTAGTTTACCCCTGTCCCGTTGCCGAAATTGAAAGAAAGAAAGAAAAATGTTTATTTGTTACCAAATACAATCATCAAATAACACAAAATTATTATCATACATAAGAGTGGTAACAAAAAGGTTTCTGCTCAGCAAAATGCACTGGGAGAGCCTACTTGCGCAGGGCACTCCCAATGCGCTGGTCTTCCGCGAAACCAAATTATTGCGTCAACACATGACTCTTAAATTTATTAGGCGTGTAATATATGTATGTAATATACTAATTATTCTAATTCTGAGTAACATATTTTAACTAAATATTGTAACTATAATAAAATGCATTTTGAAAAATAAAAAATATCACCAATGACAATAATAAGTAATAATTTTAGTATTAAAATAATGATTTTTGTTTTGTAAAATAATAAGACGCACAGTTTTCTTTATTGTTTTGCTGTTCACGTATGGAGAGAAATATAGTGAAGAGGTGTAGCTCATGAAAATTTTGTTAAATGTATATTTGGATATCATTTCAGATATTCAAAACTTTGTCCCACGTGTTACCTTTTTCCAGTGTTTCTTATATTACTTTAAATATTTCATTAAATATTTACAATTTGCATGTTTTCAATAGATTCACGTAAACTAGGTTGTTCCCATGAGGTCTACTTGAGTAAAATTGCGTAATTTTACAGATTTTTACAATTTTCAATAGGTTGAATATGATGCCGATTTTTGGTGCAACACCGAATCGTCAATATTTTCTAAACTATTTATGTTAATGAGTTTATTCTTTGCCTAAATATAGTTCGCCTGAATATAAGTACAAAAGTTTTAATAGGTTTGTCTCAAGTTAAAAGGAAAATGTGATTTTCCTGATAGTACATTGTACACAGTGTACGTTTTGTATACGGAGTTGAGAAAATTGCTCACGGAGTTGAGACTTTAAAACTTAATGAAAGTTTTTTAGTACTTGATATTCAAGCAACGGTTTGAAAAATTTAACTAATTTCCAAAATTCTTAACTCCGTGACCAATTTTCTCAACTCCGTGACCATACAAATTCTAAATCTTATTCTAGTAAAGCAATTAGTGGCAAATTAGCACCATTGCCGCACATATTTTTTTGTCAATTTTTCATTTTTGTTTACACCAGAAAAAGTGAAAAAAAAATTATTCACGGAGTTGAGAAAATTTCACCATAGCTGTAGAAGTGCCCATCTCAATCTATACGCCCTATTACACTATTACATATTATGTCTGCATACGTATTATCTGAATGAACCCTAGTGGAACTCTAGCATAAAAGTGAAACCTTCATAACAACCGGGTGGTGGAGAGGAGATGAGAAATTAATACAAGTTGGTTTTTTGCCACTCGTATGGGTATAAGTGATAATGATAAGTAAATTTTAGTCTACACACAAAATTTCAGCTTCTTATTACTTTAGAAAGTATCCTAACAATTTGATGATCCTCAGTGTCTCAGTGAGTCAGTGGTGAGTAACAAAATCTGCGTAAGACATAAAAAGTATTAAATTTATAAAATGTATGCATTGTACACGGTGATAAAAAAGGTGAACCCCATTTTTTAATATAAAATTGCAAGAAATGTACTTATGATAATTATATTAATTAATAATATTTTACTATCAAAAAAGTTGTGTAGAAAAAAAATAGACAGCCTTTAATTAACGCAGCATGTTGCAACCTTAAACACGTTATGTAATCATTAAGACAGCAGAAGCAACCCTATCAATACAAAAGATATTTGCCCCACACGTGAGATTCTTTACACTGCCGTAGCCGTTTTTTTTTTCGTTTTTCTGTTAATTCTGTTTATGATTGACCACATAGTGTTTGTTTGATTTTCAGAAAGTGACATTATTTTGTTATAATTTAATTTAGATAATAGTCTCAT
This sequence comes from Phthorimaea operculella, assembly GCA_024500475.1. NCBI lineage: Eukaryota > Metazoa > Arthropoda > Insecta > Lepidoptera > Gelechiidae > Phthorimaea > Phthorimaea operculella. The sequence goes on from JANFCV010000098.1 coordinate 1,221,139, forward strand.
ACTTTTGATGATAGTCTCGTACTCATACTCTCATACTTTTGCTCTCGCGATATCTATTTCCCATTTTTGCATGGCTTGTCTTGGCCGAAGCGCGACCGTGCGCCCAGATAATACTTGCCCGTCTTTGTGGCCAGTGTCTGTAGCAACAACCAAAGAATATAATACCAGCGTCAGCTTTGACGCCGTGATGCTAACGTGACGCACGTCGTGACGCAAACGTGACGCTGACGTGATGCACGCCGTGTAATTGCACGGTGTACACCGTGGCACGGCACGGTGCCCGCCGTCGCCGTGACTATCCACGGCGCCGGCGCCGTGCCGTAGGTCTGGGGACGCGGCCTAAGATAGATACATTATAGGTACCTAACTAAGTTATGTAATAAAATGGTCTTGTAATAAATAAAATCACCTTGATTTTCAACAACCGTAGCAGTATTTATTTTATAGACACGTTAGGTCAGATTATTATATTTGGCTCATCATAATATTATATCGGCAAACAACACAGCATGTTCAATGGCTTATATTATTGATTTACTAATTTATATTTATAAGCAGAAGTTTAAACGCCCCAGGTTCCTATTTATCATTAAATATTTTCATTTTTATATGAACTACCTAAAATTATTTTGAACAGGTTATAGCAGACAGATAGATGATGATGAGTAGAGTATTAACAAAATGGCATAAATAAAGAATCTAACAAACCACTTTTTAATAATATTACAACATTCTGTAAATAAAATTTAGTACCTAACTACTCGCGGACTTTCCATAAATTATGCTTTATGTTTTTTGTCATATCTTTTTTGCGATGAGGGTGGCAGGACCCTAGCCTAGTGAAAAAGGACGAAAGCCTTAAATATCAGACGATCTTAAATGTGATATACAGATCGTAAAAGTCTAATTAAATGGCGCTACACTACACATGTTACAAATCGCAAATGCTAATGTTGCTTACTATAAATCGCATCATTATCATACATTTTTGGATTCCACACAAGGCTGCTTTGTGCAAATGTGCGCTTTGACGTATAATTTGCCACACGAATAATACTTATATGATGATGAAGTAGAAGAACATCATAATTAGATTTAACCTTCTTTGTAGACTAAGAGGTAGAGCCACTATTTTACTTTGTAGGTACACAAGTATACGAAAAGGTTAAAGAGTTGTTTACAAAGTAAATACCTACACAGTCAATAATGCGTTTAACATTGCCCGTAATTATCGTGACATACACTTTGTTTTTATTAGTTGAACTGTAAGAGCCATTCACAATACGGGATGTTAGGAACGGTGTAACGAAAACTCTGCAGGCGTGCTCAAACTTTTACTATGGAGCCAATGGAGGGAAACGAAAAAAAAATTCCGACCTCCCAACTCCCATACAAAGTCAGTCAGCTGATCGTGAATTTTGTATGGGAGGTCGGAATTTTTTTTTCGTTTTCCATTATTGGCTCCATAATAAAAGTTATTCAGTTTGATGGTCTGATCATGCATGTAAAGTTTTCGGTACACCGTCCCTAACACGCTGTATAATATCACGGCGAATTCGCTGCGCATCCGCCGGGCATCCGCTTCGCATTTGCTCGCAAACCGCTTATGTGATAGATAAGAGCCTAGAGTGACGTTACAACGTTTGTAAAGTTAAGATCTCTCTGTCTATAAATAATTATAACAATTTGTCTAACTAATGTGAAGTCGTTAGTACCTTTTAACCGAAATTTATGTGTAAATCTCCGATAACACATTCATTTGCACATTACGTGGGTAAATAACTTAATTATTAATGCCTCAATCCTTGTGCTTAGTCATTATTTTAATTATAGATTTGCGAGATCGAATAAATCCTGTAAAGCAGCTATATATATTTTTTAAATACTTTGGATCTACTGTTGTTATAGACAAAGGTAGAGATGGTTATGTGCTTCTGAGGGCACGTTAATCGGTTGGTCGCTTGGTTGGTCGCGGTAGGTCCCTATGATAATAATTTAGACAGCGATCGATACACAACCAAGTCAGAAACCTGTGCCCGATGTTACGAAATTACAGGCTACAATTCTACAGGCGAAATTCGATGTAAATTGCGTAGCCGGTTTAATTATGGGATAATAATGGCTAACGGTCTAGGCAATGTACTTCGAATTTCGCCTGTAGAATTTTAGCCAGTAGCTTCGTTGCATAGGCCACTATTAGTGGTAGTAGGCGGTTGAAAATCTCGTTTGTCGAGACAGTGACAGTCTCACACTAGAAAAGAAGCAGGATAGAAAAGAGACGTAAAATACAATGATAAGAAACTTTTTAATTTTTAGTTTAGGTAGGTAACTAGGCACGAAAAGTATTTTCACATAGGTCCCTCTTCTGTGAACCCGTTTAATAATGGCTGCCGCGGTCCTAACTCCATTCCATTTGTTTGTTTCAGATCTTAGCAGTGGTGTCCTTATCATCGAGTCAGCAAAATGACGCCATCATCAGAAACGACTTCGAGGGGCCCAATCCTGACGGCTCGTACCGATGGGCCATTCAAACAGGTGGGCTATTTTATTAAAGGTGATTTTTCTTGGTTCATCGCATTATAGCCAAATAAAAAAAAAGCTGAAACCTTCGTAAATATTTACTTACTTGAGGTAAAGCCTGTTTAAAATCTAAGCGGTAACCCAAAGGGTTCGAGATTAGCGGAACTCAAACGCTTGCAAATTGAACCAGTACCTACGAATACTCTCGTACCCAATAGGATACCGCTCAGATTGAGATAGGGCCTATTTGCTAGAAATTATTTTGTACAGATATGGGCGTGATATATGCAGATAGGTGTGTATTTTCAAAGTTGTACAATATCGATATGAGACCAAAGGAAAGCACTTCACAAGATAAATATGGTTTTAGTTATGCCCTATTTTTATCGGTTGGATTTAGTAGGTAAGTTATCAATTGGATAGGCTAATTTATCATCGCTTCCAATGAAAATAAACCAATCCGATGGAAGAAAATTACCATATTTTTAATTAGCATTCTACTACAGTCATGCTGTAACACCAACCATTTACTTATTTATTATCTAAATCATCGTATAAATAAATTATAATTTATAATGTAAAGGTTAAGTTATGGAAACTCGAAGGTTGTAAACTAAAGATGCGGCTGTTTGAAATACATATCCGTTACACATAGTTTAAATATTCAATCAGTTATAATGTTAACGACGAGTAAATGTTAAATCATCTTAAATTGAAATGTTAGTTTAAAGCGTGTGACGTGTCCCATACAAAAGTTCAATGGACTTACATCTGAGACAAATGTTTGATTAAAACACTTGATGGGGATTCCCGTGGTTACATAACATTTACGCAAAATAATTAAAGTAATTTTTTAACCATTGATTTCCCCGTAAAAAGCGATTCACCACTTAAATAGATGAAAAAAACACACGAAAATAAATGGGGCTACTGCTGCAATAAATACCTACCTACGTATGATTGATTATAGTGCAAGTTTTTTGTTTTTATGACGTGGCGTTTCGCAAAACAAAGTTAAGATAAGACGATAAAGTCATTAATCAACCGTGAAAGGACAGCCCTATCCCATTTCTAGCAGGGTTTTAACATTTTGCACTGGCGCTAATGTTTCATAGCCATATTGTCGCTACGATGATGCACCGCTTAAACAAGTTACACTCGAGAAACTGGACATTTCATATACTCCACCCACATCATTTGGCAACCGAAATAAGCACCTATTTACTAGGTAGTATAACTTAGGTACTCTATTTCCCAGGCATTTGAATCAGATTTATTTAGAGTAAGTGAGTTGCGCCATCTAGGTATTGGTTTTCAAATCAGATTCTTTTTTAAACAGTTCATTCTCTTGGTTTTCAGAAGGAGGGATCTTCCACGAGCAGCAGGGCTCGCTGCAGCCGAGCCAGACCGGCTCCCCCGATCCTGCGCTGACGGTGCAAGGACAGTACCAGTACCAGGCGCCTGATGGACAGGTACAAGCAAAAAATAATTTGCAAATGGCGGTCGGCGATCATACTTGCTTTGCTCCTTATTCGCTTGCACTGAGGCTCTTGCATAGGTATACCGAGCGATAATTTTAGGGGCGTAGTGTAACGGGACTTGTTGGGACAATGCAAGCTCGGCGCAAGTAGCCCCTCCGGGACCTCTACAGCCCGGTGGCTTTGTATAATCTATACAGCAGATACGGCGGTAGCTGCACCCCTAGGTAATTTTATCCTCTCACACGGTAACCACCGCCAATCATAGTTGTGAAAACTTTTTAGATCCCCCTCCCTATAAACCTAGGAAGAGCACCGGAACTTCGGTCTTCACCAAAAAGACTTACGTGTATGAAAAAGTCCATACTTAGATACCATATAATTTAACACGTTTAAATAATGTCTTCCTGCATACCTACGAGAAAAATATCTTTACTGTGCTTAACCTGGCATAGATATACCTACTTATTTAAAGAGACAATCTCCTCTGTTCCAGGTGATAAACGTGCTCTACAAGGCGGACGAGAACGGCTTTCAACCGACCGGCGACCACCTCCCCACCCCCCCTCCGATCCCGCCGGCGATCCAGCGCGCGCTGGCTTACCTGGCGACAAAGCCGCCACCCACCGGCGACTACGACTACTAGATAGTACTGAAAGATCACGAGAGATGGCGCCTTGTGCCTTACCTAGCAGTGGAAACTACTCCTATTATTACTAGTAAATATACCTACAAACGTTCGAAACTTTGACGTTATACTAAAAGCTTGCAAAATTTTAGTCCGCGCGCGCTGGCTTACCTAGCGACCAAGCCGCCACCCACCGGCGACTACAACTACTAGATAGTACTCAAAGATCACGAGAGATGGCGCTAGACTTTAAGGTGGTACTGAAAGATCATACGAGATGGCGCCTTATGTGCTTTTACCTAGCAGTGGAAATTATTCCTATGATTACTAGTTAATGTACCGACAAACGTTCGAAACTTTGAAGTTATATTAAAATTGGCAACATTTTAGCAATCAACTAAATAAACGGTTTTCAGACAACCAACGCTCATGACTAAAGTACGGCCGCTTGAATAAGTTCTTCTTGACAGCTGTTAACCCCATACTAGAAGTCATGTTAAGGTGAATCGTTACGTCATACAAACGAAAAACTGCACTTCAGTCGACTTATACATAGTTGCAGAGCAAATTATTGAAAAAACTTCATGTGAAATGATGAAGGCACACGTAAATTTGTCGCAAAACTACTTATGGTTTAAAGATAATGAGTATTTTCTGCGCAATAAAATTAAACGTATTTATTGCAGCAGTAGCTCCATCTATTTTCGTAAAGTGGCGAATCGGTTTTTACGGGGAAATCTGATGGTTTGAAAAATATTTTTAGTGTTTTGCGAATGTTATGTACCCACGGGACTCCCCATCAAGTTTTTTAATCAGACTCGTGTCTCCTTTACTGACATAACTCCATTGAACTTTTGTATGGAAAACGGAACGCCTTAAGAAAGATAAATAGACCTTATGTCGCATCATTAATATGATTTTGACTGTTAAATAAAAATAATTCGAGCGGTCGTACTTTACTAGACACTACTGAGAGATCAAGAACATACACTATGACTATACACACAAATTTGTTACATAAGTTCCCTTAAAACTACTTCTATTAAGTTCACCTAGTTAATGAGATGGCGCTGTTATAAGTGCACATAGATCCTGCTAGATGGCGTTATTTTCAATCGAACAAGGTGTAGTGTCGTGTTTTATGCCAGATCGGCGACCACAAAAATAAACAAATTAGTTATAAATTATCAGTGAAATGAAAACTACAGTATATTAAGGAAGGCTTTCTTCAAGAGGCACACCTATTGTGTACAGTCAAATGCAGAGATACCTGACCCCCGTCCCCGGTAATTCTGCAGGCGACCATAGGCGATATACATGCATAATGTCAGTTAGATTTTCCTCCTTATTTTCTTACAAATACGATTTATGCTTGGTTTATGTGATAGGTACGGTTTAACAGACGCATCCATTAGCGCAAAAATAGCGCACAACGCTCCGTTGACGGAAGCATTTGTCAAACAATTTTACATAAACCATATTTCTATGAGAAAGAATAAGGTCGAAATTAGTATTGTCCCAACGCATGCGTTACGTAGCGCAAAAATAACGCCCAAACGGGCGTTGCGTGTGTTTCTCGCCTTACTTATGTATTATTACTACTACTATAATACCTACATGTAATTTTATCACTGCCAGTAATAATTAAGTTATTTACTAAGATCTAGTCGTTCATTGTTACCATGACTTCTTAGTTTTATTTTACCGAGTGTGCACGCTCGAGGCGACTTTTGCCGGCAACTTATCGGAAGTATCTTTTATTATTTATACACGTCAAAAAGAACGAGAAATCCGTGAGTCGCCGAGCACAAAGTTGTCTGTGTAACCGGGGTCTTATATTCACTTATTTTTTCATGTATTTAGACATTATAAAGAACAATAAGCTTCCGTGGTTTTGTAATGCTGGTGTCCCGTTTTGAGTGGTTAATCGGATCGTTTGTCGACTCGGTGTCTCTCGAAAGAAGTGGCACAGAAAAAAATATATAGATCCTGGACGTCCTAAGCTACCACTAGAAAAAAAACGAAGTTAGACTTTCCTTAAACAAAATTCTCTTTTTTCGAGGCTACTTAAAACAGGACACTGCATTTAATATTCTCAGTAGACCTTTCTCAAACTTAATTATTTGTAATCATAAAGTACCTACTTTCCTTTAATTATGTATCACTAGTCGATAGATTATATATATATCATGTATTTTATTATGTATCACCAGCTGATAGATTTAATGTCTGTTCAATATAAATGAGGCCTTTTTTACAGATTAAACAAATTATGCTTTTTTAACCCCAATAGATGGCGTTAGAGCGTCAGAGACACGCGAGGTCGATAATAAAACTAGCATGTTGGTAGTAGATTGGCAGTAGTGTAGTCTATGATTTTTAAATTGCTTTGACAACTGCCAAAACGTAATTTCTTTATGCGTTTACCGCACCGTTTACCGTTTACTTCATTTTTGTTTGTCATGACATGAATGAACTAAATAATGATTGTCAAAAAAAAGGTCTGTTATGGACTATTTCTTGCATTACAGCTGTCAAAAAAGGCCTTTTTTATTTATTTACGAATTTTCAATTTATAATATTTTTATCAATGAAGTTTACCTTGTTTAGAGTACCGTCATCCGAATAGGCCATATTTGACGTCTGTCAAAATCATATTAATGCTATGACATAAGGTCTATTTTTCTTTGTTGACATGTTTCCTAGTATGGGTTTGACAGACGTCAAATATGGCCTATTCGGATGACGGCACTCTAGTCGCACTTATTATAAGTTTTGCACCTATTATGTTTAATCAGTATATTTGTATAAGAAAGAGTACAAAACCTTTAGTTTTAATTTGTAAATAAAAGCCTGCAAAAATGTACTTTCAAGTCTTTTATTTTGATCGATGAAAAAGTTCCAAAATAGTTAAAATCCGTTCATAAATTTAAACAGCGTCAACAGTACTCAAATTATAACACTATAAAATAAGTAAATACCTTAATATTTTACAACAAATATAAAATCATACATGCGATTTAATTTAATCAAGGCAGAACTAGTGAGAATAATTATTTAAGCTAGATTATCTTCGTATTTTTAAAAACAACTGACTATCTCATAAAAATACTTAGCATAAACTAGTATTAAATTGTTAACAGAATGAACTATCCACATAATATTATCTGAGGGATGAGATGAATTGATGGTGATGTACAGTTTACCTCAGAGAAATCGGACTCTTTCGATTCTCCATGGTTCATCAAAAGAATTTAAAGAAAAATAAATACATCTACATTCTTCATAATCATACAGTAAATTAACGAGTTTACCGAGAAAAATCAAGCTCTAATTATAAATATGAGTTTACCCTGTTCATGGACACATTTCACATCCAAAATGAATGAATAGCTTCAAAATATACAAAAAAAAACTATATTTAGTTATATTATTTTGTAGTCTTATTAATTTTCCTTGGCACATCAGATATAAATTATGTTACGTATATATAGTTTAAAATAAATAGGTATTATCTTGTTCAAAATATTAATTTAAAGCTGATTGCAGTCAAAGCTAAAGTGACTAAAGATTGATTAATTTTAAAAATATATAATATTTAGGTATTAAATTAAAAATATTTATTGATTAAGTCATTCGGAGAATTTGAACTTTGGAATCAGTAAGGCACTTTCGATAAAGCTGTATATTACAGTCATTATTATTTTCACACATTTCTTTGATTAATGAAAAAGTTCCAAATTGTTTAAAAATTTGTTAAAATCTGTTCATGTATTAAAACAGCGTCAACAGTAGTATATGTAATCAAATTCTAACACTAAAATATTAGAAATAAGCCTAATATTTTACAACAAATATAAAATCATACCTACGATGGTACGCATTCAATTTTGTAGGTAAGCCCAGATAGAATGGGTTTTCAGACTTTGCAATCACTGATTTACAATATTCTTGTGATATTGTTGGTCTGAGTTTGCAATATGATATCTCGTTACCTATTGCTTTTTTCCGTAATTGGTACCACGGTGTCCCGGTAGATGTCGCTGGAGCGTGTTTCGGGAGGTAAGGGCAGCATCTTCTCCCCCTCTTCAGGTGGTTCCGATGACGGGGGCTGTACTGTACAGATAATAAAAATACTCAATAATATATAAGTTTCATCTAATGTTCTTTTTTTTCATGTGGGACACCAAATCGTCCGACAACCCTATGAACCTTGGTGTCGTTAAACCTAGTAATTACACTATTAGAAAATGATGACTTTGTAGGATGATAAGATTAAATAAATCTTGAGAAAGATTTTTTATATTCGTTCATTGTACACATCAAAGTTAACCTTACATCACGTTAGTAGGAGCTACGGATCCAATGAATAAATATATAAAAAACTAAATGCTAACGTTTGAAACTAGGATGGCTCAAGTAAATTCCCACCCTTCACGCAAAATAAGCGCATGTGGACGACGAGTTGAGGAAAATTGCCGCCCGTATAACCATTACTACTTATTACAATTACCACAGATTAGGTAATAGTTACTACAATACGGCCATTGGAATAGGCCATATTTGACAGCTGTCAAGACCATACTAGAAGACATGAAGACACGGATAGCCGTACCATAGCGTACCATTACCAATACTTACGTATCTTCCTAGTGACCAAAGCGAAGAGTGCAGCGTGCAAGAGGGACCCCCCCCCCGCAGTGAGGGCGAGGATCCTGAACGAGGCTCTCCCGCCCGCCCAGCCGTACAGCTGCCCGCCCACCAGCGAGCCCAGGGCGAAGCCTGAACGATAGAGAACATTACCAATACTCACGTTTCTTCCTAGTGACCAATACTTACTTCCTAGTGACCAATACTTACTTCCTAGTGACCAATACTTACTTCCTAGTGACCAATACTTATGTTTCTTCCTAGTGACCAATACTTACTTCCTAGTGACCAATACTCACGTTTCTTCCTAGTGACCAATACTCACGTTTCTTCCTAGTGACCAATACTTACTTCCTAGTGACCAATACTCACGTTTCTTCCTAGTGACCAATACTCACGTTTCTTCCTAGTGACCAATACTCACGTTTCTTCCTTGTGACCAATACTTACGTTTCTTCCTAGTGACCAATACTCACGTTTCTTCCTAGTGACCAAAGCGAAGAGTGCAGCGTGCAAGAGGGACCCCACCCCCGCAGTGAGGGCGAGGATCCTGAACGAGGCTCTCCCGCCCGCCCAGCCGTACAGCTGCCCGCCCACCAGCGAGCCCAGGGCGAAGCCTGAACGATAGAGAACATTACCAATACTTACTTCCTAGTGACCAATACTTACTTCCTAGTGACCAATACTTACTTCCTAGTGACCAATACTTACTTCCTAGTGACCAATACTTACGTTTCTTCCTAGTGCTCAATACTTACGTTTCTTCCTAGTGACCAATACTTACTTCCTAGTGACCAATACTTACTTCCTAGTGACCAATACTTACTTCCTAGTGACCAATACTAACGTTTCTTCCTAGTGACCAATGCTTACGTTTCTTCCTAGTGACCAATACTTACTTCCTAGTGACCAAATACTTACGTTTCTTCCTAGTGACCAATACTTACTTCTTAGTGACCAATATTTACTTTCTAGTGACCAATACTTACTTCCTAGTGACCAATACTCACGTTTCTTCCTAGTGACCAATACTTACGTTTCTTCCTAGTGACCAATACTTACGTTTCTACCTAGTGACCAATACTTACTTCCTAGTGACCAATACTTACGTTTCTTCCTAGTGACCAATACTTACGCTACTTCCTAGTGACCAATACTTACTTCTTAGTGACTAATACTTACGTTTCTTCTTAGTGACCAATACTTACGTTTCTTCCTAGTGACCAAAGCGAAGAGTGCGGCGTGCAAGAGGGACCCCACCCCCGCAGTGAGGGCGAGGATCCTAAACGAGGCTCTCCCGCCCGCCCAGCCGTACAGCTGCCCGCCCACCAGCGAGCCCAGGGCGAAGCCTGAACGATAGAGAACATTACCAATACTTACGCTTCTTCCTAGTGACCAATACTCACGTTTCTTCCTAGTGACCAATACTTACTTCTTAGTGACCAATACTTACTTCTTAGTGACCAATACTTACTAACTAGTGCCCAATACTTACGTTTCTTCCTAGTGACCAATACTCCCGTTTCTTCCTAGTGACCAATACTCACGTTTCTTCCTAGTGACCAATACTTACTTCTTAGTGACCAATACTCACGTTTCTTCCTAGTGACCAATACTTACGTTTCTTCCTAATGACCAATACTTACGTTTCTTCCTAGTGACCAATACTTACTTCTTAGTGAACAATACTTACTTCCTAGTGACCAATACTTACTTCTTAGTGACCAATACTTACGTTTCTTCCTAGTGACCAATACTTACTTCTTAGTGAACAATACTTACTTCCTAGTGACCAATACTTACTTCTTAGTGACCATTACTTACGTTTCTTCCTAGTGACCAATACCTACTTCTTAGTGACCAATACTTACGTTTCTTCCTAGTGACCAATACTCACGTTTCTTCCTAGTGACCAATACTAACTTCCTAGTGACCAATTCTTACGTTTCTTCCTAGTGACTAAAGCGACATAACCAATACTTACGATTCTTCCTAGTGACCAAAGCGACGTACCATTATAAATACTTACGTTTGTTCCTAGTGACCAAAGTGACATAACCAATACTTACGATTCTTCCTAGTGACCAAAGCGACATTACCAATACTTACGTTTCTTCCTAGTGACTAAAGCGACATAACCAATACTCACGTTTCTTCCTAGTGACCAAAGCGAAGAGTGCAGCGTGCAAGAGGGACCCCACCCCCGCAGTGAGGGCGAGGATCCTGAACGAGGCTCTCCCGCCCGCCCAGCCGTACAGCTGCCCGCCCACCAGCGAGCCCAGGGCGAAGCCTGAACGATAGAGAGCATTACCAATACTTACGTTTCTTCCTAGTGACCAATACTTACGTTTCTTCCTAGTGACCAATACTTACGTTTCTTCCTAGTGACCAATACTTACGTTTCTTCCTAGTGACCAAAGCGACATTACCAATACTTACGTTTCTTCCTAGTGACCAAAGCGACATTACCAATACTTACGTTTCTTCTTAGAGACCAAAGCGACATTACCAATACTTACGTTTCTTCCTAGTGACCAATACTTACGTTTCTTCCTAGTGACCAATGCTTACGTTTCTCCCTAGTGACCAATACTTATTTCCTAGTGACTAATACTTACGTTTCTTCCTAGTGACCAATACTTACGTATCTTCCTAGTGACCAATACTTACGTTTCTTCCTAGTGACCAAAGCGAAGAGTGCAGCGTGCAAGAGGGACCCCACCCCCGCAGTGAGGGCGAGGATCCTGAACGAGGCTCTCCCGCCCGCCCAGCCGTACAGCTGCCCGCCCACCAGCGAGCCCAGGGCGAAGCCTGAACGGTAGAGAACATTACCAATACTTACGCTTCTTCCTAGTGACCAAACGACATTACCAATACTTACGTTTCTTTCTAGTGACCAATACTTACGTTTCTTCCTAGTGACCAATACTTACTGACGTTTCTTCCTAGTGACCAAAGCGACATTATCAATACTCACGTTGCTTCCTAGTGACCAATACTTACTTCTTAGTGACCAATACTTACTACTTCTTAGTGACCAATACTTACATTTCTTCCTAGTGACCAATACTTACGTTTCTTTCTAGTGACCAATACTTACGTTTCTTCCTAGTGACCAATACTCACGTTTGTTCCTAGTGACCAATACTTACTTCCTAGTGACCAATACTTACGTTTCTTCCTAGTGACCAATACTTACATTCCTTCCTAGTGACCAATACTTACGTTTCTTCCTAGTGACCAATACTTACTTCCTAGTGACCAATACTTACGTTTCTTCCTAGTGACCAATACTTACGTTTCTTCCTAGTGACCAATACTTACGTTTCTTCCTAGTGACCAATACTTACTTTCTAGTGACCAATACTTACGTTTCTTCCTAGTGACCAATACTTACGTTTCTTCCTAGTGACCAAAGCGAAGAGTGCAGCGTGCAAGAGGGACCCCACCCCCGCAGTGAGGGCGAGGATCCTGAACGAGGCTCTCCCGCCCGCCCAGCCGTACAGCTGCCCGCCCACCAGCGAGCCCAGGGCGAAGCCTGAACGATAGAGAACATTACCAATACTTACGTTTCTTCCTAGTGACCAATACTCACATTTCTTCCTAGTGACCAATACTTACGTTTCTTCTTAGTGACCAATACTTTCGTTTCTTCCTAGTGACCAATACTTACTTCTTAGTGACCAATACTTACGTTTCTTCCTAGTGACCAATACTTACGTTTCATCCTAGAGACCAATACTCACGTTTCTTCCTAGTGACCAATACTTACGTTTCTTCCTAGTGACCAATACTCACGTTTCTTCCTAGTGACCAATACTTACGTTTCTTCCTAGTGACCAATACTTACGTTTCTTCCTAGTGACCAATACTTACGTTTCTTCCTAGTGACCAATACTTACGTTTCTTCCTAGTGACCAATACTCACGTTTCTTCCTAGTGACCAATACTCACGTTTCTTCCTAGTGACCAATACTTACGTTTCTTCCTAGTGACCAATACTTACTTCTTAGTGACCAATACTCACGTTTCTTCCTAGTGTCCAATACTCACGTTTCTTCCTAGTGACCAATACTTACGTTTCTTCCTTGAGACCGATACTTACTTTTCTTCCTAGTGACCAAAGCGAAGAGTGCAGCGTGCAAGAGGGACCCCACCCCCGCAGTGAGGGCGAGGATCCTGAACGAGGCTCTCCCGCCCGCCCAGCCGTACAGCTGCCCGCCCACCAGCGAGCCCAGGGCAAAACCTGAAATATATTTTGATTTATGGGAGTTTGCATTTTTTTTTACAAAACTTCTAAATAACACCTATTGGGATCCATAAATTATTGAATTAAATATAAAGTGTAAAAACACACCTGCAAATATTTTAAGGGGTGAACCAGCTCATGAAACTGAACAACTTTGCTCAAGGAAGGAAAGAATGCAAAATTTGGAGCTCCCATACAAAATGTACTAGCCGACCGAGTCAATTTGTATGGGAGGTCCAATTATTTTTATGCTTCGTCCATTTTCACACCTTTTTTTTAAAATCCATAATTATTATTACAAAAGAAGTATAAGCATTCAAGTCGTATTAGGTACATAGATGGCGCTGTTAGTTTTTACAACTCGCAAGTACATACCGACTCCATCGTCCATCCCGGCGACTATTCCTTGTACAGTCGCTGAATATCCCACTATTGAGTTAAAGATCGGCCATTCAAATAGGCCATATTTGACAGCTATCAAATCCATAGTAGAAAAAGACATGTCAAAGAAAAAATAGACCTTATGTCATAGCATTAATATTATTTTGACAGCTGTCAAAATTATAAATAAAATCTATATGTGGAAGCTTATAATTGGCATTTGTTTATAATTATTCAAAAAGTTTTTTGGCTGTAAGCTCCGCAAATAAAATAAAATGAAATTTAAAGTTAGTTCTCTACTTAATACATAGATGACGTTGTTAGTTTTTACAACTCGCAAGTACATACCGACTCCATCGTCCATCCCGGCGACTATGCCTTGTACAGTCGCTGAATATCCCTCTGGCGCTACATGTGCGGCGTAGCCTACGATCGTTGAATAACACAACGCGTAAGTGGGGCCTTGCATTATAGACTGGAATACACAAAAATTGCCTCTTTGGTTTTGGTGACGATGGTAAATAATATTAAACTACCCTTTTCAGGGTCCCATACCCAAAGGGTGAAAACAGAACCCTATTACTGAGTCAGTCCGTCCGTCTGTGACCAGGCTGAATCTCATAAGCCTCGATAATTGTTACCGCTATAATCAAAAATAAGTGGGGCTCTCATACAACAAACTTGATTTTTATGCCATTTTAATACATAATGTTTAATGGTACGGTAACCTTCGTGCACTTGGTCGAATTTTTTAGCTTCAACAGCCAAGCTAGTATGTAGAACTAAAAAATAGCTCATATCAATGGCTTTCTTCAAAGAGAAAGCAATGTTTTAAAATTTGGTAGCTACCATTTATTTAAAAGTAACTTACCTCAATAGGAATTAAATGCCAAGGGTTCTGTATGAGTGAGATAAGAGCCATTCGTATCCCGTAGCAGAATAATGACAACGTCAAAGTCGTGCCGTAACCCCAACGCTTTATTATTTTACCTGGAAATAATAGTTTTTACATAATATTAAATCACTTAACAATCTCATACAGTTTGAAACATAACTTCACAAAAATAAAATAACATAACGTAAAAATTTCACTGCAGGTACCTACTTGAATTTTGACTTAAAGTTAGACATGCAATACCGTTCCAACGCGTGAGAATCAAAATAACAAAGCACTGTAAATCTTCTTCTGTTGTGAAGGTACGACATCGAGTCGACAAACGACCCGAAGAACCCTGGTGTCACACAGTTTTAAAACAGCCTAACAGTAGGCCTATAACATGGTTGGCCTCTGACACTATAAGTGACAAAATATGTCTTCAAGAAAAGGTCTCCAACTTACCAGAGAGAGCGAAGAACACGATTTCTCCTATAAAACTCTGCCCGGCGACTATAATTCCTTCTATCAGCTTGATTTTCCCTTGGTGGCCGGTCTGCTCTGCTATGTCTTCTAAAAACCTGTAAAGTAAAATAAAAAATCAAGTCTTAATTGCTAATTTCCATAGCTTTTAATAATTAACTACTCCTAATTTTACAACCAGCCCACTTTATGACAACTATAAAACACTGTGACAGTCTTTAAGCATTATTTCAAAGCTCCTAATTTATTGCTAGCATGAATTAGTTTACAAGCTTGGTGCCGTGACCAGGATAAGGTCACAATCAATATTGGTTAGAATTTGGTACCGTGACCAGGATGACATAATACCTACCTAAATCGTCATTTTATTTTTTTCTTATTTTGTCTCATTTTGTTTTATAGTAGGATTTTTATTCAGATAGACTAAACTGACAGCTAAGATCGGCCTTTTATTTTTAAAATGTTGCAAGCATCAGGCTAGTGTTGTGGTTTGACTCATTCATTTTATTCATTGAACTGTTGTCACATGATTCCTCGATGTATTTGTTTTTGTAAATGCTTGCGTATTTATTATTTACATACTCTACGTTACGTAAAAGAGTATACGTTACGCATATACTTTACTTTTATACGCAGTTTTCGTTTAGTTTATAGAAATCAAAAATGAATAATATTGAAATTCAAAATGTAATTTTGAATAAATTCACATTAATGATATCAGACTGTTACTACTTACGTTCTCATTAGCTTTCAAATAAACATTTCGTCAGACAGGAAATAAATGTGAAGTTACACACAAAGTAGTATGTTTGTCTAATAGGCCAATTTAATATTGAAAATTGTAATAATCTAAATTTATTTCCATAAAGATTCAAACACAATCTTTGAATCACATAACTTGATCATTTGGGTACAACACTATTTTTATATTATTTTAAAATACAAAAACGTGGCAACCCACCAAAAGTCAATTTAGTCTATCTGAATAAAAATTTTACTATAGGAATTTATTGATATTTTAAGATATTCAGACTATATGACACGTACAAAAAATGTTTACCTACCAAAACATGTAATAAATGATGAAGCTGTCAAAAACGCCAGCTACCACTGCGAAACAGATGAACACGACTACGCGAGGTATCTTTAGCACCTCGCGTAACGCTTTGCCCGAGTCATCCGGGCTGGATAGAGATGGGAGCTGGAAAGTTAAAACATTCAAATAAAAACTAAATTATTAGACACGTACTATATCTTGCGGGGAAGGCAGACCTTAAAAGGCATTACCTACAGAATATCGTTAACGCTATATCCTACACAATTTTGAGGGTCACTTCGGTTTTTTTGGAGATATCAATCACTTTAAAGGCAAATATTCTAGGCCACACGCAAATCAAAAAGAATCACGTATTTTCTTGAAAGACGTTGCCCCCTGTTTTAGCCTATTTATTTAACATACCTACCTAATATCTCGTTTTCTTTGTTTTTCCGCGAGTCCTTAATGTTTTGTAATTCAAATTTTTAATGCCACGAATTGTCACATTTGATCAGATCAATGTATTTTTATGTGCCAAACCAAATATGTTATTTTAATGTCTGAGGTTTCAACTGACTACCGAAAAACCAAAAACACTATTCTAGAGTTACTTAGAGATTTTAAATGTTACCTTAAGCCGTCGACAGCTGAACAAATCAACAGCAGTGGCGACTAGAGCCAATACGAAGGCTGGAGTGAAGTCTTTAGTAGCAGAACCAGCAGAGACCATGTCTACCAGCCACCCTCCCAGGAAAGCCGTCACTCCGTACCCGGCTGTACCCCATGCTCGCTGAGCGCCGTATTTTGAACCGTTTTCTGGACCTGGAGTCGAGAAAAGATTGAGTTCAGGCAAGCAAGCAAATAAATAGATTACTAAAAGACAATCCAAGGATCGGTGGCAGCCGCCTCCTTCTAAATGAATAATAACGTTAGAAATGGGCGCAGAGAAGTTGACGATATAGCTAGGTTTTTGCATTATTCATCTCATCTCATCAGCCTAGACTAGAACAGTCTACTGCTCGACTGCTGCCCCCCCCAGGACGATACGATCTTCCGTGCATGTTATCCAGTCGCAACCAGCCATTTCCCTTTAAGTCCTCGGTCCATCTGGCCGGAGGGCGTCCAATGCTACGCTTGCCGAGTGGAGACCACCACTCGAGAACTTACTTATCAGTATCGAAAAACCTAGAAAAACCTCCATTGTCACTTACCCAAAACATCGAAACACACAGCATCTCCGATACAGTTGGCTACGTTAAAGGCCACCGTCCCGACGCACATCAATATGACGAAACTCCAGAACGCTGCGCTCACGTAGAAACTGCCACCAGATTCTTCTTCAGGAAGTATGTGTACCACTTTAGATATCTTTGCTAGAATATCTTGGTGACCTAGAGGCTCTTTTGAGATGTCTATAGATTTGGCAGTATCGGCTGTAGATACTATATTTTCATCAGTTACGTTATGCAGATTATTGTTATTTTCATTTGTAAGGTTATCTTTAGGATTTCTTTCTACGTTAGATTCTACTACTGTTTTATATTTACTAACGTCTTCTGGTTTAAAGATACTATCTAAAGTTGCGTTACTATTGGAATCAATTATATTATGTTCTCTTTTAGTTTTATTGGAGAAAGTTTCAGCCAAATCTTCATTTTCAAAACACAGAAGATTGCAATCCGCTTTCGGAGTACACGTTACTCCTATACCATTACGATAATTATCAAAATCCATTTCATATGCATCACAAGATATGTTTTGACTAGTATCAGTGTATATCGTATTTATATACGTAGTATTTGCTAAATATACTTCGAAATTGTGATCGCGCGCGCAAGACCAATGGCATTTGAACTTTTCTACAAATTCCGGATCAATTTTCTCGTAGCTTTGTAAGTATACTGTATCGTTCATCTTGTATACGTGTTGTATGTATTCCAATGATATGGTTTTGTTTGATATGTCTGGTGGGATCTCAGGTGCAGGTATAAACCAAAGACCGCAGTAGGAACCCGTCATAATTATTATGAGGAACATGAAGACTAGCTTTCTGTGATTCTGCAAAAGAAAACAAATGCCTTCAGGATTACGGTAGAGTTTCTAAAAGTTGACAGATTTTTATCCGTTATAGGATTGGCTTGAAATTAGCCTTCTAATTTATAAAGTAAAATTTTTAAAATCTGTATTTCAAAGCGATCTTACATTTTGAGATACTCTAATTATCATCAAGGCGTTAGATTCAAGAACTGTACGCCTGCAAAGTCAATATACGTAATTACAAACTTAGCCTTGGTCTTCTATTCGTTTTTCATTAAAATCCACAAATTTCCACTACTGGGCTCTCATGAAACTCACGAGGAGGAAAAAATTAATATTCCTGGATATGGAGAGGAAAGCGCGATCTAGCCCCAAACTAAGCCATAACTTTCTTACCGGCCAGTAGTCTACGACGTACCCGAAGGCAGGTTTAGCAGCTGCCCACAGCAGCGGCAGTCCTGCTGTGACGTAGCCCATCACCTCTGCTGAGACGCCCAACTGTCGCCCGTATACATTTAGCTGGGGGAGGATAGGGCCCAATGCTGCAGAAGAAATTTATCTATGGATTAGTCTGGTGATAATTCTGCAATTAATCTACTTATTAGGGCTCTGTTTTGACGAATCCCGGTCTTTAGCCGAGCTGGTTGGACGTTTTATTTTCTCTCTGTATTTCCGCTGTTCCAGTATTTTTTTTACAAAAAGAGATCAAATTGAAAGGCCTTCTAACAGCTAGTTAAGCCTGTACCTGTGTTCAAAGGTAGAAGATGTGTTTTCTGTTAACAGTTTGAGCCTTTCGAAAATCACAGTGGCAATAAATAGAATGACAGACAAGTGTCGCTAGCATTACAAATGCATAAAAGACAATCGGGGTCCTGATTTATTGTTAACTGTATTTACGTAATAATACAGTAGGTAGGTATTACTATCTGTATATATATCTTTCTCTTTTTATTTAACTAAAGATTCAATTGATCAAAATATGATAATGTATGATTTGAAAAACGTATATTCATCGCAGTTTCGGACATTTGTTAACCCGATTAAACGTATTCTTATAAGCGCTAATGTTAATCCATCTACTTATAGGTACCTATAAAAGCAAGTAACACCTATACTGCCGTGATATGAAAGAAGGCCGCTAAGCCACAAAAGTAAATTTTGAGAAAAATGGAAAAAACCCGCAAAGTCAGGTTTCTTGAATTCTGTTGCAGATAAAAAATAAACATTTATGTCAAAATAATGAGAAATATATTACGCATCATTTGTCATTGCTATTTTTTAAATATGTTGCACAGTATTTTAGAAAAACGGTAAAATGTACTTAACGTATTTACTACGGGCAATATTAAAACATTCATCAGACGCAAAAAGGCAGTTAAGTATACTTTAGCGGCTTTTTAGCTTAGTTTATTGACTTAGCTGCCTTATTGTTTAGTTTTTTGATTTAAAACTGGTTCGACTTGGATAAAACTAGCCTAAAAGGTCGTTAAGTTTCTAACTTCCACAGTCAGCCGCTTTTTTGCTTAGTATCGTATTGTTGCAAAAAAAAGTGGATTTTAGAAGAAATTATAAAAATTAAGCGTAAAAACAATAAATAAACATAAAAATACTTTGATGAAGTATAGTATTTGAAAGACGTACATTAAACTGCACGTGCAAAATTTTTAAAACACTTACCTAATATATTAAAAATATTGTAATTTCTCATCATATTTAAATATTCCTTTTGTTAATCTTTTATTTGTAAAACGTGTAACTTTAAATACGTAAATATTATAGAAGGGTTATTTAGACCATGGAACTATTCAAACTTCTAAGAAACAGATTATTTATTTTATACCAGTTGTTTTATTTCTAGATATTTTTTACTTCGTGTTTCGATAAACTGGTGTATCGATAAAATTTACTTATTACTTACTCGTTACTTAAATAAATTTCCGCATTGAAGCTTAAACCATACTTGGAAGAATTTAGCTAAGCTTTGCGGAAGATCTAGACTAGAGTTTTTTATGTTAGCCACTCTAGAATCTCGATTAGACATTGAGGGTCTGGAATGATTGGATGTATGTTTGTTACAAAAACGGCTTACCGTGGTGATAAAATTTTGCTTCCGAATCGCTTTGGTATTTCTTTTGGTTTATATAGACGCTCTTGGTGGTGTACATCTTGTACACCATATCCATACTCTTGAGATACGTCGAAACATACCAGCAAGTTGCTGAATGCTGCAGCATCATGCTAGAAATGTTTACTATCGATAGAGCAATTTCAACATTTCATATTAGCTGAGCACGAGGTGTTATACATTCAGTTTCGGTACTCCGGACCAGCAAGTGTGTGTGATTGATTGTAATTTTTGATTTCGTAGCCAGTCTAGTGAATAAGATATTTTCACTTCTTAAAACGTAGCTTATGTTCCCCGGGGATGTTGTATCTTTTGATTGTGTTTTTATTTAATTAATCCCGTAGATACGCAGTTAATTGCATTCAAAGACTCGCACAAGCAACTACAGAAAGAAAACAAATCTGTGCTTTCTCTAATATTTATACAGATATAGTTACGAAATATGGTTGACGGGGTCGATGAAGCTCATTTAAGAGTGACCAACTTCACATCGATTTTTTATCAGTTAGCCGCCTTCTTATGTAGTACAGAGACTTAGCCACTAATAACCTTAGTATGACAATCAAGTCTACCAATATTTGTAATATGCTAGAAAGCGGTCAAACTCACTTAGCTGCTTTTTAGTTTCTGTTTACGAAGGTAGCGTCTTTATAGTATATTAAAGAAATTTATCTGACAAATCTACTGCTAACGAAAAAGGCGGCTAAGTACGTATGTTACTGTCTTTTAGGTTATTAAGTGCACTTAACGGCCATATTTCTTATCATACGACAAAAAAGAAAAATCATTGTAGTAGGTAAAAAAAACGTTAAAATGCCTTAACCACTTTAAAGTCTAGCTAAACTACTTAACCGCCTTTTAGTTTATACTCGGGTGTAAAAATGACACTTAGCTGCCTTTTAGCTAAACCGTATCTCCTAAAGTAAAGGTCGTAAAAATATGCGGGTAAGATAGGTCGATGCAGAATTATCTGCTTACTTCAATAATGCAAAAATATAAAAAGGCGGCTAAAGGCCTTTTCCCTTATCGGGGCAGTATAGAGCACGCTAGGCTAGAATCTTTGTAAACAAACCGATAACACAAGACAATGCCACAAATTAGTGAAACATCGCGCGGGGTGCGATTCTATCGAACACTTTCATAGATTATTATTTATTAATTAATTAGGTGTGTAGGAATCTCTTAAATAATTGAAACAAAGAATGAATCAATACAAAGTATAAAGTAAAGTCCCTTCCCGTGTCTGTATGTATGTTTGTATGTTTATATCTTTAAAACCCCTTAACGGATTTTGCTGCGGTTTTTTTAGTATAATAGAGTAAGTTTTAAGAGGAAGGTTTTTAAATTATTTTTACCTCAAATTTTGACTTCTAAAGGGGTTAAAAGTTTGTATGGAAAAACCAAAGGGCTAAAAAAATACGAATATCAGGAGTTTAAGATTTAAACCCTGGGCAAAAATGGGTTGCAGCGGGTGAAACCGCTGTCGGGCAGCTAGTATTGAATAGGCAAAAGATTATTTAATTTATTGAGAACAAAATATAGGTACCTACTTACGATCATCTTACGATGGGCGTTCTGATAAAACGAATTGAAAAAGAAATTGCCAGACTTGAAAATGACAACAATAGGTATGAACGGCCATTCGAATAGACCATATTTGACAGCTGTCAACCCCAAACTACTACATGTAGGAGACATGTCAAGTTAACAAAGAGAAACACCTTATGTCATAGCAATGACATGATTTTGACAGCAGTCAAATATGGCCTATTGAACAAGCGTGTAGGTATATTAGTACACGCTATAATCTTTGTAAACAAACCGATAATACCAGACAATGTGCCATCATCGTTACTTACGACGACCAATAAAACTGTAGTGATACCCATTATTACAAATTGTAAACAATGAAGTCGTTAGTATCAAAGTAGGTGCCTAGGTCTAATCTACACTAATATAATAAAGAGGAAAACTTTGTTTGTTTTTTTGTTTGTTTGTTTGTTTGTATGTAATCGATAAACTCCGAAACTACTGGACCGATTTCCAAAATTCTTTCACAATTAGAAAGCTACAACATACCTGAGTAACATAGGCTACTTTTTACCACGGGAAAATTCCTCATTCCTACGGGAAAACGGTTAGCAGCAGGAAAACGGGGAAATAAAGCAGATATTACCCAAATTAGCCAAACCGCTTTACCGATCCTCGCGAATTTTGGCACTGATATTACTATCATATAAAAAACGGACATGGTCAGCCCTCGAGGATCTGGAGTACCTGATGAAGACCACCAGCATCCCATATAAACTACACTGCCCATCAGAAAAATCGAGACGCTTTGCAACTGTACGTTTTGTACGGATCACATTATCTGAGACATACCTTTATTTTTGAATTAATATCTAATGTCGTTTAATAGTGAATATTATGAGGTTTCTAAATCATAATATCAACCTTCTTTATTCAACTTTCAGTTTCATATATTTAAGATTTTGTTCAACTATGAAAACGAAGGTGTCTCGATTTTTTTGATGGGTATATAAGAGATACGGTCATGGCTTCATAGAAAAAGTTGTTCACCATGACGGGCCGCTTCTGCTGGCACACGGTCATCGAGGATCTGGAGTACCTGATGTAGACCACAAGCATCCCATCTAAACTATAAGAGATAGGATAATGGTTTCAAAGTAAAAGTTATTCAGCACGACAGGCTGCTTCTGCTGGCACATGGTCACGAGGGTCTGGGGTACCTGTTGTAGACAACCAGCATCTCATCTAAACTATAAAAGATTCGGTAATGGCTTCAAAGTTAAAGTTATTCAGCATGACGGGCCGCTTCTGCTCGCACATGGTCACGAGGGTCTGGAGTACCTGATGTAGACCACCAGCACCCCATCTAAACTTTATTAGACTCGGTAATGGCTTCAAAGTTAAAGTTATTCAGCATGACGGGCCGCTTCTACTGGCACATGGTCACGAGGGTCTGGAGTGCCTGATGTAGACCACCAGCATCCCATCAAAACTATAAGAGATACGGTAATGGCTTCAAAGTTAAAGTTATTCGCCATGACAGGCCGCCTCTGCTGGCACATGGTCATGATGAGTAACTTCTGTTAGAATGGATTAATGGTCATTTTACTACGGGCAAAGATCCCATTTCTACGGGAAAACAGGTAAGTAGCAGCGAGTGAAACCGCTGGGCGGGCCGCTAGTGCTCTATAAAATGAATAACGAATGTATCTAAACCTATACATACTGTTATGAAAAGTATTGCATTCTTTGAGGGGTCAGCCTACGAAAGTAAAAAACTTTCCCCAAAGACCGTAGGTCAAAAGGACGGTCAGAGTATAGGTACTTTTTGTGACCTTTCGCTTGATGTTTGGCCTATCAAAGGACCCTAGATTATTTTCTAGACCTAGGTTCCTTGAGGAATAGTTTCATGGGCTCGCACCAGTTCTGTTTTTTTAAATATTTTCTTTACATTCTGTATTTATCGAGAAGACGGTACCTACATAGTTTGCAAAGCTATAAGGTATAGTTTGAGTCACTTTGTCTTGTATAAAAGAATTTAACACATCAGTATAAATAATATAGGTACCAATACATTTTATGAAGATACGGGTTATCTAAGGTGTAATTTATTAAGAGAACAAAGACAATAATGTGTTACGATTATCACCAGTTATGTACGTAATCTCTTTAGTGCATTATCATCAGCCAACCAACTTACTGATAAGTTAGGTATGCTATGATGTATGTTTGAGTACGTTTGAGATATACTTTCTACAATATATATTGTGTAGGTACATATACTTAAACGTTTCTACTGTTTATAGGGCCGTCTTTTGTCATTGTAGTAGTGGTAGTTTTAAAGAACTACCTAAAATGGAACTAAGTTTAAAATAAAATATTAATGTTTGACTAAGGATAAATATTATCCAATAGTTTTGCTCGTGAATTATCCAAAAGTTTCAGTCATCGCCTGCGTTTGCGCCGCAGACCGGGTGCTCCATTTTTGAAACAGTGTAATACGATTCCGCGTACGGAAGACCGCAACGAGTGGTCTAAACACCTGAACCACACTTTCTACTACCTACTCGAATTTGTTTTTGTCAAGTCAAGGTGGGAATGGATTTGTGTGGCCAGTAGATCACCTGGTATTTGCCACCATCTGATTCACAGAAGAAATGGATTGTAAATGGCGAAGGTTCCATCAGTGCAGTGGTAGGAAGAAAGCATAAACCTGGTCGTGTAGGTGTGTAGGAGTCTTAGTGCGAGTGAGAAAGCATAAACATAACCTCCGGCCGCCATAACCCCTTTCTTCTGTGAATCAGGTAGCAGCCGCGGTCAGACGATCGGTGCCAGACTTTCGCATGCGCGTGTTTCAAAAATATGTCTCATGCGTGTGCGCAGACCGCGCGACGATTTCCCGCCCTCGCGAATGTCAAGAGTCAAGGCCACAGGAACTCTCACAGCTGATGAGGCTGATTGAATAAATCCAGACAATCTAGTTACTCGGTCAATCGCACGCCGACTCGCGACGCGATTCACAAGTGTGCTTTGCGTGGGTAGGGCATTAAACACAGTGTAGGTGTATGAATGGACTGTTTTACGATTTTCTCTGGATTTATGTAGGTATGTCTCCAGAAATTCGTTTTCGCGGGCTACAGCCTACAGCCCAAACGGCTGGGCGAATCTTGACATGTGAGGTGTCGTTAGATTCGTCTCAGCAGCATGAGTGGGACTGGCTATATATGTCGCAGTACGATGGCAGAATTAGGTTTTTGGCCAAAAACCTAGGTTTTTGGCCAAAAGCCGGCATATGGCAAAATCGTAGACTTCTTTCGGCCATCGTCCTAAGCTGATCCAGGTTTTTGGATAAAAACCTAGGATTTTGGCCAAAAAACTAGGATTTCGGCCGAAATCCTAGATTTGTTTAGTATTATGGCATTTTTTGCATTTCGGGAGAACTTCTTCTTCGTATGGTACACCAAGTCGCCCAACGACCTGATGAACCCTGGTGTTAGAGTTTTTAAACCGCCTACTGCAAGGAGCAGGCCTCTGACAAGGTTGTGTAACGACCAGCGTCTAAGTGATCATAAAGAGCAATCGGGACCGACGGCTTAACGTGCCCGTGTAGTTCGGGCATACACCTCGAAATGCAGGAGGTAGCATTGGACGTTCTAGAGGGTGGGATGTAGTGTCAGACGCTCTGGAGGGCGTGGGTAGCGTTGGACACTCTAGAGGATGTAAGATGACGGGCGTTGGATTTTCTGGGGGTCTGACGCTACCTCCTGGTCTCCAGGACGTCCAACGCTACCACCAATCCTCTAGAGCCTTCAGTGGTACGTCCTGTTCTTATGGTGTTTGATGCTCCCCCTGCCCTTCAGGGAATCCGAGGCAATCCTGCTGTCTGATGTTACCCCCCGCCCTTCAGGGTGTCCATTTACGGTGTCCAAGTCTACCCTCAAAAGATCAGAGGGAGGTGCATAAAGTATCTCTCCACTCTTCGTTCCCCCGAACGGGCACGGTAAGCCGTCGGTCTCGATTGCTCTCTATGTTCACTTAGACGGCGGTCGTTACACAACCATGCTAGAGGCCTGCTACTTGCAGTAGGCAGTTGAAAACTCTGATACCAGGGTCCAACGGCTCGTTGGGTGACTTGGTGTACCACTCGAAGACGAAGAAGTTCACCCGAAATGCAAAAAAAGCCATAATACTAAACAAATCTAGGATTTCGGCCAAAATCCTAGTTTTTTGGCCAAAATCCTAGGTTCTTGGCCAAAAACCTGGATCAGCTTAGGACGATGGCCGAAGGAAGTCTACGATTCTGCCATATGCCGGTATTTGGCCAAAAACCTAGGTTTTTGGCCAAAAACCTAATTCTGCCATCGTACTGCGACATATATAAAAAATTCATAAATTCAAGATAGTGGATTTTTATCGCAAAATACAACTTCGAAATTACCGCAGTCGGGTTTTTATTTTTAATACATCTGCTTGATAAACTCAAACTGATACCATAACCAGCAATATGCCAAACCGGAGCCTGCCGGCAAAGTAGTGAACTAGCCACATCTGATAGATAACGGGTTATTTTTGTGTAACGAAGCCTTTTCTTCGGATTGGACAAGGGGTCAAAAAGTGTCATATTTAGACACCCTGTTCCAAATTGAACGTAAGGTCACATTAAGGATTAAGTTTGAGTAGGTACCTAACCCCAAGATGCTTTGCGCTAGCTATCCTAAGGCGCAAGCTCCAAAGAGTAGACGTGAGACGTAATATGGCATCTGTCAAACAACAGACAGATCGTCGGAGACGTGAGACGTGCGACATCGCGATGTAAGCGCGTAGCGTCGCGCGTCTCTGTGGAGTCTTTTCCTAACACTCACCCTGTATAAAGAGGATAAACTAAGACAACCATGAGAACTTGACTTGCATTGACTCATAGCCAGTTATAAAACTGGTAAGACAGGTTTTATTTATTAGGTAAAGAACTGCAATGGGTCTCCAGGCTTACTTTTGTAAGTAGGTAGGTACTACCGCCAGCAAATCCACCTACCCATTTATGGGATCAACTTATATTAATTTTTGTTCATATTTGTATGAAATTGAAAACCCAGAAAAGTTGGTTCTTTAAATGGGTAGGTGGATTTGCTGGCGATACCTACCTATAATACCTAGTACCAGGAGCAACAAAAAGAGTAGGTATTAACAAGCCGAAAAGAGGTCATAAATAAGGTACTTACTCATTAACCTGAACAACATTCCCAAAAAATATTTGACCCTCATAGTAAATCAATCAGCTGATCGGCGATTTTGTATGGAGAGTCCGAATTGTTTTTTCTTATTTCGATCCATGTTTCGTGGGGAAAGTTGTTCAGTTTCATGGGGGAAAGTTGTTGTTCAGTTTCACGAGTACCTTGAACTCCTTTCGGCATGGCATACCCTTGTTGTTACTCCCGGAATAAATAGTTAGGATAGATAGGTAGGTACTCCTTCCTACCTATTCATAGTAGAGGCATAAGGCAGAGGTTGGTAAACAAACAATATTTAAACTTACCAGCAAAGAAGAAAAAGAAATGTGCCTTCACAGGTAACAGCTTCCTATTTATTTGTATCTTCATTCTGCTGCTTAGTGACTATAATGCTTTATTTATGTTAGGTATTTATTATTCAAAATGATAATTTCGCGCTTCGGGCGAAGTTTTGTTACGAAAGTTTACAACTGTCGGGGGCATTGACCTCTCGTCATAAATATAAGATTAGGTATTCCGTTTTAGTATTAGGCGCACTAATAATTATCTCATAATATTAATCACAGGGTGAAACGAGAAATAATTAAATAAATAATTTACGCAACGCAAAACATCCAACCGGATTCGTATCAAAGAATACTATACTCTCACTGGGTAAGCGCGTGAATGGACGTCCCGGGCATATTTCTTTCCGCTGAGTCGACATTTGTTTAGTACCTTTAATAAGATTCCTTATTTCAGTAGTGAAAAAATTTGTACCGCTAAGATTTCCGAGATATTGCCCTTTAAGATAGGTGCGTCCGACCACGCGAATTCACAACCTCAAAATTGTTAATTCTTTGATATCTTTGTAGGGGAATGATTTACACACAAAATTATGACAGCATTGCCGTTACAAATCACAAATCTTAATTCGTACCGCCTTATTTTATCTAAAAAACGTCACATATGAGAGGAAAAGGCGATTGAAAGTTTTCCAACATGTGGTCTGACGTACTCGCTGTATCTCCGTTATAATAGCGGTACAAATCTTGCTATGCAATTCACAGCATTAAGACGAGTTGTAAAAAGCATTTGGGACATCAACCAAAGCCGTATCTTCTCTAGTTAATGAGAAATCACCAATTCAATATTTATAAGAAAATGTTACGTAGTGATGTGCATGACCATAGCTGGACTACGATCTTCATATACCTACTGAAATATAGTGTCTAGTCTACTTAAATATAGTGTCTTGCACATGAGGGATTTTCCAACAGATTAAAAACGTGATAGTACAGATTTAAAATGTGGGTTTTCTGAGAGCGTTGATACATAAATTTGGTACTCCCATACAAAATCTCCGATCAGCTGATTGATTTACTATGGAAGATTCAAATTTTTTTTCATATGTCGACCCATGTTCCATGGGGAAAGTTGTTCAGTTTCATGAGTACCTTGACCTCCTTTCAGCTTGTTATACCCTTTCTGTTACTCCCTGTATTTATAATTAAAAATATTTAGAGCGCTTCGAATAATGCCTATGAAGAACTGTCAATGTGAAGAGTATCTGATATCCAGTATAGGTTGTACCTAATTAACTCCTAAAAAAACAATTTAATTAAAACCATAATATAATACTTATAATCATCTTTATTAATTAACGACGAACGTGACAACAACGAACTTAAACTAAAAAAGTTTTGGCAAGAATATTATTACTGGAATTCCAAAATAATATTCTTCAATTTTTTATATATTTTCTTGACGTTTAATAACACTTTAGAAAAGGGACGATTTGGGAAGTCTGGGAAAGGGACATTTTAGAACCAGGGGACATTTTGAGAAAGGACATTCTACAACAAAAGGATAAAATTAACTTAAACTATAATCACATGTGCTTTTTTAAGTCGACTCAAATCACAGAGAAACCTTAGTATACATTAATTATAAAATTATCACTCTTTCATCTTAAATACCGCTTAATTTTGACAATGCAAAAAATATCGTCAATTTTAGTCACCAGTACGCAGTCAATTCTCAATTCTCAATTCTCAATTCTTTATTTCTGCATTACATGTTGTACAATAGATCTTATAGTAATATATTATAGACACAAACATGCACCCTGCTAGGGTATCGCATTAGTAAAGCAACTTAAATAAACTAATCTTATTCAAGATATTTTATAGTTTAACTAAAAATAAATCATTTTTACTATAGTTAACTCAGTATAAATACAGTTATAATTTAACAATAATATTCACTTAGTGAATAAATCCTAAAAGTTTATTTAAATCTAAATTTTATTAAAGTTAAGTTTATTAAATCCTAAGATAATTAACTAAATCAGGCAAGTGCCTATCTAAGTATGTTCTTAACATCTAATCATCTAAAAACTCTTGCACTGAGTAAAAGCATTTTTTTAATAGAATATTTTTAAAAGTATCTTTAAATTTATTGGGATTGGAAATTTGACGGATTGGTTCTGGAATTTTATTGAATATTTTTACTGCCATTGCAAAAGGTCCAGTGTGGAACATTTTCATTTTTGAGAAGGGAACTGTTAGTTTTGTTGATGGTCGTAGGTTATTCGGACGGGAGTATTGTGGGAATAAGTGAGTATTTCTTTTTACAAAATTACCAATTTCTAAAATATATATGCATGGACGGGGAAGTATTTTTAAGTTAATAAAATGTTGTCTGCAGCTCTCTAATGCGTCTATTTTTCCTTCCTCTTTCTCTTGTCTTATCCTAATAAAGTGCCAAGCCAGTGTTATTTTTAAAAGCTTTTATTTAACTTGCAGTGTATGTATGTAAGTAAGTAAGTAAGTAACAATGTTTGTTCGGGGCAAATCTTGCAACTCAATTTAGAAGCAGATATCTTCAAACGATTGAGTTAAAATTTTGAATACACGTTGAATTTGGATGACAATGCATGGCTAGTTATGTGACGTCATTCTAAATCTATCATGGCGGAATATCCAAGATGGCCGACAAGTAATTTTTGACGCACTCCTACAATATGGGTGTCAAATGAAAGGGCTTGCTGAGAGCAATTCAGAAAATAATATAGCGGACATCTAAAGATGGCCACCTAAGATATTTTACAATATGAGTGTCAGATGAAAGGGCTTGCTGAGAAGTACGTGACATTTGAAATACAATCGTGAATACACGTGAATAGAAACACTCTGCAACTTTGCACGTAAGGTCTTTGGTTTGCACACTTACTATAAAATAACCCTGCAGACTATTTAGGTAGACTTTAAATTTGAGCTAAGAAAATAGGAAATACAATAAAGATATTGTTGTTGTCACCGCAATTATGTGCAAGACACTATATTAATTAAGTAGACTAGACACTATATTTCAGTAGGTATATGAAGACCGTAGTCTAGCTATGGTCATGCACATCACTACGTAACATTTTCTTATAAATATTGAATTGGTGATTTCTCATTAACTAGAGAAGATACGGCTTTGGTTGATGTCCCAAATGCTTTTTACAACTCGTCTTAATGCTGTGAATTGCATAGCAAGATTTGTACCGCTATTATAACGGAGATACAGCGAGTACGTCAGACCACATGTTGGAAAACTTTCAATCGCCTTTTCCTCTCATATGTGACGTTTTTTAGATAAAATAAGGCGGTACGAATTAAGATTTGTGATTTGTAACGGCAATGCTGTCATAATTTTGTGTAAATCATTCCCCTACAAAGATATCAAAGAATTAACAATTTTGAGGTTGTGAATTCGCGTGGTCGGACGCACCTATCTTAAAGGGCAATATCTCGGAAATCTTAGCGGTACAAATTTTTTCACTACTGAAATAAGGAATCTTATTAAAAGTACTAAACAAATGTCGAGTCAGCGGAAAGAAATATGCCCGGGACGTCCATTCACGCGCTTACCTCACTGGCGTGATTCGTATTGTCAACAAAACTGAAAGTTTTTTTTTCTTCTTGACTTCTTGTTAGTGTTGCGCGCTCTGCGCTGGCGCTGATTTTCCATTCAATGAGTTTATTTTATTTTCTGATATTTATGACTTTTATAAAGATTATGAGGATAAAAAATAATTGAGCCTTGAAAATACTTTAATAAGGACAAAAAATGTACCGAATTTAATAAATCCCGCTTGCTTTATCAACAAAGCTGTTGCAGGCTGAGCTTGGGGCAGGTATATAACGTTATTAGAGAAAGTCAAAGTAACGTTTTTTCTGCGCATGGGTGGTTTTCAACAAAATGTCGATGTCAAAAGAAACAGCCAGTGTTACCAGACTAGGGGAAAACCCCCAAATTTGGAGGGTTTTGAATGCAGTGGGGGGAAAAATGGGGAGAAGATATCTTTGGGGGGATTGGTGGGGGGGAAAAAAATCGGGTAGGGGGGATTTGGGGGTTTTGAACAAGAAGATTTTACTGTAGATGACGTGATTTTTACATCGATTTTCATAATTTCGAGACAATTTGAGAGAATGTAGATGAGAAACATCTTTTATTCAAAATGATAATTTCGCGCTTCGGGCGAAGTTTTGTTACGAAAGTTTACAACTGTCGGGGGCATTGACCTCTCGTCATAAATATAAGATTAGGTATTCCGTTTTAGTATTAGGCGCACTAATAATTATCTCATAATATTAATCACAGGGTGAAACGAGAAATAATTAAATAAATAATTTACGCAACGCAAAACATCCAACCGGATTCGTATCAAAGAATACTATACTCTCACTGGCGTGATTCGTATTGTCAACAAAACTGAAAGTTTTTTTTTCTTCTTGACTTCTTGTTAGTGTTGCGCGCTCTGCGCTGGCGCTGATTTTCCATTCAATGAGTTTATTTTATTTTCTGATATTTATGACTTTTATAAAGATTATGAGGATAAAAAATAATTGAGCCTTGAAAATACTTTAATAAGGACAAAAAATGTACCGAATTTAATAAATCCCGCTTGCTTTATCAACAAAGCTGTTGCAGGCTGAGCTTGGAGCAGGTATATAACGTTATTAGAGAAAGTCAAAGTAACGTTTTTTCTGCGCATGGGTGGTTTTCAACAAAATGTCGATGTCAAAAGAAACAGCCAGTGTTACCAGACTAAGGAAAAACCCCCAAATTTGGAGGGTTTTGAATGCAGTGGGGGGAAAAATGGGGAGAAGATATCTTTGGGGGGATTGGTGGGGGGGAAAAAAATCGGGTAGGGGGGATTTGGGGGTTTTGAACAAGAAGATTTTACTGTAGATGACGTGATTTTTACATCGATTTTCATAATTTCGAGACAATTTGAGAGAATGTAGATGAGAAACATCTTACTTTTTTGTTTCGATATATTAAATTTGATGAATTTTGGTGTATTTAGCCCCCAAAAAAAATACGATGTTTGGGAGGATTTTTATGATAATTTGGGAATACACTAGACGGTGAATTTACTATTTAGCGTGGCTTTTTTTTATTTCGTGGAATTTGGGGATTTTGGGGCGATTTTGCTTGAAAACGCGATTTTTGTCATTTTTCCGGTCGAGATTTGGGGAGAAAGGCCGACGAACATCTGGCAACACTGGAAACAGCTGATCATTGATGGCGGCGGCGGCGGCGGCAATCCGTTGTGTATTATTATTTATTAAATTACTTGGTAAATAATTTAAAAAATGTCTGTATCCGGGGGCATTTGTATATCCTGCTTGGAGACCGACAACGTTTTTAATATATTCGACACTCATGAGTGCGAAGGAATAGAAGAAATCTACGTTGAAATGCTGAAGTCGTGTTTTGATATTGGTGTAAGTTTTGCATGCATGCATTTTGCTTACCTCTCTTATATCCTGGTTGGTAGGATGAATCTGCTGGCGGGCTACCCCAAATGTACTGCAGCAACTTTGGTGCCAACCTAAATTACACCTGTTTTTAAAGTCTATGTCCTGTTATGTGTTGTACCTTTGCATACAAGTATGTTCATACTTGGAAGTTTTTGACAATTGTAACCAATACTTAGCTAGCACAAACAACCCACTGCTAGGATTAGCCTTATTTTTTCTTACCATAATGAACTTTCATCATCTGCCTGCCCTTATCCCAATTTATTTGGGGTCGGCGCATAATGTACTTTCTCACCCTAATATACCTACCTATGTATGTGTAATAAAAGAAATACCTTTGGTTTGCCATTTTATTAAGCTGGTTGTTTCATATAAAACTGTAATTTGTTTATCTCATGGTTTCATATTTAATTTTCAGTTATCAAAGAACCAAGCTGTGAATTTTATGTGTGAAAAATGTATTTTAGTACTGAGGCAAGCATATTACTTCAAGCAAAATGTATTGAAAAATTTAAAAGGTAATGTTGAATTTCTTTTTATCATGAAGCTTAGGTGATGAAATAAATAATTGTTTTATTTGTTTCTGTACATAGAGTAGAGGCACAAGATTACTCTTTTTTTTATTGGTGGGGCACTTACAAAGTTGATATGTCTTGAATTTATTACAGAATTAGAATCAAAGGGCACACTTGTTGAAGAAAGACTAGATCATGATATACTTGCAGACAATATTAATGCAGAACAGGATTCTGCAACGGGACAAAATATTTATTCCCTTGAGGATGACACAGCGGAATATATCATGATATATCAGGAGAGTAATGAAGAAGATCAAAGTGATAAAGATGTGAAATTAATGCAAAGTATTAAGAAAGAGAAGAGAAACAGTGAAAAAGATGATCTGAAATATGGTAATTTTCTATTCATTTATTAATTTACTACAAGTGTATTAATTTTATTATTCTTCTACTACAGCCACAAAAATTCACTCCTGGAAATAGACCTCCGCTAATTGGAGGGTATTGTCACACAGGAAATGATGCTGCCCATTCCCTAGATCCATTCCTTAGTCAACTTTTGATACCCACAGGTAGAAATGGAGTGATACTATTCTAAGCCAGCACTCATGGAAAATTTGCTATCCCAATTCATTGTGAATTGAATTTGTAACGCTTTTTAAATCAATATAATAACCTTGATAATCTGTATGTATATGTTTAGGGCGTTTGTGCACTACAAGGAATTTTACTGTCCGGCATTCCGATTTTTTACGGTCCAGTGTGGCATGAAAAAACCAATTAGGTAATTGACTTGTGCAAATGTCAGACAGTGAAATTCCTTGTAGTGCACAAACACCCTTAGAGTTTTTACAAAAATTTTCCAGATATTCCTAATATTTATTTTAATGCATCAAAAAACTATCATGTTCTAATTACAGAAGCTGAACTAATACAGTCAGCCTATGGCACGGACCAGCCAACTCAGTACGAGTGTGCACACTGCCAGAAACGGTTCCTGAGTAAGGTGGCCATCGCCAGGCACATGAAGACGCATGAGGATGGACCCTTTCCGTGTCATATTTGTAATCAGGTAATTTTATTGGACCTTTTAGCGCTATTATGTTCAAGTAAAATATTAAACAATACATTTTACACTAGTTACTTTACTTTACAACTATTGTTATACTTACATAGAAATTATGGAAGTATTTGCCAGAACAAGAAATTAAGAAAACATACGCCAATTATAGTAGTTAGTTACTAATCTGAAAAAAAATCTGTAAATTTTTAGGGACTCGAACTCGAAGCCTACCACAAATTTTTTTTTAAACGCATGTCTTATATTTATCGAACGTCACAATTACGACAATATTTGTACATCCGTTAACGCTCTGTCTGCCTACCCCGCTAAGGAAAAAGACGTGATGTGTAGTACCTGATTCAGTGAAGAAAGGGATTATACAGGGAGTAACAGAAAGGGTATAACAAGCCGAAACTGAACAACTTTCCCCATGGAACATGGGTCGAATTAGGAAAAAAAAAATTTGGACCTCCCATACAAAATTGACGATCAGCTTACTATAGGAGGTCCAATTTTTTTTTCATATTTCGGCCCATGTTCCGTGGGAAAAGTTGTTAAGTTTCATGAGTACCTTGACCTGGGCTTGTTATACCCTTTCCGTTACTCCCGGTATATAAATGGCGGCGATAAGTGGGACCTCTCACGTGGGAAAGCATGAATGCCTCGTGTATGTAAGAGCCTTATCGCGAGTGAGAAATTATGACCGCCATTTATAATCCTTTTCTTTATCGAGCCACGTAGTACATATAGCAGTATGTACCTAATTTTGTTGTTCCCTCTTTTCCAGGTGTTCTCAAAGTTCAACACCCGCAACTCGCACATGTGGCGCGACCACCAGCGCCACCCGTACGCGTGCCAGCACTGCGACCAGCGGTTCCCAACATTCCACAAGCGACTGGCGCATTTAAAAGATGAACACGGTCAACAGAAGGAGTATCCGTGCCCGTACTGCGACAATACGTATAGTTATGCTGGTAAGGGCTATAGTTATGCTGGTAAGTTCTGTAGTTATGCTGGTAGTCTATCTGCCAACACTGCGACCAGCGGTTCCCAACCTTCCACAAGCGACTGGCGCATTTGAAAGATGAACATGGTCAGCAGAAACAGTACCCGTGCCCGTACTGCGACAATACGTATAGTTATGCTGGTAAGTTCTATCTGTAATGTAAGTATATGCTGGTAAGTTCTATAGTTATGCTAGTAAGTTCTATAGTAATGATGGTAAGTTATATCTGTTAGCACTGCGACCAGCGGTTCCCAACGTTCCACAAGCGACTGGCTCATTTGAAGGATGAACATGGTCAACAGAAACAGTACCCGTGCCCGTACTGCGACAATACCTATAGTTATGCTGGTAAGTTGTTTAGTTATGCTAGTAAGTTCTATAGTTATGCTGGTAAGTTCTACAGTTATGCTGGTAGTCTATCTGCCAACACTGCGAGCAGCGGTTCCCAACATTCCACAAGCGACTGGCGCATTTGAAGGATGAACATGGTCAGCAGAAACAGTACCTGTGCCCATACTGCGACAATACGTATAGTTATGCTGGTAAGTTATACAAAATGTAAAAAAATCAACTGCTTATATTTTAAGGGGTGAACCAGCCCATGAAACTGAACAACTTTCCACAAGGAACATACAATCCAGCAAAAAAGAGTAGAAATTAAAAATAAAATGAAACTAAAAATTTATCATACTAAATTGTTGCCATTCATAGTCAATGTTGCAATTTAATTTTGAGTTTTCATACAAAGTGGCGCCCTCATTTTTTGTCTACTCTTTTTTGCTGGATTGTAGGTCAAAATTTGAAAAAAATACTGTACTTACCATACAAAATGTATCAGCCGATCGAGCCAATTTGTATGGGAGGTCCAATTTTTGTTTTTCATATTTCGACCTATGTTCCTCAGGAAAGTATTACAGTTTCAGGGGCTGGTTCACCCCTTAAAATATTTGCAGTTGATTTTTTTACACCTTATAGTTATACTAGTATGTTCTGTAGTTATACTAGTGCGTGCTATACACGAATGTTCTATGAGTTACTTCCTCAACCTAACTTCTTTAATTTTCCCAGAAGCCCTTATAGAAGTATAAATAACGATCATATCCGTACTGTTTCCCAGGCGCCCGATCACAGCACATCCGCGCGACACACTTGCGAGTGCACAACCATCCTTGCACCGAGTGCAAGATGGGGTTCTTCAAGCGACGGGCATTGCTGAACCACCTCGCGTCCATACATGGTGAGTATACATCATCTGTGTCCCATACCCCGTCTCAGCATACACACAACCATCCTTGCACCGAGTGCAAGATGGGGTTCTTCAAGCGACGAGCATTGCTCAACCATTTGGCTTCCATACATGGTAGGTATACATCATCTGTGTCCCATACCCCGTCTCAGCATATACATACACGAGTGTAAGATGGGGTTCTTCAAGCGACGCGCATTGCTCAACCACCTGGCGTCTATACATGGTGAGTATACATCATCTGTGTCCCATACCCCGTCTCAGCATATACATACACGAGTGTAAGATGGGGTTCTTCAAGCGACGAGCATTGCTGAACCACCTGGCGTCTATACATGGTGAGTATACATCATCTGTGTCCCATACCCCGTCTCAGCATATACATACACGAGTGTAAGATGGGGTTCTTCAAGCGACGAGCATTGCTCAACCACCTGGCGTCTATACATGGTGAGTATACATCATCTGTGTCCCATACCCCATCTCAGCATAAACACAACCATCCTTGCACCGAGTGCAAGATGGGGTTCTTCAAGCGACGAGCATTGCTGAACCACCTGGCGTCTATACACGGTAAGTTAAGTTAACTACATGCATTATATCCTTCATAAAAGATATCCATGCTTAAAATCGAAGTAAAGAACCTCTTAATTTTTTTTTATAAATTATCTCCGTGCCGTGCCGATGTGTAGTTATTTATATAAATAAAAAGTATCTCAGAAGCTTTTCGCATTTAGTAACGTCTTTGCGTTTGCATTTATAGCTACTTATGCCCCGGCTGGACATAAGTCTCCCCTTGTCATTACGGAGTATTTTTTTTTAATAAATAGCTATAAATATATAGATAGAACATAAAAGAAACTTAGTAATGAAATACCTAATTTCCTATATTTATATTCTCTGATTGCAGGTATTGGCGAGAAGAAGTTTGTATGTCCCGTTTGCAGTAAGAGCTTCTACAGAAAACCTATTTTGAACAACCACATCAAATTACACTTGAACAAAGTGAAAGATAAAAAGTGAGATTCTAGCGCTGGCTGTTTTATATGGAAATCCTTTTTTACGCCACCTTGTTATAACCTGGTTTACAAAAGAATGGGACCCGAAATGGCAACATTATTGTTAACATTTTGCTCAAATGTCATGTAATATGAAAAAGACGCAAAAAATAATGTTGCCTTTTCGGGTCCCCTTTTTTTGGGAACCAGGTAGTAGATGTGTAGAGCTTATAATGCAAGAGCCGGCTGCAGAAATACCTATCTCATCAGATACCACAATAGGCAAACTTTAGAATATTAACTGACACGTAGACCAGTCGAAAGACCTAGATCTGCCAGAGCCGATCCTGTCGGAAAGTGAAAATAATCGATGTTTTTTGCAAATTTTTATTTTGTTAAGATTATGTCTAAAGGTACCCGAATAAAAGTGCTGACATCTGTTTACCATTGATAAATTACGTAAAAAAAGTTTGGTCCGCCACTAACTTTGTCACAAAAATTTATGTTTTACTGAATTGTAGCCGACCACTCATTTGTGGTTCTGTTTTACCTTTAGTCTTTTGTCGGCGACCCCCTGAGTAAGGCTCTGCGACCCCCCCTTGGGGACGCGACCCACAGTTTGAAAAACACTGGTTTAGTACCGGGAGTAACGGAAAGGCTATAACAAGCCGAAAAGAGGTCAAGGTACTAATGAAACTGGACAACTTTCCCCATGGAACATGGGCCGAAATATGAAAATTTGAGCCTTCCATAGTAAATCAATTAGCTGATCGGCGATTTTGCATGGTCCAAATTCTTTTTAGGGTTTCGTAGTCTACTATTTATATTGGTCCCCCTTCCCATACATGTGAAAGGGGGGCAAAAAAATTTTTTTTCTCTTATAATATTGAGTAGGGTATCGTTGAATAGTTCTATAAAAAGTAAGGGGAGGTTTCTTTGAAAAAAAGTCTGTTAAATGTTTCTGTCTCGAGATATTTACTTTTAAAAGGGGCGTTTTTGTGCCATAATTTGTTCCACCTGTAACTTCTAAAGTACGCATGCTAAAAATTTGAAAAAAATATGGAATATTGTTCTTATTATAAAGTTACCATGAAAACTATAACGAATACTTTACTAATCAAGATTATGAAAATATTAAAGTTTTTCAATTTGCGGTTGGTCACCATACAGCTGCAAACAAACCAGCAACAAAATTAACTTTGTAACGCCGAAAGACCTAATATTTAAACGTTGACTACGAAACCCTATTTGTGAGCGTGTCTGACACGCTCTTGGCCGCTTTTTTCATATTTCGACCCATGTTCCATGGGGAAAGTTGTTCAGTTTCATGAGTACCTTGACCTCCTTTCGGCTTGTTTATACCCTTTCTGTTACTCCCTGTATACATTTAAGGCGTAGAGTATTTTTAAAAGGCACCATTTTTACGCATAGCCCTTTGATTTTAGTTTAATACATTGGCAGCCGATGTGGCGGTGGTTAGTATGCCTGCCTGCCACGCAAAGGTTCCGGGTTCAATTCCCGGTGGGGTCACTCACAAAGTTGATATTTATCACTATGTGAATTTGTTCCCAGTCTGGTTAGGACATTGCAGGCTGAACCACCTGATTGTCCGCAAGTAAGATGGTTCCGTGCTTCGGATGGGCACGTTAAGCCGTCGGTCCCGGTTGCTGTCTATGATGGCGGTCGTTACACAACCACGTCAGAGGCCTGCTGCTTGCAGTAGGCGGTTGAAAAACTCTGACACCAGGGTTCATCGGGTCGTTGAACGACTCGGTGTCCCACACGAAAAGAGAAGAGTTTAATACATGCTTCTTTCTATCGTTTGCAGGTTTAAATGCAGCGTGTGCCCGGCAGAGTTTTCACACAGGACGTTGTGCAAAACCCACATGGAACTAGCTCACAACATGGACACGGCGAGCGCAGTGCAGAATTTGAACAACACTGACATTGTTGTTGCCAATGTTAAAGGAAATTGTACTGAAGTATAATTAAGATTATTTAGTATAAAGTTATACGTGATGTCGGAAAATCATGTTCATTTTAATTGAATAAATTAGTATTACGATTTCAATATTTATCGACTTATTAATAAAGTCTACAAATCATAAAATATCCGCTAGGTATTAATATATTATATATTTTACCTCATAATGATTACATAGTATTAAAAAAATGAACTTAATAACACCTAACATTTTAATATCACAATAACAATAAGAAGTATTTACAAATTGCTAATTCTAAACTCTATTCAGACAGAATACTGAAAAGTCTGAAAATCTGTTTATAATGTCTGACAATACTACCTGGTTCAATGCAGAATAGGATTATAAATGGCGACGGTTCCGTAAGTGGAAGGGAGAATTAAAAACCTGTTGTATGTAAGAGCCTTAGTGCAACTGACAAAGAATGAAGAAACCTTCGGCCATCATTTGTAAATCCTATTCTTTATTGTACTTCTACTTGTCATAAAATTATTAACAGTACATAATAGGTAGGTAATAAAGTGTTATTGAACATACAAACATGAACATAAAAGTTATACATGTTATACACAAATTAATTCACATATTGTTTATTGTTTGTGAAATTCCTGGATAAAATAGGCACAAGTCTCATCCATCCCTTCCTAAAGGTCCCTTAATGTTCTAAGGTTCAAACACACACTTTCACATCACTGAAGCACCTTAAACCAAAACACACAGTTCACAAGTCACTAGTTCTACACTACAAATTGTTCATTGGGTCATTGGTTGACTCTATGTTTCATACATGCATCCCATTTAGGGTTGCCACGCGTCCGGATAAAGCTGAACATAGTCAGGCTTTTAGTTTGCCTGTCTGGCTAAAAAATTCAAGGTGTCCGGCTTTATTGTCCAAATGTTAGGCCAAACTCGCAGGTCTTACCAATTTTAGGTATGAGGACCTGGCAACCCTAATCCCATGCGACAAGTAGTTCACAATGTGTGCGCTAGATGGCGCGGGGCGGGGTCTCAGACGGCCGTCTCGTCTCGCGGCGGCGTCGACTCTAGTTTGGGGTCCACTGGCATGTTCTGAAAACAAACAAGTACACTGTAAAACACATCATCAGCATCTTCCTGCCCTTATCCCGTACCAGTTGGGGTCGGCGCAGTATAATTGTTTAAAAACACAAAAAATTAAATAGCAGAATGATTTTGGCAATTTTTTATGACCGGCCGCCTGCCTAACGTCAAACCTATTTGGATATGCTATTGTAGGTGGTATCACCGCCACCATGCGGTTGACCGTAGTCGGCACATTTCAGCCGAGGTCAAAAGCTCTACATCGCCTATTACGAACACCCGGAGCGGACTAGAAGTGACAGTATTCTTTAGCCGCTGTTACATGGCCTATGAAACACATAGTCACCATTATATTAGCATAATGGATAATGATGATGATGATCTCACCGACCGCTTTCGGTCATGGCGATCACTTCGACTTCTAAAGTAATAAAGTCTGTAGATGACTATTGTAACCGCCACAACACACTCGCGCTTACAAGCCAATCTCCACAATACTACCTGATTCATAGAAGAAGGGGACCCAAAATGTCAACATTACTGTTGACATCTTGCTCAAATGTCATGTAATATGAAAAAGACGCAAAAAATAATGTTGCCATTTCGGGTACCTTTCTTCTATTAATCAGGTATACAGATGTAAATCAACCGGTTTAAAACGTTTAAAACCAAATTTCGCGGTTTAAAACCTGAAATCAACCGTTTTCAACCGTTTAAAACTCGCCTACAAAAAAAAAAGTTCTGTGTTTTACATACACATACATACATACACAAATCACGCCTTTATCCCTTGCGGGGTAGGCAGAGCGTAAACAGCCGTAGGTACCTACAATACAGCCGCTATCGCCACGTCTGACTAATATTTCAGGGCCGTTGTAGAAAAATCGTGCCGAAATGCAAAAAAATTTTTGCCGAGTAGGTACTTAGGTATGAATTTTTGTATGGAACATCCAAATTATTAATATAACCCTGTATATACAAAATTCGGTGTTTCCAACTATTTTACACTGACTTGCTCATCATAGGTTACCTACGCTCGGGCCTCGGAGCGACAAACTAGGTAATAAACCCGCAAAATCACATCATTAATCCATTTCAGTGATCCTTACCTTTGTAATATTACGAAAATGTATTAAAATCAATAAAACATTGTTATCAACCATCCGCCGTTTTAAACCGAAAAAAACGGTTGTTTATGATTTAAAACGGTTTTTTTCGTTTAAAACGATTTGGTTGAATTGGTTTTAAACCGGGCTTACATCTATAATCAGGTAGCACTTTAATTTAGCACTCTTAAACTTGATTTGAAAGTGTTGGGTTGGGTGAGTGTATTACAATCACGGATGTCGTCCTCGCGTTTAAAACATCCGTGATCATCTGATTACGAATTAACCAAAAAGTTACAGTAAATGTATGATACAAGATAACAAATAATGTTACATAATATACAAACTAGCTGCCCGTTAGCGGTTTCACCTACTGCAATGCAACTCATTTTTCCGCGGGAAAAAGGCACTTTCCCGGCATGTGTTATATAAGGTCCTATTAAATTCACTGCAAATATTTTAGGGGCAGATCAAATAAAATATAAGCATGTACAAGGCAAATTTTTAAAGAAATCTACGCGCTAGTTTTCATGAAAATTGCATTTAACTAAAAAAACACAAAACGAAAAAGTTTCCGTTACACCCTGTTTGTCCTAGAAACACACACTTCGATGAATTTAAATTACGCGCCAAAAAAAGGTGCTGTGATCAGTTTGTTGTTAGTGTGCGTGCCGTGTAAGTGAATCCTGTCTACGTGGCGGAACGTCAGTCGGGCCAGTCAAAGAATGTTCACATAATTAATTACAAAGTTTGTTTGAAAATGAAAAAAAAATCTAGCGTGTACAAATTTTTTAAAAATACCTTAGATGTTTTTCCTAGACATATTTACGCATGCCCTTAAAATATTTGCAGTGAATTTAATAGGACCTTATATATAAACTTTCCTATTGAATCACTCTTTTTTTAGTTTAAGAGA
Organism: Phthorimaea operculella; assembly: GCA_024500475.1. Lineage (NCBI taxonomy): Eukaryota > Metazoa > Arthropoda > Insecta > Lepidoptera > Gelechiidae > Phthorimaea > Phthorimaea operculella. The sequence continues at coordinate 1,264,050 of JANFCV010000098.1, forward strand.
GTTAGCGAATTCTACGACAGACAGACGCAAGACAAATGCAAAAACCGACTGAATGATTATTATGCGTTGATGGAGCTGCAATGGTCTGTTTTAGGAAAAAAACTACCTCAAGAGCAGTATAATTTCGGTGCTTCATATTAGCAGAAGGCAGCACTGGTGGGCGAAGCCTCGCGGCGTCCAGTAACCGCGTCGGAGCGAGGCGGCGCGCCGGCGACCCGCGCGGGGAGGACCGATTGCAGGTGCCTACACTTTTCAGTAAACGAGCACTGAAAACAGAAACACAATTGATTTAAAACTTGTAAAGGTGAAAGCATATTTAAACAAGGTGGCTCCAAAACACTTTAATAGGACACATTAGCACTGAATACATAGAGGGAAACAAAATAGTGCAAGTTTTACAAAACAATAAAACTTGTATTATGGTGCAGATATAGATGCACCGTATCTATTGAGAGCGCATCATTACTTATCTTTGAATTTCCTGCCATTTTAGCTCCATTTCCGGTAGCTAGCTGGTCCAATAGCGCCCTCTACCGGAAACCATCTGTCACAGGAGAGTGGCGGCGGGATCGCCGCCATATTGCCTTCATAGAAGTCTCTCACCAGGAGCCCTTATCGGATACGGTGCATCTATATCTGCACCATAATACAAGTTTTATTGTTTTGTAAAACTTGCACTATTATAGGCAGTGATATAGATGCACCGTATCTATTGAGAGACGTGTTTCTAACTCCTGGTGACAGCTAACGACGCTATGTGATGGATAAAGTACCTGTATTTAAAATGTGATGTTAAATGACATCATATTTCATCTTATTAGTGAAAAGTAAATTAATGAATGACATGTATTAACCCAGCCGATAACACGATACACAATATTTTAGGCATGTGTGTGTATTGTAAATAACATAACAAAACAGTTAGGATAAGTCCGAAATATACTCAACTACTAATTAATTTAACTATCAATGAAAGTTTTTAAGATTTGATTGAGATAGTTTCATCAGTGTCAAAAGACGTTCGGCTTACGTATCGCTGAAGCCCCTATTGTCAACTGGGATTACTATGCTGTATGCTATGATACAGATAACAAATATGTTCAGCGTACATTTACAATTTCACAGGCCTTTTCTAGAAAAGAAGAGCTATCATGGAACAATGTTAGATATTGTTTCACCAGATTGAAAATAGCTGTTAGACCAAAGATCACGACAAGAGTGATGTAGTTAGCGACATATCTACATGTGCGTTATGGAATATGTTCTCAAGCAAAAGTCTTGGTCACTGCGCGACAGTGCAAAATAAATGTAATGTTTGAAACAGGTATGTCGCTTAGCTCACAACGGCTCTGCGCAGTAAGGGAACCGTGTTAGGTACTTACTTATCAAAGTTACAAGATTGGTAGCTATTCCGCCCTTAGATATTGTATTCAGATAAGGGCTAACGTACTTCAGATTGATAAAATTTTTAGATATAATACTTTACTCCGGCATGTTACATACATTCGTGCAACAAGGTACCTTGCTTCAAGGTGAACGCTCCAAAAATAAATTTATGAATAGGGAAGTACTTACAAAAAATAATAATTATTATACGATTCTCAAGTGACTGACTTAACTTCTAAGTTATCCAGGCATACGACTCTCATGTCCTGGACTTGTACAGACAGCCTGGTAGAGCTAGGAATTATAGAGTTCATACAACTTACGGCTCAAGAGAATTGACACCACTCACAATAAAAATTGTGAAATCTGGTTGGTGGTAATCAGGGTGGTCAAAACTGTACTTATTGCAACAAGCACTAGAGATATATTTCTTTATCACTATTACATTAATCCATTTAGCAGCAAATAATAATTTAAGGTATAATGTAAACCCTTGGTGTAAACCCCATCGCTAAATTCTGCTACTGTGTTCATACACGAAACGAATTTTTCTTTGTGGGTGGGTAGATACAAACTAGACAGCTTAACACTTTATATGCGGTAACTCTTCTGCAATGTAATGGCAATGGTTGACAATCAAGTCAACCTGACACTCACCTGTTGTTAAAGATAGTGGACAACCAATTGGATGATCAGTTGACAAAAATCAATTAAGTACTTTGAGAATAGTTATAACTGGTAGAGAAGTAAAAGGTGAGTGTACCTGCAATCTGCATCTATAAACATAAATATTTGTATAATTATGTAAAATGAATAAAAAATAAATAAAAAGAGGCTACTGGCACTGTGATTGTCAGACTGCATATCGCAGTGGCGGTGACGGCCGACTGTCTAAGCTGCTGGGTGCTGTGCTGCTACCGCTGCTGCGTATTCATGGGTGTGCTCCCCCCCCCCATTTGGATTACCAGATTTTCTTGTAAGGTCATGTCTATTTCTGCTAAGGGATCAGAATTCCTTTTCTTATGCCGGAAAACTCGATCACGCTTATGGCATTTAGATTATACAGGTTCAGATGTTGACGCTGCTGATGGTAGCAGTCGTCTTTGTAGTCTTTCTTAGCGCAAGGTCGGGTTGGAAGCCAACTTCATAATATATATTATATCTCTTCCTGCAATAGTCATTCCTTTTAGGATCATCTATCTATATCTATATTTATCAGGCAGGTATGTCGGGTCAGTCCTCCGCTGTGTCAAGGCGCTTAATATGAATGAGGGGGAGGCAAGCCCAGTAGGTAATAAATAAGTAGATATTTCCTGCTTACCACCACTGTGGAAGTCTAGGCCGTCATCAATATTACGGTATTTGTAGAAATTTGATTGTGTTCGGAGAATGTGGTTACAAATCTTTTGTCGCTCGGTCGCAGTTGAGCCTCTGGCGTATTAAATAATCGAGCGAGAAGAAACATTTTCTCATAAGTATTTACAGTATCATTTATTGGTATTTTTACAGCATTGGCATGTGCTTAATTCTTTACATTCAGTTGTGCTCCTGCTAGGAGCTAGGGGTTTGAAGGTGTAAGACAGTTGCGCTGCCGTTAGTATGATAAGAGATTTCGGAACAACCAAGCTCATTGTCTCTGCTGCCACCGATTTATTTTCAACCTCCATCATTATGTGCCTAGCATCATGTTCGCTGCGGCACGATCTGATAAGGAGTATCAAGGAGTGAAGAACCCACTGTGGCGGCCGCACCAGCAGGGGTTGGAGGTAACTGGTAGGCGCATACGCAGAAGAAAAGGCCTACGAGGCCCACAGCGCACAAACCACTGCCCCAGATTCGCTCCGGGACAGCCTCCATAAAACCGGTTTCTTTGTAGATAGTAAATTTCATTGTAGGTACGTATTTAATTTGCATTTGCAAATGTATTATCTCAAGCAATGGCGAGTACCGTGATAGATCAGCGGTACCAGGATGAGCTGCCAGATTATAAGAAACAGCGGCTGTTTAGATAAGCTGTGTGCGATAGCGACAGCAGCGTTTTATTATGATATACACGGCGACAAGCCATGTACATACAGGTCAACTAGCTAAACAAAAGGGGAAAGAAAACGACCTGCGGAGATTTTATCCACTGTGACAAGGCAGCAGCGGTCAGTAGTGATAACAGTTGAGTAAAGCTTAACAGAATGGAAGAAGTGTATCTTTGTGCTTTGTTCAAATAAGGCATCTGTATTGTAATGCAAGAGCCAGAAGAAGAAGTGTGTCTTTGTGCTTTGTTCAAATAAGGCATCTGTATTGTAATGCAAGAGCCAGTTCTCGACGCCAGGAACGACGAGATTTACCACGATATGTGCGTGTTTAACTGAGCTTCATTTCAACGTACCTTAACGACGCGCTTGCGAGTATAATTATTAGAAATACAAATGCACAATTCAAAAACATTTAGCTAGTTAGGTACCAGTGTTTTATATAGAAAGAAATACGGTGTTTTGAATAAGTAGAAAGAAATACGCCTCGAACGTATTTTCACCACATACCTACATTGTAGGTGGAATGCAAGCAAGAATGTCAAGCAGTTTAGTTTTCGTTCTCAGTTCATCACAGCAATTATTGAAACACATGATATAATTTTAAACTGGCGGCGGTGATCATAATCAAAATTTGAATTTTTAATATTCTTAGACAGACAGAACTACTTATTACGTTGACTTAGTACCTACCTAGAAAGGGTAGGTACGTTTTATGGAGACGGTACATACGCCCTTTCGATACGTAACACATATCATATTCTGAGAATGTTCTACAGATATTGCGTAAACTTGCTTTATTTACTTACTTATATATTCCACAATTCACGTCAAGAACTTTAAGCGTATTTAGGGTTCAGTCGTAAAATTGTATGCAGGACAACGTAAAATTCTTTCTAATTCTGATATAGGCAGAGCTAGAATAACCGCCTTCTTCCTTCTAAACAGACAATGTTGATTTAAAGCGACGGACGCGATAGAAGCTAAGTTCTAAGTAGCAGGTTCCCTGGGCTAGTAGGAACCGGCCCTGGCTGAGCGGTCGCTCAAAAACTCCTCGACGAACGCGATGTGTGCGTTGAAGAGCAAGGTCCTCTCAGAATCGAACTGATCGGAATCCGTACTGGGCAAGATTAGGTCAAGCTCAGGCTGAGCAACAGTTTGGTCTTTAGAACGTTCATATGCTGCGCGCATGAGACTTAGGTCTGTAGGTACATTGGCAAATCGAGTGTATAACTGCACGTGAGCTTGACTGTACGAGCTGATCAGAATGGCTCCAAATCAGGTAAGGTATAGGTACGCGAACGTACCGTACGAACGATATGTATCATGTACGTCGGAAAATTTCGAAGTGATAAGCGAGGGTAGAATCACATTTGTGTAACTTTTCCTCATACGAAGTATTTAATTAGAAATTACTCACCAGGGATGAGGCCTTTTTACCTCACATAATCCTGAGTGGCGGCGGCGGCGCGGCAGCTGGGGCCGCACCGCCAGCCAGCACAAAACGGACATGACCGGTCACATGGACCGACCATAAAATGTTCCGCGTGTTAAGGACACGCGAGGAACTATCACTTCACGTATTTTCTTTACTTTCTAACTTTTTAAAGCGAGAAATTAATAATAGGCAGAACAACTTTCAAAATCTCGGAAAAATTCGACGGAACTCCGTCGAGACGTCTTAACGGTAGAAAAAGTAACGACGCTATGAAGGCAATATGGCGGCGATCCCGCCGCCACTCTCCTGTGACAGATGGTTTCCGGTAGAGGGCGCTATTGGACCAGCTAGCTACCGGAAATGGAGCTAAAATGGCAGGAAATTCAAAGATAAGTAATGATGCGCTCTCAATAGATACGGTGCATCTATATCACTGCCTATAATGGTTGATTATGAAATACACTGGATGAGTAGTATTGGGATTTTTAATGCAATCACAGTGCTATATTATTCTCATAAATTCAAAATAAGAAAATTGAAAAATTCATCAGCAACTGCCGAGACTTGAACTTTTAATTTCATAGATTTCATGTTGTTTGACTATGAAAATAAAAGTGTCTTGATTGTCTTGATGATAACTAGAATTCATAAAAACAAAATTATTACACAAATAATTGAAATTCTTACGCATCAAGCAGCTTCATGAGCAGACGGCTGTACGCCTGGTACTCATCCTCTCCAAACTCCCCCGGGTGGTGGCGAGCAAACTCGTACGTGTCACAGAACTGGTGTATAAGCTTCTGCCCCCGACCATCCAACGGTGTGGCAAGTGAGGAGAGGAGGAAGGCTCGGAGCGACTCGCGAGGATGACGCTTGAGGCCGGAGTCTTGACGGGCTATTTCTTCCTCTGTAAAATAAAATATAAATAGCCTTTATGTGTTACAAAACTTTTATTTTTTTTATTTGAAAATTGCAAAAACAAGCATTTAAGAAAATAACATACTGATTTCGAATACTACAAGAGCTGTTCCTGTCTACCTAGCAAATTAGATTTTGGGGCATTCCATGAAAACTACAACTTTGCCCTGCACCGGACATGCATGATAGCACATACTTACGCTCAAGATACAAAGCTACAGGACTTGTAGAACCTAATACTGTTTAGTTACTAACAATACTGTATTTGCGATATCCTTGTAGCTTAGATAAAAATACTAGAAACCAGAGGGTCTTGTGTAGGATATTTCCAAGGAATGCTTCTTTCTTGGGGATTAAGACTTAGCACAGTAATTGTGATTGCAAGTACCAGGCACTTATTGAAATAGGGTCATTGTGCCCGTTCGCGACCATGCGTCAGTTCGCGACCTTTTTCAGGTCTGATCTCAGTAATATTGCAATAATAACAGTTATATTTCACTCCTTGTAAAAAAGTGTGGCTTAAAGAAGACAAGGATAACTGTAGAATCTACGCCTATTCAAATCTGTTCATTAAACCTCACCAATGTACCGCAAATAAATCATCCATTTTGCCAGTCGCTCTGCCCTCGAAAACACACCGAAAACCTATCCAAAAAATAGCGACCACGTGCCACTTCAAAAGTGAAATTTTCAGGTATTCGTCTAGTTTTTACAACTATAACGGTTTTATTGTGTTGATACTTTAGTAAAATATCTAATTTAACGATAATTTCGTGTTATTTTTAAGTAAATTTATGATTTATTAGATGGTCGCGAATGGGCACGCAATTTTTAGAAAAATGCTGGATAGCGACCGGCCGGTCGCTATCTAACACGATGCTTGAAAAAAAGTTAATGTTTTTCCAGGTTATCTATTAACAAAGTTTTGATTCTTACAACATTAATCAATTCTTATAGACGTTTTTTATAGCGTAGTTAGTTTGCGACCGTCAAATTATGATTATTTGACCGATTTTGGAACAGTTATTTAGTTGAGTGGTCGCTAACTAGTACATTCTAAAAAACCATGTTTAGTTAGCGACCGCCTCAAAAATGTATGAAAAATAGACGGTCGCAATCAGACTCTAAATTTTTTTTACGTTACTTAGCGACCACCACTTTTGCTCTTGCACTGTTTTGTTGGCCCTTTGATAGGTTTTTGTTACAAATGTCTTTAACTAGCCTATTATACCGCTACTCTTAGACTCTTTGTCTTGGAACGCGCTATAACTCTGGAATCTCTATCTAACAAATAAAACAGTGTGGGACGCCGCGCGCCCCGCCAACAGCATCTCATGGACCCTGTTGGCTTTTAATATGGTTTCCGCGTTCTGAAGTAGAGGACCTGTTTCAACTTCGTATTAGTTTCTGTTGGATCGTGCACAATGGACATATGTAAAGGGCACCAGCCGTACCCACTTGCCTTCGTCGAGCTGTGCCAGAAGTACAGGCAGAGTTTCTTTGGGCTGTCCTGGTCTATACACGCCACCCCTAAATCTTCACTTTTCAATCAGAGCTATTTCGTAACGTCATAAACGCCTGGGGTGAGGTACGTGCAGGTCAGCTGCGTGGAGAAGATGCACGTCCTAGGCTCGGGGCCTGGGTGACTTCTGTGCACTTTGAGCTGAGCATTCAAATTCCTCATTGTCCAGAGAATTCAGCCCAGTTTTTGTTGTGCAGCAAAGTGTTGGCAGAGAGACTCCTTATAGCGTATAATTATAATTCGTTGGACTCTCTCAGGAGTTGGGTCTTGTAAAGCAGTTCGCCACAATAGGGCAGCAAGTTCTCGCTGCTTTTTTACTCACTTTGAGGCTTTGGAGACAACGAAGAAGCAGGAAGCTCTCACTTTTTACTGACCTCCACACAGTTCTTGCCTTAAGGGAGAAGGGTGCTGCCATGTAAAAGCAATGTTTTTGGATACAAGGGTATTTTATTTCACTCTGGCTACCGCCGCGAACCCACCTGATTACAACGATCACATTTACATTGCACCAGAACTTCCATGCCTTACTTTTAAGTAGCGCAGAAGTGATGGTGCTGGGCTTTAGCCATACACCCATGCCTCCACGCTAGCGTAAAACTGGGCCTATAGTTCTTCAGGGTAGCTTGCGTTGGCAGATTCTCGAGCTGTGTCATACATGATTGCTGGCAGTGGTTGAATCAGGCTGTGCTGCTCTCACATCCTTCAAATTTCATGTTGGGTTGAGCAGTTGCATGACGTCATAGATACCCGTTTAAAAAAGGTAGGTGAAAAAGATCTGCGTTTGGTGCACCCACACCAGTTTACCTGGCGCAAGTAGCCTGGGTAGTCATAGTCAGCTAGGCCTGCAGACTATGAAGGTAATACAGGGGCCAATATAAAAACCCAAGGGTTCTAGAAAAATGGAAGAAGGCTAGAGGCTTGATGAGCTCCTGCGACGTGACTGACGAAGATACCTCCAACAGAGCGAAGTGAATACTTCTTCTTTGTCGTATTCTTCATGACTGAAGGTCTTGTCCTTTATGAAAGTCCTTCGCGTCTTTGATGACTTGTTACATACATCTCGTTGTTCGGCTTTCCTTAGGGCAGTTGTTACAGCTCTCTGTAACAACTAGTCTCTGACCAGTGAGTGCTTTCACCTGGTCACACCAACGGCTAGGTGATCGGCCGCGGGGTCTTCTTCCTTCTACTTTGCCCACCGCAATCAACTTGTCGAGGCTATCTGGTTAAAGTCGAGCAATGTGTCCGAAATACCCCAGGATTCTTTGGTAGCATATTGTTGAGTCGACAAGCATCACTTTCGTTTTCGACTGAATACAGGAGACCAGAAAGGACTCACCATAAGATGAAGAAAATAATTGCCAAGGATAGAGAGCTACGTTCTTATGTACTTCTGCTGTGTGTTGTTGGCCGACAAGAGTCTTTGTGCAATATTTATGGGTCGCTCTTGGTACATCGTGGGTCGTACTAAGTGAATCAGGAAGTTCCAAGACCAATACTTTGTAGCACCGCACCGTGAAGTAGCGACACCCGGAATTCCTACTAGCTTTTGCTAGGGACTCGAAGACCGTCGGTCTATGTGCTCTAGCGTCCGCGCATATCTAAAGGCCTGTCTCCTGAGCTCCCTTTGATGTTTGTCCACTAAAGCCCACCTCAACCGAGGATGGAATTTCATGCCCAATTGCTGCGTAAGACAGATCCTGCTGGCCGAGTTTGCGGATGGAGCTGAACACCCCTAACATTGCGCGCTGGCGTGATTGGTACAGGCAAAGGTAGTGTTTATGAGCACCAAGGTATGAGGCATGGACAGTTCTGGTGCGGTGTGACCTTGAGAGCTAGAACCGGGCTGGGTCCTTGGCGGTTGCATCAATGAAGTAGAAATAGTTGATCCTCCTCAGTATCAGAAAATACGCATTAACCTAGCTAGGATCGATACAGTACAAATGCGCGCTGAAGACCAGGTTCACGCTGAGGCATCGGAGACAACAAAACGTAATAAACAGCGTCGGCAAGGGTTGTGAGGCAGCAAAGTCAGCAGTAGTCATTGCTGTGACACCTGTTTGGCACTATGAAATATTCTTAATTTTTTAATCATGTCTAGATAGGTACTAGGTCACAACCTTAGGTGTAGATTTAAAAAGGATTGTTCAATATGTATGAGAAATGTGCAAAAGTAATTTCTTTTTATTAAATAATGGTTAATATGCCCATAATAACGATAGTAAAACGGGCGGTCGTTATCTGACGCACATGTGGTCGCTATCTGAAAAAAGCGGTCGCTATCTGACTCTTTGGGTACTTTTCGGTTCAAAATTATTTTTAAAATAAACTGTTACAGTATTTCGCTAATACTTCTCGAAAAGAATATCTTGATTATATCTGCTATGATCACAAAAAAAATCAACCTTCAAATATGAAACCTTCATATTAATATCATGGTGCAAAGTTGGGAAGTCGACTAATCGGTCGCCAACCGGCGCAATGACCCTACTGTGGTTTCTAAAAGTAAAACAAATGTCAGTGTGCCATTAAACTTACCTAAAGTCTTAACATCATCTACAGCTTTGAACCTGTAGTGATACGGTTGTTGGGGCTCCAGTATGTAGTGCGAGTGCTCGTTGCTGTACAGACGCGGCTCGTGCATGATGCGAGGTACCGCTTCTATACGACGCTCGATCTCTCGCTTTAAACTCTGAAATACAAGTACATAACAAGTAGTGTACTTATGTTACTTCGAATGGTCTAGAACTTATATAATCCCACTAAAGGATACCCAAGTTATTGTAGAACTTGGGAATTCATGTAAACGAGCTAATAAACAAACCTTCTTGGCATCAGCGCCGATGGGAACGTGAGGACCCCTTCGGGATCTAAGTGCGAATCTAGTTATCTGTCTTTTGGCGAATATAAACAGAATTATACAAGTCAAAACACCTCCACTTATGATAAATATGATATGCAATGAAGAACCACTGAAATCTGCCATGGTTTACGGCGATAATTCTATGAAAATCGAAGAAAATCGTGAAAAGCCACCCAAGAATCGACCATTGTTTTGACAGATAGGATTTCGTTCAAAAATGAAACATTTCTGACAGCCCAATTCATGTTCCACAAGTAGTAAGTACGAAAGAGATAACGCTATACAAAACTGCACCGTTTATCTCGTTCTAAACTATTGCAAAGATAAAAATTCATTCAGCAGTCCATTTTTTTTTCTGAACGAAAGCCCGCGCTTTTTTAAACTTTGAGACTACGGCTTTGAGCTTTTTACAGATTGCCTGCATGAAGGTTCTCTCATCATATCATCCATCAGAGGTGGTGGGAATCGTGGGAGGATTGGGATCGATATCGATAGGTTTCTTTCTAAGGTTTCTTTCCATTCCACATGGTTTCCTTCCACGGTTTCCACCATGGGGTTTCCAAAGAGGTTTCCATCCATCTATCCAGATCGATCACTTGATCGGGTCACTGACTATTTTGCCTTGATTAAACTATCTCTGCTTCCTCCAAACTTTTAAAGTAGGTACCTACCTATTTATTCAGATCCGTGATTCAGATTTACATTTTAGACTCGGCTTTTGGATTGCTACGCTAAATTTGTCTCTCGTAGGTACGTAAAAAGCAAATGCGATACAACACAATCTACTTGTTAACATTAAGTATTAATACAACTCCAAAAACAGCGTAAGTATTTCCAAAAACTCATTATTAATTCTACGTACAAACAAACATGGCCGAACACAAATTCCTATATCGTGATTCTTTCTATTCATGCTTCGAGGCGCGGTTCATCAGAATATCTTTGACGGAAAGGTACGCCCTGTGCATACTAAATACCGATGACCAATACCTTCCTTCCAATACCTCTAAATAAGTCGCAGTGAATTGCCAATAAGCTGGTTCTAAATAAGGAACGAATATTGTTATTTCGCTTGACCAAACTACAATAGGGTGCTTGCGCCTTGTGCTTGATTTTAAAAGGAGTGTGATGTTTTACAATAAAGCATTTGGTTGCCTTCGAAGGCGGTCGTTTGAAGCTGTAGAAATAATGGATCTACGTGCTAACTGCTATATTAATTTTCTACCTTAGCTCCTAGAATTGTTACTTACGTACCTTACGTAGAAAATTGGGACAAGGGCAGGCAGCTGATGAATAATAGTAACAGAGAAAACACTACCCAGCTCTTTATTTGGCCACCAGAGCATAGGTACCTACCTACCTACGTGACGTGACGGTGCTTGCCTACGTGGTTATCCTCACGTTACCAGCACAATATTTTCAGTTTAATATCACCATTTTACAGGTTCTTGCTAAAATCTTTGGCCTTGGACACCTCGAAGCTGAAAATCGCTATAGGTATTATATTCTACATGGTGTCTTATCTACCGCCGCGCCATCTACCGCCGCTTTTCCTTGATTAAAATAAAAACCCTTTTTCAAACTTTTTTACAGTACTGCCTACTATTTATAAGAATAGCCATTTACAAATTAAAAGAAAAACATGTTTTAGTTTTCTTAGCTCTAATGGCGTTGCCCGCATATTTTCTCAATGAAAAGTGGCCAGAATACGTCGAAAAGAAAAATAGTAGAATAGTACGGCTCCTTAGCTGGAAGTATGGTCCCATCTGGCAGAAATCATGAAACTTGGCATGTGTGTAGCTTACATGTGTAAGCTTCAGGAAAAGAAGGGAAGCAAGTTGGACCCCCCCTGCTTCCCCCCTTTACCCCCTTTACTTATAATATTTTCGAAAATAAAATATGGCTTTATAATTCGGGTGAGTATGTCTTTGAGTATGTGTTATTATCTAGTAAATATGTCTCAAGGTCATGAAGAAAACAGCGTTTGAATGAGAACGAAACATATTTTTTTCTTATTTCACTTAATATATTTATATTTTTGTATGAAATGTACCAAAAAGCGTCCCAGAAATGAATACTCCGTCCTTGGTTTATTTGAAAATGATACTCAATTTCTCGTGTCACATTTACTTAAGGAGTCAGAAGTCCTCAAGTTCAGCTCGGAAAAAATAAACTTTGCCTCCCTTCCCCCACCCCCACAGGCGTGATTGAAGTGTTGTCTCTGCGGATTTCCTTTGAAGACTACCTAACTAACAACAGCCAATAGCAAGTTTGAAAGAATATTCTATCACATGGTAGTTATGGCTAATTCAGAGCTGGAAGTCACCTTCAAAAAAATGATGGGTTTCCCAGAAGCATAACTCGAAAAGTATAAGTCCTATCAACAATTCAACATCGACCCAAAAACAATTATGTAGACAATTTTATAAGGAATATTTCTTACCTTGACAAATTTCTCCTATCTTTAATCGTTTCCGAGAAAAATGAAGATAACTGAAATTTCGGACATAAAAGGGGGGGTAAAGGGGGGAAGCAGGGGGGGTCCAACTTGCTTCCCTTCTTTTCCTGAAGCTTACACATGTAAGCTACACACATGCCAAGTTTCATGATTTCTGCCAGATGGGACCATACCTCCATACAAACTGCCAATTAAGAACTCGGACTAGAACAAGAAGATCGCATTGAAATGGATGAAACTTCGGAACGGAAAACAAGGAACTTTCCCCCCGGGGCAGAGGCGGATTAGAAATATTACTCGAATGACTCTACCTATCGATATATTATTTCTTCTTATGGTACGAGCCGTCTTGTTCGCCCAAGAGTGTCCAATACCTAGCGACTTCTAAGACTTTACCGTACCACCGTACATTAATGTTAAAGGAACTTAAAGAACGTTTTCGATTTCTCTGAATTAACCGAGGCATTCAAAAAATTGAAATTGTAGGGTTACTTTCATAATCTGTTTCTTACTTAGGGTTTCTTGGTAATTTATGTGTTTGTAAACTTCTCGCTTACGCGGGGATCACATTTGACGTCAGTTGCTTTGAATTTCCACCTTTCCCATACGACTATGACATCGCATGCGTTACGCTGCGATAAAAGTGCACAGCAACGGGCGTCAAATGTGATCCCCGCCATTTTCAACTTATTACCACCCTGAAATCCCTCTACCTAATCATATTCATGTAGCAGCAGGCAGTAGGCAGTAGCTACTCATTTCGCCACACCCAAGACCCTACGCGCATATTCAAAGCGCGTGCGAGCTTCCACAATGGCTGCGCGCGCACGCGAAAATATGCGCGCGAGTCGGTCGGTGCGGTGCCGCAAGTGGCGATTTGACAAATTGTATGGAGTAGCTATGTATGACTATGGTTAATCAAATCAACCAAGATTGAACTACAGTACGGCTTTTCGAATACTTTACAGCTTTTATAATTTCTCAGCTGTCATGTTTTTTTTTGTTGACTTGACATGTCTTTAAGTATGGTTTTGACAGCAGTCAAATATGGCCTATACGAACGGCCGTAATTTAACTGACAATTTAAATAGTAAGTGGTTTAAAAATTCCCTTTGTTCCCACCTGTCCTACTGAGTAGTTCTACGGTAGAACAGGTGGGAACTTTTTTTCTCACTAGTTCTACGGTGGAACAAGTGAGCACATTTTAAGTCCCACTTGTTCTACGTTTTTAAAATATATTTTTTTCATGGAAAATTTGCTTCTGACACTATTATCTTCCTGCCCATCCCAAATCAGTTTGGGTCGGCGCAACACGATTTTTTTCAACCTTAGGTTCCAACACAAAATCATGTTGCAAATGTTTCCCAACCGGTGTTCCTAAGGAGGGGATATGACGAAGCAAGGTGGAGTTATGAACTTATGAAGGTACCTACCTAGGATCTCTATTTAAGACTAGTACAATCCTAAATATCACACTCTACGTTCAAGTCCTATAAACTGCTCTCGTAAAACTAAATCGTAACCTTAAGTTGAATAAGTAGACAAGTATAACGATAGCCACCAACATACAATACAACTACAGAAGGCGTAATTACGTACATCAGTGGATAAGTGAGTAGTAGTGAGTCACTGAGTTACATCACCCGCCCATCGAGCCAGGCAGACGAAATCACTCCTACGTTAAACGTAGGCACTGCATTGCATAGTCTATCTATGCTCAGGGTTATGGGAAAGACGAAGAGACAGGACAGACATAGTAGGGCAGACTTTCGGGGACCGATTTTACGGGAAGATAGATATCAAAATGACATCTGGCTCTATCTTCTTCTTCTTCGAGTGGGACACCAACGACCTGATCAACCCTTTTGCCATCGACACGAAAAGAAAAAGAAGAAGTAGATACCTACTGCAAGTAGCAGGCTTCTGACATGGTTGAGTAACGACCCGGACCGACTGCTTAACGTGCCCTACGAAGCACGGAACCATCTTACTTGCGGACAATCAGGTGGTTCAGCCTGCAATGTCCTAACCAGACTGGGAACAAATTCACAAAGTGATAAATATCAACTTTGTGAGTGACCCCACCGGGAATTGAACCCGGAACCTTTGCGTGGCAGGCCACTGCGCCACATCGGCTGTAGAGACTTTCGGCACAAAGTAAGTATTGGCGCTTTCGGTGACCAATTTTATTCCCGGGAAGATACCAAAATCTGCGTATGGTGCCGGCCTAGAATAGCATCACCCCGTATCTTTCCCGTGGGTGTCGTAAGAAGCGACTAAGGGATTTGAGAGTAGATGTGTATTATGTATGACAAAGCAAAGACCAAAGTAACGGCACAGAAGTAGTAACGGATATAGTCTGGAAGTGTAGCAAGCTGAAGTAGTAATGGGCTGGTCACATTTGTCGTAGAACTGATGGAGTGGAGTAATCGGGTTCTCGAGTGGCACAGCCCGGCAAGAGTAGCGTTGAAAGCCCTCCGGCCAGATAACTTAAACAGGGCGGCTGGTAGAGACTGGATGATTGTGCCTTGTGGCGTGTCCTAGGGGAGGCCTATGGCCAGCAGTGGACTGCTATGGGCTGATGTGATGGATGATAGATATGTCAAGACCAAGACGTCCAAATATTGATGATGAGTTAATTTTTCAGAAAACTTGCTCTACCTACCGCAGGCAGGATTTGATAGTTTAGATAGGTACTTGTTAGTTTAGGATACTGCGATCGAACAGTGCCACCATAAAAATAGCTACTTACCTACTTAGTTACTACTTACAGCCTAATTTATATTCCTTATTGGCTCTACCCAAGGGCTCTACCTACCATTCAAAAATTTACTAGCAGAACTGACTTCCTAATGTTGGTTTTAGTTGCTCGTATGTTTCTTGTACCTAATATTTACGTTTTCAGTTTGGTACCCTAGCGCTAGATAGAATCATCCCTCGAGTTGACTTTGCTTAACTTTTCTGCACGATTTTGTAGAGCCGGCTTAATAGCATTGACAGACACCTCATTTGTTTCCCGGGGTGTTGTAAAAGGCTAAGAACAAGACTTAAAAGGTAAAGTGCGTTTCATCTTTTAGTTCCTCTGGCGTCATGTTGGTAGCACTGGAAATTTGTATGTAAATTTTAAGGCGGCAATAATATTACATACAAATTTCCAATGCTGCCAACATGACGCCAGAGGAACTAAAAGATGAAACGCACTTTAAGTGTATCACAATCTTAGGCGCAGGCTGACAACCTACTTATACTATACCATTGTACTATACACGATTTTCTGTAATATATCGGTTGAAATGATCCTCAAATATTTGTCGAACGTAGCGATATGAAGTTAACGCTTTGCCTACCCCGCAAGAGAATAAGGCGTGATGTGGGTAAGTACCTAAAGTCCATTCTGAATCATTGTGTTATGAAATGATATGACCAGGCTAAGCGGTAGGCCAAGTTACGCTAGTCGCAATACAGTCGTGTGGTATACACGACCAGCGTCCCGTTGGCCTAATTTTGTTGACACTTGATTGCGAATGAACTTTACCTTACCTTTTACCTTTACAGCCACAAAAGTCCACTGCTGGACATGGCCTCCTCCGTATTGGGGGATATTGCCGTACTCACCACGCTTGGCAGACGGATTGGCGAGCGCAGTGCAAGATGTTTAATTCACAGGGAACGCTGCTGCTCATTCCCTGGATAATTATCCCTAAGTCGCTTTTTACGACACCCACGGGTAGAATTGGGGTGATGCTATTCTAAGCCGGCATCAATACGGACTTTACCTATCACATCAAAAATCTGCCGCTTTTACACGGTAGCACTCATGGTACCTTACATTTAGCTCACGTGTATCCGCATACAATATTGCGCCCAAAACAGGCTTCGTGGCGGAAGACGGGCAGGATATCCTCTACGTTTATGGCGTTCTATCACTGTAGCATCCAGACGAACTTATAACGCCATTCCTGGGTGCCGGCGTTTGAATATGGCTGGTGGACGGGGCTGTACTTAGTCGACAGGACAAAATAATCCTTTCTTAAGAGTAGGGAGCTTATGTAGGTAGGTACCTATCTACTTAAAATATATCGTTTGACATACTTAGATTGTAATTTTTAATTGTGATGGGGCTGCTGAAGTGGTAGCATCTTGGGGTAGCATGCGGGATGCTCAGCCTGAAATGTTATTACGCTATGTGATTTGACTAGAAACATAATTAACACTGTGAATGTGAGTGCGATAAAATGAGAATAAAATCGTCAACTCTACGTTATTTTAAAAGTTTAATCTTTCCGATAAGCCGTCCTCAAAGAAACTGTTTTGATTTTCTTCTTCCTTCCAGGGCCCAAAGTCTGCTAATTTTTTGCCACTATACCTTTTGCCAGCGACACTCTACTGACATTACATTGCCACTGTGATTTTCTACAAACTGTTAACAAAATACGAAACTAACAAAACCATCAAACTGATATGCCATTGCTAAAGTGAAACGATTTTCATTTAGCAGACTTGGGGCCCTGATGTCCAAAAAACAGCATCTCAAGCCGTTGAGGTTCTGCCTACCGCACAGGGAGTACTGCTGTGATTATTTATCGGTATCTTCACACTGGCTCCATCCCTGCCATCACCGATTTTGTATCACTTGCGCGTACGCAGTTTCCTGCGACGAAAAGAGCGCTACCTACCCATTGTTCGGTAGAGGGGATGCGCATGCGCCGCATACTAACACCTCGTTATAGTATAGCGTAACTGTCGAAGTGAAAAAATGTGTGCCTAAGTAGGTACCTGTGGACGATGCGAGCTTTGTAAGCAACTGTATAAATAGATACCTGTAGAGTAGGTGGTAGGTAGCTAATCTAAAGGAATCACATACATACATACATATATCACGCCTATATCCCTTGCGGGGAAGGTAGAGCTATACACCACGTCTGACAAAAGTTTGAGAGTCATTCTGAGAAGATTGTGTAGGTATCACCATAGCGACAGGTTGTCAGCCTGTCGCTATTATTTATTCTTATGCTGTCGCCAAAAATTGCAATACACATCAACTTTCAAAATCCCTTAGACGCTTCTTACAACACCCACGGGAAGGATATGGGGTGAAATATGGTGTTGTTTCAGACCATTGACGATGTGCCTACCCCGTAACTCCAGAAAGGAGTGAAGCGTTAATTTAACAAAAGAAACCAAGTTCCTAATTGGCCCACTTTTAAGGAAGTGACTAGTTCCCATAGGTAGGTAGGCAAGAACGTATTTACCTAAGTAGGTACCTGTTCAGTTCTGGAACGTGCTCTCCAAAGCACGAATAAAAAGACACTTGAAAACGACCTTAAACATATTTTATCTCAGTTCTGCATTCACTAATGGATAATCTTATTTACATTGTTGGAAGATTTCTCTCTTATCTGCAGCGAATGACTCACGCCGGCTTTAAATTCAAGTTTTAGGCGGTAGCCATGTTAGCTTTAGATAACCTTAGCTTATCTTATCGCTGTTTAATTTCAAACACATGTTTACCTAGACCCTTGGTCCGAGAGGCATTTTCCCTATTCAAGCTGGGTCTCCAATATTCATGAAGCCGAACGTTAAAATTCATGTCTTTCAACAAGAAAGTTGTATGCTAAGCGATTAGCAGGGTCATGCTGCGACCTACCTACTACGCACTGCAGGGAGTATTTACCACATGGGAAGGGAAACCAAGGCATATGGCAGGGCGTTAGGCTTTGACGAGCAGCAACGATAGAAATACCAAATTATCGGCTTATTTGCACCAGGGGGGCCAAAATTCATACCTCTACTTACGCCACAGCTCCTCAGACGTAGGCGTCGAAAGATATGCATCGAAAATCAATCAGAAATCGATCGCAAGTGGAAACGATTGACTGACGCCACGGCTTACGTGACCACAGCAACGCCTGGAAAAGTTTAAATCGTTTTGTTCGCTTAAAAATTTTTAGGGCCGCCTTTTCTTGAGTATGACAAGTACTATTGTCTAATTAGTATTCATCTGAGCGCGTGTAGCCGCTCGGTGGGGACGGGTTATTAGCCGACGCCGCCTCCGCGCCGGCCCATACTGTACCGAGGCTCGAGCGCCGCACGCTCGCATCGCTGCTTCTACCAATATTTGAATATCAACCGAGTTTCAAGCATGTGAAGCATACTCCAGGATTCCTCCAGAGCCGGTGGCTGGGAAGGCAAGATGTCGGCATAGCTGATTGACGTTGATATACGGCTGTGTCACATCGAGCCAGCTCAATCCACCGGCGTTCAACGCTAGAAGAAATTCAAGAGAAGATTTTGAAGAAGCGCGCCACCGCGCGGACGCTCCCGTTCGGACATTGGAGAAATTGCGATCGCTCCCGTTGCCCGTCGGGAGAAAAAAAGTTCGATTTGACAGTTCGCATCT
Organism: Phthorimaea operculella; assembly: GCA_024500475.1. Classification (NCBI taxonomy): domain Eukaryota; kingdom Metazoa; phylum Arthropoda; class Insecta; order Lepidoptera; family Gelechiidae; genus Phthorimaea; species Phthorimaea operculella. The sequence goes on from JANFCV010000098.1 coordinate 1,283,059, forward strand.
GTCACTGCGAGTTTTCACGGCGATCGTGTGGGTTGTTGGGTTTTGCGAGGAAATTTTATTTATATCACACACGACGATGTTCCCGTAGAGTGCGACCGGCTGTGTAGTGACGAAAACGATACGAATAATACGACTAGAATGGCGAACGAGGAGGTTTTGGGCCCGCGGAAGACGATGTTTGTTTTAGTGATTGTAGTGGGATGTTTCGCGGTGCTGTGGCCACGGATCCTGTCGCCGCTGATGCTGGGCGGAGGCGCGCCCTCGCTGCAGCCGAACCACTTCGACCGGGAGGCAGGTAACGGCGGTATTTTTATCCCGAAGCTCAATGTCAATAGCACTGTCCGTCGCCATTGGGAGTGCGCGTTTCGGACGCTTTTCAGTATTTTTAATCCAATTACACGCAGCATTCTTCCTTGGTTGCGCTCCTATTTCGCCTTGGACGTAACATCCGTCGATGCAGATGTAAAAATAGCGAGATTTTGGTATAATAAGTTATGTAAAGCGTTGGTTTGGAAGTCCGTCTCGCGCGCGGCCTCCTGGCGCGTGTTTGCAGTGTTCAGAACAAGATATTGCTGAACAAACACGACCAGTCCAGTTGTTGACTCTGAGCATCACTGTTTGCTAAAGATGTACTCCTTACATAAGTATGAAATGGAAATTCAAACTAGTATTACAGCCAAGACTAGAATTCACTTATTTCTAGACATTCATGTGCAATAAATAATAGGAAAACAAGCCACATCTCATGAAAAACAAAGATTGCATCACACTGTCTGTTTTCTAGCTATTCAAATAATAAACTATGGTACGGTACATGATTGAAAAGAGTGTCACTGCAATGAAATATTTTAGTAGGTTAGAATTTCTATACAAAAAAATTTTGGGAGTTCCCGTGCGTGTTCCAGGTCGGTTCCGCTTTGGAAACTAATCTTTAGGCTATTCTTTACCTATGCCGAACCGGGACTTTGCTGGCTTACTTACAAAAAAAAAATGGCAACCGTTTCAAAAATTTTTCACTGGGCAAAATTTTGTTATTTTGTAATAATTCAAAAATGGTAAGAGCTACAAATAACTATTGTATGGAAGATATGTTAAGCGTAAATTTCTGCATATGAATGTTATCAATAACTTTTTCATAATCCAATAGTTTGTAGAAAACGTAGCACAAAATGGCAGTTTTGCTGAAAACTCACAAATTAGAAAGTATAAAGTAAGTAGTGAAGTTGGGGATTAAGAGTCACTCGCTGTGTGGGTAGACCATGCTACAATATCCTGCCTGATATTTAGTAACAAGTGCGGTTTTACCCGCTGATATATTTTGAAGTACCTAAACAAGTTAATTTTATACAAATTTTCGTCCTCTGTTTTACCTTCTTAGGTGATGAATTTTGGAATCCTTTCTTGATATTAATTAAGATTATTCAGCTAGGTCAGTAGTATTGCCTGTAGATACTTACAATTTGTATGAAAAATAGAGTTTGTTCTTGTTGCCACATTTTGTTCTTTTTGCTATCCTAACAGGACCTTGGGTCAGAACTATTAAAGAACAGCCTCAAGGGATTGCAAAAATGAAAATGTGGCAACTACGAACAAATTTAATATTTTTTACAAATTGAAAATCTATGCACAGGCAATACCACTGACCTAGGTTCCTGAAATTTTGCAGAGGTTATTTTGGTTGGGTGAATTAACACCAGGAAAGGAATTTAAGAAAATCATCTCATAAGGTGGTAAAACTCAGGGTGTAAACTGGCAAAAAATTTGCTTGTTTACTTGAAATTATATTAGCGGGTAAAACCTCTGGTCTACCCACACAGTAAGTAATTCTTAATCCCCAACTTCACTACTTAATTCATATTTTAGATTTGGTGAGTTTTTAGAAAAAACTGCCTTGTATTAAAGCGTTTAAACTATTAGATTATCAAAAAGTTATTAGAGCAAGGTTGTGCAGAAATTTACGAACATTTCTTCTATACAATGTTCATTTATAGCATTTACAGTTTTGAGTTATTACAAAATAACAAAATTTTGGCCAATAATAAAAGTTTGAAATGGCTGCCATTTTTTTGTAAGTATGCTTCGGAATAGCTAAAGAATAGCCTAAAGATTCAAAACTCGTCACTTAAGCGATCTTACCTACTATTTGTATCGTAAGATATTTCAAAATGAAGAATGAACAAAAGGAAATACAAAGTATGGTTCCTAGGTCAGGAAACAATATTTGGACATATTATACGTAATTACATATACCGTCCTCGTCTGCATCAAATATTTGTTTTACCCAATTCTTAGAGTAGATTAAACAGAATGATCTATCAGTTTTTTGTATGTTTGATGAAATAAACCTTAGCAAATGCCATTGCTTAATGGAATTAAAGTTTAAAAACAATACTGATTAACTAGTTTTGCAGTACATTTACTAAAACTAAAAATTTGATTAAAATTATGCTGGAAAGTCACATTACAGATTGAAGTTACATCACATTAGAAATTAAATACACCATGTTTCAGAAAAAACATGTTTTTGACACATTGTATAAAGGCATCATACTGATAAATCTTTCATAGTCCTGAATTTTGTATGGGGGGCTGATATTTTCAGCAGTTAATGTGTCCAATTTAAAGCATTTTGTATCAATACCTACTTATGCCTATGGTACAATGCTTCTGGATGTGTAGAATTTAAAGCTTTTAATCCTACATCAATTATGCATTTATGAAATCTCTGTATATTAGCTCAGAATATTAGAAATCAGGATGTAACGTAAGCAAAATTTTCATGGAGTGCTCCTGATATCCATTCTTCTTCTTCCAATTGATGCCTTATTCCTGAAGGATATGACTATAGAGAGCTACTGCTCCTCATGACTTCTCCAGCCTCTTTGGTCTTGTGTCCTAAGCACTGACGCTTGCAGTGTGGCCTTAGTTGCCTACTGTACCTACTGTATCGGTCCATCTGACCAGTGCTCTGCAGTTGGCATTCAATACATAATATCATTCATTTTCGAGGCTAGGAAAATAATAAACGGTAGGTATTTGAGTATTAAAATAATAAGGAATTTCAAGTAAGGCATTAAAATTGTATTATTCTATTTTAATCTACTCATTATAAATAATACATAGGTACAAACCGAAGAGTTTACATGCATTCAGTTCTTAGCTTCAGAAAGTTTTGATAATATTCTAAGAAAATATTGTATGATCAGATCTATATACTTTTCTAGGGTTCCGAGCAATATTATTTTGAATTTTCAATGACTAAGTAAGTTTGTGATAAACTGTAAAAATATTCAACTGTAGATTACATAAAAACACCAATTTAGTCATAGTTATTATTTTTACACATAATTATATTTGCCATTAACATTTCCTGCTGTGGAAAAATATTGAGTTCTAATTATTGGAAACAGGAAAATGTGTTAATTAAATAATAGTACTTTTACATATACAACATTCATTCATATAAATATTTGGTCATTTCCTTTCCTGTGAATTTCAATACAGGATGTAAAAATTATTAAGTATTTCAGTACGCCTTAAAATATTTACAGCTAATTTTTTTACATCTTATATTGTTTCATACCTATGTATTGAAATAGTGCTTTAGGCACATGTTGATAAAAATATAGGTAGAGCATAGTGTAATAAAACATGGTCTTACATTCCCAGAGAAACACTTGCCTATGTCACTAGTATTGCCACTTTATTTCAATAAAATACGTTATGGGGTAAATTCAATCTCAGAAAAATGAGTTATTATATATCTTAATAATTTTATAATTTAGATTTACGTGTGTATTAACTTGAACTTTACAACAACACTTAAATTGAATTTATTAGTTAACAGTATCTTACATGATTTACAAAAAACATCATAAGAGTGGGTAATTCTGGTAACCCACAAGCATGATGACGTAGGCAAGTGTTAGTCACGTGGTTCACGAGTCTCGGAATGGAATCGGAGTATCTTATTATACCATGAGGTAGAGGTGCAAATAAGGGCACACATTCCCTGAAAAATATAGCCTTGAGCTAGCCCTTAATACCCCACACTTACCAGGTTGCTGCGAAGTCCTTTACGAGTCAGAGATCGCCATACTCGACATCCTGAACGAAGTGTGCAGCGCGGCCGTGCAGTCCGACGGCAAGTTGACCCCGTACGCCGCCGCCGAGTGCCGTCGAGCCGTCAACGAAACTTGTGGCCTCGACATCGCGGCCTTCCTGAAGAGATCTGACAACGTCGGCAAGAACACCAAAGTGCTGATAGAGAAGATGAAAGCGAGCAACAGCTCGTGCCTGAAGGAGCACTTTGGAGTGCCCACGTTCAGTTTGGGGCAGCACGTCGTGTACAACTCTTGGATACTCGACGAGAGGGACAGTTAGTACAGTGTGATAGGATGTGACTCTTGTGACTAACATGTTTTTGGACTAATGGAGTGATTTGGAGCTTTGCATGGATTTCGTGATTGCGTCTAACAACATAACTAACTAAACTATCTAATAAAGTTTTCAATCAAGTGATGTAAATGTGAGGCCTTTAGAATTGTTGAACTATCTTCTCTACGCTTCTAGGGCTGCATGGATAAATAAATGTATCGGAAGCTGCAAGAGCACTGACAAATACATGTTAATTAGGTGGACAAAGATACAAAGTTACCTCCTCATATTCTATGTCAACTTGGTACCTATACGCTTATTAGGTATGAGTATGACTGAAGGTATGACAAATCTTCCACTGTTTTAGAGTTGATGCTAATTTTCTACGCACATTCGGCCTATGGCTGATAGTAGTCTTATTGGTACACTTCAGGATTCCTAATTTGCCCTGAATCCGATTTGTAAATATTTTTACATACTTAATCAAAACTTATAAGCGAAGTAGGTACATTTCAGAAGTTACAAGGATACGCCTTTTATCCGACTATAGCAAAGATAAACAAATTCACTCCTACAATTAGAGATACAACGAATATTCGGCGACTATTCAGTATCCGGCGAAATTAGTATTCGCTGCATCTCAACCTTATAACTTTCGCTATCAGCACTAGCAACGCCCTTGTTTTCCGTCTCAGCCACTGCGGCTATACCTGCCAACAGTCTTATTCTTGCAATAATACTGAGCAAGCAGTTTATTAGTTGCTGCTATTCTCACAAGTCTTCTTATGATTATATGCAAGCTATACATAGAGTGCGTCTAAAAAGGCAAAACGCCTGTGACAGCATTTTTGAACCTCTATAACTTTTCATACATTTGACGTCTGTATCTATGGAGCAACTGCTTACGCTTTGACAGTACGCCGCAGGGCCTTACGCGCACTCTATACATATAGCTTGCTTATTTATACACTAACTCTCAAGTCCATTGTCAATAGGTTAATAAAATGCAAAGAGAGGCTCTCTGAAACCAATTACAGTTTAAATTAATCTCGACCCTGGATATGAGTTTTCCAGGAATCCAATAAAACTGAATGAAGTAATATTTCTTCGCGTTTATTACGCTCGTTGGTAGAGTTAATTATTTGTGATGCATTTCTTGAAAATAGTTATAGGATTATTGTAATTTAGAATCTAGACTTAACTAAACTAAGACTCTAGTTAAGAAAGAGAGGAACAAGCACAATCATTAAAAAACAAAATCCCGTCTCCGGTAATTTCACACTTAGGTAGGTATATTTAACTTTTAAAATCCGCCATGTTGAATTTCTGAAATTTAATATAGCCAGTCACACATCTGAGACGATTCTAACGACACCTCATATGTCTAGCCAAATCCATCCAGCCGTTTGGGGTGTACTCCGTGAAAAATAAATTACTTGTCCACATACATACATACTTTCGAAAAACATAATCCTCCTTCTGAGGCAGGCGGGAAAAAAGAAGTAGAGGGCCGATTGAGTTGAGCCGTCTCTCAAAGCTATACTGATTCAAGGGATCTGTAGATAGTTCCGCTTTTTACCCGACTGCCTCAGAAGGAGGGTTATGTTTTTCGAGAGTATGTAGGTATGTATGTATGTGGACAAGAAAATTCTTTTTCACGGGCTACAGCCCTAACGGATAGTTGGGTTTTGACATATGAGGTGTCGTTAGATTTGTCTCAGAAGCGCGAGTGACACTGGCTATATGTATTAAAAAATTATAGATTCAAGATGGTGGATTTTTACAGCAAAATACTACTTTAAAATTACTGCAGTCGGGTTTTTTGATTTTTTAAAACATGTTCTTGTTGGCCTACAATCTTTCGTCATCCTCTCGTCAAATCTTTTGTAAATTAAGACAAAAAGTCAACGAATAATGAGCCTGTTGTATTAAGTTTGTGCGACCTCACGTCTGTTGGTAAACTCGTCTCCAACAAGCGCAAAAGCAAATACTTTCTCAACGCACGTCTTGTTCTCTGTGGATTTTCACAATACGTGTTTTTACATAACATACATACACATATCACGCCTATGTCCCTTGCGGGGTAGGCAGAGTGCTAACGGCCGTAAAATATGGTCGTTACCGCCACGTTTCACAGATGTGTTAACGGTCGCAAAATATGGTCGTTACCGCCACGCTTCACAGATACTTGACCGTTTTAGAGAATTGTGCGTCACTATAGTGACAAGTTGTCAGCCTAAAATTGTAATACACATAAAACCCCCGAATCTCTCAGTCGTTTTTTACGAAACCTGCGGAAAAGGAATGGGGTGATGCTATTCTAAGCCCGCACCATACCACAAATACGTGTTTATTTCTACTATGAAGAAATTCGGTACAGATTTTGTGGACTTCGATCTTCGACGTCCATGGCTTGGCTAGGCTGATCCCAAATCAGTTTGGGTCGGCACAACATTTTTTGATGGAGCACAAAATCATGTAGCAAAAGGATTTGGCATGTTTTATGACCGGCTGCCTGGCGTCAACCCTCTTTGGGAATGCTTTTGTACGTGGTATCCCCGCTGACGATAGTCGACAGATATTCAGCCGAGGTCAAAAACTGTACGTCGCCCTTTATGAAACACCCTGAGTGGACTAGGGGTGGTAGTATTCGTACCCGCTACCACACGGAAATAAATGGCTATGAATAGGTACATGCCTAATGAACATGGCTAGGTTGTCAATCTAGCTATAGTTCTCTTCTTTCACAGTACGCAATGAATCTAATACTTATTTTCTAGACAAGTATTTTTCAATATTTTTCGCAGTATATCGCATCGTTTTTGTGTCGCACCTAATACTAAGTTTATTCTACGGTAAACAAAGATTATGTCAAATGTTTATTATTCGACGTAATATTGGGTAGGGCTATCAAACATGATTTTTACTACGTATGCTGCTCGTAAACTCAAATAGGTGCGGTGCAAACATGTTTAGTTTATGATAAAAACTTCATCATATTCAAGAAGCTACAGCAGAATCTAAAACCAATTATATATAGCTGAGTTTATGTTGGCAAAAGACAAAGGTACTTGCCTAAATAAACGTTTCTTCTACCGGAGGGGTTGGCAGAGACCACAACTTATCCTGGGTTGCTACGAATCTTGTATACCTATCTACAATCTTTTTAAGCACGTTTGTAGGTTTAGGCTACTTTTCTTCAAGACATGCTACTTATTCCATATTTCCTCCAGCGTTCGTCGAAATTTAAACATGAATAGAGAAAGTCATAGTTTATTTTGACGACATGCTCATCTTTTCAAAACTAGTAACACGAATAGTTTTGTCAACGTTGCATGACATGCATGACAGAACCCTTGGGCGCAAGCTCCACAGAGTAGAAGTGAGACGTAAGATGGCATCTGTCAAACTAGTGATCGATGGAGACGTGAGACATGCGACATCGCGACGCTTGAAAACGTTTCCATATAATATATGGAACAGAAGAAACAAAACTGCTTACACAGCGTCGCATCGACAACGGCTGACGATCGCTTGTCTGACAGATGTCATGTTGCGCGTCGCGTCGCGCTTCTGTGGAGCTGGCCCCTTGTAGTTTTAAAGCGACACTTCGATACCGACAAAACGTGTCGCAGTACTTAGGACGGGTGTGTGAATGGGACGAGTTAGCACGTCATGTCATGTGTGTAACTCGTTCTGAAGGCGTCATTCGCAAAGCGACAGACACCTACCTTACCACATGTTTTACAAACTAAGCTATAGGTATGTGGAAAACTATGTAGATGGCCCCGGAAAAGGTGGTGTGATGACTAAACTTGTACTGCAAAAACTAGTAAATCCTAGCACTTGATCAAGAGGCGTGGAAAAGTACCTAGTAGGCTCTATTCCTGAACATGAGGTAAAGTTAGGTGTAGCGTGTAGCATATTTGATGAATTTCAGACAAAAATCAAAATAATCCCCAAAAGTTTTCTTTCTATCTACGCTTCAGTTTTCTGCCTGGATTGGTATCGTCACGACTAAAGCTGGTTTTAAACTTATTTCGCTATAAAATGTAAGGATCAATCTTTTTTGCCTTACATTTAGGTTCATTGTAATGTTACCTACTTGATGAAGGTTGCTCTTGCTACTGATGATATGGTTTGAACAAAAGTCGAATGCCTTTTTGTCACGTGGGCGGTACAATGGGATGTGTGATGGTTATATTATGTCTTCATTATGTGCCTACTCATCCTAAACTGTATGCATTGACGAAGTAGTCAAGCGTTGAATAAATGAAATCAGTCATGTATTGCGATCTGCGCGATCTTCGAGTCAGCAAATGGCAGGAGATCGCGGACGTAGGACGCAAGACCGCCAAGCTAAAATGGGAGTGGGCCGGGCATGTTTGTCGGATGCACCCGGATCGTTGGGCAAAGATCGTCACCGAACAATGGGTACCTCAAAACGGGTCCAGACGTAGAGGTAGACCCCGTAAACGTTGGCGTGACGATCTCGACGCATACTTAAAAGAGTGGATGTCGGTAGCGTTAGACCGCAAGGGATGGAAGATTGCGGGGGAGGCCTTTGCCCAGCAGTGGGATCAAATAGGCTAACTAATAATAATAATAATAAAAATCTTTTTACGATACCCACAAATAGAACAGGGGTGATGCTATTCTAAACCGGTACTACAAAGCTACAAAAATGTAGTACATACCTACTCGAAATCTATAGCCATCTGTCTCTATGTAATATGTGGCCACAAGATTGAAACAGTTTGTTTGGAACACATGGTGACCAAGAAACTTGCGATGAACCTTTTTCTCACTCGTGGTGTAACCATATGACAGAACAGTACAGTCTACAGCAACTAAAGATATCCATACTAAACTAGTCTCTACATCAACTTTGGCAAAACAACCATTACACAGCACATCGAGCTTCTTCTTTTCGTGTAGAACACCGAATCGCCCAACGACCCGATTAAACCCTGGTATATGATATGGTTGAAAGGGAGGGTGATGCCAAGCGGTCAAAAGTGAACGGGGGCTACTGTGCCGCTTGGCATCACCACCAGATTTGATCAGTAGCCGATTAGTATGCCGATTTTCAGCTTTTTAGCTCGATGTTCGGGCTCTTTTTGACCCGAAATCCGTCTTCTGAGGCAGTCGGGTCCCGACTGCCTCAGAAGACGGATTATGTTGTGCGAGAGTATTGTATGTATCTGGGTATGCGTATGTATTTGGACAAGAAAATTCTTTTCCACGGGCTACAGTTCTGCTTAACGACTAGTTGGATTTCTATAAATTTATGAGGTGTCGTTAGATTCGTCTTAGCAGTGTGAGTGACACAGGGTATGCAATAAATTAAAAAAAAAATCATCACGGAGGATTTTAAACACAAAATAAGCCAGTAAAGTCGTTGGTCCACCTTGTAGGGGGGGCAGAGACTGATTAAATACTACCTCTAGAATTAGAGCGGATAATCGTATTCGTGATAGGTACTAGAATAAGAACGGTCTGTTTCGTATAACATGTCGTGTAATCGACTGTAGCTAGTTCTGTCGCTAACCAAACGTTTTTAGCGCCAGACCTTGATGCCCATACGGTTTTTATATACAAATTAGGTAATGTGCCAATTGACGATTCTAGGCCAAATTGTATGTAAACGTGTGTACAAAGTACGAACGCAAGCGGACGTACTATTTAACACGTTCCCGGACACTAAGTCACACGACTTTGACACTGCTTTTTAGGGTTTCGTAGTCTACTAGAAACCCTTATAGTTTCGTCATGTCTGTCTGTCTGTCTGTCTGTCTGTCTGTCTGTCTGTCTGTCTGTCTGTCTGTCTGTCTGTATGCCGCGCCCTCATATCTTCGTCAGTTTTAGAGCTATCGACATGAAATTTGGTGAGAAGATAGATCGTGTTGACCCAAATATAGAAATGTTAAGAAAAAAATATTTTAAATGTTTTTTGGACCCCCTCCCATACAAGTGAAAGGGGGGCAAAAAAATTTTTTTTTCTTCTGTAATAATGAGTAGGGTATCGTTGAATAGGTCTTTTAAAATTAAGGTGAGGTTTCTTTGAAACAAAGTCACTAAAATGTTTCTGTCACGAGATATTTGCTTTTAAAAAGGGCGTTTTTGACCCATAATTTGTTCCAGCTGTAACTTCTAAAGTATAAACGCTAAAAATTTGAAATAAATATAGAATATAGCTTACAATCTGAAGTTACAATGAAAACTATAACGAATATTGTACCCTTAAAGGTTTCAGAAAAAATTGAGTTTTTCTATTTGCGTTTGGTCATCATACTGCTGCTAACAAACCAGCAACAAAATTAAGTTTGTAATGCTGAAAAACCTGATATTTAAACAATGACTACGAAACCCTATTTGTGGGCGTGTCTGACACGCTCTTGGCCGTTTTTTGTATGTAAAGCTATAGCAGTTCTGTCAAATAGGTCGCAATACGCGTAATTAAATTGTGACACTAACTGCTAAAGCCTTCGACTGCTACTGCAGCTCTGTCATATGCAATAGTAAGTAGACACTGTTAAGTGCGGCAGAAAGGCTATAGCAGCGAATGTTAATGCAGTTCTGTCACTTGCTACAGTCAGATGTTGCTATATATCGCGACAGAACTGTTCTAATAGCTGACCTGATTACACTACCACCAGGCTCTTGAAAAGATAGGCGTCTCCCAATATTGATGTGCTAATCATGGTTTATCATCCATGTTTGAACTTATATCTTGTTTTGATCAGACATGTCTTGCTGTTGATCAGGAGATTCTTTTAGACAAGAACTTAGGTGTCTCCAATAAATCATTGATTCGGCAGGATCTTTGGAAGATACGCCTCGCACAATATCGATTTGAGGATCGTGGATCAACGTTTATGCTTCTACTTCCATCTTGTTTTCATTATCAAGTAAATATTTTTCTTATCAGGGCAATTATGAAATTCGTTATCTCATAAAGCTGTAGTGTGGATTTACAAGTGCGTAGAAGTAAGCAATCTTTCCGTGATAAAAAGCTACCTTTTTATAATCTACCAGTTTTATCCAAGCTACAAGCCATAAGAATGTAAATAAGTAACAAGAACACATACTCAAACCCTTAAAATATTACTCAGTTAGTACAAGTGGAATGCTTACCAATTTCTATTATAGAAATTTGACATTTATGGAGAAAATAAGTAAAATCATAAAAATCAGGGTTAGTCTTGCCTTCTAATAGTCAAAGAATTTTTGAAATTGGTCTGTATTTACGGGAAGTATCGATAATATGTACACAAACAAACCACAAAATTGATTATTTTCTTACTGTGATCTATACTTATTTGAAGTGTTTAGGGTATAAAATTGAATTTAGGATAAAGTATTGAATTTACACTACAATTCTAATGTTATTGCATCATTATAAAGCTAAAAACAGGCTACTGGCATCGATTAGAAAACCTTAAAATTTGGCGCGAAAACGGTCACATAGACACGTCTGCTAAAAGTGACACATGCCAGCCGACTGAACAAAATTTCATACAACCGGGAATGGTATACCCGCTCTGTCATTTTGGGGGGTGACCAGGCAGACGGGTAACACGAAACTTTGAACACATGTAAAAACTACTCTAATTGACACTGACAATATTGGAAAAAGTTGCCCAGTGACACTAAAAAATGCTCTTCTCATTTTTGTATGAATGAAGCGCATGTCTGGGCAGCTCTGGCTAAAAAGTGACCGTCAATTTGGTAGGCTATAACAGTTCTGTCACTAGACGAAGTGCAAAAGCGAATGCTATGACCGTTCTGTCCGGGAACGTGTTAATAAGTAAGTCAAACTAAATCAAATCAAACTAAATCAGCCGTAGAAACCACCTGCCACCTGCTAGCTGAACCACACCACCGGATTGTCGGAAAAGAAAGATGGTTCTGTGCTTCGGATGGCACGTTAAGCTGTCGGTCCCGGTTGCTGTCTTTTAAATTACTTAGAAGGCGATAGTGATGCGTGCTATAGCTTAGGGGTAGGTTAAGTGTCGATAAAGTATGCAAAAAAATCGTACACATCCGCAAATTTTTTGAGCTTTGTTTGGTTCTGCAAGTAAAGCTATGTCTTCTGATTGCAGTGTCACGATTTTATTGTACAGAGTGTACTACGCTTTTCATACGTGTATCGATAATTTATATCATGTGATTCGAGCACAATGTGTGTGACATGACAGCCAAATTTTTTTGGATCACCACGATTTGTGGTTTTTATCTGAGGTGCTAACTCCACTGGCTAGAGAACATGAGATGGAGACGTGAGACGTGCGACATTGCGAATTTGCAACGCTTGAAACCGTTTCTATACAACGTGTTACAAAACAAAACAACCCATAAAAACTCCCATACAAATTGAGTTCGTTTTGTATGGGAGGTCCAAATTTTTTTTTCATATTTCGACCCAAGTTCCATGGGGAAAGTTGTTCAGTTTTACGAGTACCTTGCCCTCCTTTGAGCTTTATTGGTTGTTTTGTAACACCCAGTATAAATAGTATAAAACAAAAGAGACGCCGTTTACACACGTGAGACTCGTGCCGCATTGATGACGGCTGACGATCAAATTGTCTGACAGATGTCAGATTACGTCTCAGTTCGCTCGTCTCCTCTGTGGAGTGTGCGCCTGAGAACGCTACAGGCTGCAGCCCATTCCATGGATTAATCCCTCAATCGATTTTCACGACACCCACTGGTAGAATTAGGGTGATGCTTTCCTAATCCGGCATCACACGGCACGTGAACAAAGCCGTTTCCGCTGTACCTTGTTACTTGAGGCTCACATGTGGGAGTCTCATTATTTAGGTGGGTACCCACATGAGGTTTGACGCCGCTGGTAGTATTAGGGTGATGCTATTCCAATCCGGCATCACACGGCACATGAACAAAGCCGTTTCCCGCTGTACCTTGTTACTTGAGGCTCACATGTGGGAGTCTCATTATTTAGGTGGGTACCCACATGAGGTTTGACGCCTGATGGTAGTTACTGTTGATGAGTCACTTCACATGATCCGTCATTATAACAAAATAGAGAGTTTACAGAAGATTCACTCGACCGTGTTCAGGATTTTCGCGATTGTCACTTGTTACATAGCCAGGGTTGTCAAAAATCTCAAAGATAAGAATATCAAAACAGCAAAATCAGAGAAAGGACGTCATATGATTCTGGGCTATTTTATATCCAAGTAATATGATGTTCGTGTCAACCATCGTCTTTGTTACCTTGAGTTCCCCTGAGTTTCCGGTTACTTCCAGTTAAAGTCAGTAAAGTAAGCGTCAAAATCGTCGATAGTACAGAGTGAGCCATCTGTATAGGCGCCCCGCGCGTCGGTTACATAATTTGTGACGCTGCTGGCCATTCTCTGGATTGATCCCTCAATCGATTTTTAAGACACCCACTGGTAGAATTAGGGTGATGCTATTCTAATCCGGCATCACACGGCACATGAACAAAGCCGTTTAAGTAAAGTAAAGTAAAAAGTAAATTTATTGTGACAAAAAAAATGTTACAGAGAAGTACTTATAAACTAATACACACATAGTTTCCTACGTTCATACCTACACACAGTTTCCCGCTGTACCTTGTTACCTACTTGAGGCTCACATGTGGGAGTCTCATTATTTAGGTGGGTACCCACATGAGGTTTGACGCCGCTGGTAGAATAAGGGTGATGCTATTCTAATCCGGCATCACACGGCACATGAACAAAGCCGTTTCCCGCTGTACCTTGTTACTTGAGGCTCACATGTGGGAGTCTCATTATTTAGGTGGGTACCCACATGAGGTTTGACGCTTGCTGGTAGATAATGCTGATGAGTCACATGATCCGTCATTATCCAGGAATGAAAGTTTAATTCGAAGAAGAATATATAATTTGAAGAAGAATATAGCTTACTTTGATAGGAGAAGTTTTGCCTCCTGCAACTTAGGTACGAAAGGGCCAAAATTTTAATTTGTCCACGATAAGTGCCTGAATGGATAATACCGACGGAATGATTGATAAATACTTGGGTACAAATCTCTCTTCAAATCTCACAAAATAGTAGGAATTTGTTAATTTTTTGGTCTGTTGGTAGGTATATCATCATCATCTTCCTGCTCTGATCCCAATTATCTACTTATTTGAACACAAAATTATGTTGTAAAAGGATTTGGATTCATTTTATGACCGGCCGCCTGCCCGGCGGTAACCCTCTTGGGGAATGCTATAGTATGTGGTATTACCGCCACCATACGGTTGACCATAGTCGGCAGATATTGTAGCCAAGATCAAAAACTCTACGTCGCCTTTTATGAAACACCCTGAGTAGAGTAGGGGTGGCACAATTCTTAGCAGCTACCACTCGGTACATTAGTCTGTATATGTATTTGCAAATTATTTTAGGATACATGGAAATGAGCTTATCTATTACATGAGGTCACAAATTCTATAGAGTGAGTCAGTAACATCATTGACAAACTCACAATCCTGGAATGAAGCAAAATGAGGAAATGGACATACTCATTAGGTCAGTATAGTACGAATTAGATTGAGTCCCGTACTATCTACGTTGTAATGTCCATTCGCTTTCGCAATCATAGCGTCATGAAATGACATGACCAGCCTAAGCTGGAGGCTAAGTTACGCTGGTCGCAATACTCAGATACTGCGCGACCAGCGTACCTTGGCCTCCCGCTTAGGTTGGTCATGACGCTATGATTTTGAATAGACTATGCCGAAAACATGTGTTAACCAACAGGAAGTGGTACGTCATTCCCATTGATGTTCTTCCTGGTTAAAGAAGTAGGTGAAATTGTAAACCAGATCAATGAATTTGGAAGAATAATATTGTATGTCCTGGACATAGCCAATATGTGTAAGAATCGAACTGTATTCGATTCACCATACCGGACATGGAGAACTCTTGATAGATACAGTATAGTTATCAGAGTAACGGAAAGGGTATCAAGGAGGAAGGAGGTCAAGGTACTCATGAAACTGAACAACTTTCCCCATGGAACATGGGTAGAAATATGAAAAAGAAAATTGTACCTCCCACAGTAAATCAATTAGCTGATCGGCGATTTTGTATGGAAGGTCCAAATTATTTTTCCTAATTCACTAGCTCTAAGTATAGCCGTATAGGTATTACTACTAACTGTTTGCCATTTATTTGTTTACATGAATAGCTATGTAACATTGCTTATCTCAAACTATACGTGTGTTCCCATTAACATTTTCCTCATACAATGGCTGCCGGCTGTCAGCAGTCGTGGTACTAATTAGTTGTTAATATTTTGGACTGTATGTGTGTCATATGATCATGTGCTAACGAGATTGTAAAATACAGAACATTATACTAATTATAATGCTGATATCTGTCTGTATTTTGTTCATAGATTAAGATATTAAGTTTAGAGTATTGTATGAAAAATAATATGTTCGCCAATCAAAACCATAACTATGTACTACAAAATGACGCTACCATCAGCATCATTTTCGGCCAAGGTCCATCCGCTATCACAGTGTCATGATCATGATCAGCCTAAACAGGAGGCCTAGTTACGCTGGACACGTAGTATCTAAGTATTGCGACCAGCGTAACTTGGCTTCGCGCTTAGGCTGGTCATTGTACTATGATAGCGGATCACTGACACTGGCTGAATTGCTTATTGGCAAAGCCATAATCAAAATAAGAAGAAGGACCCAACGCCGAAACTGATGCTGATAGTAGCGATAGTAGCGTCATTATCGAGTGTGAACATTGCTTATTATCTTCCATGTGTCATCAACTTTCCCCAAGATCACTTAAAGTATGCCAAGTCTTTCAGCAATGTTGTGTCCTTTAAACCCTCATCTTTTCCGCAGCGCTGAAGCAAAAACGTCCTTCAGTTGGACCTCACCCAGCATTACGCGAGCAAGGCATACATTAATGGTTATCTTCCATCTGTCCTTAGTATGCTGCTGAATCTTTCAGCAGGGTTCTGTTCCTTAACTTCTCAACTTTTCATTAGCTTACCCCAAGTTAACCATCAATATATCTTGAATCTTTTAGCAGATTTAAACTCCTCATCTTCTCCACAGCGTTGAAACAAGAACGTCCTCCAGTCCGCATCGGGCCGCACCCCGCGCTCCGCGAGCGAGGCCGCGCCATCCCCCCCGGGGGGCCGCCCCCCGCGCGCCCCGCGCCCCTGCCCCCGCACATCAGGGTACGCTCCCCCCTCAGCGGGTACTTTGAGCTGGAACCTAAGCTGGAACCCCTGGACGCCAAGGTCAGTCGAGGTGTGAGAGAGAGAGAGTGGCTTGCGCTTCGCAAGGTAGGTGGGGGTTTCTGGGGTTGGCACGCTCAAGAGTTGAAGTCATGAAAATGTGTACTGCTGCTCATGGACTACCCCATATTAAGGGTCGTAATCCGTTTTACCACGTTTGGGCAGATTTGCCAGACCGTCCCCAAATGGAGGAAACGACGTTTTCCATCCTTTTTGGCGATGGAAAGGCCCTTTTTTATCCGATTGCATCCAACGTAAGGGACGGTCAAGACCTAGACACCCTTAAAAAATGGTGTCTGTCATCTGTGATCATTGTGTACCAGAAAAGAATTGAAATTTTTGCACCGTTATACCAGCTTTTAATTTGTATGTGACTTTCTTCTAAAACCAGAAATCCGTATTCCAAACATTCGAACCCTTGTCAATTTAGTAAAAACATTGAAAAGGGGGGTCAACCACTGGGGCAGTTTTAGATATTGGGTTTCCAATTCTCTGGATTCATCTGGCAGAAATCATGAAACTTGGCATGTGTGTAGCTTACATGTGTAAGCTTCAGGAAAAGAAGGGAAGCAAGTTGGACCCCTCCTGCTTCCCCCCTTTACCCCCCCTTTTATGTCCTAAATTTCAGTTATCTTTATTTTTCTCGGAAACGATTAAAGATAGGAGAAATTTGTCAAGGTAAGAAATATTCCTTATAAAATTGTCTACAAAATTGTTTTTTGGTCGATGTTAATAGGACTTATACTTTTCGAGTTATGCTTCTGGGAAACCCATAATTTTTTTGAAGGTGACTTCCAGCTCTGAATTAGCCATAACTACCATGTGATAGAATATTCTTTCAAACTTGCTATTGGCTTTTGTTAGTTACGTAGTCTTCAAAGTAAATCCGCAGAGACAACACTTCAATCACGCCTGTGGGGGTGGGGGGAGGGAGGCAAAGTTTATTTTTTCCGAGCTGAACTTGAGGACTTCTGACTCCTTAAGTAAATGTGACACGAGAAATTGAGTATCATTTTCGAATAAACCAAGGACGGAGTATTCATTTCTGGGACGCTTTTTGTAACATTTCATCTACACTAATATAATAAAGAGGAAACCTTTGTTTGTTTTTTTGTTTGTTTGTTTTTTTGTATGTATGTAATCGATAAACTCCGAAACTACTGGACCGATTTCCAAAATTCTTTCACCATTAGAAAGCTACAACATTCCTGAGTAACATAGGCTACTTTTTATCACGGGAAAATTCCTCATTCCCACGGGAAAACGGTTATCAGCAGGAAAAGCGGGAAATACAGCGGATATTACCCAAATTAGCCAAATCTCTTTACTGATCTTCGCGAAATTTGGCACTAATATTACTGGCATATTAAAGATGGACATGTACTACTTTTTGATAGCCCTCGAGGATCTGGAGAACCTGATGAAGACCACCAGCATCCCATCTAAACTATAGGAGATACGGTCATGGCATCATACAAAAAGTTGTTTACCATGACGGGCCGCTTCTGCTGGCACATGGTCATCGAGGATCTGGAGTACCTGATGAAGACCACCAGCATCCCATCTAAACTATAAGAGATACGGTCATGGCTTCATAGAAAAAGTTGTTCACCATGACGGGCCGCTTCTACTGGCACATGGTCATCGAGGATCTGGAGCACCTGATGAAGACCACCAGCATCCCATCTAAACTATAAGAGATACGGTCATGGCTTCATAGAAAAAGTTGTTCACCATGACGGGTCGCTTCTGCTGGCACATGGTCATCGAGGATCTGGAGTACCTGATGAAGACCACCAGCATCCCATCTAAACTAAAAGTGATACGGTCATGGCTTCATAGAAAAAGTTGTTCACAATGACGGGCCGTTTCTGCTTGCACATGGTCATCGAGAATCTGGAGTACCTGATGAAGACCACCAGCATCCCATCTAAACTATAAGTGATACGGTCATGGCTTCATAGAAAAAGATTTCAGCATGACGGGCCGCTTTTGCTGGCACATAGTTATCGAGGATCTGGAGTACCTGATGCAGACCACCATCATCTGATAAGTGATAGGGTAATGGTTTCAAAGTATAAGTTATTCAGCATGACGGGCCATTTCTGCTGGTCATGGTCACGAGGGTCTGGAGTACCTGATGTAGACCATCAGCATCTCATCTAAACTATAATAGATTCGGTAATGGCTTCAAAGTTAAAGTTATTCAGCATGACGGGCCGCTTCTGCTGGCACATGGTCACGAGGGTCTGGAGTACCTGATGTAGACCATCAGCATCTCATCTAAACTATAATAGATTCGGTAATGGCTTCAAAGTTAAAGTTATTCAGCATGACGGGCCGCTTCTGCTGGCACATGGTCACGAGGGTCTGGAGTACCCGATGTAGACCCCCAGCATCCCATCTAAACTATAAGAGATACGGTAATGGCAAAGATCCAATTTCTACGGGGAAACAGGTAAGTAGCAGCGGGTGAAACCGCTGGGCGGGCCGCTAGTACAAAAATATAAATATATTAAGTGAAATTGGAAAAATATATGTTTCGTTCTCATTCAAACGCTGTTTTCTTCATGACCTTGAGACATATTTATTAAATAATAACACATACTCGAAGACATACTCACCCGAATTATAAAACCATATTTTATTTTCGAAAATATTAGAAAATACCTAGCTTACGGAAGCCTAAATATTTTTACAAAGTTATGTTTGTAGCTGGAAAAATTTAAAGTTCATAGATTTTGTATGCAAAAATAAGATTTCCAACCGCAAACTTATATTTCTCAATTGTCGCTAAACCATTTCAGATAGGGAAATGCTCTCATAGGGAATGTTGTTTATACTGAAGGGTAGTTTTTGATAGAATAAAGAAATTGAGGATCTGGAGTACTTGATGTTTAAGAAGACATTACAGTATCTCGAATAGTTTAGCTGGGCTGTTTATGTTCCACATCAAGTACTCCAGATCTTCAATTTCTATATTCCAGCATAAACAACCCTTCAGTATAAACAACATTTCCTATGAGGGCATTTCCCTATCTGGAATGGTTTAGCGACAATTGAGAAATATAAGTATGCGGTTGGTAATCTTATTTTTGCATACAAAATCTATGAACTTGAAATTTTTCCAGCTACAAACATAACTTGGTAAAAATATTTAAGCTTCCGTAAGCTAGGTATTATCTACAATTTTCGAAAATAAAATATGGTTTTATAATTCGGGTGAGTATGTCTTCGAGTATGTGTTATTATTTAATAAATATGTCTCAAGGTCATGAAGAAAACAGCGTTTGAATGAGAACGAAACATATTTTTTTCCAATTTCACTTAATATATTTATATTTTTGTATGAAATGTACCAAAAAGCGTCCCAGAAATGAATACTCCGTCCTTGGTTTATTCGAAAATGATACTCAATTTCTCGTGTCACATTTACTTAAGGAGTCAGAAGTCCTCAAGTTCAGCTCGGAAAAAATAAACTTTGCCTCCCTCCCCCCACCCCCACAGGCGTGATTAAAGTGTTGTCTCTGCGGATTTACTTTGAAGACTACCTAACTAACAAAAGCCAATAGCAAGTTTGAAAGAATATTCTATCACATGGTAGTTATGGCTAATTCAGAGCTGGAAGTCACCTTCAAAAAAATTATGGGTTTCCCAGAAGCATAACTCGAAAAGTATAAGTCCTATTAACATCGACCAAAAAACAAATTTGTAGACAATTTTATAAGGAATATTTCTTACCTTGACAAATTTCTCCTATCTTTAATCGTTTCCGAGAAAAATAAAGATAACTGAAATTTGGGACATAAAAGGGGGGGTAAAGGGGGGAAGCAGGGGGGGTTCAACTTGCTTCCCTTCTTTTCCTGAAGCTTACACATGTAAGCTACACACATGCCAAGTTTCATGATTTCTGCCAGATGGGACCATACTTCCAGCTAAGGAGCCGTACTATAATGGTTTTTTACAACAATAAAAGCATAGATAAAAGTTTGATCCTCCCAAAAGAAATAGGACTCATACACCCTGATTGTAGTAAGTTACAGTTAGTACGTTAACATTTGTTGATTATTGGTTCTTGACTTGAGTTTGCCAATCCCTACAATAATCTACGAAACTCCCAGATTTTTCTAATATTCTCTCCAACAGCTTCGCCAGCGGTACTAACACTACAACTAACTGTAAGTATAATAAATAACATAGTTTAAATAGTTATATTGAATAGTTCGTGATGCAATATAAAAAATAATGTTAATCAAATTTCTGCATAACGCTTAAAAACAAACTTTTACTCAGAATTTTTATTCAGCAGCTTCGATTTTCTTCACTAGTATAAAAAATGCTTCTGATTTTTCGTTTGATATAAAATAAACATACATAAATGACCTTGCAAAATTCTAAACGATATGTTGTATTTGCAATCATGTAGGATTCGAAAAATCCAAAACAACATGTCTGATTTGCAATCTTATAGGATTCGAAAAAGCCAAAACGATATGTCGCACCTATTTGCAATCTTGTAGATTTGGAAAAATTCGAAACGATATGTCGTATTTGCAATCTTGTAGGATTTGAAAAACCCAAAACGATATGTTGTATTTGCAATCTTGTAGTCGTCGTATTCAAGTAGGTAACACACCAAACAATATCCATTTTGCGCCAAGCCATTATGTTTAAGCTTATAAAACAGCCCATCCTACTGTACAAGCCAAGCCGAACGCAAAACAAATAACTACACTACACGTGTGAGTGCGCAAGCGCATCTGCGCATACAAGATTCCGAATGCGTGCGGTTTCCAAACTAAACGCACATACGCACACAGTACGAGTACATACAGACAATGACCTACTTCTTCATAGACCACCTTCAAACGTGAAAATGTAAGCCTTTGAAAGAAACTGTCTGCTCATCACATTTTATTTCGAATCTTACGCACATGACGAAATTACTAAAGTCTAAAATCTGGCCTGAGTTTGACTATACCAGGAATAGAACTATGAACCTCCCGATCCTCAGACTGCTAGATTCCAGAGGCTATTGATAAGCTAGTTGTAATCTCCATTTAAATAGAGTAATCCAGCGGGTGTGACGTCGCCGGATGATGTCATCGCTTTAATGTCATCGCTATTATTTTCGTCGGCACTTGGACTCAATTGAACGTTGCCGCTTTATCTGGTCTAGGTGACACGCTGCCCCGGTCCCGACTGTCTAGGTCGCAGTTACAGGCTGAAAGGTGTTGCTGCCCTGCCCACACGTAGCAACTAGATTCAGATAAAAATGTCACATCTGGAGGGCCAGGGCATGGTTAGTCTGATCACATAAAGTTGATAGTTATTTCCTAATTTAGCAAACCACTAAATTAACATTTATTATGTCCACTCACTACAGACAGAAGAACGCCAATTTCCCACGGGAAAACAGCTAGGAGGGCTCCGGGTAAAACGTCTAGGATGGTCTCTGGCCTATGATAGACATCTGTTTACCGAATGCTGCTGCTTAGTGTTATCCTTGGTCTTTCATCATCACAATTGCCAATAGCAGTCCCCAATTGGACATAGGCCTTCCCCAGGGTACGCCAAAAGGCACGAGCTCTCGTTTTAGCCATCCTGTTGCTACCAGCCGCTCTCTTTAAGTAATCGGTCCATCTGACCGATCGTAGTTCTTTACCCTGTCCTAAATTATTTCACATCTGGTGATCCTTCAATAGCATAATTTGTCTCGTCTGGCTAAGTAGTGGTTTCAGAGATCGTAAATTATAGACTAGACAACGAGACGAAAGGAGCCAAGTGGCTAACTAACTGGAACAGATGCACTTGATTCATCTGTATCTAACGTTTAAAATAAACTAGCAGTAGTTGAATTGCTGAATTTATATTAAAGGAATAGATTTAAAAACTGATGTATCTTATTTTTGTGATGTCTATTGGATTCGTATCATAAGATTTAACACTTTTGCTATCTATGGCCATTGCTAAAGCAATTGTGACATTTTCATCGTCAACTTTATTATTATCCCAAAGGGTACCATTTAGTATACCTAGGTAATCGTTATAAGTGCCTCACAGGTGAACTGAAGAAGTGCCAAAGACAATACCAAGAATTGAACTATTACCATTAATCAATCAGTAATAATATCTGTGACTTATTTATCGATCTAGATCATCGACCTAATATAGACTGCCAAGATATAATGAGTGTTGCATAGGTCCCGTTTTTGAACCACTTGCAGGTTTTTGCAAAAAACCTACGCCCAGTCAATCTTTATGAAAGATCGAGAATAATTTTGACTAAAGACACGAGATGTTATAAAAGTTCGTGCTTACGAGCGAAATATATTAGAAAAGGAAAAAAATACATAAGCTGAAAAGGAAGGAGAAAGACTAATCTATTAAACAGCTACTTACAAAATAAAGAAGAAGATTAAAAAACGATAATCAAGTGATTTCAAAGGTGTGTGTGTGTGTGTACCGAATTAATTTTTAAAATAATTGGATCAAAAGAAGATAAAATTACATAATTTAAAAGAATAACTGAAGTAAACAATAGTAGCACATTAATTTTTCAATAACAATTGTCACAATCAAAAGACAGGTGTTTTCGTGCTAAAAACGCCACCGTCCACTTAAATCTTGAATCAATTACTCGATACCAATAACCAATAGGATTTATCGAATCACCTTAGATCAGTGACCGAGTATAATTTGGCTGGCTTTCAAAATGACGCCTCGTTCTTTATTGTTTGCATCTTCATGAGTAGGTGGATTCACTGTTTGAGTTTCGACGTTTTCAACATTATTTTATGAAATCTTAGAATCATGTTTCGGTTGCATAATGAACGTGATGTTCAATATTTACACTGCCTGGAATTTTTCCCACCTATTTTAGACTTGCTTTTAAGTAGCTATAGTAGTAGTGTTTAAAAAATACATTTCATCTATCTAGATGATGTGCTTAAGACGGCCTTTGATAGTGCTCTTCCCTATCCCTAAGAAAATAATCTTGACAATTACATTGACAAGATTATTTTCTTTTTCTCAGTCCCGCACGGATAACACCGTCTCTAATTTTCCTATTCTTTAAATTTTCTCTTACTCAGTTCTAAAGATAAATAGCAAATATTTATTTCATCTTTAAACCCATTTTCAACAAACAATTAGTTGTAAATCTGCACTTTACCATAAGACTACGCTTTTCGTCTTTCAAAGGTGACACGTTTAACATCGTTACAATACAAGTGTATTTACATACATTTTTCTTTACTAAACTAAAACAAAGGTTTGGACTAGTTCTATCATGTAAATTTATGACGTTTCTATGGCGAGGTGATTTGTTAAAACCTGTCGGCACTTCGGTCTTTTACAGTTATGTAGTAGAGTGCTTAGAATGTATTTGATTTTCTTCTTTGCTTTGTGAAAGTAGCAACAAAATTGTAAACGTTTTTCATAGTAAGAAAGTAGTGTGTTGAGCCAAGGGCCGCTTTCTAGTTTCATGTTTTGTCGTGCTCCGTCATTTTACAGTTTTTGGTGAGCCAGCTTTATGATAAATGTCAGTTCCTATCCTACACTACCAGATCAGAGCATAGAGGGTTTTCTTCTCCGGCTAAGCTCTACTTAGCTCCCCACCCAAAAATCGGGATCCCAGGACCATTTAGTGTCAGCCAAAGAAAAAACAAATTAATTGAAAAATAATCCATAAGTTTATACCAAAGTCTATACCTACAATCCATCATAGAGTAAGTAGTTATAGTACAGATGCGCGTAAGTAGGCGAAACTCATCTATTTCTGCGCGCGCTAGGCCGGCGTGGGACGACCAATGCCACTACTGTTTATGCAGTATACATATTGCTATAGCTTTCTTTACTAAACTTGCAAGTGATAAAGATCGAGAATACAGGATTGCTTTTGTTTTAGTGATATTTTAAACCACTTACTTGCAGATGCGACCTCTAGTCAAGTCGAGGATCCAAACCACAATTCTTCGGTGGAGCAATCTTTCTGTATTTCAGACGATCTTTCAAAGCTTAGAATCACATTCAGATGTAGGTATAATATACCGTCTGTTTGATACCGTCCTTACGAACGAAGTGCTTAGAATAGGCAAATTTGAAGAAATTTTCCCTAGAAAAATAATGCAGATATTATGTAGCCCACACTGTTTTGAGCCTGAAATATGTGTTGGTTTTATACCGAACAAGATTTCACTGATATAAGTACTCTTCTCAGCTGTGTGTGTCTTTATTGTATTACGTTTTAGTTCCTAATGTACACATTCCTTTGCATATTGAGTGTGTATGCAAATCTTGGATACTGATTTAAATAGCAAATGCACTAGCTGAGTCCTTCCTATTGATGTTTAGCACATGAAAACTAGGTAGATGTTTTTTAGTTCTGCTTCTTGAATTAGTTTTCAATGAGACGTTACCGCCCTAAGATTGCCTGGTAGAGAATGCTACCTAGCGTTAAGGATGTAAATCTCCTTTTTCACACTCCATAGGGAAGTAGTATTCTAATCTAACCTCTTTAAAAGACTGCAATCTGCATAATCACAAACTGGCATACAAGACAGCAAGAGTCTTCTCAAAATAAACGTTGAATTTGTCGCATAGCGATGCGCACGAGTCGACCCCAGCTACGTGCGATATGACATGACGTTTCATACTACGCAAAACATAAAGCTTCGGTCAAACCATCCAGCGGTTAATTTTTTTTTGTGTGGGACACCCGAGTCATTCAACGATCCGATGAACCCTGGTGTCAGAGTTTTTCAACCGCCTACTGCAAGTAGCAGGCCTCTGACATGGTTGTGTAACGACCGCCATCATAGACAGCAACCGAGACCGACGGCTTAACGTGCCCATCCGAAGCACGGAACCATCTTACTTGCGGACAATCAGGTGGTTCAGCCTGCAATATCCTAACCAGACTGGGAACAAATTCACAAAGTGATAATATCAACTTTGTGAGTGACCCCACCGGGAATTGAACCCGAAACCTTTGCGTGGCAGGCAGGCATACTAGCCACTGCGCCACATCGGCTGTCAAAATTATAATGGGTTTGCTGTTGATTTATACGTAGGTATTGATTGATTGACAGAATTGATCTTTCCAATATGAAGAATCAGAATATACAAATTCGGTGATGTGAAGACTTGACGAGGAACTGTTTAGGCAACGCGGTTTTCGCTTGCGTTTCGTCAACCAAATAATCTCGTGGGTTTGACATTAGCTTTGAATCAGCCACACACGAACAGCCATTGCAAATAAAGGCATAAGCTCACGTAGGTAACGCTGTTTACCGAGATTTCTGAGAAGAGAAGACAGTTGACCAAAATATTATAATGGTGTTGTTACGCCCACTTGAGAAACATGATGAATAGCCATCTCGCAATAAACAGAGAAATAAACAATAGCTTTTATTTTTATAGTTTTACATGCTTTCCATTTCTACTGAAGATGTTTTTAGCTTTTGGATTAGCTATTTTCCGTCTCTTAATCTGTACGAGGACTGCCCTTTAATGGGTACAAGTCGTAGAGGACGAAACTCACATGAGTTGTCGCAATACACTCGTTGGACCGATGCCTTGCAGATTCGCTTTCCTAGTCCATCTGTACTATACTATACATACATCAGTTTAAAGCTATGATATTATCATAGCTTTAAACTGAACCTTTAAATAATTTCTTTGTTTTGAAGGGTATATAATCCGCAAGACGTTACATAGTAGTCATCAGAGGAACGTTTCATAGTACTCGAGGAATCCTGCAGAAACTGACACTCTTCAAAATTGCATAAGTTTAGTAGATGCCTGTTTTATTCTAAAAGGATTCTATTTTTTATCAATCTCACCTACAGCAATCTAGCGTACTTCTTCTTCATTTCATGTAGGTAATACAAAGAGTCATCCAACGACCCGTTAAACCCCAAAGTTAATTTAAAGATTCGTGGGAGTATTAATGATATAAAACAGACTTTATATAGGCTAATAAATACCTAGGTCATCCAATATTATTTTGTGTTTACACCGCTGGTTTACACAGATAAAAATACCAACCACACATTACCGCTAACATCACGGATGTAGCCACGAAAACAGAAATTACGGCATAGGAACGAGAGTTGTAGACAAACGATTAAAACTCAACATGTTGCTAGATTCCTTGTTTTTGCAGTCTGAGTGCGTCTGAGGATCTGAAGCAAAGTTAGTATACTGGCCTCATACGTCTGTGACAGACGATTTATTCAGTGTCTGAGGCAAGATTTTTCATGGCTGTATAAGCCGATGAGGGAGTGGCATGGCTTTTTGCACGCTCTCTACAGACACTGCGTTGCCTGGGACGCAATTATTGAAAACGCAGGGCTGCCCGGGACCTGCGCCACCCTCTAGGCCTTCCTGGCTGACTCCACAGGAACGACGGGTCGATACGTTTGGAGCCAGGTCGGCTGCAGGAGTCTGCCGCACGATTTATTACCAGTCACTCGCGCCTGACGGAGACCCCGTTCCGGGTTTGTGTGTGGAGTTTTCCTTCTCCAGGACCCTGATCAGCTTGGGTCGGATTTATCCCTCGGTCGCCTCTTACGACCCCCACAGGAAGAGAGGGAGTGGTGCTATTCTACTCTGCCGGCACCACATAAGATCCTATTAAATTCAGTGCAAATATTTACAGGGCGTGTTCTACCCGTGAAACTAGAAAATTTCCCCCAAAAACATGAAAAAAATTTGGACCTCCCATATAAATTGACTTGGTCGATTTTTTCTCATATTTTTATTTCCTTGGTTGTTCCTCGGGAAAAGTTGTTCAGTTTCTCGAGTAGAACACGCCTCGAAAATATTTTGTTTCAGTTTAATAGGACATTATATTTCTCAATTTACCGATTTTTCAATCCGTTCTTCTTTAGGTAGGTTAGGACTTTACAGGCTGAACCTGGCATTTCTGACACAGGAGCGATGTTGGGTGATGCTTTTTAAGCCGGCACCACACGGCAAAGACTCGAATAAGCTGAAATGTTCTGAAAAATCGCTCGTCTGCCCGGTCCACACCGGAAGTGGAAACCCGCGGTGTCGTAAACCGTATCCCCCCGGTATTTATAAATCAGTTCATCGCTCACTTTGCACCGGGAATCATCAAGTCATCGATAATCAATCAGTTAGTCGGTTATCGTCTTTGACAGTGGTCGTTACAAGTTTACAACCGTGGTGTAGTGGTTTCCAGGGAAAAAGATCGTCTAGTTAAATCCCTGTTGTGCGACTAAAAGAGGGTCTTTATTTGGGTTCAAACACAAATAAACGAAACATTTTTGAAATTAAATCAAAGTATTTATCAGTAGTTTTGTTAATACGATATACTACTTCATTATGAATAATTACTTGTATAAGTTGGTTGTTTGGTTAAGATGGTTCCATGCTTCGGAGGGCACACTAAGCTCTCTATGATCACTTGGACGGCGGTCATACTCATAACACCAACTATGCCAGAGGCCTGCTACTTGTAGTAGACAGTCGTGAAACTCTGACACCAGGGTTCATCGGGTCGTTGGGCGACTCTGTGTCTCACTCGAAAAAGAAGACTAGTATAAGTCGATCCCTAACTCAGGGCTGTTGATATAATACATTTAATATATCATATCCTGAAAAAACTAGTTTAACTTGTGTTGTTGAGGTGAATATAAAGCTTTCGATGCAGTATAAACTGAAAATAGCCATTCATTCATTCTGAATCCTCTGTTTACGGTCGAGCAGAGCAGTTTATTTGAGCGTGGCGTTGAAAGGCGAACGGGCACGTAATGGCTGAAAATATTGCAAAGGTACGAGGAAAGTCTCACAGAATCCTTAATTCAGAATGTATTAAAAAACAAATACCCGACGGAAAGGCGGTAATTTCAAAGTTGTAATATCACTCAATGAGGGTATTAAATTAATCGGATTGCCAAGGTGTAGGTACTTAATTGTATGATACTAAAACTTCTAGAAGAAACCTGTTCATCCAAAAAGGAAACACCAACAACAGACCTAATCAATAATTTATCAAATGCTAATTAAATGTTTGCTTATCTTATCACAGTGCAAATATAGAAATTAAAGGCAAATGAGTGGGGGTTGATTAAATCCACGTCTTTTAGTAGATGTCGAGTAGTCTTCCACACCATTCGAGAAAAAAAAAACTGGCTTCTTTGAAAGTAGATTTTTACATCTGTCGAATACTCCTGTTAATTTTACCTTTTCTCATTCTGCTTACAGCCTCCGCCAATACCAGGCATGCGGCCTCCACTGGGCGGCGCAGGGGGCACCGTCCCGCCTCCCAAGTCTTCCATGGGCTTCGTGATGCCCATCTACACCATCTGCATCATCGTCTTCTTCGTCTACACTCTCAGCAAGGTAATACCATGCGACCTTCAAAGGAGACCTGCTACACCCATGCTGCTTTCAAAGGACACCCGCTAATAACGTTCGGCCTCCACTGGGCGGCGCTGGGGGCACCGTCCCGCCTCCCAAGTCTTCCATGGGCTTCGTGATGCCCATCTACACCATCTGCATCATCGTCTTCTTCGTCTACACTCTCAGCAAGGTAAGGAGACCTGCTAATACCATGCGATCTTCAAAGGAGACCAGCTAATACGATGGGGCTTTCAAAAGAGACTCGCTAATACCATTCGGCCTCCACTGGCGCGGGCGGGGCACCATTCCCTCTCCCAAGTCTTCCATGGGCTTCGTGATGCTCATCTACACCATCTGCATCATCGTCTTCTTCGTCTACACTCTTAGCAAGGTAAGGAGACGTCAAAGGAGAGTCGCTAATGCCATGCGTCCTTCAAAGGTGACCCGCTAACACCGTGGGGCCTAACAAGTCTTCCATGGGCTTCGTGATACCCATCTACACCAACTGGATCATCGTCTTCTTTGTCTACACTCTCAGCAAGGTAAGGAGACATGCTAATACCGCGCTGCCTTCGAATTCATCATTCATCTGCATCATCGTCTTCTTCGTCTACACTCTTAGTAAGGTGAGGAGAAGATTTTTAATCAATTACATCTGTAAGCTCTTTTTTATTAAAGATTCTCCATCGAGTATTCCACGAGTTTCATGATGCCTATCTACACAATTCGCATCATCGTAATCTTCGTTTACACCCTCGGAAAGGTAAGGAGCATCTCCTGAACGTGTTCCATATATTATATAGTTAAGTAAGTCTCCATGGGATTTATGATGCCCCTATACGCTATCTGCATCATCTTGTTCTTCGTTTACACCCTCAGCAAGAACCTGGACTTTAATCGTCGATCAAAACTCCTCCTCAACCCTTCACCCTTTTTGTCAACTATAACGAGCTTTTTCGTAAAGTTTTACACCATTAAATAATACTAGTACTTTGCTCCTAGCATATTTAACGAGTTTACGAATACTAAAAATTATGCTTTTGTAAATTCGACAGATCCTGTTCAAAAGGTCTGGCGGCACCACATACGACAACGTCATCCCAGACCCTCACTTCCGCAGACGAGTCTTCAGAGATGACTCCAGGTCCTCGCCTGACAAGCTGGGTAAGAGATTCTTCACTCAAATCTTCTTCATCTTCTTGTTTCTCATTTTCATTGTGTAAATGAACAATGTCGTCCACATATACATTGTTTTATTTTTTCATACATTCATTGAATAATAATTGTGGGGCAGAAATAATTTTCTGTCTTTACTAGATTCTGAACATCTTTGTTAACAAATATTTTCCATGTTGATTTGACTGTCTATCATCGCTTATTAAACGGTGAATTTTGCGCATGCAGGCCACAAAGAACGGGACACAAGTAAGTACTCGTGTTTGTTTGTTTCCTCATAGTCTAATAAAACATGGTCTTTCCTTCCCAGAGAAACACAAGTCAACGTCACTTAGTATTGCCACTTTATTTCAATAAAATACGTTATGGGGTAAATTCAAACTCAGAACAATGGGTTAAAATATTTCTTAATAATTTTAAAATTTAGATTTACGTGTGTATTAACTTTAACTTTACAGCAACACTTAAATTTTATTTATTAGTTAACAGTATCTTATATGATTTACAAAAAACATCATAAGAGTGGGTAATTCTGGTAACCCACAAGCATGATGACGTATTCTTGTGTTGGTCACGTGGTTCACGAGTCTCGGAAAGAAATACCAGGCGGAGTATCTTATTATACCATGTGTTTCCTGTTTGATACCCTCAGTCTTCACTATAAATTATCGTTATATAAGTAGGTATAAATATCGGTCGTTATACTATTCTTGAATAGAGCATTTTGTTTTAAAGCCATCAAGACTATTAAGGGCTGATTTGTTGTGGGGAAACCTTCTCGCTGCGTATAAATTCAACATAGGGATATAAAGGATATGTACATATCTACCAATGGAGTAACTTTGTTTGAAACGGCATACATATGTTTTTAATTATTTTTGATAGCACCCAACGTAAAACAGGAAAATAGTTCCGATAACATTATCGTGTTTATTATTAAAAGTTTTTATGGTAGCAATGACCTAAAATAGGACTGGAAGTTTATTTGTATTTCACTATAGGAATCACATCGATTTGTAAGCCTTGTGCGACTGGCTTACGGGGACGAAGCGAGAGACAGATGATACCACTAGAAAGACGATAGGAGAAATGTAGAGGGAAAACTAGAAGGGAACTGTTAGTGTAGATTATAGGTTACACTAGAAAGGCTAGCTCAAACCCAGGAGAAATCGAGTTGGAAGCTCTCCGTGCCCGACTTGCGGAGACGGAGCGTGCAATGCAATACGTAGGCTAAACTATATCATAGTCAGGAACGATTAGACTAAAAATAGAAAGGCACTAGGAAAGAAATATCACAAACTGTCTCAAACCCAGGGGATATCGAGTTGGAAGCCCTCCGTGCGCGCCTTGCGGAGACGGAGCGAGCGATGCAGCGCATCGTGGGGCAGCTCGCAGCGCGCGACGCGGTACAGATTTGACGAGTGTTGGGCTGGCTTGTTGAGCAAATGGACCAATTATATCTATGTTTATATTCCAATTTGTGTCTTTGTTCCTCCCCCTAGCTATGTTATGATTATGACATTACCCCAATTCATATCAAACTAAGTTCAAGGCCAAGGTCAAATCAGTGATATGACTTTTCTGAGCCAAAGGTCATATGACTTTTGAATCAGTTAGTCGATTCGTAGTTCACCTTTTTGCGATGTTAACGACCACAATTCATTTCAAACTAAGTTCACGGTCAAGGTCAAACAAGGTCAAATGCCTTTTAGATCAGTCAGTCGAGTCGTAGTTCAACTTTTATGAACACAATTGATGTCAAACTAAGTTCAAGGTCAAATTCAAATAAGGTCATATTACTTCAGGATCAATCAGTCGATTTGTAGTTCAACTTTTTACTATGATTATGACCACAATTTATGTAAAGCTAAGTTCAAGGTCAAGGTCAAATAAGGTCATATGACTTTGAGGTTAGACATTCGTAGTGCAACTTTTTGCTATGATTATGACCACAATTGATGTCAAACGAAGCTCAAGGTCAAGGTTAAATGACTTTTGGTCGTACGTGTGACTGATAGGTATTTGAAGATTTTGGAAATAATGCGAAGCCAGCCCAACCTCTAAGTACAAGCGTGATCCCGTAGATGTGTTCGACTTACAACTGAATGCCGACTATTGTACAGAGAAATACACTCATATATGAATTTATTAGACGCTAGAAGCTTTCAATCATTCTGTGCTAGAAGGACGCGGTCTCCTAAGTTTGCAACGAGAACAATGCAATAGTAGTCAAGTTTGACTGTATTAAAAAAAGACATGGATTGTTGAGTTCACCCATGAGTAATTTTCCTTTGATTTGCTGTAAATAGTGTTAAATTCTGACTGGAAATTCAATGCAATTACTCCTTTCTTCTATTGCATTATCTACTACACAAGTTTTATAAATCCAGACTTAATTGTTACATTTTATATTGATACATAGTCGGTATTCGGTTGTATGTATGTCAGTTTTGGTAGCGGCTTGTGCGGCATGGTTTCGGTTCATTTCCCAGTTTGTGCACGTGGACCAAGACGGAATGCATCTGACGTGATGATTATTATTGACCTAGACATTTATGTAGATATTTCTTCAGCTGTGACTGTACCTTTGTATTGTGGGTTTTGGGTATGTTATTTTCAACGATACCGTATTAATTAAAACTATTAACAAAGATAAATCTTTGAAACTGAGGAAATTTTGTAAAATGACAACATGTTGCTAACAAAAAAATATGTCCCTAAACAGATAAGAATTTGTACTTATAATATAAAAAATACAATTTGCTTCGATTCGGGTGAGTGTATCGACAAAAAAGCGGATCATAATTTATTTCTCAAAATATAACTGAAAGGATAAAAACGGCTCTAAGGTTTGAACCAAGATCCGCTGTACAGAGGCTTCTCTTTAATCTATACCAACTGATAGTACGACCCGACTAACTTGGCCCTTAGCCAATCAGCATGACCGTCTGATGCATCCGATTATTTTGGTCTGTGGCCTTCCTCATTTTAATTTTGATTTATTTATAATCTTTTTGATTTCGTTTTTATTTTGTCACGTTGAAAAGGCTAAAACGTACTTTTAATAACAAAATGTGTTGAAAATTGGCAATTTTCGAATTGTACAGCATCAAATGATTTTTGAAGTAAAATTTAATTTTATTGAATTAAATTACAGCAAAATGTTTATATTTATCTTGATAATCGTTAAGTAATTGATTGATTGACTGATTTGTTTAGTTTTGCCAGATTTACCAAAACTATCCGGAGTCACGGTAATAGTTTATGAGTAGGTACCTTGACCTCCTTTCGGCTTGTTATACCCTTTCCGTTACTCCCTGTATATTTCTACCTTTGTATAGCGGGTTTGGGTATCTTATTTTTAACGATGCCGTATTAACTAAAACTATTAATAAAGAAATATCTTTCAAACTAAAGAAATGTTGTAAAATGACACACTTTAGCAATATCTAACAAACAAAAATCTATAAAAAAGTGTCCCTAAACAGATACGAATTCTATAAAAACATTGTACCTACCTATAGTTTAGGAAATCTAATTTGCCTAGATTCGGAATATTGTGTCAAACTAAAAAACAGGTCAAATTAGAAGTATATTTCCAAAACTCAAAATTTTTCAAACTTAAATTTAGAGGATAAAAATGTTCTAAGGCTTTTAACCAAGATTCGCTGTACAGAGGCTAGTCTTTAATCTATACCAACTGATAGTAATAGTAAGACCCGACTAACTTGGCCCTTAGCCAATCAGCATGACCGTCTGATGCATCCGATTATTTTGGTCTGTGGCCTTCCTCATTTTAATTTTGATTTATTTATAAACTTTTTGATTTCGTTTTTATTTTGTCACGTTGAAAAGGCTAACGTACTTTTAATAACAAAATATGTAGAAGATTGGCAATTTTGGAATTGTACAGCATCAAATGATTATCAAAGTAATTAATCTTGCAGTTTTAAAGCATAATAAAATTAAAAGGTACCTACAACAGGATATTTGACTTGATAATCTCTAAGTAACTGACTTCTTAAGCAGAAGAGTTTGCCAGATTTACAAAAAAGAAACTTGATGCCCCGGTTATAGTTCTTAAAGAAAATATTAGTAACACGATAAAGCAGGTATGAGAACAATATGTAATGCTTACCGACTGCATATTTTTACCAAAATGCTTACCAAATTGACAACAGCTCAAATAGCAAACCTACCCATATTATTGGTTTGTATTAAACTTTAGGCTACAAGAGAAGCCTCTGTTCCACATTTGTTAGCAAAATCGCTACTATTTCCTTTTAATTATATAATTAATAAAAATTGCTCATTCTAAAAGGACGTAAGTGCATGATGACGTCACAATACGACTATAAATATGGTATCACTAAATTCAGAATAATATTAAAATTATAATGGCAATACTGGCGATCGAAAGATTGTCAACAACCGTCAATCGAATCTGTGGTTACCAGACATTACAACAGGGTTGTCAACCAACCATACGAGACAAATACGAAAATGGACTACCATACGAGGAGTCGAGGACGCACATCGTACAATTTTGTCCGAGGTTTTAGAATTTCTCAATTTTGGATGCAGATGCTGATTACGAACGACTTTCTTGAACTAAAGTAAAATTTCATTTAATCGGACGGAAAGAAGACAATTAAGGAAGTACGAGCGTAAGTTGCGAACGAGAGTGTTTTCTGCGGGAAAACATCAAGAACCAATCATGGAAGACGGTTGGCCACTTGTTACACCATGACGAATTCATTAAGAAAAAAAGGCCCAAAACACACATACATACTTTACTTAAATTAAAGAACTACTATTTAATACTAAGAGGTTCAAAAGGAAAAAGACGAGAGTTGACTATTGGATCAACGTAGAAAGAAAAAACTGGAGACCGTAAACGCCAAACTTATTGCTTGCGTGAGGTGGGGAATAACATACAGGAATCTACGTCAATTTTGAAGCGTCGATAGAGATGTATGACATGGAACAAAATACGGAAACTAAAAAAGAAACGGTTTTACCATGATATGAGGTTCCAATACTACAATAATTTTAAGGTGCTTGAGTACCTAGGTACCAATGAGGAAGAAAAAACTTGGTTAGCAACCCTGCATTACAATCAGCTGCCAATCAGTTGCATTTGACTTTGATTTGACTATCATCATGATGACAGCTTTGACTCTCAAAGTGCGCTTTTTTTGTATATTTACATCCACAAGCGGGAGTGTTTTTTTTGCAGGATAATCATCGTACTGTGACGTCACAGGCACATTTTCAGTTTTTTTAAATTATTTCCTAAATTATGCTATAGAAAAAATCTGAATATTTCTCACATTAATTTATGATCGAAATTCTGCAAAATGATCATGAAAAAGTGGATGTTAACTAATTTGAGCGGTTGTCAATTGTGAAGGAATATGAATTGCGTTGTAACCTTTGTCGAGCACCTGAAATCAGGCTCCTTTGTCAGTATGTAAAGTCTGTCGAGTAAACCAGACATTTTTCGATGTTTCAATGGTTTTACTAAAGTGGGGTGTGTATGTGGCAGTTGTTACGGCCATCTCGGGCCTGGTAGCAGAGGTGCAGCAGCAGATGGAGGCGAGCTACGCGCAGAACCAGCAGAGACAGGTCACTGCATCACACGCATGCCCATTGCCCACTGCTCCATTGCTTCTTATTCAACCCTTGTTGTCATGGAATCATCTCAATTCATACTTCCTCTCTCTAGAACCGTTTTTATATTTCTTATTTTGTCAACCATTTTTGGATTCAAATTATTTTGTTGCGATCACACTTTACCCTGTTTTTACCTTTATCATTTATCAAAGTCCGTCTCAAATTCTTTCAATCTGATCGTTTGCTTATTTCATCAAAACTTATGTAGCTTTATAAATCCTTTACTGTCTTTTTCATTTGCCCTTCAAAGATCTCAAACTCGACCACCATATCATCCACGTAATGTATCACAGTGCTTGCCTTTTTATTGTTGATTTATTGTATTTTGGTTTCGTTCCTAATTTAATATCTATTCCAAAAACAACACATCTTTCTAAATATTGGACACATAATAGTTCCTTAGTGCCAAAACCACATGTATTCTAAAACTATCTCTCTTATGACTTTTGCATTGATGTGAAATTCAATCTATAGCTGCCAAATTCGGTATTAAACGCAATTGACACTGTCATTCCAATCAGGATATTTAGTTTGGCACTTCCTTCTATTTTATTTTGGGATGCAACGTTCAAACTGCGTCTTATTTTAGGTTTGCAGTATTTTCGGTTGCATTCTTGTACACCTATCTCTTGCATGCCAATTTTCGTTTATGTTGATGTTGTTTTCGCCACTCGCCAAAGTCTGTCCTGTACCTTTGCCACCTCGCCTTAACTAACAATGTGATATTAACTCGAGACCAATCTAAACTTCCAAATGCTGCTACACAGAAATAAATACAAACTTACAATAAAACTGATGGATGAATAAGCGTTTTTGTTTGATTTTTCATTTTTGTTGTTTTCAGTTTTCAGCTTCTGCAATAGACAGCACTGAAGTAGTGTGCAATTAGTTTTAAGTAACATTTTGTATTGTGATTGAGTATGATTTGAAATATGGCAAAATCTTTTACCTCCCATTATTTGGGAGAACAAGAATAAAAATATTTATGATATGGGGAATGTTGTAGTGGCTGTATTCCTTTTAAAAATGTGTAAATTGAGATTGTGCCATGTTTCGCTGAACAGTTTTAAACTTGTTATATTATTTTCGTTAATTAGTGATATAGAATGCTACCGTTGTATATTTTGTTTATAACAAAGTGTGCGTGTTATTTTTTTTTAGGTCAGAGTTTTAGCTTGCAGATTGCAGTGCAGTTATAACTTTATATTCAAAGTTTGGTCACTGCTAAGAACTTGCAGAATATCTTCTTAAATTTTGTTATCTTTCGTTACATTGCCGCATGTTTAAAAAATATAACCATGACTTTCAAAATCAATTCTCATGTTGATACCGATTTTAGTAGTGACCAAGCCGCTATAATTTATCCGATATTTGACACAAATTTCTAACCTTACAGGAAGCGCAGGGTAACAATGCTCGCCCTTACACGAACGGAACAATTATACACCAGGGACCAGTCCAAATCGTAGCTAGCGAGTATCGAGAACCTTCCAAGGAGAAATCCCCAGAACCTGTAAAAGAACCCACTCCAGAACCCACGCCAGAACCTGTCCAAGAAGAACCTAAACAACCCCAAAAAGAACCGACGCCAGAAAAAGAACCGTCAGTCGAGAAAGACACCAGAACAAAACGCTCGGAATCGCCAGAAAGAACAGAATCTCCTGAAGAAGCGGAAGTAGAAAAAGACCCAACAGAAGAACTTATAAAACTAACAGAAAAAGTTAATGAAAAGACAGATTCTCTGGCAAAGTTGACAGATGAGTTTCTTTCCGTGGAAAAGAATCGGGTTCTAGTTACACCTGAAAAACAGAGCACGCCTGATCTTCTTGAAG
The DNA here is from genome assembly GCA_024500475.1 of Phthorimaea operculella. Classification (NCBI taxonomy): domain Eukaryota; kingdom Metazoa; phylum Arthropoda; class Insecta; order Lepidoptera; family Gelechiidae; genus Phthorimaea; species Phthorimaea operculella. The sequence continues at coordinate 1,320,760 of JANFCV010000098.1, forward strand.
AGGCGTTGAAAGAAGATTCTCCAGTGAAAAAGGCAGAGGAAGAGAGTGAGGAAGAATATGAAGTAGAGGAGGTAGAGGAAGAGGAGGAAGAGGACGAGGAAGTCGAAGAACCTGAGAAATCTAGTGTTAAAGTGAGTATTGCTTTATTTTTGCAGTTTATTGATATTGCGCTTGATATACATTTTGTCTTTTTATATGCACAAATTCGTCTGTAAAGCACGGTTTCTGCCGATGCTGGCTGAAATATAAAATGCTTCGAAAGCCATAGGCATAGGCATGGCCGCTTTGTAACATGCATTCTACGGATATATTTTCCAAAACTTACTGTTAGGTATCTACGCTATTTTTAGTATTTTTTGAATACCAATGCTCAATATCTTACATCTCTCAAAAATTAGCTTCAAATCAAATTTATTTACGTTTTTTATCGTGAATTACTTCATATTTGAACGCGGTCCAGACGCAAAAACCCCTTCATACCCGTGGTCCACCTCCTGGTCCACCTGGTGGACCACGGGTAAGTTTTTTTTCCCCGTGGTCCACCTAATAAATTAAAACCGCTAATAAATAAAATTCTATTACCCGTGGTCCACCTTTTCGAAAGTGACTTCATCTACGTAGATATGACCTGCTCTGGATTCGACCACATTTTGTATGCACCACTTCTAATGGAGACCATTACTGAATTTGATCCATAATCACTTTTTTATACGTCCACCGTTGGTACAGCTCACAAAAAAAAACAAGTACAATCTGTTAAAATGTTGTAGGCCTTAACGAGATCTACATGACAGGTGTCAGCTGTCAAACTAAAAAGTCGTTTATATCGGAAACTATGCGTGCTAGACTATTAGTTTCTTTGGGAAAGTTGTAGGCCTTAACGAGATCTGCATGACAGGTGTCAGCTGTCAAACTAAAAAGTCGTTTATGTCGGAAACTATGCGTGCTAGTCTATTAGTTTCTTTGGGAAAGTTGTAGGCCTTAACGAGATCTACATGACAGGTGTCAGCTGTCAAACTAAAACGTCGTTTATATCGGAAACTATGCGTGCTAGACTATTGGTTTCTTTGGGAAAGTTGTACGCCTTAACGAGATCTACATGACAGGTGTCAGCTGTCATACTAAAAAGTAGTTTAAATTGGAAACTATGCATGCTAGACTATTAGTTTCTTTGGGAAAGGTGTAGGCCTTAACTAGATCTACATGACAGGTGTCAGCTGTCAAATCAAAACGTCGTTTATGTCAGAAACTTCGCATGCTACACTACTAGTTTCTTTAAGGAAGTTGCAGGTCTTGATGAGATCTACATTTAATATGACAGCTGACAAATCGTTTTTCGGTGGAATATGTACACCGTTTTCGGTGGAAAAGCATTAATTTGCGTTGTGTACAATAAATGATAAATAAATAAACTGGACACGTTGTTTAAGGCATCGTATGGAACAATTGGACGTAGTTATGCCATAATGATCAAAGTGCAAAATGATGGTTTTGAGATACATCCCGTCACTTGGATCAATATGGTATAACTACGTCCAATTTTAGTGTGGGGCTAATGGCAGAAAACTAAAATTATTAAATAAAAGTAAAGTAGTTAGTAAGTAGATAAGTAAGTTATTTAATAAAGCATTTGCTCAGGTAGATTCCTAAATGGTTTACGTACAATTTAGTATATGATAAAAAATAACAAAACACCTGTCATGTAGATCTCGTTAAGGCCTACAACTTTCCCAAAGAAACCAATAGTCTCGCACGCATAGTTTCCGATATAAACGACTTTTTAGTATGACAGCTGACATCTGTCATGTAGATCTCGTTAAGGCCTACAACTTTCCCAAAGAAACCAATAGTCTAGCACGCATAGTTTCCGTTTTAAACTACTTTTAGTATGACAGCTGACACCTGTCATGTAGATCTCGTTAAGGCCTACAACTTTCCCAAAGAAACCAATAGTCTAGCACGCATAGTTTCCGTTTTAAACTACTTTTTAGTATGACAGCTGACACCTATCATGTAGATCTCGTTAAGGCCTACAACTTTTCCAAAGAAACCAATAGTCTAGCACGCATAGTTTCCGAAATAAACGACTTTTCAGTTTGACAGCTGACACCTGTCATGTAGATCTCGTTAAGGCCTACAACTTTCCCAAAGAAACCAATAGTCTTGCACGCATAGTTTCCGATATAAACGGCTTTTTAGTATGACAGCTGACACCTGTCATGTAGATCTCGTTAAGGCCTGCAACTTTCTCAAAGAAACCAATAGTCTAGCACGCATAGTTTCCGAAATAAACGACTTTTCAGTTTGACAGCTGACACCTGTCATGTAGATCTCGTTAAGGCCTACAACTTTCCCAAAGAAACCAATAGTCTAGCACGCATAGTTTCCGTTTTAAACTACTTTTTAGTATGACAGCTGACATCTGTCATGTAGATCTCGTTAAGGCCTACAACTTTTCCAAAGAAACCAATAGTCTAGCACGCATAGTTTCCGAAATAAACGACTTTTCAGATTGACAGCTGACACCTGTCATGTAGATCTCGTTAAGGCCTACAACTTTCCCAAAGAAACCAATAGTCTCGCACGCATAGTTTCCGATATAAACGACTTTTTAGTATGACAGCTGACACCTGTCATGTAGATCTCATTAAGGCCTACAACTTTCTCAAAGAAACCAATAGTAGCACGCATAGTTTCCGATATAAACGACTTTTTAGTATGACAGCTGACACCTGTCATGTAATTAGTGTAAACATTTATTCAAAGTTGCTTTCAGGAATAACGTGAACCAGGTGAACCATCGGGAAATCACCTGCCCGTGAGTCCACCTATAGCAGGTGGACTAGGGTGGACCACGGGAAAAAAAGAATTACCCGTGGTCCACCAGGTGGACCACGAGGTGGACCACGGGGATGAAGGGGCAAAAACTACGAACATGCAAACTCAAAACCAGCGCCTTACGCGTAGTGTGAAGCGTCACAAAATTAAACCCGTGATTGGTCGGTAGGTGCTAGGCATGGAGGTGACGGCGCACACGGCTGACGGGCGGGCGTGGCCTCGGGGCGCCCCGCCCCCTACCCCGACCCCCGCACCGCACCCCCCGCCGCGCCCGGTGAGGCTCCCCTCTTTCACTGTTCACATCACACAGACCCTTTACGACATTTGAATGTATGAACGAACCTTCATTGAAACGATCCTTCCAAATTCTGTATGTAATCAAAATTTTGTGTGATTTGTCTTTCGTTTCCTTTTAATTCTTCCGATTATTAGTTTTTCATTAAAACTACAAATTTTTGTTCGTAACAAGTTAACACAGATCCTTCCATGAAACTAAATTTTGTTATTATTTTCTTATTTCGTTGTATACCTTGTTTAATCGCCTCAAGTAAAAGGCGGAGTATTTTGTTGTAGTTAGTCTAATCTGTTGTATTTATTTTATACGTATTTTTATATGGATAGTACAAAAATAACATTCCTTATTTAATTTACCGACTTACTTAACATAGTCGGCAGTCAGTAAAATTTGAAATTCTACGGGAATATAAGACACGGCCTAATTATTTTAGATATTTTTACAAGATCATATTTTTATCATAATAGTTTGCACGAAATAAAACATATTTTAATAATCAGGATATTTTATTTATTTACTAAAATGTCTTGTTTACTAACATTATTTTACCTTAATCATTATTAAGCAATGCAGTAGCTTTAGTATCTAACTACAATTAATTATAAATGTTCATGTAACAAATACTTATTGTAGTACCTAAATTAACAAAAGGCAAAAAGTAAACACTTTTAGGTAGTACCTATAACAAAATAGTTATAATAATTTGTCGACTGGCTTCGAGGAAGTATCATGGTAAGGCTATTTTGAGTTGTCTTAGGTTGTATTTAAAGCTCTTCTAAAACCAATTTTTGAATGTGTATTATTGCTCCTAATACCGGAAGTAACAGAAAGGGTATATATAACAAGACGAAAGGAGGTCAAGGTACTCATGAAACTGAACAACTTTCCCTGTGGAACATGGGTCGAAATATGAAAACAAAATTGTACTTCCCATAGTAAATCAATCAGCTGATCGGCAATTTTGTATGGGATGCCCAATTTTTTTTTCATATTTCGACCCATGTTCCATTGGGAAACTTGTTTAGTTTCACTTAGTCAGCATTTAAGCTGAAGCGATGAGTGCCGAAACACCGATGGCGAAAGGTCCTGGTTGTTTCACCTTCATTTCGGATCATCAGGTATGGAAGTGTCCATACGACAACCTTTTAGGATATGTATAGTCAGAAAAAATCAAATCAGAAAAAGGATTACACTATAATGTGTACAAGTGGCTTATCGTAGAGGACGAAACTCACAAGAGTTGTCGCAAGACACTCGTGAGACCGATGCCTCGCAGATTCGCATTCATAGTCCATCTGGACTATACATATCCTTGTTTAGTTTCATGAGTAGGTACCTTGAACTCCTTTCGGCTTGTTATACCCTTTCTGTTACTCCCTATAGTGTGCCCTGGGAGATACCCACGTAAAGTCCATTCGCAATCATAGTGTCACGAAATGACATGATCAGCCTAAGCGGGAGGCCAAGTTACTTTGGTTGCAATACTTAAATACTACGCGACTAGCGGAACTTGGCCTCCCGCTTAGGCTGGTCAAGTGGTCATGACATGATACTATGATTTTGATATTAGTGGACTATAAGTTGAAGTCTGTGTGTTTGTTAGTAATTCCTGTTTCATCCCTCACTCCTTGCAGGCGCACGAAGCTGAGAAAGTGCAGTCCATCTACTTGGAGACGGACATCCCGCAACAATCAAGAGTGCTGGTAGCAGACTTTGCTGATAAGACCAGCAAACCGTCTGCCACTAAACATTCACCGGTAAGTTGTCATTTTATAGTCCAACATCACGATCAGCGTTGGGAATTTGTTCAGTTTCATGGTCTGGTTATCAGTATACGGAGACCTGTCTCTCACACCCTGTATATTTTGGAAAACTTGCAAATTTTTCCACTGCAGGCAGGATTAGAACCTGAGACCTTTGGCGTCCTGTACTGCCGACGGCACTACCAACTGGGCTACCGCGGTTCTAATCGAGCCTGCGAATTAAGCAAGTATATCTTGTCCACTAACGCGTGGATGGGCTCCATCTACCGGGATAGTTTTTGCAACTAATTCCCAGCGATTAATACATTCTTTGCAGATTGAATGTAGTCAAAGCGATGAAAGAAAACCCGCGAAAAACGCGCAACATTTTCCAAAATATAGCAAGTTTTCCAAAAATTTTATACCTAACATGAAATTTGGGATTCAACCCTGCCCTGTATATTATTTATTTTTACTTTGGTTTGATTTCCAGATGGTAGTAAGCGGCAAGATGACGCTCTCGCTAATACAGGACGACCCGCGCGACACTCCTGAAAAAGATCTGGGTGAGTTTACAATTCTTACAAACTCAAAGCATTTATTTCTTAATAGGAATTTACTAAATCCACTTTAAGAAAGTCACATTCTGATTCAATCTTATCGCAATTTGTGTTCTTACTCTAAACGCGGCTCGAGCGAGTTAAAAAAAATTAAAAATAGAGGCACTGCCTCGGAGCTGGCCAGGCTAACCGCACAGCACGTACACAATCACGACCTTATCTCTGGTGTGGTAGGCATTCTTTTGTAAGTATGTATGTATTACCCACTGTTTACGTCTTTGTTTGTCCAATAAAGAATATTGCTACGTTATTGTAATTCAGTAAAGAAGTTACGGGCATGAATCGCCATAGACTATATCAATCTCATCTGACGAAGAGGTTGGTAACGAAAAATATTGATACAGAGACTCGTCGCTTAGAGGCGAGCATCAAGAGATTGAAAATTTAGCAGGCATCTAACGGTGCATCGATAGCTCAGTGGCAGAGCGGTGGGGCGTTGAGTTGACCCATGCGGCCCGAGTTCGAGGCCTGGACGATCCATGCCAATATTTTCAATTTTTTATTTTCATTTATGGGAATAATATTGATATAATTAAAGTTAAATAAAAATTGTTTCAGAGTCCACTACAATGGATGACTACACCACAGCCAGTGCGGTGACGCAGGGTGCCGCTGAGGTAAGAACTTTTTTTATTCGGAATCGAAATGTATGCGGTAGAAAGCACCGAGAATCAAAAATGTCACAATGAGCAAACTCACTTAAACTGAAAATGGCTGTACAAACTCACTTAAAATGATAACAGTCGAGTAAGCTTGCTTGAAATGAAAACTGTCGAGTAAGCACAGTTAAAATTTAAATATTAGAGGAAACTAACTTTAAAAACGTTAAGTGTCGAACAAACTCAATTAAAATTATATTATCAAGCAAACTCACTTAAAATTAAAACTGTCCAGCAAACTCACTTTAAAGTGTAAGAAAATTTTCTCATATTTCTTTCTCGTCATACTTTTAAACAAAAAAATAACGGCATGCCAATTGTAAAATCTTTGGAGCCGTTTCCGAGATCCCGATTATAGGGTTATTTTTTAGTCAGTGCGCAAACTTTGCAGGATGTTTCTACTCGTGATGAACAGTGGAGCTGTGGGGCCACCTGAGATACCTAAAAAAAAATTTGTGTGTTGGTTGGTATGAATTTTTCTATGGAACATCCAAATTATTTTTTGCGTTTTCGCAGGTGGTCCTATAGTAAAAGTTGATCATAATTACGAGTAGAAACACCCTGCAAAGTTTGCGCACTGACTAAAAAATAACCCAGTATGAATACAATTTTTGCTCGTTTAAAGGTTACAATAAGTTACAACTACATTAAAAATACATTACTGTATTGCATTACAGAAAGAGGACAATCTCTCCGACGACGAACAAGTCGACGAAGAGATCGAAGTGGAGGAGATCGAGGAAGAAGTCTCTGAAGAAGAAGAGGAAGAAGAAGAACCACCCAAGAAAGCGGAGAAGAAGTGAATAAGTAATGAGCTAGCGTGAAGGGTCGTGGTAGGCTGGTTGGCGTTTAAACTGCTGAACATCCATAGTTTCTATACATTTAGTAGGTCGACCACCCTAGTAATAGAGTAAAACGAACTGATTCATTGATAAGAGAATTTCGTTTCGGGCAATCGTTGTGTGATATAATTTATTTATTCAACCTTTTATTTATTGCAATGTTTACTGTTTAATTGAGGCAAAATTCATAATTTGAATATGATTAAGCCTTAAAATCAATTTAATAGTAATTTTAAAGAATTGATTATGATGCTTTGAACTTTTTTATCTTCTATGCTTTGTCTTCTGTCTGTCCTTAATTGTTTTAGACTCAAACGGGCATTTCAAACTTCTTATAATTTAGATATTGAATTGCAGAGAGTTTGTTAAAAATGAGAGTGAATAATGAAAAAATAATAGTAGTTTGAAATGACCCAAAATAATTCGAAGTTGTATATTTCATTCGCGCCTTTTCTTAACTCGCTTTCTCTTAGGAATGAATATAATTTTGACTAAATTATTTGCCATCTCTTTAATTATGTAAGTCATTAATTAAGATTTAAGATTGAGGTCTTTAAAATTGAAGCCCTTTCAATAAAATGACAAAAACGAATTTAAAATGTGACAATTTATCATTGAGTGTTCCATTAAATGTACTTTCGTGCCAAATTTTCTTCCATGCTTTTTACATCTTTATGTGGATTAATTGAAAGGTTATTCGAAATTGTTTACAATTTTGTGTGCCACAGAGTGTCTTGTACAAAGCAAGATATAAAAAGCTTTTAAGTTTGAAAAGTGTATACGAAACTCTACGTGAGAAATTTTAACCAATAAATGTATGTTTAAATCTAAAAGGGCTCAATCTCGTGGCACATTTTATTTAGATTTTTAATAAATTATATTTCAAGTCTGCAGTAAGTAGCCAAATTTTACAATGTTTTCCTACGCTGTGTCCTATTCTTAGTAAAAAGATTCTATAGTAATTAATTGTAGACTAGTAGATGTATCTCATTTTTGGTGTAGTATAGCTTTGTTTTATCGAACTTAGAACTAACATTGACTCCTAAGATTGACTCTATAATATATCCAGTCAATATTTTTATTTTAACCTGTTATCTGCTACAGTCATCTAGTGATGGCCACTACTGGATATCTTTTAATATGTAATGCAGTCATAATATTGTATTAGATGGCTTCTCGTGGATGGCTGGATGACTATGGCACATAAAGCTAGTTTTGGCTACATTAGGAATGAGATATAGTGTATTGGTGTGAGTGTAAGTTATACTAGTATTTTGCACCGGGTGGAGTGAGGTAGTAATATGCATTTATGATTGATTCGCTACTGTTATATCTATTTCGTGCAATAATAATTTATTTTAGTGTTTTATTTTTGTTATTAATAACTTTTGTTTTATTTTTGAGAAGAGGAAGTTTATTTCTATCATGATATTAATTTAAAAATGCTATCCTGCACATTCCTTTCTCAGAGACATTTTTATTTACAAAAGTATTTATTTTGTTATAATATTTAACAATACTTGTTTTTATTTCAATTAAATGTTCCTAGGGCAATATAAATCCTATGTTTACAATTTAGGTAGCATTTTTGTTGAAGTTGCTTATTATGTTGTTTTAGATGTAAGGAATAAAGTGAAAATTAACACAAAACATCCTTTTCTTTTAAAACCTCTTCACATTTTCTTAAAAAATACAGAATCTGAAATGGAATATTACTCTTACCACATTGTAGACAGGCATACATGACATCCACACGGTAGTCTAGTAGTGTCTTACATTGATTGCTATGTATGATATTATGAGATGACCTAAATGGTTCATATCTAAATCGTGTGCAAGAAGCATACTGACTACCTCAGGGTGGGATGCCTGCTGCGGAGTTCGCAGATGGGTGATCAGCTCCATTTGTTGAAACTATTTCACACAAAGTCATGAAGTTCAAGAAACATGGTATGCCCTATATGGAAATCCATGACGTAAGTGGAATAATTATCTTAATAAATTGTGTAATTGCCTTCTACTAGTTCTGTAGAAGCAGTAAAAAGTACTTGAATTCTTAAAAACCGATTTTATTAACACTTAAATGATACAATTTGCTCTTATTTACACTACGAAGATGCTTCCATTTGCTATTGAAGTGATGTTTACTGTTTGCCTGTAACAAAACATCAAATTAACTTAGATATAGTTTCATGGTTACCCACAGAAAAGATGGCGCCACAAGGCAGACCTATTTCACAAATTGATAAATTCACAATGATATTATATGTAGGTTCTAGGTTGTAGATACGCCACCTGAGCAAAAAGTTGTTCCTTCAAATTGGTCTCCGTGAGACCAATGTGACAGTCTTGTGTCAGTCAGGCTTTGGTCAGGCTATGAGCTGTTCAAGCGAATTTCACGGAACAACTTTTTTGTACAAGGAGTATGGAGATACCGTGTCTATAATAAAATGTCTTTGTAAATTGACCAGAACATAAACCCAGGAAAACCTGAGAACATATTTAATACTTAGGTAATAATACTATGGATGGTGGCAGTGAGTTATAGGGACACAACAGACATAATGAATGAATTAACTTCTGGAGAGGTTATTACAGAGTTCTGAAGGTGGATGTTGCCAACAGTGATTTACCTGTAGTCCAAGTCTTCAGTTCGGGGATATCCTTAGCCATGGTCCAGTCGTGTCTGTGAGACTGGATGCTCTTGTTGGCGAGAGTGGTGTCCGGCATGAAGGTCCAGCCTTCCTCAACGCCCGTCTTCTTGATGACGGCGCACGCAGCCAGGAACGCCGCCGCCGGCACCGCCAGCACGCCCGAGCGCAGCCACGCAGACGCAATGGTACCAGCCACAGCACCACCGATAGCGTAGTTTATCTTGTCGTTCTTGCCGCGGTAGTTCTGCACGACGTTGGTGGTGACCGTGAAGGCTGCCGCCATGCCGACCAGGGGCCCAATGAAGAAACCGTACCGTCCTACGGTCCCTACGAAGCCTTTTGGATGAGAGAACATGAGCACGTCGTATGTTCCCAGTGCGAAGCCCGCCGCAGCGGCATATTTGGACGTGACGAACGTCTTCTTGTAAATGTCTTGCCCCTCGGGCGTATCATAATATTTGTAGGACAGCAAGCCGTTCATATTTTCTATTTATCGAGGCTTTTTTCGAAGATTACACAACTCGCCTCTCCAGCACCAGATTGTCAAATTGACAACTTTGGTGATGTTTGTAGCGAAAGTTATAGATTTCTGGCTTTCTGGAGATAAGATTACTTTTTGTTTACACGGTTTATATCCGTGTTTCGACAAGTCAAACATCTTTTTCGTGTTTTTTTATTATATTTACGTAGTTTCATTAGTAGAGAAAAATTCTTCGTGCGTAGTAATTTTTAGATATTCAATTGTTGAAATATACATTGTAACTTACTTCATAAATAATATCCTATCACAAGCTGTGGCGCACAAGACGAAACGCACGAGTGTGGCCATACTCTTTGTTTATCTTGAACGCAGCCAGTAAGTGCGCTTTTCTGTAACGATGCTGCACATCACTTATCTACGTAAGCGAGCGTACTTAATACTTTTGTAAGGCGTTGTCTTTCACCCACTCTTTGATTATGTCCGTTACGTTAGCTAAAAAGCACAATTCTTTTGCACATCCAAGATCCGTCAAATTGTGTCAAGAGTATCAAAAATGGCGGCGGACGGTGACGAAGTAATCAGTGATCAAGAAAAAGTGAGAATCGTTTCCGATTTCATATTACATTCACCACCAGGCGAGTTCAACGAGGTCTTCAACGATGTGAGAGTGTTATTGAACAACGACAGCCTCCTGAAGGAAGGCGCAAGTGGCGCGTTCGCTCAGTACAACAAGGACCAGCTAACGCCCGTCCGCCTCGAAGGCTCCGAGCTCCACACTCTAATCACTGAGCATAATGAGCTCGGCGGCGGCAGATTCTTCGATCCGCGCTCGAAGCGGTCCTTCAAATATGACCACTTGCGGAAAGAGGCTGCGGAGTACGAGCCCTACGAACCCGATAAGGTCGCGGAGCCGTGGCGGGCCGCGCTCGACGAGGAGCTGACAGGATACGTAGCGATGCACTACAAGCACGGCGCCAGCTTAGTGGTCGGCCGCGCGCTCGACAACGGCGCCGTGTCGCTCGTCGCGTGCATCGAGGATCATCAGTTCCAACCGAAGAACTACTGGAATGGACGGTGGCGGTCTGTGTGGTCCCTGACGGTCGGCGCCGGGCCCGTTGAGCTGCGCGGTCTACTGCGCGTCCAGGTGCACTACTATGAGGATGGTAACGTACAATTAGTCAGCTCCAAGGAGGTAAAGTCGCCGCTAGTGGCGACCGGGGAGGCTGCCACCGCGAAAGAGTTCGTGCGGCTCGTCTGCGACGCAGAGAACGCTTATCAGACTGCTATTTCGGATAATTATAAGACCATGAGCGATACTACCTTCAAGGCGCTCAGGCGACAGCTTCCGGTGACTCGTAGCAAGATCGACTGGGCAAGACTGGTCTCCTACTCAATTGGTAAAGAACTGAAGAGCCAATGATGTCTTGCCGCTGCGCTCTGAGCCGCAGCGGCTGCTCCACGCCTCTGTACATATACGCGTAAGAGTAAATCTTGTTCAAATGTTTACGGGCTCCGGGGGTGTTTTGGAATGTTCTGTAACCCTCCCGGCGCATATTTATCTATGAATATATAGAGAAATCGCTATCGTAACTGTTAAATTTTATTGCATTTTGTTACTCTCAGGATATTGATTGTAAACCAGGGGGTAGGCTCTGAAGGGTAGGACAGAATGCTCTCTTGTTAGAGGCAGATATTTGTTTTTATCCATTTTCTGTTAATAGGCTTGAAACACTCAAAAGTACTTAGGTGTGGGAGACTTTGATCAGCTGCAGAGTGGCCTCTTGAGTCTGTTTTATATAAAGCAGTGTGGTAAGAGTGTTTTAGAAATCAATGCTTTATTTCACTGCTCATAGAAAACAGATAAATTACTAGAGTATCTCCCATAGGTCTAGATAACCCTAAACCGGACTGAGATTCGGAAATTCTTTAATTTATTTTGCTTGTATAGGTGATTGTTTGTTGTGTAAGCAATATGACTCATCCAACTTAGCATTGATTCTCGAAAATTGTGTCAATTACAAAACATTTAAGCAAAAACTGCATGAATCAAACAATGATTAGATCGAATAAGCTGGTAGTGTTTCAAAAAACAATGATTGCATCAAAATTGTGCATGCTAAACAGCTCTACAATTTTAAGTTAAAAATCAGTATTATTTTAAAATGAGTCTAAAATAATAATATGTTGCTTGCACAACAAGTGCTAGTTGTCAGAACAGAAATGAAACAAGGAACGGTTTCCAATGGTGCATTTAATTGTAGTTAATTTTAAAAATTGTCCACGTAGCTTTAATGCAGTGTTTATGAGCATAGAGCACAATATATTCAATATTTTTCAATTAAAAAACTAATGTGGAGTGTTGCTCAAATGTATGGTAACTAATACAAAGAAAATGAAAAATAATAGTAATTTATTGTCCATACAAAATGGCTTTGAGAGTGCGAGACAAGAATACTTTATTATAAATGCATACCTCAGTCATAATCAGTCGATCACTTAAGGCGTGTCTCCTGCGCATGTCTTCACCCAAAAATCCGACAAAAACATTGCGGGGCGTAGCCATACACAACATTTCTTTAAGATTTGTTTTCCGCGACCAATGGATATCAATGTATTGGTACAATGTTTGGAAAAACACAGGCAAGAGACGCGACTTTAGTTTATCATACATAAACAGAATACCTACTGTATAAACCTTATTCTCTTAGCTACCCAGCCCCTCGACCGTATCTGAACTTATTTCTATATGCGTCTTCCATGGTTGGCTGGTAGAAGTAGGTTTGGTGATAGAAGGCGGGGTGGTAGATCTCATACGTCCTTGGGATTGGCAGTTCAGGTCTTCTGTACGGGATCCTGTAGTAGGGGTACCCTGAAAAGAAAACGATACCTTTCTTAAAAAAAACATTACATCATTTTTGTACTTGTATGTAGGTAGGTACCTAGAGTTCAATTAATAACTTGCTTGAACAGACATACGGAAAGAAACACTTTATTGCACAAATTAGTAATAACATTTTACAAGAACAGAAACAAACAAGATAATGCAAGATAAGACTTAATAACTTGGCTTGGATGCTTTATCAATGCAGCAACCAGATTTATCTACCCATCTAACAGTAAAAATCTGCAAGTATTTCTCTAATCTCGTAACCTAGCTAGTACTTTCTTTGCCCTGAAAATTCGGATTTGTAGCCCCCTGTAGCTCCCCTACAACCTATAAAAACGGCTTTTTGCAAGTGCTCATACCTGTGGTCACGTAAGTCCTAGGTTTATAAGACGGTGGCGGCAGCACCATCGCAGGAATGGGGCCTTCAATTCCAGCCGGCACTTCCAAATCCTTCTCACTGTCTATCACATGGAAATCTGCCAAATTCGGATTCTGCACTCCAGGGTCTTGGACAGTCATATCTTGTTTTATATCTGCTTTCGTTTGAGAAATATCGGTTTGTACATTCTCTGCGTCTTGGGTTCGTATGTCTATTTGTGGATGTTCTACGTCTGTCTTTGGTATTTCATTTTCATCTTCACTGGCTTTCTGATATTCATTATTTTGTTCAACTGGTTGACTTTCTGAATCTAACATAGGTTCTTCCGTTTCTCTTTCGTCATCGAAACTTGCAAGCTTGCCTGTTATTCTATGAGCTTCTTCAAGCTTGTCTGATATTTTGTGAGCTTTAGCTTCTCTTGCATCTTTAGCTTCAGTAACAATTTCTCCAGTCACTGCATTGTCAACATTCGTTTCATCAATACTTCCGGGTTTAGCAATCGTCGTTGCTTCGACCACGTTATCGCTCTTACAATTTTTTCCAATCTCTGCCTTATTGGTTACCATTTCTATTGCTTGTTGCAAAGCCAAGTTGTTATCATACAGAGGGTCTTCAAGAGGGATGCCCTCAGGAATGTCTTCGAACGAGAACTCATTCGTGATAATTATCTCGTCGGAGAGAGATTTGGCTTTGTTGAAAAGATTATCGGATGCTAGATACTGATTTGATTCGTGCATGATTCGAGGTGGACATTCTTCTGGTATTGTAAACATCTGTAACAAGGTGTCTATATCAGTTTCTGAAAAGCATTCAGAACAATATAGAAACTTGAGGCCTTACCACTAAAAAGTACCTGCCTACCGTTTTTTTGTATGATATTTTATTATAAACACGCGTTCAAAACTTATCTAACCTTCTTGTGGTAAGGCCCTTGAGGTCTTTGTCAGTGTTCTCATCTTCTTTTACGATTTGGTCTGCAGTTTACATTTTAATATCTCTCGTTCTGTACGTACCTAAAGACTAACAGTGACTAGATCTGCTTCATCTTCTCTTCTGCGAGCGCTATATTCCTGATCATTCACTCCATACTGTACCTGAGTATCATTAACCACAGTAGCCTAGCGTATCCCGGCTTGGTCCTGGTCTGCGGCCCGACCGCGTGGAACGCGTAGGTAGCACTGGTGCCATTCTAAGCCGGCACCACACGGCATATTGTACTGTACCTGAGTATCATTAACCACCGGACTATAATAGTCCAGTAGCCTAGCGTATCCCGGCTTGGTCCTGGTCTGCGGCCCGACCGCGTGCAGCTCGTAGCAATGGTGGCCGCCGAGCATGGCGCTGCCGTCGCGACTGCCGAGGTAGAGCGTCGCGCGGGAGCTAGATGGCGTTAGCTCTCTCTCATGGACGTGCTCTCTCTCCTCTCCACAGACACTGCGTTGCCTGGGACGCAATTATGGAAAACGCAGGGCTGCCCAGGACCTGCGCCACCCTCTCGGCCTTTCCTGGCTGACTCCACAGGAACGACGGGTCGATACGTGCGGAACCAGGTCGGCTGCAGGAGTCTGCCGCACGATTTATTATCAGTTAGTCGCGCCTGACGGAGACCCCGTCCCGGGTTTGTGTGTGGAGTTTTCCATCTCCATGACTCTGATTCGCTTAGGTCGGATTTATCCTCCGATCGCCTCTTACGACCCCCACGGGAAGAGAAGGGGTGGTGCTATTCTACTCTGCCGGCACCACACGGCAATCTTACATACATAAATATTAACTGTGACTATATCTGCCTCATCTTCTCTTCTCTCCTGTTTCTGATTATTTACCTACTCTATACCTGTACCTGGCCGTGTGATGCCGGCTTAGAATAGCATCACCCCATTTCTTTCCTGTGGGTGTCGTAAGAAGCGACTAAAGGACTCGAGGGTATCATGTGTATTGCAATTTTAGGCGACAGGCTGACAACCTGTCACTATAGCGATACACGACAATAGCTGAAACGGCCCTCAAATATGTGTCAGACGTGGCGATGGCGACCGTACTTTTACGGTCGTTGACGCTCTGCCTACCCCGCAGGGGATGAAGGCGTGGTGTATGTATGTATGTATATCTATACTGTACCTGAGTATCATTAACCACCGGGCTATAATAGTCCAGTAGCCTAGCGTATCCCGGCTTGGTCCTGGTCTGCGACCCGACCGCGTGCAGCTCGTAGCACTAAGCCGGCACCACACGGCATAATGTACTGTACCTACCTGGGTATCATTAACCACCGGACTATAATAGTCCAGTAGCCTAGCGTATCCCGGCTTGGTCTTGGTCTGCGGCCCGACCGCGTGCAGCTCATAGCACTAAGCCGGCACCACACGGCATATTGTACTGTACCTGAGTATCATTGACCACCGGGCTATAATAGTCCAGTAGCCTAGCGTATCCCGGCTTGGTCCTGGTCTGCGGCCCGACCGCGTGCAGCTCATAGCACTAAGCCGGCACCACACGGCATATTGTACTGTACCTGAGTATCATTAACCACCGGACTATAATAGTCCAGTAGCCTAGCGCATCCCGGCTTGGTCCTGGTCTGCGGCCCGACCGCGTGCAGCTCGAAGCACTGGTGCCCGCCGCGACCGAGCGTGGCGCTGCCGTCGCGACTGCCGAGGTAGAGCGTCGCACGAGAGCTAGATGGCGTTAGTTCAATGCGCCTGAGCACTGAGAAGAATAATATAAGGCTTTACAAAACAAGAATGAAATTTTATATAAAACATTCGATGCATGAATAAAATATACAATAAGTAACAAAAAGGGTAGGTATAACAAGCCGAAAGCAGGTCAAGGTACACAAGAAACTGAAATATTTTCTCAATGGAATATGGGGCGAAATATGAACAAACTATTGGACCTCCTATTCAAAATCACCGATAAGTTGTATGATTTACTATGGGACCACCAAATTTTATTCAATTTCTGTCCATGTTTCTTAGGGAAACTTGTTGACTTTCATGAGTACTTTTACCTCTTTTCGGCTTGTAATACCCCTTTTGTTGCTCCCGGTAGAAATGGCAGTAAATAGGGAATTAGGGAAACTTGTTGACTTTCATGAGTACTTTTACCTCTTTTCGGCTTGTAATACCCCTTTTGTTGCTCCCGGTAGAAATGGCAGTAAATAGGGAATTAGGGAAACTTGTTGACTTTCATGAGTACTTTTACCTCTTTTCGGCTTGTAATACCCCTTTTGTTGCTCCCGGTAGAAATGGCAGTAACTAGGGAATTAGGAAACTTGTTGACTTTCATGAGTACTTTTACCTCTTTTCGGCTTGTAATACCCCTTTTGTTGCTCCCGGTAGAAATGGCAGTAAATAGGGAATTAGGGAAACTTGTTGACTTTCATGAGTACTTTTACCTCTTTTCGGCTTGTAATACCCCTTTTGTTGCTCCCGGTAGAAATGGCAGTAAATAGTAGGGCTTACGAGTGCTATTCTGATGAAGCTGCGAGTAGAGTTTGGCCGCGTCTGCGCCGAATCCTCCTGGCAGGGATACCTCCAGCAGCGCCATCTCGGGGAACACGCCGCTCCAGATCACACACGTCTATAAGAAGAGAAAATGTAAAGCCGTGTGTCTTCTGCTCATGTTTTCCAAACATAAGACAAAATGTTTTCCAGGCAAAACAAAACACCAAACATCATACAGAAATTTTGAATGATCATGCCACAATGTACAATGTACATCGTGTGTTTTGTTAAAGGAAAAAACATGCGCAGGAGACACGTCTTAAAACTAACTGGAAAATAGTGGCTAAATTCTTAAATTCTTTATTGCACCTACACAAAAACTTACAATATAAAACTCAACTAAAATAGTACATTCCCAGTCTGGTCAGAACAATGCAGGCTGAACCATCTGATTGTTCGAAAAGCAAGATTCGGAGGTTCCGTGCTTCGGAAGGCACGCTAAGCCGTCGGTCCCAGTTTTTGTCTATGATCACTTAGAAGGCGGTCGGTTACACAAGGCCTCAGTAGAGGCCTGTTACTTGCAAGAGGCGGTTGAAAAACTCTGACACCAAGGTTCATCGTGCCGTTGGACGACTTGATGTCGCAATCAAAGAAAAAGAAGACCACACGGCGACGTCCAGATACTTTAATATTATTGTAATGATACCTCAACTACAGCAGCACAGTAGCAGTTGGTCTGATTCACGCCACAGTTGAAGGGACCATCGGTGTGGACGGCTACTTCTACCGTCAGAAGCTTGTTCTGGTTTGTATCCGGTGCGTAGGAGTTGTACGAGCGAGTGGCCTGGATCAGTGCGCAGCCGGTACCTGAAAAAACACGTATAGAAAGTTGTTAAGTTTCATGGGTAGTTCAAATTATGTTGTACCGACCCAACCCAACTGATTTCGGATAAGGGCAGAAAGATGATGATCAGATCATACTTCTTTTTCATAAGAACAGTGCTGCTCGTTCTCTGAATTCCACTTAGTTACTTTTAACGATATCTACGAGTAAAAATGGATTGATGTTATTGCAGTACTAATCCAGTACTACATGGTAGATTTTCTCATTCATTTCTATAATTGGAAATACGCACCATCTACATGAACATTGATCTGATCCCCGACGCCCATCTTCAACACCTCAGGAACCTTCATCCCGGACTCGACTGACACAGTTTGTGAGGAGCTGCTGCTTCGGACGGTCACGGTCAGGTTTGTTGGCGTTTGAGGATCGACTGCAGTCCACGCTGTTAGGGCTTCTAGAGCCACCAAGGTATCCTGTCAAAAATACTTTTTGTAAGGACTCAAAGGTGAAGTGCTGTGTGTGTATAGTTAGATTTATTTTGAGACGTCGACGGAATTAGCTTTGAGAGACACTTGTCTTCACCATAGAAGTTTCCGGATGTAATTTTCCATTGTCTGTTCTAAGTTCCTATGTAGGTATATTGTTCGTGTATGTAAGTAGCCCGGAACTGTCTAGCTAGTCGGGCTTTGATTGAGGTCAACTTTTCAATATCTATCTATATTATAGTAGGATATCTGTCCCTGTTGTGTCATATATCTTTATGTTTTGTCTTTTGTATAATGTTCTTGTGTGCAATAAATGGTAGGTAAATAAAATATCTTACCTGTGTAGACACGAAGCCTCCTGAAGCACTTCTGTGGGTACTCAGCCAGCGCAGAGCTGCTCTTGCATCATGAGCACAAGATGACCCCAGGAGTGAACCAGGGCAGCGTGACAGAGCCAGCAGGGCATAGCCTGTTGCCTCTATTGAGGTGGCCAGGTTACCTGAGGAAGAGAAGACATGAAGTAAGGGTCAAGCTTCACGGAATAGACGCGCTGTTTCATACGTTTTATATGAAAATCGTTTCAAGCGTCGCGATGTCGCACGCCTCACGCACGTCTGCGACGATCACTTGTTTGACAGACGCCATCTTACGTCTCACGTCTTCTCTGTGGAGCTTGAGCCTAACTAAGAGATAGACCAGTCAGATAAAACAGAGCAGTCTAGTGTGATGTGAGTAAAACATTTTGTACCTTCAACAGTATCTTGAATGCACTACCTTATTCACAAAATGGATGAGTGACAATGGATGTGTAGGTACAACCAACCACTAACCAGTCTAGGTAAAGCTAAGTTTTTGACTGATACGAGGTGTTGATTTATTTGAGCTGAACTTGAGCATACTGATAGCAAATAATAATCAATAGCAAAATAACTTACCAGTCTCCCACCACACAAAATCTCCACTCCTCCTAGCCAACTTCAACAGCTCTACCAGCTCTCTCATTTCTTCGTCCCTCTCCAAACCCTCAAAGCCGTCTCTTTTCTTCCACTGGATCGCCTCGTTACTCCCTCTCACTTCATCTTCGTATCTCCTAAGCCTCATGAAGGCATACGCAAGAAGGCTATGGGCGTAAACTCGGTTAGGAGATTTGGTTTTCAATGGTGGTAACGCTCGAAGGCATGATAGGGCGTTGTGAAGGACTCTTGTTGAAAGGATGGCACTTTCAGCTAAAGAAGTAATGACATAAGCTGTTAAAGCTACGCTGGCTATTTCGCCTTCTTCGTTGAGACCGCCCTGGAATGTAAAATTTCTGTTTGAGAATTAATAGAAGACAATATGCAAAGTTACAAGTATGAGGCTTTTCAATTGATGGTTCCATTTCTTTGATATCAAAGTGCGACGTATTTGATACTGAC
The DNA here is from genome assembly GCA_024500475.1 of Phthorimaea operculella. Taxonomy (NCBI): domain Eukaryota; kingdom Metazoa; phylum Arthropoda; class Insecta; order Lepidoptera; family Gelechiidae; genus Phthorimaea; species Phthorimaea operculella. Next base: position 1,340,350 of record JANFCV010000098.1, read on the forward strand.
CCTCAACTCTCTATGGAAGACCTGTCCCTCATTTCTGAAGCACCCGTTCTCCATTTGCTGGCTGAGCAGCCATTGCTCTGCTCGTTCCAAGGCTGGTGGCGCTGGAAGGTCTGGCGTCAAAGCCTGGGAAGAAAACATTCGTTAAAATCAATGGCAATATTGGGCAAATAAAATTTAGTTGTTGTCTATTGATTCGATGAAGAAGAAGAATCAATGGCATACTGTGTACAGCTTCGCTTTTGCAATATCTTGCAATTCCTTTCTTACTCTAAGCTATTGTCTAAAGGATGTGCTGTAGCTTCTTTATAAATAACAACTGATTTATTACCTGATGGGCCTTTCTCAAATAACGCACAGCGAAAGCAGTTAGCCAAGTAGATGGTGTTGCGTCTGATGACCCGAAAGCACTGAATCCTCCTGAGGGATGAATGTATTGGAGTTGCCGAGTGAAACCTGAAAAAAATCAGTTCCTATTAGTTACTAGGTACAAGAAAAGGCAATAATTTGTGAGTTTTATTGGAAAGCTTTCGTTTTCGTTAAAAGACGCCTTCTTCCAGATGTGTTACCTCGAGCGACATGATCCCTAGCTGAAGCAGCGGCTACTGACTCCGGATCCAGTTGTTTCAGAGCAAGCAGGTTGGTGGCCATACGCGCCATGTTCTGCTCTCCACAGCCGCGTGGCAAAAGCACCAGGTCATCAGCATCCTAGAAGCAAGAAATAATCCTTGATTTTAAGGTTCCGTGGTTATTATCACTAAAACTCGATAGCTTGATATAACCCTACCGTAAGTTAAAACCCGTTATCCTTTCTTATCTTTTTACGTAATGCAGCTGCTAGTCAGCAGGAGTCAAAGTCAGAGTCTTATGTGTGGAACATACATTCTGAAATTATTAAACCCACCACCTATTCATTTCACTTCTTGCTACGTGTGTAAAAGAATACTCACATAAAAACGCACCCTACTACAAATGACCAGTTCCCTCTGCTCTCTTTGCTTTCCTCCCAATATCCTCACAAAAACTTCCGCTTCCCATAACTGTCTTTTCTCCCGCAGCAACCACATTTGATACTCACAGCTAGTAAAGGTCCAGTGATATCACCAGAAGCCCACACCGTCAAAGCTTCAGTTCCAGGCACAGCCTGCGCTGAAGGCCAGTTCCACATGACCCTGGAGGTTGAAGACTCAGGGCTGTCTCTTCCGCAAAGCAAGATGGACTTGTGTTCTTGGACGGGGACGCCTTCCGGGTCCACAGTTACTTGGATGATCACTTCGTCACTGGAAAAGACGAGGGTACAATGCTTTAAGTAATATGAGGATTTGTTTTGGTTAAAGTATGAGAAGAGTTCAAACGGATAAATCAGATCAGAAGGGATCTTAAACTGATAAGATACTTTGAATGGTTTTTTTTTCCATACTTCAATAAAACAAATTGTAGCAAAAGCATGGCTTACTGACCTGACTCCACTTCTGCTCCTAGTCACATTAGGACACCCTCCATCAAACGACTTTGCGCGCACACTGACGCGTGCGCTGCCAGCTATCCGCGCGCGCACCTCCACTCGCCGCGCAATGGATGACCTGGCGCTGATGCACGCTGTTTCCGTGTAGTCAGATGCTTCCAGGTGGGGGTCCGTGAGGATTTGAATTTGGACCTGCGAATTGTAGTAAAAAGAGTCAATTCAATTATCAGTCACAAATAAGGTCACAACCAAAACGTTGACAGAAGTGTCTAGAGTAGAAACCAAAGTGGAAACACTATCTGTTTTCACTAGTCTTTCGAAACCAACAGCGTTAGCATATCCGGATGATCTGGCTAGTGGAAGTGTGTCTATTAGCTATGAAACAAACGGTTCATTAGTGTTTAGCGCAGGATGTGTACATGATAGTAGTAATATCTAGTGCTTACACTAAAGGCCGGACCTAGCTTTGTCAAAGCATTCAATCATGCGCTGATATGGGAAACTTTGGTGGTGTTTACGCTGGGATTAAAAAGGCCCTTGGTCCTTTTCCTAAAAAAACAGCCCCCCTTAAAGAAGCGGACGGCACTGTTATAACAGATGCTCAACGCCAACTCGAACGATGGGTAGAACATTATGTTGGTCTCTACTCAGAACCAGTGAACATAATGCCAGAAGCTGCAGATTGCATGCCAAAACTAGCTACCTGGACTGAGTTAGATGATCTTCCTACCATAAGGGAGTACCACAAGGCTGTTAAGCAGCTTAAAATTGGAAAATCACCTGGAAACGATGGTACCCACGCCGAAATTATCAGGCTCAAGTGCATATTACCCATCCTGCACAATCTGTTGTGTAAATGTTGGGAAGCGGGATATATACCACAGGATATGCGCGATGCTAACATCATTACCCTATACAAAGGCAAAGGTGACCGCGGTGACTGTAACTGTTATCGTGGAATAGGTATCCCTTTTAAGTATAGTAGGTAAATTATTTGCTCGGTTAGTCTTAATAAGACTCCAGGATCGTGTATATCCCGAATCGCAATGTGGATTCCGCGCCCTACGTTCCACAACGGATATGATCTTTACACTTCGCCAACTGCAGGAAAAGTGTAGAGAGCAGAAAACACCTCTGTTTGTGGCGTTCGTCGACCTTAACAAAGCCTTCGATACCGTCAGCAGAGAAGGACTCTATACTGCACTTTTAAACATCGGGTGCCCTCCGAAACTACTAAGCCTCATTAAATCCTTCCACGAGGACATGAAAGGATCTGTTGTTTTTAACGGCAATACATCCGAGCCGTTCGAAATGCGTAGAGGTGTTCGCCAAGGCTGCGTGTTGGCTCCTACCCTGTTTGGTATTTTCTTCTCATTGCTTTTTAAAGTTGCTTTCGGCGATGACCAACAGGGTATACACCTGCACACTAGGGCTGACGGGAAGCTGTACAATATCTCGCTTCTTAAGTCAAAGCGTAACCGCGATGACTTATTCGTCGATAGCCTTTTGTTCGCTGACGATGCAGCCTTCGTTGCTAATTCTCAAAGTGAGCTTCAAGACATTGTCGATAAGTTTTCCCACGCGTGTTCTCTGTTCTCAATGTCCATTAATGCCAAAAACAGTAGTGCTAGCTCAAGGTGGAGAAACACCACGTATTTTGCTCGGTGGCGTTCCCTTGAACATAGTTGACAAGTTTTGCTACTTGGGGTCGACTGTGTCGAACAATCTCACCCTCGATGCTGAGATCAATACTCGTATCGGCAAAGCGGCGACCATGTTCGGCAGGCTCAGTACAAGAGTATGGAATCCCACCAAAAACATAAATGTGAAAATTGGTAGCCAAGTTCAATGTTCTGCCGAAAAAAGTATTGATATGAACATGGTCGCCAAGTTCAGTAAACATTCCTGAAATTAATTTCTTTATAAGGTCGCTTAAGATTCTTTACTAAAATAAAACAAACACCTTAAAATCTAGAGCACCTCACAGTTTGACTGGGCTAGTTTTTAATAGGACTTCAAATATTGATTAGAGTAGATAATAAACAAGATATTAAACAATAAGGAAATTGTGAAAACTAGCCCAGTCAAACTGTGAGGTGCTCTAGATTTTAAGGTGTTTGTTTTATTTTAGTAAAGAATCTTAAGCGACCTTATAAAGAAATTAATTTCAGGAATGTTTACTGAACTTGGCGACCATGTTCATATCAATACTTTTTTCGGCAGAACATTGAACTTGGCTACCAATTTTCACATTTATGTTTTTGGTGGGATATCATTACTTTTTGTTAGTGCTAAAGACGATACAAAGACTTTTAAATTTGACTTTTCTGCGGTTCTGTTAATTTTCTTGGACTTTTGACACAATTGAACGCATTGCCCATTCATTATCACTAACATTTTTTTTGCGTTTTCTGCTTAATGTTAAACTTTCTAAATCAGGGCGGTAAAGAGTTCGCAGGCGATTGTACTCTATTATAGAAGTCTCTTGCGCTTTAATTTGGATTTTAACATCCTGCATACATCCACTTTTAACACCCTGTATATAGCCACTTTTTACAACCTGTATATAGCCACTTTTAATACCCTGTATACATTCACTATTAACACCTTGTATACATCCATGATACTTCTAACACCCTGTATACATACATGTTACTCTAAACACCCTGTATACATCCACATTTAACATCCTGTACACATCCACTTTTGGCACCCTGCATACATCCACTTTTAACACCCTGTAAACATCCATGATACTTTTAACACCGTGTATACATCCACTTTTAACACCCTGTACACATCCACTTTTAACACCCTGTACACATCCACTTTTGGCACCCTGCATACATCCACTTTTAACACCCTGTACACATCCACTTTTAACATCATGTATACATCCACTTTTAACGACCTGTATACATCCATGATACTTTTAACACCCTGTATATATCCACTCTTAACACCCTGTACACATCCACTTTCAACACCCTACACACATTTTGAACACCTTGTGTACCCATGATATTTTAAACACCCTGTATACATCAACTAATAACACCCTATATTAAAATTAAATTAAATTAAATATTCTTTATTTCAGGCACAATAAACACCCATATAAAATTTTATGTCGATATTTCAAAATTAGAATTATTATTAGAAAAATAGATTGAGATATTAAACAATATCTATCCTTTCATAAAATGATAAGTCATTATTACATAAGTGCATATTAATGTCACATTCCTTATCTATATACATACAAATTGCTTGCTATTCTCATATGTGGTGTGAAATACAGACATAACAATTTTGTTGTCACTTTTAATCAGTCTTGAATGAAAACCTGCCCTTTGCCTACGCATGACAGCATAAAAGTCATTGACCCTGTTTTCGGCAAACATGCCTGACGCGCTACACCGCCACGGCAGACGCAGCATGGCTCTGAACGCATTGTTGTACTGCACACGAAGAGAGTTATAAGCTCTCCTCGTGTACTCGTACCACAAATGGCTGGTGTAGAGCGCCTGACAGTATGCCTTGAACAGGGTCACTTTAACTTGGTCTGTACTATGGCAAAACCTCCTGGCCAACATGTTACTTTTACAGGCTAGGCTTCTTCTCTGTCTTTCGAGATCTTGATCATCTGATAAGTCATTTGTTACTACATGACCAAGATATTTAAACTTGTCTACAATTTTTAGGGTTGTTCCACTGAGCTGAACAGGAAGAACAGAATCAGGGCCCTTGCCATGTTTGAAAATCATAATTTCAGTTTTCGTTACATTATATTTCAACTGGTGAGTGTTTGCATAGCGCTCACATATGGCTACTAGTTCTCTTAATCCTATGATTGAGGACTAAGCAGCACCATGTCGTCAGCATAGCTTAAGTTGTTAAGACATTCACCTCCAATATTGCATCCAACCCTGGTGCTGCTTAGTTCCTCAATCAGGTCATTAATGTAAAGGTTAAACAACACTGTCGAAGTTAGGCCGCCCTGCCTTACTCCGGTGGTAAGTTTATAGCTATCAGAAAAGGCATCACCCCACTTTACATGGTTCAACTGATTTGCATACCAATATTGCAATATGTTTACAATGTCGGGCGGTACTTTTGTATTGCGCAGTTTTTCCCAAAGTATAGAGTAATTAATTGAATCAAAAGCACGACTTAAATCAAGAAAGCATGCATAGACTGACGTATTTCTTGAAATATACTTATGTACAGTATTCTTAAGAGCAAAATTGCCATGTCGGTAGATAAACCCTGCCTAAATCCAAACTGGGCATTACTTAATGGAATATTAGTCTCATCTAAATGCTTATTTATCAGCCTTTCAAAAACTTTTGACATGATAGTGGCAAGCGAAATAGGTCGGTAATTGGAAAGACTAGTAGCGTCACCTGTCCTATTCTTTACAATTGGAATTACAGTAGTTTTCATAAAATCTTTGGGTAGGTAATTATGATCAATACACGCATTGTAAAATAATGCAAGCTTTTCATATAATAAGGGTCCTGCATACAAAATGTGTTCCACACTGAGCCCGTCGTGCCCCGGGACTTACCACGTTTCATATTTTTGACACATTTAAATATTTGGTCTGGCGTGACATGAAGTGCGCTGGTGTCGCGTGGTGTGGTCTCCGGCGCACCACGGGCCGCGCGCTCCTCACAATAAGGCTCCGTCGGCGGATTAAATTTGTTTATAAACATGTTGGCAATAACCGCTGGGTCCTGACTATCATTAACAGTAATTGGTAGGCTAGGTTTGAGCGTCATTTTATTAGTCTGTTTCCAAAATTTTCCAAAATCCTTATTAGATCTATGCGTAGCTAAGATATCCATTTTAATTTTGTTTTCATTTGTTTGACACCATTTTATTTTATTTTTAAAAATCCTACGACTTTTAACCATATTATCATAAATAGGGCCTAGTTGTGGGCGACCGTATAATGTCCATAATATAATGTCCATATATACATCCACCCTAGAACCAACCTGCTGAGTAGCTCTACTCTACGTTATTATCTACAGTTCATCTAAATAAATATTCATTCAAATCTTACTCGGTCGGTACTAAAGACCAATTTACCTTTGCCGCTGCGAAAATAAAATCCCATACATTGTATATGGGAGTTTCTGAAGTTTAGCTGCAAATATAAGTTTGTAATCACCCTGATATCACAAATTCGTAATTTTTTTTGTGATAAAAGTGAAAAATTATAGATTTTTGATTTTTTCCTGTGTATTCACATAGTTATCTAGGTGTGTGCGAAATTTTAAGTCTCTAGGTCATCTAGAAGTGGGTTAGGTTTTTGATCTATATATATGTCAGTGAATGATAAAAATGCCGATTTTTGATCGTCAATATTTTCATAACCGTTCAACCTATGTTTATGAAATTTTGTATACTAGGTCATCTCGGAGGTCTAAACACGTTTACTAAATTTGGTGTGCCTATCTTTACTAGATTTAGAGTTATGAGGGGGTAAAAAGTGGCTCTAAATGGTTCGTGTAAATATACACACGGCCCGGTCCGCCAGTTCTTTGCTTGAACTTGGCTTGGCTGGACACGCTGCCGCGTGTCTTGATAATAAACACCTGACCTCTTGTATGGAGCTGAAACGTGTAAATATACACACGGCCCGGTCCGCCAGTTCTTTGCTTGAACTTGGCTTGGCTGGACACGCTACCGCGTGTCTTGATAATAAACACCTGACCTCTTGTATGGAGCTGAAACCTGGACTTCGTACGCAAAACAAGAACGTCGACTCAACACATTTCATATGCGCTGCGTAAGAAACATCTTGCATATAACTTGGCAGGACAGAGTCACAAACGAGCGAGTTCTAGAAATTGCACAGCTGCCTAGCTTTACCGCTTTGCTTAAGCAAAGACGATTGCGGTGGCTAGGGCATGTGTACCGCATGGAACCTTCGCGTCTACCGCGGCGTGTCCTGCTTGGCGCCGTAGCTAACGCCAAAAGAGGAGTTGGAAGACCGATGCTACGTTTCAAAGATTGCGCCAAGCGGGACATGGCTGCGTTTGACATCGACCATCAAAGCTGGGAGAAGCTTGCTGAGAATAGGGATGTATGGAGAAAGCGTGTGTTTGATGGGCGTAAAGCTCACGATGATGCCTGGTTCGCTGGTCTCGCAAACAAAAGGCAAAAACGACATCTAAACATGCATGTGCCAGTCCCTAATTCCACCTTCGTTTGTAGAGCGTGCGGAAAGTCATGCCGCTCCCGTATCGGCTTATACAGCCATGAAAAATCTTGCCTCAGACACTGAATAAATCGTCTGTCACAGACGTATGAGGCTAATGATGACACTAAAGGCCAATGAGTAAAGGGTTATCTGAGAGATAATGAGTATGGATGGATAGATGAATACTTACGCTGAGTGGTTCATACAGGTAGTTGAAAATACGGTACAGGATGAAAGTTGAGTCTCCACGACGCAGTCTTCGGGGGCTGTCAGCGTGGATGAAGAATTCTCTGAACACCTGCAAACATTAGAAGGTGTTTCTGAAAACAACATTGTTTTTCTGCCCGCCAAGTCTTGATGCTAGTTTAATTCTTCTAGATTCAAAGTATCAACAGACTAATGGCAGCAAGATTCTTGGTGCTTCAATGTGTTACAACTTTGCAGGATACCTGAAGGGTATAAGTTTTTAGGTTTTCACGGTTGTTCACAAAACTAAAATTATTGTTTAAAACAGGATTATTACCGTGATAATATTTTTACAAAAATATTATCAATGTGATGTGCCCTCTGAAACAATAGAACTTATACAAGATATCTACAACAAAAGCAAGAGCCGAGTAAAAATGGAGACTCTAGGTCCAGAAATAAACATTTGTAGAGGGGTAAGACAAGGGGATCCGCTCTCTCCGAGAATATTTATCGCTGTTCTTCAGAGTATTATGAAAAAACTAAATTGGGAGAAAAATGGCATCAGAATAAAAGAGGACTTTCTAAATAACCTTAGATTTGCTGACGACATTGTACTTTTCTCAGAGTCGCCAATGCAAATGGAAAAAATGATTAATCAACTCAATGTCGTGAGCAATGAAGTTGGACTTAAACTAAACTCTTTAAAAACCAAAGTCATGACCAACTCCCTAAAAAACACTATAAGAGTCAACAATACACCTTTGGAATATGTAGATGAATATGTATACTTGGGGCAACAAATATCCTTCAAAACTTCTCGACAACAGGACGAAATCAACAGGCGAGTAAAAATGACCTGGGGCAAGTTTTGGAGCTACAAAAATATACTGAAATCACCAGGCTTACCAGTAAAATTAAAGAAAAAGATTCTCGATTCTTGCTTATTACCATGTCTCACTTACGGTTGCCAAACTTGGATATTAAACAATGCCACAAAGAATAAAATACAAGTCTGCCAAAGGAAAATGGAACGCAGTATATTAAATAAGAAACTGAAAGACAGAATAAGAAACACAACTATTAGAAAAACCACAAAAGTTATAGATGCTTGGTTACACTGCAAAAAACTGAAGTGGAAGTGGGCTGGCCACATTGCACGTATGGAAGAGTCAAAATGGGCGCAAAAAATAACTAATTGGCCCGGGCCACCCCAAAACAGAAGTAGAGGCAGACCAAAAGAACGCTGGATTGACAATATAATTAAAACGGCTGGTAAAGATTGGATTAAGACTGCAATTGAAAGAAAAGTCTGGAGTAAAATGGAGGAGGCCTTCACTCTTTAAGAGGTCCTTAGTAAAAATATCAATAAATTTTGAAAATTGCATGCAATAGTAAATAATAATATTTGAAATTATGTAAAATTTTAATGAGAATTGAGATTGTGTTAAATTAAATATTTTATTTTATAATGTATCAAATTAACTAAGGAAATAAATTAAATGAGGCTTTAAAAAAAAAAAAAAAAAAAAAAAAAAAAATCCTGTTTTAAACAATAATTTTAGATTATTATAAATATTTTAGATTATTTAATTTTTAACAATAATTTTAGTACCTGAAGGGTAGCAGGAGCTGACACAGCCAGTCCGTTCCTGGCGACGCAGACAGCCGAGGCCTCGTATCTGGTGATGGAGTCAGGAGCTCGGGCGGTCGTGGTCGCGGTGCCGTTGGATCCGACCGCTACTAGCCGCCAGAGCCAGGCCTGAAAGAAGAGTATAGCGTGAAATTTTACTAGTGACCGATAGCCAGAATTTAGAACCGGCTGATGAAAAGGAAAAATAATAACTCAAATCTCCTAATAATTCAAATCAGTTGATTCCTTAGGGAAATTTTTCACTATCGGTCAAAAGTAAAATTTTAACCTAGAAGCCTGATAAGTCACTGCAGTTACTATGGGAGGCATCTAGGAAAGGCATATGTTCAGCAATAGCGATCACACGAAAGGAATATACTACTAACCTGTCGGTCGTCACACGGCTGCGTTATTAATGATGATATAGATCTGACTGTCTGATCACCGAGCTCAAGCTATAATTAAGAGGCATAGCGGTAGAGGCAAGTATCAGTCCTCTGCGCTGCTTTTAATTTTCATACCTGCTACTTCTCAACTGTGATTGTTACGGTAAGACAATACCTCCGAGAAGTCACTCCTTGGTACCATCAGATCATCAGCAGTAAGTGGCATTGCGCTGCTTGCTGGACAGGTTCTAGATCGGGGAATGTCTCCACCCACGACCCTCACTCCAGCTGCAGACAACCAGGCTGCTGTCAATTCTGCACTAGTTGTTGGAAGGTCTGGATTGTCTGTGGCTGAAAGAAAAATTTGTACATAGTATTCTTCACTTGACCTTTAAGACAGAGAGTCAACAGACATATCATGACAGTAGGATCCCATTTTCACGTTAATCGCTCCTACCTATAAAAAATGGCGCCACAGAGGAGAGGATAAGTTTTGTACACTGAATGTTGTGAGTAGACTTACTCAAAAAGCATTCCCCAGCAGCATCATACTCCGTCAAGTTCCTGTGCCCTTCAATGAGCCTCCTCAACGCTGCTATCACCACGTCCTTCACGCTTTCCCCTGGTTGGATCCACTTGGCTGCAGTGTCTAATGCTGTGAGGGCGCAAAGAGCCGGTCCAGTAGTTGAGACTTCTAGGGAGATGGTGGATCCCGGAGGCGTTTGTCGTGAGGCCCATGTTGCTTCCACCTGGCAACACATTTATATTGATGACATTTTCATAACATCAGAAGGATGTTAAACAGATCCTGAAATATTCCATTAAGGACCAAAGTTATTAATACAATACTCGGCGATTTGATCGATTACTTACCTTATTGGCGAAACACTCTTCCATCTCAAAATGCTTGCTAGCGCTGATCAGTTCTCCATTCAAATAGAAATACGCAACCAGATGACTGTCAGGGCACATCTGATGAGTGACTTTGATCGGCAACATGACCCTTAGCAAATGCCGGTCTAAAAGAGCATCAGAAACGTTGACTTCAAGTCTTGGGGGGCTTTGGTCTACTCTGGGATAGTTGATGTTGGGGCAAGGGCTGTCTCTGGCTGCAATCTGTATTTCGTCCGTGGGGTTCGTGGTGGGGCATTGAGTTGTGGCTCCCCATCTGTAGATGATGCCTCCACGGGTAATGACCTAGAAATGTAAAAACAAACGCAATCGAATACTTCGTCGGAAAAGGTAGTAGGATGGAAATTTTCTAGACATAGAACAACGACATAATATCTCAAGGATGTGTTCCATGCATATTATAGCTGGTAAAAGAAACTTACAACAAAATGTGCTGTGATAGCCTGGTTGACATTCTTCATGTTCAGATACAGAGGCACGAAAGTCCTGGCCGCGTAAGGGTCAGCCTTTATAGGTCCCAATGCTGCATGAACTGATCCTGTTCGTTGTACTGGCAAGAATAGAGGCGATGCTGATATGGTTGTATCGTTATAGAGGGTTGCCTGCAAAGCGATGAAAATTCAGTCAGAAATAGTAACGACGACGGTGGTATTTAAATGAACCATAGACTCTTAATATGTCAGAAAGTCAATCATTTTTCTACAGATTGTTTTTCTTCTTGTAAAGATTTCTGGCTAAATATTCTAAACCGAAATAATCTTTCTGATTCGTTAAGACCCTAAAGACTTACTTCAAACTTATAAACCGCAGTATCCCCTCCATCAGCGGTAAACATGAACTTGGCTATACCCGAATCGTCAGTCAATGCATCTTTGCATTCTGAATCAGGACCCGACCCTTGAGCAGTTAACCGGCATACATGGACCTTGACATTTGGAGCTGGTTTGTCATCCCAGCGGGTCGCTTTCACCTGGAAAAAGCCTCTATTTAATATCTGCTTATGGTTGTTTGGAAAATTTACTTTAAACTTTTGGTAGTTTTTGTGTGATACCTTGAGTTTGTAAGGCAATCCAGGAGATATGACAGCGCGGTGTTTCGTGAGGAATTCCAAACTCACAGCTTTGTCTACAACTTGGGACACCACTGTGGTGTTCTGCCAAATTCTGGTGCCTTCTTCCTGCAATCAAACAACATGAATATAGAAGCATATGATTAATGCCGCGGCGAACACACTTAGCCCCATTTTAGCTTATATCTTTAATCGTTGCATACAAGAAGGTGTTTTCCCTGGCCCCTTAAAGATAAGCAAAATTTCTCCTCTTTTTAAAGGTAAAGGGTCTAGAGGAGATATGGATGCGTACAGACCAGTGTCTATAATACCCATCGTAGCGAAGATCTTCGAAAATGGCCTGTGCTCGCGTGTTTCCGCCTTTTTAGCTAGTACTGATGCGCTCTCTGATCGGCAGTACGCGTACCGTGTGGGACGTAGCACTACATGTCTTGCCAGAGAGGTTGTCAGACGCATTGTAGAAGCCAGAGACCGACGGCAAGAGGTCGCAGTACTCTGCTGTGACTTGTCGAAGGCTTTCGATGTGGCTGATCATAATTTATTGGCAGTCAAACTTGAGCACTATGGCTTCAGCGGTCCAACTCATAGTCTGCTCATCGATATCCTTAGAGAAAGGTCGCAAGTCGTTGTTGCCCATGGTGGAAAGGTCAGCTCTGACCCGGTTACCACCTGCTTGGGTGTGGCCCAGGGATCCTCCATCTCAAACATTCTGTTTTCCCTCCTGTTAAATGATCTGCCAGAGGCAATAACTAATGGTGAAACATTTATGTATGCCGATGATGTAGCTATTGTGGTATGCGCTACAAACCATCAGGAACTGGAGGGAAAACTCAATGTCACCACGTCCCAGGTGAGTCGGTGGTTCGAGTGTAACGGACTTGTGCTAAACCTGAAAAAGACGCACTTCCTAAATTTTGATCTCTCTGGACGGAGCTTAAAGCCAGCACAGGTATATGCTGGCGGCATTCAGATTGCGCAAGTGGAAACCACTGGTTTCCTGGGATTTCAGCTGGACAGAGGGATGACTTGGGAGCCGCACATTGATAGGCTGTGTGGTAGAGTAAATGGCGCATGCTTTGCACTAAGACGAGTGGCTCGCATTGCACCTAAGCACGTGGTGCGTGTTAGGATACTTCTTGGTTTGGTTGTCGTTTTGTCATTGACATTCCTCTCTATGATTCCTCTCTATGACTTTACTATTAGCAAAATGTGAAATGTAAAATACGTATTATTATAAAATTGTATGATTTCGTCATGGTCAATAAATAGAATATTTCGGAGCGCACTTTGCGATTTTATTTGAGAGCAAGGCTCTCAAAAGGTTATGGGCGATTATCCACGCTAACCGAAATATCAGTGAAAAAAAAAATTTTGAAAATTGACTAAGAAAATTGAAGAAAGAAAATGGCGACTTCTACAATATATCCTCAGCTAAGTGCAGATAATTTTAATAACTGGCTCTTCAGAGTCAAATGCATCTTAGACGAAAAGCAATTATTGCACACTTTGTCCGAGGGACCTCCAAAAGATACGGATGAAGAAGCGAAAAAAGATGCTTACATAAAAGACAATGCAAAGGCAAAAAGCATTATTGTGCATTGTATACCTGATAAGCACCTAAATGCAGTGAAAAGCTGCAACACGGCAAAAGCGATGATCGACACACTTGAGGAACTTTTCCAACGCAAGAGCGTCGTATCAATCATTCATCTTCGTCGAAAGCTTTTAAATCTGAAGCAGGCAAGTGGCGAAACTCTCGAAGATTATTTCCAGAGGTTCGATTCGCTAGTTAGGGAACTGGAAGGAGCTAAAGATGTACTTACCGATAAAGACAAAATTGCAAGTTTACTGACGGGCGTAAACGACGTTTATGATGCCGTCATAACAGCAATCGAGTGTAACTCTGATCTCTCAACTACAAAAGGTGAACTAAAACTAGATTTCGTAAAGGCAAGACTCTTAGACGAAGAGATGAAAATCAAAGAGAAACAAGGCCCAAACTCGAACATTCAAGCAGCATTCGTAACATGCTATAGTTGCAAGAAACCAGGACATGTGGCGAGCGAATGTTACCTAAAAAGAGGTCGAGGCCGTGGACGCTCAGGACGTGGACGTCAACGAAGAGGATATAGAGGACATAGAGGTCAATATGGAAGAGGAGCAGCAGCTGAAAGTTCATACAATGTATACGAAGAACAAGAAGAAGAAAAACAAGAAGAAGAGGACGATTTCTGCTTTGTCACTATAAATGAAGAAGATATAGTAGCAAATATGAGTAAAGAAGATAATGAAATAGATCTTGTCATAGATTCAGGCTGTACGAGGCATATAGTAAACGAGAAATATGAGAAGTTGATGACAAATGTAAGAGAACTAAAAACTCCAGTCAAGATCTGCGTCGCTAATGGAAAATACATTTACGCAAAGAAGATCGGTCAAATGAAATTGACACATAAAGGCAAACCATTACGTTTTGAAGCCCTCATTACGGATTCACTTAAGTTCAATCTTCTCTCTGCACGTAGAATTGTTAAAAACGGTCACAAAATTGACATCACTAAAGAGAACGGCTTGAGAATTTATAATAGGAACAGGACAAACTTTATAACGGTGAAAGATTTAGGAGATTTATATGTAATTACAGCAAAATTAAGTCAGGTAAGCGTCAATGTCACAAAAACAAACTCACAAACAGATCCCCACTTATGGCACAAGCGGCTAGGCCATCTGAACCGAAACGGGCTACGAACTCTTAGACTACCCCACTCAAAGGATACTTGCGACTCATGCATGCGAGGTAAGTCAACTCGTCTGCCATTCCGGCCAGCTGAACAACCAAGGTCACACCAGATAGGTGAACTGCTGCATACTGACATTGCTGGACCCTGCAAACCACCAGGTATAAATGGTGAAGTTTATTTTCAGGTTATAGTAGATGACTACTCACATTTCACCGTCACTAACCTACTGAAAAATAAAACAGAAGCTACTCCAAAATTGATTAATTATATAAAAAGGATCGAAAATGAGAAGGATATTAAAGTGAAGAAGATCAGATGCGACAATGGAGGAGAACTAAAGAACCACACATTTGAAGACTTCTGCAGACAAAAAGGTATTGAGATACAATACACACAGCCTCACTCTCCACAGCAAAATGGTGTATCTGAAAGGATGAATCGCACACTTATGAACAAAGCGAGAACGCAACTACTGGAAACAAACCTACCAAAACATCTATGGGGAGAAGCCATAATGTGCTCTACATACCAATTAAACAGATGTCCATCATCAGCAATCAATTTTCGCACTCCAGCTGAAATTTGGTTTGGAAAAGCTGATATGAAAAATCTGAAAGTTTTCGGAAGTAAAGCATGGACCGTGAAGACACCTAAAGGAGGTAAATTCGAACAAAGAGCAGCACCAGTAAGAATGGTAGGCTATGCGCCAAATGGATATAGACTGTGGAATCCTGAAACAAACAAAATAATAATCTCACGCGATGTAAGGTTCGATGAAAAAAGATACATGGTATACAGAAGATGGCAAAGTAAGCAAAGATAAAAATAATACAGAAGAAAGGCCACTTCTCATTGAACAAAATGAAGATGAAGAAGATACACAAACAAAAGAAACTCAAGAAAGAGAAGATAAAGAAAGAAAACAAAGAGAAGAGCAAGAGAAGAAACAAGCCGAAGAACAAGAGAAGGAACAAGCCGAAGAACAAGAAAAGGAACAAAGTAAAGAACAAGAAAGAAAACGATTAGAAGCAGAAAAGAAAAGCAAAGCAAAAGTCAAGAAGCCAAAGAGACTAAAGTACAGGATATCGAAGAAACGAGAAGAAAGTCTGAGAGAACAAAGAAGATTCCTGATTATCTTAAAGACTATGAACATCAATTTCATGATGCAAACATAGCTTATTGTCTAATTAATGAGAGTGAAAATGATCCTAAAACTTATAAAGAAGCTGTAGAAAAGGAAAAGAATGGATCGAAGCAATAGACAGTGAATTAAAATCTTTAGAAAAGTTGAAAACATGGGAAGAAAGTGATTTGCCACAAGGAATGAAAGCCATAGATACTAAATGGGTATTCAAAACGAAACAAGATGGCAGGAAAAAGGCAAGATTAGTAGCAAAAGGTTTTCAAAGCGATAGTCACTATGATGTGTATTCGCCAGTGGCTAGATCATCCACCATTAAAATGATATTAAGTGAAGCAGTACAGGAGGACCTACCAATACGCCAACTGGATGTCCCCACTGCATTCCTAAATGGAGATTTAGACAAAGAAGTTTACATCAAAGTTCCAGAAGGAGTTAAAGCTAAAGAAGGAAAAGTTTTAAAACTAAGAAAAGCTTTATATGGATTACGAGAAGCACCTAGATGTTGGAACGAAAGATTCCACAAATATGTAGTAGAACAAGGATTTGAACAATCCAAATATGATTACTGTCTCTACACAAAGGAGAAAACTTGGTTACTAATATACGTAGACGATATACTAGTAGTAGGAAAGAATACTGAAAACATACTACGAAAACTAAAAGAAGAATTCAAAGTGAGAGACTTGGGTGAAATGAAGGAATATCTTGGTATGGAAATAATAAGAGAAAAAGATAAACTGAAGATAAGTCAAAGAAAGCTGATAAATAAAATTATAGAAAAGTTCGGTATGAGCAATGCAAATGGAGTATCTACACCGATGGAGCAAGGACTACCAGAAGTTGAACAAGAGATTGTTAAAGATGTCCCATACAGAGAACTCATAGGATGTCTGGTATATTTATCTTACACGTCAAGGCCTGATATAGCATTTGCGACATCTTACCTAAGTAAGTATTTAGACAAGCCTACTAAGTCACTGTGGACTGCAGCCAAACGGGTAATAAGGTATCTAAAACAAACATCTAACAAGTGCCTAGTCTACACTAAGGCTGGTGACACTGAGACTCCTACTTTACTGGCTTTTACAGATGCTGATTGGTCAGGAGTCAAACAAGACAGAAAAAGTGTAAGTGGATGTGCTATATTTCATAAAAACAATCTGGTCTCATGGTTTTCAAAGAAACAGACATCGGTCTCACTATCAACGGCAGAGGCGGAATTCATCGCAGCAGCAATGGCAGCACAGGAACTACTCTACCTAAAAGGTATTTTAGCAGATTTCCACCACAAAGACATTGACTCCTACTTGCTAATAGATAATCAAAGCACCATTAAGATGATCGAATGCAACGAAAATAGCAAACGCACGAAGCATATCGATATCAAATATTATTTCATAAAAGATTGTCTTCAGAAAAATCAAATCAATGTTTCGTATGTACCTAGCACTGAAAATGTTGCGGACATACTAACGAAACCGCTTAATGCTATAAAACACGCATATCTTTCGAGGAAACTACATGTTGATTTTTAGAAAACTTGTTATTTGATATTTAGGAGTTCATTATTTTATTTTACTTTTGGTCAGTGATAAGAACTTATAAAAGTTTCATAAGAGTTGTATGATAAGAGTGATAAGAAGTTGTAATCTCTTATCAGTAGGTAAGGTATAAAGATAGGTATCTCGGTAGGGTACTTATTATGAAGTTAAAGTTTTGACACATGTTGTCATTGACACCAAGTAATGTCAGAAAACACTTTGTACATTGCGCGTGTACTCAAGTAGGGTTGCCCACATAACATAACATAAGGGTTGCCAAAAAGTGTTTAATTGTACTAATGTTTATTTAATTTATAATTATTTAGCAATCTTAATTTATAAAATAATTTAAGATTGAAGGGGGGTGTTAGGATACTTCTTGGTTTGGTTGTCGTTTTGTCATTGACATTCCTCTCTATGATTCCTCTCTATGACTTTACTATTAGCAAAATGTGAAATGTAAAATACGTATTATTATAAAATTGTATGATTTCGTCATGGTCAATAAATAGAATATTTCGGAGCGCACTTTGCGATTTTATTTGAGAGCAAGGCTCTCAAAAGTGCGCACGTGCTATTTTGCCATTGTACACTCGATCTTGATGTATGGCGTGGAACTGTGGGGGTTTGCTGCGGAGTGGGAGCGCGCCTTTATTGCGCAGAAAAGAGCTGTCAGAATCATTGCTCAAATTCCACAAGACTCTTCTGCACGCCCCGTTTTTAAGTCATTGCGGATATTGACTTTGCCATCTCTGGTAATTCTCCACGTCGCGATTTATGTGCGTAAAAATCTAAGTGCATATGCCAAACACAGTGACTTGCACTCTCACAACACTCGCAGTGCCGCTAAGCTTGTGCCCGTCAGGCACAGGTTAGCAAAGGCGAGCAAGCTTACACATGTCATGGGGCCCTCGATATATAATAAGTTGCCTGATGAAATCACTGAAGCAGCCAGTGATAGCACTTTTCAAATAAAATTAAAACGCTGGCTTATTGAGAAGACGTTCTACTCCATATCGGAATTTCTGACGCTTAAAAAGTAATGTTTATATATGTTTTTGATTGTTCTTATATCATTAAGAATTTTTTGTTGACTTTAATTTTTGTTAATCTTATTTCATTATGAATTTTTTGTTGATTTTAATTTTTGTTGTTTTTATTTCCTTATGAATTTTTTGTTGACTTTAATTTTCGTTGTCTATTAGTTATTTAAGTTCGACTTTAGTTTGTTCTCTTTAATTTTGATTTATAAGATATTCTGAGCGGAAATAACCTTATTGTAAACCGGATTTTAATTGTTAATATTGTTTTTAATTGTATGTAACATGACCTGTATTTTTAAAGATACCTACCAATAAAATGAAATGAAATGAAATGAAATGCATTCAGCTTGTCATACTAATTTAACTATAGATAGGGCAAGGGTCGAAAGAACCGGCGCATCTCATCGAAAAGTTTAGTGCGGGACGATCTTCTATCTACTGCTGCAATATTTTGATAGTCAGAAAAAGTGCTTGTCAAAAGCACTGCAAGTTCTCTTGAACTCGTTTGTGATATTTTGTATGTAGTTCCTATCTTCTTACTTCTACTTTGATTTACCTGGAATGAGAAATCAGCTACAACAACATCCGGAGAGTTATCCCCATCAAGTCCGATCCTCTTTGCAGCAGCAGCGTGCCTGTGACAAGCTCTTGGAGCCCTCAATCTGACAGCTGTCCTGATGCCTGGGCTGCTGTCGCTGCCAGTGCCGGCTCCTCGGATGCGGATCACTAGCATGCCTTCTACTGCTTCTGTCCAAGGGTACCTGGGGAGAGCATTGGCTTTTGGGGTAAATTGAACAAAAAAGATTGATGTCGTTTTGGCGAAATTATATCGTCAAGTTAGGTGCGAGTGCGTCACGTAACATGTCAGTGGGCATCAAGTTGATCCCCAAAAAAGTAAAGGGATATTAAAATCCTATCGTCCAGATAGGTTGAATTTGTTCACGGTAACATGTTGACTGGCTGCTACTACCAGAATGAGGTAGAGAGAGCTAACCTGACGCAAACAGTCCAAACCAGCCTCTCACTGGATCTCAGCACTCTCGGAGCATGTTTCACGCTCAACTGGAAGGGAGGCAGCTCGTAGTTGCCAACCCAAAACGCTGCTGCACCCTGAAAACATCAAGATGTCTCTTTGGAAGGAAGTCGGACGAAACGCTACAGGTTTGTTTTATTTGGGAATAAAAAGTAGGTATGATCATGCATGATTATTTCAAATGCTGTAATTTACAGCCTGTAAACCATACCTGCGCTCCAATGGCCTGCACGTCAAATGGATACTGAATTACCGCGATGCCGAGTCTCTAGTGCTCCCAAGACATG